>JARWLC010000001.1:183295771-183969105 GCA_033318265.1 Phyllotis vaccarum | reverse complement strand
CGAGGCCCCCACGGCGACGCCAGGCTCCCAGGTTCCACGACCGGGTGCGATTCCCCAGCCCGCAGGGGCGCGGTCGGTGGCCGGGAGCTGCCGGAGCGAGCCGAGGCCGCGGCTGCCCGGGCCTGCCTGACCCTCGAGGGGGTCGCTGTTGCCTCGCGGATTCCTCCCTCGCTCTCCGCCCGCGTCCCTCCCCGCTGCTCCCGCCGCGTCCGCCTTTTGTTCACCGAGCCGCGCGCCCCCGAGCCGAGGCGGCGGGGCGGGGAACTGGCGGGGCTGCGTGGGGGGCGGGCCGCGCCGGGCGGAGCCGGGGCCCTGGCCTCAGCCGGACTGGGAGTCCGAGGCGGCGATCGCCGAGCAGGCGGTAGCCGGGGTCCGGGCTCACTCCGAGGGCGCGGCGAAGCGGAGGGGGCGGGCACCGGGCGGAGCCGGAGTCGGAGTCGCGGTGCCTGGAGGAGATCGGGCCGCGCGCTGCGAGCATCCAGTGGCGGAGAGGCCGCGCGGCGCGGGCCAGGGCCCGAGCGCAGTCCCCGGACTCAAGAGGCCAGAGCGCAGTCGCGGCCTGAGCGGCGGGAGCGCATCCGGGACCCGCCGCAGGGACCCCCAGACCGGCCGCTCCCGGGCCATGCGAGCCGGTCGCTGAGACCCGGGGAGGCCGCGATGGAGGCGCCAGCGGGAGAATCATCAGCGCGGGGCTGTTGCCCCCCGCCTGCACCCGCGCCCACCGCGGAAAGGAAGAAGAGCCACCGCGCACCGTCGCCAGCCCGGCCCAAGGACGTGGCCGGCTGGTCTCTGGCCAAGGGCCGCCGAGGCACAGGCCCGGGCGCTGCTGCAGCCTGTGGCGCCGCGTCCTCGACGAGGCCGGACAAGAAGGGTCGTGCCGTGACGCCCGGAGCCCGGGGCGCGGGCCCGCGGGTGGCCGGGGTGCGCACGGGGGTCCGTGCCAAGGGCCGCCCTCGTCCGGGTCCCGGGCCGCGCCCGCCGCCGCCGCCGCCGAGCCTCACCGACAGCAGCTCCGAGGTGTCGGACTGCGCGTCGGAGGAGGCGCGCCTGCTGGGCCTGGAGCTGGCGCTGAGCAGCGACGCCGAGTCTGCGGCGGGCGGCCCGGCGGGGACCCGCACTGGGCAGCCGCCCCAGCCCGCACCGTCGGGGCAGCAGCCTCCCCGGCCGCCTGCCTCCCCAGATGAACCGTCGGTGGCCGCATCGTCGGTGGGCAGCAGTCGCCTGCCACTCAGCGCCTCGCTCGCCTTCTCCGACCTCACCGAAGAGATGCTGGACTGCGGGCCGGGCGGCTTGGTGCGGGAGCTGGAAGAGCTGCGCTCCGAGAACGACTATCTCAAGGTGGGGGACCTAGCGGGGAAAGGGGAGTCGCAGGGTTTGTGGAGGGGAGGATCTGCCATCCTGGCTCAAGGGCCTGAGGCCTTGAGGCCACAGCCAGCCACTTTAACACTAAACAAGCAGGGAGTGCCCCACCTTTTTTTCCTACAATCTTCTTTAGAGGGGGGTCTTGGATAAGACATCGACTAAAGGACCCCGATGTGCACCCTCCCCCCTCGTAAAACTGCTTTGGAGGATGCTCGGTGTGTGTGTTGAGGGGCGGGGGATATAGTTAGCTACTGCTGACCTCTGCTTTGAGCTGCCCAGGACCCCGCCCCCAGGTCAGCAGGCCTTCCTTGGCTTTCCTTTCTGGGGCCAATATTGGTGTGTCCGGCTGCCAGGGAAACCGTGGCTATCCCCTGGCAAGGAGAGCCAGAACACCATCCTAAGTCCTTACCCAGGGCTTCCCCGGCAGGCCTGTCCTCGCCTGCCTTTTGGGGCGGGACCAGTTTGAAAGCATGACATCTGGGAACATCCCCTTGGCTGGAGTCCACTTCCACCCAGTCTAACGGTCCCACAGCCTGAGAGGATGATGTCGTGGGAGAACTGGTTCAGAGGCCACTTCCTCAATCCCGGGATATTGTCTTCTGTCTTTTCTGAGAGGCTTGGGCAGACATGGCCGGTGCTCCCTGTGTGAGGAGGGAAACCACCCTCTTGAATTTGTACTCTGTGCATGTGGAACTGGAGAACTGCCTGGGAAGAACAACCGGCTGGGCCTGGGCACCTAGGTGCAGCCCAAGCTGTGGCTGCTTGTTCCATGACACGGTGGCAGCCATGGGGACAGCCCTCCTCTGGCTTCTTGACCTTGGTGTAGGAAGCTGGAATCTTCATGGGCTGTACTGCTGGGAGAGACTGCAGTGTCCTCTGCACTTGTCTGGTTGATGGCCTGGCATGACACCCAGAGTGGCCTGGCCAGCAGCCATGGAGCTCACAGCACTCTTAATGACATGCCTGCCCTGCAGCACTTAATTGCCTCCTGGTTTTACTGTCTAGTAGGATTTCTTCTTTAGCGTGTTGTTTTCCTGTGGATCCTCTGTCCAGAATGTTCTCCATAAACTCCTGTACATTAGAACACAGGTCCATCTGAGAAATGACCATCTGCTCCCTGTTCCTAGCCTGAACCTTCCCCAGGCCAGACTTCCATGCATTTTCTGTTAAATGGGAGCATGTGTCTTCACAAAGCCTTCACTTGATGTTGACAATCGGGGGTTCGGTCAGTTTGTGGTGTCCTCTGAAGTCAGTGGTAAGAGGGTGGATGGTGTGAGGATGGAGACAGCCCCCTGTGGGTTCCTGCATTCCCAGCCTGAGTCCCTCACTCTAGCAGGTGAGGACAAATCATAGTTCTTGCTTTGGTTTCTTCCTGCCCCCCTCCTCCAATCCTGGACTCCTTCCTGTGCTCCCAGGAAGTGGTGAGGCAGAGCCCTTAACTCCATCTGAAACCATCTGTGAGTGTGCAGATAGCCTAGGTTCTCCTGGATACTGAGACCCAGCTAGGGGTGTTGCAGTCTGGGGTCAAGTTGGGCCTCAGTTCTACCACCTATTTGTAGTTGAGTGTCCGTGCACAAGCTTAGAGCCTCTACCAGATCCGTAGCTTCTTACTTCCCATGTTTGGGCCTGAGTTTTCTCATCTTGAGAATTAAACAGTTACACACAGATCATTCTTAAAGATCAAATGTGCACGTGGAGAGCACTTGGCACTGTAGATTTCCATCAGATTTGGATCTTGATATTACTTGCTTCTCGGGTTAAAGGACACGTTCTTCTGTGGATTCTATGGGAGCAGGCTAGACTCTTCCTCCTGAACTTGAATATCCCCCCCCCCCCCCCCCCCCCCCCCCGCTGTTTGCTTAGAGCTTAGCCAGTAGAGCAGAATTTGGGAGTGTAACTGGACTAGGAAGAGCCTCTGGCAAACAATGTGGCTGGTGATAAGGGTGAGACCCTGATTGTGTCAAGAGCACATGGAAGCTGGGGCTGGGGACTCAGGGAGGCCAGGTGTTGAGAGATGATGAAGCCAGCCGGATAAGGGGCTGTAGTAAAGTACTCTAGGCTGAAGAGAGTAGAGAAGGTATTGGCTGAGGAAGGGAACCATGCTGACTCTTGCTACTCGAATTCGAGAAGTACCCACATTGCTCCAGGCGGCCAGGGCAGGAATAAGTGATCTTCAGTCTCCTGTGTTTCCTGCTTCTGACTGGGCAAGAAGGAAAATGACTCCAAGACCCAACGTGTCCACTGCAGACTGATTGTATGAGTTGAGGGCAGTACCCTGGACTCCAGGTGGCCCTTTCATGTTCACGGTCTACTATGTGTGTGTGCTAGGGCTGTCAGGGTAACTGTCAACCAGGAAGGACCCTCAGGTGACTGCATATTCCCTGTCTTTTGAAGACTTGCTCTGGGGCCCACGTGAGAGGGGTACAGCCTCTGCCAGTGATAAGACAGAACGTACTTCTCTGGGGAAGGTGGTGAGCTTGGGGTCACTGGAACTTTTCGGAGAGAGGCCTGGAAACACTTTGAAAGTGTTTGACTTTCAAAGCTCCAGTGGCCTAAGGTCCCTGTGACCACTAACTGTCACCTATGTGCTTTTGGTGTCTCACTACTGGAGCTCAACAATCTGGCTTTGAGACCTGATTCTGCCATTTACTGTGTGGTCACAGGCAAGCGGCCGGGCTGTCTGAGCTGCTTTTGTCTTTCTGTCTGTCTAATGGAAATGGTGGGGTGTGCCCGAACAGTCTTCAAGGATTGTTTTCAGCAATCAGGGAGATGTGAAGAGTCAGGAAAACATCTCGTAAGTGAAGTCCTTGTGTCTCGTGAGGAATTGTTATGATTCTGAGGCAATGAGCAGACAGGATGTCTGTGTGTTCATTCTTGGAGGAACTGGGAAGCAGCTAGAAGGGTGGGTTTCCTTAGCCCTCGTGTGTTAATACATTGGGTGCTGCTCCACAGGTGACAGGCAGGAAGGCATGATC
The DNA here is from genome assembly GCA_033318265.1 of Phyllotis vaccarum. NCBI lineage: Eukaryota > Metazoa > Chordata > Mammalia > Rodentia > Cricetidae > Phyllotis > Phyllotis vaccarum. The sequence goes on along the minus strand of JARWLC010000001.1, from coordinate 183,964,768 downwards.
ACATTTCCCACTGCACAGATAGGTGGTAGAGAGCCAAGGCAGCCTACTAGGATTCCAGCTGTGAGTGACAGAAGCAAAGGAGACTCCTCACTGACTGGGGATTGCCATTATATAGATGGGCAAGTGGAGGCTCCAGGATTCTGTCTTACAGGCAGCATCCCAACCCTGCCATTCTATCTTGGCCCTGTTCCTTCTGCCTTGTGGCCAGTGCTGTTGAGCTTCTGGTTGTTCCTGACATGTCTGGTCATGGATGGAGCTTGGTGAGAGGGATCCCGTGGACCAAGTGCCGGGCTAAGATCTTTAGGGAGCAAAAGGTGAATAAGCTTGTTGGAGGAGTGTTTGTCTAGCATGCACAAAGCCCTGGGTTCCAACCCTAGACCCATGTAAACCAGATATGCTGACACATGGATGTAATCCTGGCATTCAGGAGGCAGAAACAGTAGGGCCAGAAGTTGAAGGCCATCGTCAGCAACATAGTAAGTTTACGACCAGCCTAAGCTAAGACTGTGTCTCAAAAACAAGAGCCCAAAAGGTTGATATCCAAGCCTGCAGGTGGGGGTGTGCCTCTAGAGGGATCGCTTCTGTAAAATGGGGGTTCAGTGATTGTGAAGGTGCCTGTTCATTGCTCCAACCCAGTCATGGCCCTTTCCTCTCCCCTGCCTCCCTCGAGGTCATCCTCTGATGTCATCTGGGAGTCTGCTGAGTGATTGGCCTCAGGCAGTTCTGTAAAACTCCTGGGAGATACTGGAGGGACTCAGTCAGCAAAGTCCCCTAGTCCCTGCCCTGAGTGGCAGCCTCTGGCTGGGGGTGGGGCTTGGCTTGGGGGCTGGGGGAATAGCAGAGACAAAATAAGGTAACTGGGGAGACCACAAAGCTCAGCGTGCTTTGTGAGGGGCTGGACACTGGACACACATAAACACATGTACACTCATGCAGAGCTCGAGCCCAGAGAACTAAGCAGCTATTCATGCCTGGCTGATGTGTATACATTCAGTGACTCACTTATGCTATATGCTTCCAGAGGCCAGCCTCCAGGCACTGTTACTATGGATCCATGTGGAAAGTGGTATGCAGATTCCTGCAGACAGACCCTTCATGCCACATACTATGAAATACAGCCCCCAAAAGCAGGAGACTCCAGGCTGAGAAGCACACCCTCCTATACACACAGCCTGGAGGTACACTCAAACACATAGGAAGTTCACATACATGTGGAGGTGTGCACACAAACACTTATACATACCAGCATCTGTGGGAACCCAGAGACATCATTGCCAGGGGGCACAGTCACTGGCTCACCCAGGAACCCCTAGCCGCCCCTTCCTCAGAGATCAACCAACCTTTGCAGAAGTACCTGAGGTTCCAGAGATTTTAGGTGATACCTATAGAGGTTTACACATAGGAGGGACACAAACCTTCATACATATTAGCAGAAACACAAGAGTAGACAATCATGCAAATGTCAGACATGGTGTTTACCTATGCAGGGCACCCAGGCATGCATGCTCATACACACACGCACATCCATTTACACTGTGACATTTCACCTATACAAGTAAACACAGGAAATCTTGGTCAGTGTCCCCCTGGAGCTACTGTGTATGCCTCTACTATTTCCAGCTGCTCATAAGGGTTCCTCTTAGCAGGCTGCTGGAGACTGGAAGTGTAGTCAGGACTGGGGTTTGTAACCACTTGGATCTGGGGTCCCAGAAGTCAGCTGAGGAAGGCCTGGCAATGGAAGGGGTCTGCAGGTCTCCATAACTGAGAGGCTACACAGAACTCCCCAGGCTTCTGAGCCAGGCCCCGAGGGGCTAAGGGAAATAGACCGTCAGCAAGCCTGCCACTGAAGGAACACTGCCTTAGGGTAACTTCTGATCTCTTTGGAATTTCCTGCTTACCCGTCTCCCTCTGCTGCAAGCTCTAGAAGGGACAAAATGCTGATCTGTAGAGGGTGCCCATGCCTAGTCTGTGTGTGTGTGTGTGTGTGTGTGTGTGTGTGTGTGTGTGTGTGTGTGTGTGTGTGTGTGTGTGTGTGTGTGTGTGTGTGTGTGTGTGTGTGTGTGTCTTGTTAAATAGCTGTGTATGCCTATGCCTAGTCTGTGTGTGTGTGTGTGTGTGTGTGTGTGTGTGTGTGTCTCTTGTTAAATAGCTGTGTATGCCTGATTGATCAGCTGTGGTTCTGATCTGGAAATGGACAATAGGATTAAAAAGGAGGGCTGGAACCAGGTGTGATGCTACATGCTCTTTATAGTCCCAGCACTCAGGAGACTGGGAGAGGAGTTCAAGGCCAGCCTGTACTATATAGAGTGAGACCCTGTCCAGAAAAGGACAGAGCGAGAGAGAAGACGTCATGGGTGTGAGAGTCATGGAATAGGGGAGGCTCTTAGGAAGGGCACTAAGTGCCAGGTCAGCAGACCCCTGACCGGAAGATAGCCTTGTTGGTTTGTAGCAGGGCTGGGGTCATGTGGCCCTAGTACCAGGCACAAAACTGCTGCCTTCTCTGGAGGCCAATGAGAGAGGACACAAGGAGGATTGAGAGGTCTCATAGCACACCCCCTCTTTAGAATTAGTCCTGAGGCCATGCCTCACCTTGTCACTTCCTTCCTGTGCATGTTGCCTCTTGGAGCCCCACTCTTCCAGTCTGTACAGTGAGACCGCAATCCTTTTCTGGCTGATACTTGGGGAGATAAGAGTTAAGGCAACATGGCAGCCCATCACCATCCTGTGCACAGAAGATGGGAGAGACCTCAGGCTCTGGGTATCCTCTATAGCAGAGGGACACCCCAGTAGAAGGCTTAGTTAAGTTCAAGGCAGGGGCCTGGCCAGCAGCCAGGATTCTAACTGTGGCCAACCCCCTAGCTTCTAACACATGACATCATTTGTAGACAACACACGCTCCTCTGGTGCAGGAAGGAGGGGCCCTTGGGGCCAGCACCTGGCCTGCGGTTGCTGGCTGCCCTGAGGCGAGGCAGGAGTCCAAGGAGGTAGAAGCGCTAGCCTTAGCCAAAAGGACTGAAAGCAAAAGATCTGGAATGAACAAGCCTGGGCTGCAACCCTCAGTCTGCACTTCGTTTTCCTTTTGTGAGTCTCAGCTCTATAAAATGTCCTGCGGAGTTGCCATGAAGATTCCTCGGGAGGGAGCTGGTATTTGAGGAGTTGGTCCTCTGAGCCTTTACCCTCAGCCGCAGAAGGCTCTGGTCTGACCTCCTGAGAGCTCTGGGTCCTGGGTTTCAGGCTGCTTCTCACTCTGGATGTGCTTTCCTGTCTGGGAGGTGGAGCCAGAGTAGTGTTGTGGGTGTCTCTAGACACATTTCTCCTTGCCACTCACTTACTCTTCCCCAATGGCCAAAACCTGTGCCTCACTTGCTTGCTGGTGGAGGACCACTCCCAGGGCCTCTCTTTCAAGACAGTGGTCCCCTCCTGCCTGAGCCACAGATAAAGATAGAGGTGTCTAGTGGGAAAGTGTGGGGTCCCTGACTTCATGAGCCTGCTTCTGGGCTGTTCAGTAGCACCAAACTTTGGTCATTCCTTCCCGGTCCCGCCTTGCCTAGGCACTACCCCTCCTGGCCCAGCCTGTGGCTGAGCTGCCTATGAGGTCACAGGCCCACAGCCTTTCCACCCAGACTCCTCCATGGCTTTGTCTTTGCATTACTGTATCCATCCCCCACCCACTTCCATGAGTTCAGCTAGACCAGGTTTCCTGTACTTGGTACTGGGGAGTTTTGTGGGACTCCTTTGTTAACCAGTAATTTTTAGTTTCCCAGAAGCCTCTCCTGGCATTCTGCATGGTGCAGCATGGACCTTCCAGGATATTTAACCCCTTCCTTCTATCCAGGCTTACATAGCAGCCCAGGAAGGTTAAGTAGCTTGCCAGTCACATAGCCCGTAAGTGACAAGAGGGACTCAAGCTGTGTGACTGTTTTGACTCTTAAATCCTAAGCTCCCTGCTCCCTTCTGTTATAGACTTGGCCGAAGCCCAGAGGCCAGGGGAGATTGTCAACAAATCTGGATCCAAAGCTGCCTTCCTTCCTGTGCACTCGGACAGGACAGCAGGGACAATGTTTGGTGCTCCCAGTGTGCCCCAGCAGCACAGGGCCTGGACAGTGTCTGATGCACCCCAGTGTGCCCCAGCAGCACAGAGTCTGCTTTGCCCCTAGAGATGTTGAATAGGACATTGATAAGACAGATGTGACCTTGGTAGGCAGTAGTCCCTGGGCACCCCCCCCCCCCCCCGAGAGGCAGAGAGAGAGCTCTGATGGAACATCTGCCTCATGTGCAAAGCTGTGCCAGACCTGGAGAGTACCTCGCTGACTGTGGCGCCTTCTCTCCCTCAGCCTCAGTTTGCTCCTCTGTGAAGTGGGGAGTTAAGAATAGCTCTGACCACATAGGATCATCCCTGGCTTCTGGTCTTCATCTGGTGTCTGGTAGAGATGGTTGAGTTTATGAGCCTCAGGGGGGGAAAAAAGCCTAAGTCCTGATTGTTGACCCCTCTCATTCCAGGCTTCTTGCATGCTGGGGATGTAGGGGTTAACTGTGTACTGTCGGCATGAACCTGGCTTGGTCTGTCTGCTGTCTGGTATTGGAGAGGCGGGTCTCAGAATCAGGATCAGATATCTTCAGTGCCAACAGAACAGGGCCATTGAGATCTGTGACCCCAGGGTACCTGGGAATGTGACCTTCATCTGGAAACCTTGATCCTGACTCTCCCAAATCCCTGGCCAAAGAGGCTAAGCTAAAGTGAGCTTGCACTGGGAGAAAGGAGCCCAGAGTCCCTCAGTCTGTCTGCTCTGTGAAGCGGTGGAGCCTCTGAGTTCCCTTTTTCCTGCCTTGGTCTAGATCATTTGCGTTTAAGCTGAGAGGGAAGTGGAGCCTTCTGCAGTCCTCATCTTGGGGTCCAAGTGCAATGATCTCATCTGGAGCCTTGTCAGAACCTGGGACAACAGGAGGAAGGACAGCAGATGGCTTTTCTGGCCTTTTGGGTGGGATTGGCATACTCTCCCTGTGGCCACGGCTGGCTACCCTGCTTGTCAGCTCTTTCAGGACTAGGGTAGGTTGCCAGAGCCAGGGTGGGTGACAAGTGGCTTAGAGCCAGGGTGGCAGATGGGTAGGCATCCTGGGTCTTGACTCGAGGGATTAATAGCCACATGGTAGCCTAGTGGTGTGGGAGGAGGTGGGCAAGGCAGGGCCCCCATTTCTTTGTAGAGTGGTTGATGGGAGTGAAGTTCCAGGTTCCATATATAACTCAACTTGACCTGTCCATTCCTGAGTCTGTCTGCTCATTGGCCGGTTGAGGGGAACTAGGGAGGGAGTGATCCATTAGGGATAGATTTGGAATCTGTGGCCTGGTGTCACAGTTGAAGCCTCCTTGGACATCGTCTCAGAGTCTAAAGGCGGTTTGCTGCAGTTGTGTGGTGGGATGGAGGCATTTCTCCTCAGCCTGGCTGTTTTCACTCTATTCCTTGACCCCTTTTACACGTGTTAGGCCAGCCCTTGTCCTACATGGCTCTCTAGTGACAGAGACAGTCTTTATACAGTCAGGTAGACAAATAAATAAAATTAAATGTTACAAATAAGACCGTGACACACAGTGTGAGGGAAAGAAATGTCTGAGCTTCAAGGCTTCAAAGGAGGCCTAGGCAGGAATGACAGAAGCTGAGAGCTGTGGCAGGTCACGTGATTTCTGCTGCAGGGGGGAAGACTCGGGTAGCTGGAGTGTGGCCCACACAAGGTAATCGAGGGACATGGAGGTGAGGGGTGAGTGGGGTAGGCCTGGTGGAGCCTGTGCTCCTGGGACAGGTTTGTTCTCTGTGGAGGTTTTGTTTCACTCAGTTTTTATCTGCTTGAAACAGAGTCTCACTGTAAACTAAAACTGATAAGTGTATTCCATTCTATAATTATTAATTCCAGTCTAGATATAAACTAAGGTCCCCAAACTAGGTACATTACGATTTTATTTCTCCTTAAAAATTATCTGTCTACCTACCTACCTATTTTAGTTTTATATTAGCATGTGCATGTGAGCATATGCATGTGGAGGTCAGAGGAAAGCTTATGGAAGTTGGTTCTGCCCTTCCATCAAGTGGGTTCTTGAGATCAAAGTCAAATTGGGAAGCATACAGTATAGACGTTTACCCACTGAACCACCTCCACAGACTCCAAGATGATATATTAAAACAATCGTTTTACTGTATAGAAATTGTACCTAAGGGCTAGGCGTGTAGCTCAGGGCTGCTGGAGCCTGTACTTAACCTGTGGGAGACACTGGATTTAATCCTCAGCAACCCAAAAAGAAAAGAGAGGGTAGGTATAGGAGAGTTCATGTTCAGCCAAGTGTCCTCTGGGGTGTTCTCTGTTCCATAACCTTGCCCATCCAGAAAGTCACACACGTGGTATCCCACATCTGCTATGGTTGGCTTCTTTCATACAGCCAGAGTATCAGCTGCTACAAACTTCCAGGGTCCTGAACATCTTCTGCTGTTCTTGTTCTGGTACATGGAGTGGCTACAGCTTATCCATTTGCCAGGCAGGAGACATGTGGCTGTCCCCGAGTTTTGATAATTGTTAGAGGATTTTAAAATGGGGAACACTTAAACAGTTTCAATCATATTTTAAGCATTTAAAAAAAAAATCACTCTTTGAGGCTGGAGTGCACAGAACAAGCAGTAACATGTGCAAGACTGAGTTTCAATCCCTAGCACTGGAGCAGGGAAGGAGGAAGGGGGGGGGAAGGATGGGAAGGACGGAGGAAGAAAGGAAAGAAAAATGTATTTTATACAGATTGTAGTAGTTTATTGGGGTGAGGGGTGGCCATGACAAGGATTACATCTGGTATTTTCAACCTGGGTCTGGCCACCAGGCCTACTGTGGCACTCACTAATTATTCAAACACAGAGATGTATTTGAGGTAGTGTTTGATATTTTTGAGGTGAAAAGTTGGGTGGCAGGGATGGAGCAGAAGGAGGCCTAGGCAGTGCAGACTCCATGGGAGCTTACTGTGTTAGGATGTCATCTTCCAGCTTTAGACCCAGCCCTGGCATAGCTAGGATCTCAGTTGTGGTCTGGAGGCCTCCACGGTGGCACTGGGAACTACCCTTTGGTGGGAGAGAGCTGAGGATCTCCGCTGGCTGCCGAGTGGCAACATCCTCTTGTCTTCAGGAATCTTATGTCCCCTTGGCTCCTCTGTGCCTTAAGGAGCAGGTTGGAGCAGGGCTGTCTTTAGAGTCAGACCACCCACTGCCGTTTGCCTGAATCTGTAAAGGAATGTCACTTCAGTCTTTTTTATTGCCCATAGCCAAATCCATCCTACACCTGCTTTGCGCTCATGTACAAGGAAGGAATCATCTTACATCTGTGTAGATGTCACAGAGTTTTTCCTGAAACTCTCTGGCTTGGCTAGCCTGACTGGCCAGGAAGTTCCAGGAATCTGCTTGTCTCCATGCCTGGCTTTTTCTATGGGTGCTGGGGATTTGAACTCGAGGCCATCTGTCCGATGCTGTTTCTCCCTCTCCAAGCTCTGGTAGGAGAGGTCAGAGGCTGGGATAACAACCCAGACCTTGCTGATTGGGGCGTTCCCTAGAGAACAGAAGTTCCAGCCTTGTATTTTATGCAGGGATTCCATTAAGCCTCTGCTGAGACTCAAGATAATGTCTTTCAGCTAGATTGAAACAGTTTCTGAAATATGTTACAACTATGATATAGTTATGTGTGTTTACTAACTCGTGAGTTCTGGCAGCTGCTTTGATAACTACTGTAACTGAGCATGAATAATATTTTGACATTTTTGCAATAACCGTTATAGGATATATTAGTGATTTCTTTGGTGTTCAAGTTCTGGGTGCTTCTGTATAGCTTCAGTTTGTTCTTGAGTCTACAGGAAAGAAATGCTAATTTTGAGATGTTTGAGAAAATAAAGATGTGACTTTGTTCAGTATGGACACAGAGGAAGGGTCCCCAGGGAAGCATTTTGTCTAGGGTTCTTGCCTGGCTGGGTAGGCACAAGCCACCTTCCCTGTGATGCTCAGCTCTCTCTGCAGAACAGGGAGGGGTTCCCGGCTTGCCTTAGCCAGCACTTTCTGTGAGGACCCATGAGATGATTCACCAGGAATGCTGTATAAACTGTGGAGTCCAGTTCTACTCCGCAAGCCCTATTATTAGTAGCATTGTGAATTCATGTTGGGTCTGCCAGCCCAGCCTGAACCTAGAGACTGGGAATTGGCCATCTCCGAGAGGGTGCTTCCTGCTGGTAGCTCTCTTGGGTCACTGTGTGAACAGAGAGGCACTTGAAATGTAGGAAGTGTATGGGAAGCAGGCGGTTCCCTGGGCAGGCAGACCTTGCCACCCTCCTGTCGTGGTATGGGGTCTGCCTGGACTCTATCTGCCCTTTCTCACAAGCCCTGGATCTGGGGTCAAAAGGACAGAAGGCTCCAGGCTATGGAGAGAGACCAGCAGGCCAGCAGCTTACATTCATTCACCATCCTAATGATGTTGGGGACCAGGAATGGGTCAGACCCAGCCTTACCCTGCCCTGCCCTTCCTCAGGCAGGCAGTTAGAAGAAGAAAAAGTAAAAACAAAACAACAGCAAAAAAAAAACCCAACAAACACACACACACACACAAACAATAAACAACCCATACACCACAGAAGTAAATACAATTGATGTTACTATTAGGGATCATGCAGTTCAGAGTGTAGGTTCTGAGTCAGATTAGGGGAGGGAGGGATGTTCTGAAAATATGAGAGTTGGAAGTTAGCCTGGTGAAGGCCAATAGAGCAGGGACGTACTTTAGCGAAGCTGGAACAGTTAGCATACCCTGGCCTAGGGCCATTGCCTTGTGTGGAATCCAGCTCCACCCCTCCCAAATTTAAGCAACTCTGAGAAACTTCTGAGGCTCAGATGCGTCCTCTGCAAAATGGGAACATTTTCAGTGCCTCCTTCGCAGTCAGAGGTGCGTGGATGGCCTGTGTTTGTGAGCCATGCCAGCCTTTTAGACCTTGCATATGTGGGTGCAGGTGCAAGATAGAGTAGGGAACAGACTAGGACATGGGAAGAGGTCAAGGGTCAGGGGCTTGGACCTGAAAGAGAAGCCAGTGGAATGAGCCAAAAAGCCACCTGCATTTTTCAGACTTCCTCTAGTCATCAGGAATTGCCTTCTCATCAGAGGCAAAGAAACTTTGAAAAGGGAAGATGATGCTAGAGCTGTTTGTTAGCTCTAGTCCCTGACCTCTCCTTCCGGTCCCTATGTGCAGCCTGGGCTTCGGCATTTGGGTTAAGCTTCAAGGGAAAGAGGGCGGCATGGAAACAGTTTGGAGGGAAAGCTTGACATCTTTCTTTAGCTTCTTAGAGTTGATACAGTCTAGAAGTCTTGAGTCAGTTCGTTCAGAGTGGCCCTTGGATTGTGAGGTTGAGAATCAGGGTTCCTCAGATTCCACAGTGTAGCCACTTACACCTGAGATAGAGGATGAGGTTTGGAGTGTCCTCGTGTTGGGAAGGGGAAACCTCAGAACCTTGTTCTATGAGTTTGAGCCCTCCTTCCTGATGTCCTATAGAAGAATTCAAGTGGTGGCTCCTCTGTGGGGCCTCTAGATTGTCTGTGAAGGAGCCAGGAGGCCTGTGTCTCCGCTTTCTGTAAGTGGACCTGCCACTGCAGAGCCTCACAAGGCAAAACTCCAACTGCAGGACCAGGATGCTCAAAAGATGCCTGGATTGGGTGTGGACACCCGGCCTCTGGGGCCACACAGGATCCTGATTCCTGGGGCCTTTCCCCAGCAATTCCTTTCCCTGTCCATACTTTAGGCCGGGACACTCAGAGTCCCCGCCTAAGCCCTGTAGTGTCCCGTCCCAGGAGAAGCCCGAGTGAGCCACAAGCCTGTCTTTGTCAGCTCAGGCCTCACATGGGGGCTGTGCCAGGAGGGGCTGGTGGCTGTTTTGCCTGCAGCTGGAGCAAGCCCCCAGAGGCCTCGGCCCCCCAAGCCCCTTTAGATACAGAGCTGGCATGTCCACAACAGTCTGCACTGTGGTGAAGGCAGTTTCTCTGAGAGACAGCTGCTAGGGAGACAGTCATTCAGTCACTTGTTCACTAGACGCCCGTGTCAGGCCCAGGGCCAGGGACTTGTGCTGTGAGGCTCTTGTCTTCTGTGGAGAAGAAAATGGGAAAGAAATTCCTTCCCTCAGAATCACTCAGGGGACTCACCCCCTAAATTTCTAACTCAGTATGTCTGGAAGGGAATATAGGGTTTTGTATCAGGCTCCTACTTTTGGGGGGTGCAGGATACTGGGGTAGAACCACACTCCTGAGCATGTTGGCAAACACTACCCAGTGGGCCACACTACCATCCTGTGGACCACTGTAATTCAGTACCAGGTACAGAAATTATGATAGATGTTTTTTGTATTTTTCAAAATTTTCTGCTTGACCATGTACTACTTTCACAAAAGACAGCTAGTTACTAGAAAGCTAAATATGGAGAATGTCACCTACTGTGGTCTCAACATCATACTTCTGTTAATGTGTCCAGCAGCTTGAGTCCGAGTATGCCCCTGTGTCTCCCCTTGACTCATTCTGACCTAGAGTCACCCAGACCCCCACATCTTCCCAGCCACCGTGTTCTGTCAGAACAACAGGGGAATATGTGAGCTGCTCACGGAGGGCAAGGCTAAATTTGAACATGGGTCCCTCAGCCTGGACCATATGGATGTATCTGTCTGCCTGCATCTCCTGCCCCGTACTTGCCACCTTCTCTGCCAGCTCAACGCCTTACTTCCTCATTTTCTCACTAGTGTGCTCACTGACTGTCTCACTTCCTCCCTTTCCACTTCCTGTCTGCCCATTTGGCATGGTCTGTAGGGTGATGACTGTATTTTGAGATGGGATGTCTATTGAGGTGATTGCACCTCTGCAGCCAAAGGCAGGGTCACCGTCTTTGGAGTGATAGTGAACATATCCCAGGACACAGTCTGGTGTGGTGAGTAGTGAGTGACACAATGATTAGCTGTTAGTAGAGGAAGACAGCACGTGGGGGCTGGTCACTTATGTCTTTTTTTCCTGTGTTCTGAGAAACAAAGCCAGAAGTCAGGCAGAAGGATGTCAGGACCTCAGGGGGTGTGGTGAGGCCTGGATAACAGGGCTTCTCACCTGTCCATCAATCCAGCAGGCCACACCCCTTTCCCATAGGGAGCCACTGCTGCCAGGCCATAGTCTAGACTCACAGCCTTACCTGTCCTGCTGGTAGGCATGTGTGAGGAGAGGCCTCATGATTCCTTCCCCAGACTCTGGAGACCTCTGGGTGTGCAAAGGGCATAGGCAGGGAGCTCCCTTTATTCTCAACCTCGTTAGGGGGCTCTGCCTTCCGATCTGGTCCCCTCTCCAGAGTGGCCTTTCTCTTCCTGATTCCCTCCCTGCTTCCATCAGTACCAACCTTGAGTGCTTATCCTGGGGAGTGCCTTTGTCAAGACCTCATCCCTGATGACTCAGTTTCCTTTCTCTGTGCACAATCTTGTTTAAGCTAACAGGTATTATTCATGTTTGTGACTCAGTTTCCATATTTGTTATGAGACATAATTATGTTTCTTCTGCGAGGCGTCTGCATGCCCCTCTGTTGTGTCTGGGAGTCACCTGCTCTGACAGCAGGAAGTCCCTCCCTCTTGTTCTTTCTTCATTGCCTAGGCATGATTTTGTTCATCCAATTAATACTCGTTGGGAGTCTGAAGACAGGCCAAGTGGGTGCCAGATGTGGGGGCCAGGCAGGTGAGGCGACCTTCCAGACTCTCATGGTCACTGGAAGACCAGCTGTGTTTCAGATGAGCTGAGGGAATGAGGAGCTGATGGGAGCTGGTGACAGCCTTCCTGAGTGAGGTCACCTGTAATGCCTTCCACTTAAAACTCAAGCAGACCTCTCAGATCCTGTGTGGCTAACCCCTCTATTCCACCAGCCTTGGGTTGTTTTTGTTTTGGTTTCTGCTTTGTTTGTTTGGGCTTTAGACAGTCTCATACAGCTGAGGCTGGCTTTGAACTCATGATCTTCCCAACTCCATATGCCCCATACCTGATTCTTGCCTTATCTTTTAAACAAAAGTAAACAAAGTTTTTTTGAGATAGAATCTCGCTATGTATCCTTGGCTGCCCTGCAACTTTTTATATAGACCAGGCTGGCCTTCACAGAGATCCTGATTTTCTGCCTGACTCCTCTCAAGTGTTGGGATTAAATGTGTGTGCCATTATTAAACAAAAATAATTCAAAAATTACATTTATTTGTGTATATATGTGCCACAAACCACATGAGGAGGTCAGAAAACAGCTTACAGGGGTTGGTTCTCTTCTCTCCTCTACCATGTGGGTCCCAGGGATCAAACTCGGGCCACTGGACTTGCTGGCCAGTTCCTTGCTGGCCAGTTCCTTTAACCTTCTTACCAGTCCCTGATTGATTGATTTACTTTTTCTGAGACGGGACCTCACTGTGGTCCTGGCCGTCCTGGAACTTACTATGTAGACCAGGCTGGCCTTGAATTCACAGAGATCCACTTGCCTCTAACTCCCAAGTGGTGGGATTAAAGGCGTGTACCACCACTCTCAACCTCTTGATATTATCTTGATGCATTGAGTTCTTTGCTACCTCTGAGCCTTTGTACACACTGCTCCCTTTTCCTGGAACTCTGGTGGACGTTGCTTCTTGCCTCATCTTAAATGTCCTTTAAAGATGGTCTCCTTGGCTATGTCCCCTGACACAGCACCCCCACCCCACACTGCCATTTCTCAGTCTGCCATATATGTATATATATTTTGGCTCCTAGACTTAATAGTATCTGATTTTGGTTTTTGTTTACTGTATAAGGCTTGGGGAGGAAGGTGAAGAGCGTGCTGCTCGCTAACATGCTTCCCTGGTTTTGTGTACAGCATCAGCTATGCAGCTGGTACCCATGTATGTTTGTAGAGTGCATCCTGGGGTGTTTTCCTTCACTTCTGTAACAAGTCACTACTGCTTTCCTTCACTGTGACATTGGTGGCAAAGTACCTGAGGTGACCAACTTAAAGGGGGAATGTTGTGCCGTATGTTGTGTTGGGCCTCATCTTTTGGAGGCTTCACTTCATTTTGTGCCTGCTATGACAAAGACCATCACGGCAGGGAGAGGTAGCAGACGGGCTGCCTACCTCATGGTGTCCAGGAAGCAAGGAGGGAGGAGACAGGGTATCAGTCCCCTTCAAGGCACCTTCCAGTGACCTGGCACCCTCACCTCCTAAAAAGGGCACACCACTTCCCGGCAGAGCCACAAGGAAGACCTATAGCAGGTGACTTTGGGGGGATGGTTAAGAACCAAATCTTAAGAGTGGCATAGCTGCAGATTACCTTCCATGTCTGCTGAGTGCTGTAGGGCAGGGCTCTCTTCTCGGCCTTCACCGCTTGTGGATCTTTCACCCATGTAGAGGCTGCCTGCATTTCACAGCTGGTGGCCCTTCTCCACCTTCAGGGCCATCTGTCTTCCCTCTACTTCCTCCTCACATCGCTCACTCCCACCAGCCTCCTTCCCAGGACCCATCCAGATAGTCCAGGATAATACTTATGCCTGGAGATCCTTAGTTGCTTCTGCAAAGCCCTTTTAGCAGAGAGACATATATTTACAATCCTGTGGCTAGCTGGGTGTTATTCAGTCTATAACCTGGGGTCCCCAGGTCTACTTGCTAAATGTGGCCAGCATTCAGACACCGGGCACTGACTGCTGTGGCATCTGAGGATCTGACTATTCCTTTGTCCTGCAGGATGAGATTGAGGAGCTGCGGGCTGAGATGCTGGAGATGCGAGATGTCTACATGGAGGAAGATGTCTATCAGCTACAGGAGCTTCGGCAGCAGCTGGACCAAGCCAGCAAGACCTGTCGAATCCTGCAGTACCGACTTCGTAAAGCTGAGCGCCGCAGCCTCCGTGCTGCCCAGACAGGCCAGGTGGATGGTGAGCTCATCCGTGGTCTGGAGCAGGATGTCAAGGTCAGTCCCTCCGATCTCCACCAGTCTTTATAGGTACCCGTGTTGGGTGGTTGGGTCATAGGCATCATTGGGGATCCAGGTTGGCCCTGTGGCTTACTACTTGCCTTGTGCAAGTTATCTTGCTTCTCTGGTCTCAGTTTCCCCATTTGCAAAGTCAGGACCCTGGTGATCAACAGGTCCTCCAAATGACATATTCCAAAATGATAAGACCAACTCCCCTCCCTCATCCCCCAGGAGCAGGAGGCTCTTTGTTGTGTGTACCTGGCTTTGGTCTCTGAGAGACTCCTACATAGTTCCTGCATAGTTCTACAGGCTCGTTAGGCTACTGAGAGATCAAAGGACTGCAGCTGGACTGGGTTGGTTCAGAGCTGGGCTCTAGGATGCCTGGATTTTGTGATTTTGAGCAAGTCACCAATGTTTCAAATTTCTTCATTTGCAAATGGTTATAAAAACATCCAACCCTGGATATTGAAACTGTGGCTGACAGTGATTAGCCATTATTATTACATCTGATTTCCAGATAAGGGTTCTGGGGCTCAAAGGGGCTCAAAGGTACCTACCCAGAGTTAGGGGCTCTCCTGTTTGTAGGTGGCAGAAGTCAGGCTCATCCACACCCCAGACCTCAGTGCTGGACTCTGCTGCTCCTCTGCCTCTCAAGCAAGAAGGGACAATACCACGCAAACAGGTGAGGGCTTCAGGAGTGAAGTCCCCACTGACCCACTGCCTGTCTTATGTAAACCCCAGTAGGATGTCCAAACCCTGGGTCTCTGAGCCAGCCTCTGCTCTTGGAACTCGATCCAGTGTGAGCAGGGGGCCTCGGAGCTGGTACAGAACAGAGAGGAGACTAGGAGTCCGGTAAGTGAGCTCTGCACCTAGGCCCAATAGAGAAGGCCTGAGCAGGTAACCAGAGATGTTCTAGGAAAGATTCCCAAAGGCCCCTAAGGGCAGACAGGTGTGAAGCCATCCCTATAGGCCTCCTGCTGGAAGGCATTGAGAATCCAGCTTAAAGAACATTCCAGAACCGTTGTTGATTTAAGAAGGATACAGCTCCATGCACGCCTGTGTACCTGCGTGAAGCCAGTTTTGTTGACTGTACAGCAAGAGCAGTTTTTTAAAGTTTTTATTGTTGTTGTTTTAAACAAAACAAGACACGATTTTAAAAAAAACAAAAAACCTCATTGGTTAAACAGAGCAGAGATGAAGGAGAGCGGGAGAAGTTCATGGAAATCCTCAAGGGCCCTGGAGATGTGGGAGTGGGGAACAGGCTGGTGGGCGGAGCCAGAGCAGCTGGGGTGGGGGTGGGGCTCCAACTCCCCCGAGGAGGGCTCCTTCTGTTAAGATTTGAACCAGCCAATCAACATCTCCGTGTCCCGTGTCGTCCCCCCCCCCCCCCCCCCCCCGCAGCTGCGCTGCTGAGCTCATTCTCTGGCTCAGCCCAAGCTGGGCGCTGCTTTGCCGTGTCCTTTGCCCAGTGTGCTAGGAATGTTAGAGGCAATTGTGGAGGTCTCAGAATGCTGACTTTCCCCAGGCCGGCTAAGGGAACCAAGTGGAGAGGGTTTAGAAGGGTCTGCCTAGGGTTTCCTCCCTCGCTCTGCAGGCTCCGTGGCACATGTGTTATCGCAATCCAACCCTCCCAGACTCTTTCACTTCTTGCTAGTCCATCCAGTTAATAAGATCTCTGACCCTTGACCCTTGGCAGGATGGTGGCATGAGGATGGTAGGGCCAATGGATAGAGACCTGTGCTGCCACTTTGCGGCTGTGTGGCCCTGGGTACATCTCTGATACTATTTCCCCTGTGGAACATGGAGATAAGTATAGTTCCCTTTAGAGATTTTTAAGACTATAAAATGAAATTACTAAATAGAGTGCTATGCGATGGGTGTGGTACCAGTCAGCTAACTGAGCATGTGATGGGAGGGTGTCATGGGCAGGGACACTGGGATCCCACAGCTTTTCTTGTAGAAGGTGCCACACACATCAGTAATATGTACCTGATCCTTAGATAAGGATGCTCTGGCCTTGGCTCTGTGCCCTGCATGACCTGCATCATTTTTCCTCAGAGCCTCAGTTTTCCTCTGTATAAAATGGGGTGACACTCTTCCCATCATGTGATTCTTGAGAGAATTCAGTCACACATGGGTCTGGATCTGCCTTGCCTAGGCTGCTGCTTACGATTTCCATCTCTCTCCCTGAAGATCAGAGCCACAGGAGCATATTGCAATCCAGGTTCAGAGCCCAGAGCTCATGTGCCCAGGAGCTTGGGAGGCCTGCACTGTAAACCTCATAGCTGAGCACATTTGCCCTGTGTCCGGATCTACAGCGGCCTCCCCTCTCTTGGATGTAACTGCGGGACTCAATGAGACAGGCACAACTGACGTAGTAAAGCCTTGTTGGGACTTGTTCTTAACAGCCCATTGTTCATAGTTATATGCCTTCAAGCTTGCCTCCACAGCATCAGCTTTAGAGTTGCCTCATGCTTGGTACCTTCTCAGTCATGTGACCTCGGGCAACTGTCACCTTTTCCTTTCTGAGCCTCAAAGTGGTAATAAAATGTGCCCAGAGGGTGAGAAAAGCTTAGGTGAAAGCCTGGGGAGGAGCTAACTGGTTCTATAAATGACCTGTGAGGACCCAGGGCCCTGGGACCACTGGAAATCTGGGAGAGGAAGGCCCTGGTTCCTGTTGCCCAGTCTGGTGTCAGTGGTGTTTGTTCCTGACTCTCATGGAGGTTGTCAGACACTGCAGGGGCCTGAGCTAGTAGGCTTTTCTGTCTAGAATTCTGCAGCTTGGTGGGGGAGGGGAGAGTTGTGTGTGCTTTTTTAACTTGTGGCTCTAGGGTGGGGAGAACATGGGAACAGGAAATGCATGGGGTCGGGACTCCATGGAGAAGGGTGAGGATCCAGGAACTTTCATGGGGACCAGAGGAACTTCCCAGGTGGAGGCTATGCTGGATATTGGACACCTCCCACCCCAGCCCCCTATGGAAGTGTGTAGGAGAGGACCCTGGTCCTAGTACTCCCTTTGGACAGTGGGACAGGGCAGGTAAAGCTCTCCACATATATTCATCCAGCCACTTCTTCATCATGTGCTGGATCCTGATTTGTTTGCTCATCCAACAAGCATTTATTAGGCGTTTAGTGTATGTTAGGCCCTGAGCTGCTGCTGGGACATACGTGCAGTTGAATCTGGACAGGCATAGCTTTGGTCTCTGGTGCCCACCGCTTCCCCAGTGCCAAGGCAAGATGAGTGAATGAATTAATGAATAGCTGGATGGAATGTTGATAAGGAAAGGGCTTCCTGAATGACCAAATAGCTCCACACTGGGGACTATAGCCACAAACCTGGGCCAAGGTGGATAAAACCAACGCAAAGAGGCGAAGCAGTAATTGGTAATACATTAAAAATGCTGTTGTGGTGGGGCTGGAGGTGTAGCTCAGCTGACGGAGTGCCTGCCTGGAAGGCAGTAAGCCCTGGCAATGGTCTTCATCACTGTATAGACTCAGCAAGGTGGCATGCAACGATTAGCCCAGCACTTGAGTGGCAGAGGCAGGAAGATCAGAAGTTCAAGGCCATCCCTGGCTAGCAGCAAGCTCAAGGATATAGGCTAGGGAGAAAAAAACTTTCTTGTCTGGCTAGAGATGTAGCTGAGTGGGAGAGTGTCCACCTTCACCTAGTGTGCACAAAAGTTCATTCCTAGCACAGCCTAAAATAAAAATCCATGTATAGATGGTTCCTTCAACTTTGTGGCTTTTGAGCAGTTCTGCTGGTTCTTAAGTATTTTTCACAACCGAAAATAGGTCATGAAACTATGAAATAAATACAACTTTGTAATACATTAAATAGAGTGAATTATTTAAAAAATAATAGTAAATAAGAAGCCTTGTATTTTTTGGTCACCTTCTGGATTCCAGCCACCACCCAAGCGCCACCAAATGCCATTTACTCTTTCCCACAGCCCTCATGAGCAATGTATCCACCCATTTACAACTGACCTCATGACTAGTGAATGCTGGCACTGGGCTTGAATCTAATTTTCTTCTCTGCAAAATCTTCTGATATTGAAAGGTTGCCTATCCTACTTTATGGGTGAGGAAAAGCTTTGTGGCTTGGAGTGGCTACAGGGGAGGCTTGTGGGCCTCCATCTGGCTCCCTCAGAGAGTTTCAGGCTGGAGGGGGCAGTGGGCAGAGGAGGGAGGAGAGCCATGCCCAGTTTCCTCTCAACTGTTGTTTTTCCTGGCCTTCCCTGCATATTGCCAAAGGGGTCTGTGCTGACTTGGGCTTGGGCCCAGGCAGAGGACAGAGCCAGAGAGGGCCTCTTCCCTTCCAGAGGGAGGACGCACAGGGTCATTTCCTACATTGGCAGGCCTGGGTGCTGGGCTCTCTATGCCTCACAGGTTTTTCTGGCAAAGCCTTAGACTCCTAGGGGATCTTGGCCGTGCTGGCCCCTCGACTCCAAGGAGTCCAGCCTAGCCTTGTTCAATATGTGTGACCCTGAAAAAGTTACTTCTGAGCTTCCATAAGGAGAGAACAGGACTAGCAATCTAGGTGTTAGCAGGGCCCAGCCTACCTGGAGATAGCATCTCTTTGCATTTTGCCAGCTCAGGAGGGCTCCTTCATCCACTCCAGTCCCCCTGTCCTACGACAACCCGCAGCAGAAGCAGGTCAGAGCGGGTCCTCCAGAGTCTGGGGTCCTTTTCCTGCTGAGTCTAGACCCAGGCTTAGAGATGCCACTCTGTTAGCTGGACACTTGCCTAGTCTTTGTCATTCTAGCATGTTCTATATCCTTGAACAGACCTCAGGGTTACTGAGACCTCCAACAAGTCATGCCGTCTCTGGACATCAGTTCCTGGGAGCAGCGGCCACAGATCACCAGACACTCACTGTGGCAGGCGCCGGGTGAAGGCTTTGTGAGCAATAGTTGATATGATCTTCCTGTCAGCCCTGAGAGTGTCTTGTCATCGCTCTACCCATTATATTCAAGCTGAGAACACTGAGGCACGGGGCCAGGAAATGACTTGCTGGGATTACATGCTGCCCATTTTGTGCTGGGCTTCCAAACTAATTCTTGCCCCTCACAGGCTGCCCTGGCTGAATAGAAGGGTACCTATACGAACAGGACAAGATCATCACAGCTTTTGGGGGCAACATATTGGGAGCTGGGGTACTGGGTTTGGCTTGAGATCTGCTAATCCCTGGATTTATGGCTCTTGGATGAATTTTAGGACCTCTTGTACCTAAGTTTTCTTGTCTGCCAAGGTGACTCTGACTGTGGTGGAATGTCACTGGGACTCTGTAGCTTGAACATGCCCTCTTGCTCTCCCATCCTGACTCAGGTCTCTAAGGACATCTCCATGCGGCTTCACAAGGAGCTGGAGGTGGTGGAGAAGAAGCGGATGAGGCTGGAGGAGGAGAACGAGGGCCTTCGGCAGAGGCTCATCGAGACAGAGCTGGCCAAGCAGGTGCTGCAGACGGAGCTTGATCGTCCCAGAGAGGTGAGGGATGCGGCCCAGCTGGCCCAGGTGGGATGTGTGTCGTGCCTCCTCACCCTTTCAGGCTGTATTTGCTGAGAACCTCACCTGTATTCTACACTGGACACTCAGAATAGAGTGGTGAGCAAGATACACATACTGAGATTAATTACTCTCTCTGGTGTTACTTGGTCATTAATTTATCAATGCCCAGCACCGGCCTGGCCTTCTGTGCCTTAGTTCCCTCAGTTGTTCCCTGGTCATGGAGAGGGCTGCTAACTAGCTTGTGTAGACATGTGTTAGGGACTAGTGTGCTGTTGCCACTTGGGTTGAGATGGATGTCAGGCTTGGCCTCCCACTCTGGTCTCTGAATGTGACTTTTGGACCCCACATTCCCCATCCTAGCTGATGTCAGCCTCTTGTGTTGTACCTTCCTCTAGCTGTGAGTTAGGCTCACATGGGGGGGCAGTTTATCTCAGAAATCTTTGCAAAAGCCCAACAAAGCTGTGGTCTATTTCATGGTTGAGCAAATAGCTTCTTCCTGGGAGAGAGAGGTGGCCTGTCTAGGTCTTGCAGGCTGCTGAGAACTCTGCAGAATAGTGGAAAACCATCAGCCTGGGTAATGTTTAAAATTAGATACTTCCTGATTCCAGGGGGGTTTATGGTTCAAACACTAGATGGCCCGTGTCCCCAGAGGCACAGCTGGCCCTTGGTTGGTTGCTCATTAGGTATCCCAGACTGTACATTTTCTGGGGCACTCACCTGCTTCCCAAGAGGGCCAGCATGACAGCAGTCCAGAACTGAGACATCACAGTCCCAAGGGCAGAGCCGTCCTTTGGCTGCCCTTCACACTGGGTGAATTGTTGCCATGTGCCAGTGCCCCACATGGAGAGGGGAGGATCTTCCCTAAGAAGGGCTGCTGTGGCATGCATGCCTCGTGCTGGGAGCTGGATAGGAGGTGCCCTCCCTTCCTGTACTTTCCTGCCCACTGTGGGCCGCCTACAACACCGGGTGCTGTCTGCACCCAATCTTGTTACTCCTATCTCTGATGGTGGAAATAAGGGATGTTACAAACACCCCTTAGAACACAGCCCATTCTTGCACAGATAGGGAAACTGAGGCCCTCGCTGCAGCTTGTTGAGTTTGTCCCAGACTTTCCTCAACAGAGATGTGACTAAAGTCACTTCCTCTCTGCAAGTCTCATCTTCTTCCTCTAGAACAGCGCTTCTCAACCTTCCTCATGTTGTAGATCCCAACCATAAAATTATTTTCATTGCTATTTCATTTCATAACTGCAGTCTTGCTACTGTTGTGAGTCATAATATAAATATCTGCTTTCTGATTGTCTTAGCTGACCCTGTGAAAGGGTTATTCAACTCCGAAGGAGTGTGACCCACATGTTGAGAAATGATGCTCTATGATATCAAGATGCAAATAGTACCAGTTTACAAAGTTGTTTTGGATCAGTAAGAAGTTTGTGTAACCAGAGCTGCCAGGGATGCAGCCCAGTGGTGGAGCACATGGTCTGCTCTCTGGGAAGCCCTTGGTTCAATCCTTTGGGCTGAAAAAACAAAACAAAAGAAAAAACCCTTTTTGAGTGACGATGGGATATTATAAAGAATTTAGAAAGAATTAGGTCATGTGACCATTTCGCAGATCCTTAAGGACAGAGATACTGCATCACTCAGCAGTTCCAGTTTTCAGTATATCCCAGAGCCGAGAGTAGGAACATAGAGATGTCCATACCTCCATGTTCATAGCAGCATTATTCACAGTATCCCAGAGACAGAACAACCCAAATGTTGAGTGATGGGTGGATGGATATACAAAGCAGGGTATGTATGTGCAATGGGACAGCTGTTGAGCCTGAAGGACTGAAATTCTGATACGCACTAGAGCAGGGACAGGCCTTGAAAACATCATGCCGTACAAAAGAAGGCATGTGAGGGCAAATGTTGTAAAGTTCCATTTATCTGAGAACCCTAAGGAGTCATATCCCTTTCTGTGTAGGGAGGATTGGGGGCAGGGTTTCAGTTTGGAGCAGTGGAAGGTTCTGAAGACGGATTGTGCTCATACACAGTGAGGAGATTTAAGCAGGATGTGGTGTTAGCGCCTACTGTCCCAGCACCTAGAATACAAAAGCAGGAGGATTATTTCAGGTCATTTTCAGCTCCGTAGTGAGTTTGAGCCACCTTGGGCTACATGAGACCCTGTCTCAAAAAGAAAGCCTGGGTTCAAACCCTAGCACCAGAAAAACCAAAACAAAAGCCAAAAGTGGTAACTTTATATTAAATATATTTTACCATAATAAAAAAAGAATGTTTAAGATGATATAACCTTAACCACATGTTTAAAAAGTAGAGAAATATGTACTGATATGAGAAGGTTTCCAAGGCATGTTGTAAACCAGGGAAGAAATTAGGGAGCTAGGCCTGGTGGTCAGACCATTTATCCCAGCTATCTGGAAGGCTAAAGGGGGAGGATGTCACGTGAGCCTCAGAGCAAGTTTAAGGCCAACCTAGGTGATTTAATAAAGTCAGTAAAGGGCTGGGAACATTGCCCATTAGTAGAACACTTGCCTAACATGCGTGAAACCCAGGATTTCAGACCCACTGGCGCCAAAAAAAAAGTTACAGAACTGCATGTATTGAAAATCCCACAAGCCATTTTGAGATCTCATACATACCAGGATAGGGTGGACTCTCGAGCTATACCACCAGCCCAGAGTTAGGCTGTGTGTGTGTGTGCTTATGTCTGTGCATACCATGTGTGTCCAGGAACCTACAGAGGTCAGAGGATAGCATTGGAATTTCTGGAACTTGAGCTATAGATGGTTATGATCTGCTCAGTATAGGAACTGGGAATGAGCTAGTCTTCTGTAAGAATAGCAAGTTTTTATATCTGCTGAGCCATCTCTTCATGCCCCCTGAGGGTTGAATGATAATCAGATTATACCCTTCCAGGAGTTGGGATGCAGAGCCAAGGGGGATTAATGTGAATTTTAGGCCAGCCTAGGCTACACTGTGAGACTGTCTCACAAATAAAAAATAAAATAAAAAATGGATTGGGATGTAGCTCAGCTGTAGAGTCCTTGCCTAGGATAAATGAAATCTTAGATGCAATATACAGTTCCAAAGAATTGGGTGTGGTTACACACATCTGTAACTTCAGCACTCAGGAGATGGAGATATGAAGCCCGGGGGTCATTCTTGACTACATAGTGAATGTGAGAACAGTGCATCAAAATAAGGTATTTAAGCCAGACATGATGGGCACTTCTATAGTCCCTTTACAGGGAGGCCTGACAGGGAAGACGGCGTAAGTGTGGGAGTTTAAGGCTGGTCTGGATAACATAGTAAGACCCTGTCTTTTAGAACAAATCAGAACATACTTAGGTTATTACTTGTGAGATTAAATTTTTTTAAAGTAAATTTAAAAACTTTATTTCAGCTGAGCAGTGGTGGCACCTACCTTTAATCCCAACACTCAGGAGGCTGAGGCAGAAATTTGGTGAGTTCGAGGCCAGTCTGGTTTACAGAGAAGAGTCCCAGGGAACTCAGGGGTACACAGGGAAACCCTGTTTCAAAACCCAAGATAAACAAAACCCCGTGTGTGTGTGTGTGTGTGTGTGTGTGTGTGTGTGTGTGTGTGTGTGTGTGTGTGTGTGTGTGTGTGTGTACGCGCGCGCTACACAGCAGGTATTTGGAGGTCAAAGGATAACTTGAAGAAGCTGGGATTTTCCAACCTGTGGATCCCAAGGATCAAGCTCAGATTGTCAGGGTTGGTGGCAGGTGCTTTTACTCACTAAGTTGCCCCACAGCCCTACTTGTGCAACTTAAAATGTAAATTTTAGGTTTTTAATGTAATGTAATTGACCCTGACACAGTTGCCTGAAGTCTGTCTATCCTTCAGATGTGTTTTATTGGCTCCAGATCCTGTTTATTTCCAGTTTGCCCTTTCCTCTCTCTCCTTCCTGACATGGTTGCTATGGAGACAAGGGTCCCTCAACACTTCTGCCAGAGCTGCAGTCCCATCCTCCGGACCTGCCTTTGCCATCCTGACAGGTTGCTGAGGCCATGTTGTCACCCGACTGGGAATGGGAGCCCCTGCCCTGAGCGGATGCTGTTGCTATGGAGACAGAAGGGAGGTGGCATGCCCTGACTGCTATCTGCAGTGGTACTGTGCCTCAGCTGGGCTGCTGCCCTTTCGTCCACTGTCATCCCCTTGTATTCAGGCAGAAAGCCAGTGTGAATGTCTCTTCTCCTAACATAGCTGCTGTATTTGAGTGCTTATCCTGTGCCAGGCACAGCATCCAGCCTTACCCATGTGCCTCATGCTGTTTAACCCTCCACTGTCCCTGTCTGTAGTTGCTTCTCCTTCGTGGACATTTTAAGATGACCATTTAATTCAGTGATCACACCATTTTATAGTTGAGTTTCACAGATTGATGTTGTACTGCCATCACCATGATCTAACTCCAGAAGACTCCCATTGTTCTCCCAAGTAACCCCACACCTGTTAGCAGTTACCCGGCGATTGTGTTCAAATGGAATCAAGCAATGTGTGATCTTTGGTGATGGGCTTCTTTTATGTAGCAGAAGGCTTTCTGGCTTTAGGCATTCATGCTGAAGGACTTCAGTTGTTTCATGGCTGGGTAATCCATTGTGTGGGTTGAGTGCTTTATATTTAATAGCTATTTGGGTGGCTTCTACTTTCTGCTGTCATAAGTAATGCTGCAAAGGGCATCCATGTTCACGGTTTTGTGATTCTGTATGCTTTTCTCTTGGGTTTACACACGGGCAGAATTGCTGTTTATGATGAACTGGGGAAAGAGAAACAGGGGATTCAAACACAGGGTCCTGGGTCTTCCACACTTAGTGACTTCCAATAGAGAAGCTGCTGCCCACTCTGAGCCATCGGGGGCTTTTTCAGAACCCACACTAGTGAATTCTCATCTGGATTTCCTCCTTGATGGGTGGGGAGAGCACTGCTAACCACTTGAGGTCAGGTCCTGGCTCTCCTGCTATGCAGTTTTATAGCCCCAGTCTGTGAGCTGCAAGGCGCGCCCAGATGTGGAGCCATGTAGGTCTGGCTGCCGTTTCCTTGAGAGTGACTATAACCTTAGACAGATGGTACAACAGCTCTAGTGCTCACTTGATCTGTTTACTAAAAGGGAAAACCAGTCCCTACAGCTTAGGGTGTTTGCGAGTGTTAATTGACACAGGCTGGGAAATGCTCAGCATAGAATCAGAGCTTGCTAAATGCAGTATGTAGCATTATAGTTACCATCTCAACCAGCCCCTGGCTGCCAGCCTGGAGAAGCCTTTGCTGCCTTACACAGGGCTCTCCTCACAGAGCTGGCAGCTGCTCATGGAAAACTGTCGATATTTGGCTTGAGACGCAAGTCTAAACTTATTTTTCCTGGCTTCAGGGTGCCTCAGAGGCTAAGAGATTTTGCTGAGTAAACATGAGTTCAAATCTCCACAACCCACATAAAAAGTTGGGCATGATCCCAGACAGACCTGCCACCCCATCACTGAGGCACAGGGAACAGGAGGATGGCTCAGGTTTGCTAGTCTCCAGGTTCAGAGGGGAACCTTGGCTCAAAGGAGTAAGGCAGAGAGTAATAAAGCAGGGCAGTCAACATCATGGCTTCTGTGTGTATACAAAGGTGTGTGCATACACCACATCCATATATTACACACGCGCGCGCGCGCGCGCGCACACACACACACACACACACACACACACACACACACACACACGATACAATTAATTTATTTTTCTTCCATTCAAGTGGTGGTCTCTCCCAGGACTATATAACGTGTCTGCCTAGAGTTTTGCCCATGCTGCAAGAAGTACACCTCACTGTAGAGATGCATTCCAGCCCAGGCCCCCCTTATGGTCAGTTTTGTTCACATGCAATCTGTTTTCAGTAAGACTTGTATGGACACCTCTCCACATTTGGTGAGTTGGCAGCACGGAAGCACAGGTGGTGTTGGGGGCAGAAGTCCCTAAGATTTATTTAGGCAACTCTCTCTTGGCCTGGGAGCTTCTGGGAGCTCAGGCTCTTGTTGGAATGGACTGGACAAGGAATGCACAGAGGTGCCACCAGGCCCCTTATAGTGAGTGGCCTTATGAGGAGTCCAGAGTATGCCTTTGGGCTGGGTCCTGCTGGACCTGTGACTGTACTCTCTCTCTGGTGTTCTGGCCTGCCCTAAGAGGCCCAGAGCCAGAACTCTGCCTTTTGAGCAGGGCTGGCCCCACCTCTGGAGGCTCTAAAAGGGGGCTCTGACAGACCTTGGCTCTCTTGAGAGGCAAGGCCATCTGCTACTCAACAGATGAGAGGCTGGCTGGTCTTTGTGCTTGCAGAACCTGTCTTGGTTTCCCTCCTGAGCTCAAGGCAGTGTAGGAGCCCAAATGACTTCCATGTCCTATAATCCCCACCCCCCACCCCCACCCCCACCCCCACCCCCACCCCAACTCCCAGTGAGGCCTGCTTTCATTCTGTGAGGTCCCAGCCCTTCAACCTTCCTGCTGGCAAGGTGTGCCATGGCTTCTTAGAGAGCTTTGAAATGAAAATCAGTAGGCATTTCCCTTCCCCTACAGATCCACAAAAGTTAGAGTGTCCGAAGCCAGCAGGAGAATCAGATCCTGTGAGATTTCTACTTGGGAGGTGAACAAACACTTCCAATAGTATTTTCTGTGTGTATACAGACACATTTATATATATGTGTGTGTGTGTGTGTGTGTGTGTGTGTGTGTGTGTGTGTGTGTGTGTGTGTGTGTGTGCGCGTGCCTGCATGTTTCTTTAAATTTAAAAATGTAATATAAACTTAATGAGGCAAAAATGCCATTGTAGAAAGCACATAAAACACATACCTGGCATAACTCTAAGGAAGGTTCCAGCAGGCTCTGCGGCACTGCCTGCCGTAGGTCAGGAAACTGGGGACCCATTGCTCCGCTTGTTCTTTGTGCTCTTCAATGTCACCACGTGACTGTGGCATCTATTCAAAACGACATACAAAATAATGAAAGCCATACCCCAGCCACTCCCTTCTCATGTGCCTAACCTGGGATTAGCAATTTGCTTTGTATTTTTCTGGGTCTTTCTCTGTGTTTAACAATGTGCCTTTCTATGTCTTTAAAGAATAAATAAAGACAGGCTTAGGTTGCACACGTGGTTTCTGTAATGTACAGGATCATGTTGCAGGGGTATAGCCTTTTAAAATGCTGAATGCTTTGGGGTTTTCTTCAGTCTGAAGTGCTTATTATAAAAAATTATCACAGGATCAAATAAGCACAGGAAGGGAAGAAAGTCCAAACAGAACCATCTATTTCAGTCTTAGAAAATGTTCCAGAGGACCCCAGTTGGCAGAGGTCCCTCAGGGAGGGGAGGAGGGCAGAGGCAGCATGGGAAGAGGCCTTGGCTTTATCTACCTGCAGTTTTGGTTTTTTTGGAGGGGGATAATGTTGGCTTTGGTTTGTCCAGACAGTTTCTCTGTGTAGCTTCTACTCTGTAGACCAGGCTGGCCTTAAATCCAGAGATCCGCTTGCCTCTTCCTCCTGAAGGCTGGGATCAAAGGTGTGCGCCACCAATGCCAGGTACAACTACATTTGTGTATGTTATATGGGTGTTGCTGTTTTTTTGTTTTGTTTTTTTAAATAAAGCTTGCTTGGTAGTCCAGGCTTACCCAGAACTCACTGTGTACATGAGGCTAGCCTGGAACTGGCTATTCAGACAGACTTGTACTTGTGGTATTCTTTCTGCTTCTGTTCCTTCCAAGTGCGGAATTTATAGTTGTGTGCCACTATGCCCAGGTGTTCAGTTTTGGTTTTTTTAGTGACATTTTATTGAGATAATTAACATACTATGAGTTTGCCTTTCCCCTTTTTATGTGCAGTACTGGGAATGGAGCCCATGCCAGCCAAACGCTCTACTGTTAAGCTACATCCCTAGCCCAAGTTTGCCCTGTTAAACTGCAGTTAGTCGGTTGCACAATTCATGTATCCATCCATTTTCTCTAATTCCAGGACTCTTTGTTACGCCCTTAAAAATAAGCCAATTTCACACTTATTAGCAGTCACTCTCCATTCCTTCCTCCCCCAGCTCTGGGACACTACTAATATATTTCCCATCTTTAAGAATTTGCCTGGCTTGGATATTTTGTGGAAATGGAACCCAATGATACATGCCTGTTGTTGTGTCTTCCTGGGGAGACACACACCCCTAGTCTAGTCACCCCAGAAAGGGACTCACGACAAGCCAAAGTACAGATACTACCAAAGTCCAGCTTTGTGAACCAACGGGTTTTATTGGGGTTACATAGAGGAGTGTGGGTGAGGGGTTGCTTAGAGAAGCAGAAATGACTCGGACAGCTGCATCATCAAAGCCCATCCAGCATGGTGACAGCTCATAGAGCTGGGAACCTGGCGTACACCGGCATAGCCTGCAGGCAGCTCAGCAGATTGGAGAGTGTCCCTCTCAGGAGACTCTAAAGTTTTTCCAGGCACCTGATTTGGTCTCTGAGTTTTTGCAGCTTTTCTCCTCTGAGAGTTTTCTTTGGAGTTGAGTTTCACTTTTTGTGAAAGGCACTTTCAGCCTTTATTACTGACTCTGGCAGAAAGGGGCCAGTGTATCTGGCCAGTTTCAGGGACTTCCTGAGCCCTATTTTGAGTTGTTTACCTTCCTAAGCTTAAGGAGCTTCCTTCGGCATGGAATGGTTTAATCTCAGAGGAAACTGTTACACAATAGTGCCTGCCATGTCAGGATGGGCTATTATTTGTAAGTAATTCCTAGTGCATATTTATTTATTTATTTGTTTGTTTGTCTGTTTATTTATTTATAGTTTTTAAAGATTTATTTATTATGTATACAATGTTATGTCTACATGCCAGAAGAAGGTGCTGGATCTTATTACAGATAGTTTTGAGCCACTATGTGGTTCCTGGGAATTGAACTCAGGACCTCTGGAAGAGCAGGTAGTGCTCTTAACCTCTGAGCACTCCATCCCTATTTATTTATAGTTTTTCAAGACAGTTTTTCTGTGTAGTCCTGGCTGTCTTGGAACTCACTCTCTAGATCAGGCTGGCCTTTGAACTCAGAGATCCACCTGCCTCTGCCTCCCAAGTGCTGAAACCAAAGGTGTGCACTGCCACCCAGCCCTAGTGGCTTTTTAATATCATCTCATGGGTGCATATATGATACCTGGGAACCCTTAGAGATCTGGTTCTCTTCATTTCATTTCTGTGGCCAGGGGAACTTGGTGGATCTCTGGTCACCTAGCTCTGGGATTTCTAGGGAGGCAGTGAGTTCCCTATGTGTGGATTCTCCAGAACCACTCCCAGCAGAGGCCACAGCCAAGACACCACTCAGCCTATGGTGGCAAGCCCATCTCTGTGGCTGGGAGTCTGACCCAGAGCACCACCTTATCACTCCATGGGAGTCTCCCTTTTAGCTCTCCCTTCCAGACCCCTTGTCCTGGTACATTAGCTCTTGTGAAAGGGCTTGTTTGGTAACCCCATGCCTATGTCCTTTTTTTTTTTTTTTTTTTTTTTGAAAGGTATAGGCCTTTCTTGGCAACCTGTTGGCATCTGGCCCTATCTCCATCTTCCTGCCTCATTGAGGTTCCCAAAGTTCTATATGACTGAAATGAGCTTTAAGGTAGACCTAGTGTGGGCTGAGAAGATGTGGAAACACCAGACTCAGAGAGGAACCCTATAACTTCCTAGCAGCCAGCCTAACAAAACTAGTGAGCACCAGGCAAATGAGCAACTCTGTCTCAAAAAGAACAACATGAAATAATGGAGAGCTTCTGAACCTAAGGTTGTCCTCTAGTCTTCATGCATGCAACCACACACACACACAACCACACACAACCACACACACACAACCACACACACACAACCACACACACAACCACACATAAACACAACCACACACACAACCACACATAAACACAACCACACAGACATACACATACAACCACACACACACAACCACACACATACAACCGCACACGCATGCACACACACACACACACAGAGGTTGTCCTTTAGTCTCCACACACGTCCAAACACACATTTGTGCATGCACACATGTGTACACATAGTTACATGCACCCATTTGGACATACACACAAGATAGAGCCAACCTGCTAGGTCAAGAATGGGTCTCAGAACTACAGAGAGTTTGCTACAGAACTCTGGTGAAGTTTCTGCCTCTTTCTCAGTTTTACTAAAACAGGGTTTGACGGATTGGAGAGAGGGCTCAGTGGTTAAGAGCCCTTGGCTGTTCTAGAGTACCACATGGTAGCTCACAGCCATCTGTAACTCCAGATCCAGGAGATCCAGTGCCCTCTTCTGGCTTCCACCAACACTGCACACACATGATGCACAAACATACATGCAGGCAAAACATCCATACACATAAAATAAAAACAAACAAGTCTTGTTTTATGTCAGTGGCTTACATAGAGTGGTGGGGAATGAGAGGTGAAGGTTGGGGGTGAGCATATATCTAGAGCCACTGGGAAGCCTAAGTGGGAAGCTCAAGTGAGAAGGTTGAGAACAACCCATGTGTGGTTTCAAAAGCTGGTGGCAGGAATCATCTCTCTCTCGGGAGGAAGTGTTCAATGGAATCATACGTCTAATTGAATGACTTCTTTAAACAACAAGAAACTTCAGCACGGATTATTGAAGCATTTCCTCAAATTCCCCACCGTGGGGCTTGTGCCGTTCTGCACTCCTGCCAGCAATAAATGAGCCTTCTTGTTTAGCCAGAGCCTCACCAGTAGGATGCATTGTTAGATGGCTTGGCTTGTTGCCAGTCTGATCATTGAGAAGTGGCACCTCAATGTAGCTTTCCTTTGGGGACTCCATCCTGAGTGGGGCCAAGCATCTTTCTAGGGTTAACGTAGATTTGTCTTTCTTTTTTTAACCCCCCACCAAGCTGGCGATGGAACTCAGAGCGGCATGCTCTTTCCCATTGAGCATTATCCCCCAGACTTTTCTTTTGTCATTTTTTTTTTTTTTAAAAATGAGACATGGTCTTAATCTGTTGCACAGGCAGGCCTCGAATTTGTGATTCTCCTGCCTCAGGCTCCTGAGTAACTGGGAATAACTGGAATTATAGGCCTGACTTCCTGTGCTCTTAAATTCCTAACCCATTTTCCTATTGCAGGTACTTTCACCAGTTCATTTTGCTTGTTCTGTGTGTGTGTTTCTGGAGATGGAACCCAGGGCTTGAAACACACTGGGCCAGCTTTCTACCTCTGGGCTGGGCTAGGACCAAGATGGTTTGCTCTCCTGTTTTGTTTAGCTGGGTAGTATTTGCCTGTGTGGTCAGATGTGTTGGTCCTCTACCTCCAGCACTTCTGGCTGTGGACCTTGGTCTGCTGTCAGTCTCTCTCAGTCACTTTTGAGTCTCCTGTGTTGTTTCTAGTTTTGCATCCACATTTTGTTCCTTAGTATTTATTTTATGTTCAGAATCCTATGAAATGTCACTTCCTGTTATGTGGAGATTTGCATGTAAAGTTTTAGGAAAGAGCCCCTTTGGCTGTGACAGGGAGTGAGGCAGAAATAGAAAGTGAATCATAGAGATGGCATCAACTTGAGCTAGCGACCGAGGCCTGTGGGACTGGGCTAATCTTTAGATGTGGGTTCCACCCAGAGAAAGAAAGGGGCTTCCGTTAGCCAGTGAGCATCACCAAGAACAGTCGGCTTGGAGGACTTTCCTGGGAGAATGAACATCTTGGTCCTGAAGCAGAGGCCACAGCATCTTTTTGGTATCTCTTGGTCCTGAAGCAGAGGCCACAGCATCCTTTTGGTATCTCATTTGCCTAGTTCAGTGTCATGTTCTTTTACACTCCAAGATGTACTCAGGAAATCTCTGATGAGTGAACGAAAGACAAGTGTCAGCCATGGAAACATATACATTCAAGTGACATCTGGAGTGAGTGGTAGTATTTATGTATTTAGGAACACACACATATGTAGCAAGGCTTAAAGGAAGAGGCAATGAATTTGAATGCGGGGGAGGCACATGAGAGGGATTGGAGGGGAGGAAGGGAGAAAATGATATAATTATGTTATAATCTGAGGGGCGCAAACAAAGATGAACACGATCACAAATTGTAATTTCCAGCCAACAGGATGACATGGTGAGGAGCCCTGGGCAGGGTTCAGTTATCTCCTCCAGTCTGTCTTCCCTATTCAGCACACTAGTGATCTCTGGCTCAGCCTTGGGTGTTGGGGCCCTCAGTGTGACTCTGTTTTGTGACACCTCTTTGGATGTGCGTCATCTTTGCCATCTTTCTTTTTTTTCTTTAGCATTCCTTGAAGAAAAGAGGAACCCGATCTCTGGGAAAGACGGATAAGAAGCCCACTGCACAGGTACTTCCCTGGCACCCCTCACACACCCTTCCTGGAGTTTGGAAGTGTCCTGAGTAGTCCCCAGAGGTCTCTGTCCCTCCCCAGTGGCTCTCTTGTGCATTTTCTCAGCTTCACTCTAGAGCCCTTTACTTTCTCCAAGCCCACTCTGAACCTATATTTAGACACCCCTGGGCCCACAAGTTGCTTACACAACATAGGGACAACTAAACCCACGGTTCAGGTCAGAGACCTTGAACTTGGACTATGTAGCCTGATTGCCATCCGATTGAGACAAATCACTTTAGCTTTCTGCCGTTTCCTCATCTGTTCCTATTCTGTGGGTTTGTTGTAAGAAACAGATAAAAGCACCACGTTTTTCACAGGCCAGGCAGAGTCCTGCTAGCAGCCAGGGTGCCAGGCACTTTTTGTGCATTTTCCCATTTAACAGTCATTGTGTGAGAGAGGAATGTTCCTGTCCCTTTTACAGATGGAGCAATTCTAACAGTAATGGCCATAGTCAGTCAGAATGTCAACCGCTTCAAGACTCTGAGATTGTAGCCTGTGTGCTCTGGTTTCTCAATATCAGTGTCCCCACTCTCCATTTCCTGTGGCCTCCAGGCCTCGAGAGCCAAGCTGATTCACCCCTGTGTCCTCAGACATAGTCAGTGCACCCCAGAATGCTGTGCCTGGATTCAGGTGGACAGTAACTCTCCTTATTGCTGTCTGTCTCCGTGCCCATTGGGTCGCAGGAGGACAGCGCAGACCTGAAATGCCAGCTGCATTTCGCAAAGGAGGAGTCAGCCCTCATGTGCAAGAAACTCACCAAGCTGGCCAAGGAAAATGACAGCATGAAGGAGGAGCTGCTCAAGTACCGCTCCCTGTATGGGGACCTGGACGCAGCCTTGTCTGCGGAAGAGCTGGCGGATGCTCCGCACTCCCGGGAGACAGAGCTGAAGGTGCACCTGAAGCTGGTGGAGGAGGAGGCCAACCTCCTGAGCCGGCGCATTGTGGAGCTGGAGGTGGAGAACCGGGGCCTTCGGGCTGAGATGGACGACATGAAGGACCATGGGGGTGTCGGGGGTCCCGAGGCCCGGCTGGCCTTCTCTGGGCTGGGTGGTGAATGCGGAGAGAGCCTGGCCGAGTTGCGGCGCCACCTGCAGTTTGTGGAAGAGGAAGCCGAGCTGCTGCGGCGCTCCTCGGCAGAGCTGGAGGACCAGAACAAGTTGCTGCTGAACGAGTTGGCCAAGTACCGCTCGGAGCACGAGCTGGACGTGACCCTGTCGGAGGACAGCTGCTCGGTGCTCAGTGAGCCCTCGCAGGAGGAGCTGGCAGCCGCCAAACTGCAGATTGGTGAACTCAGCGGCAAGGTCAAGAAGTTGCAGTATGAAAACCGCGTACTCCTCTCCAACCTGCAGCGCTGCGACCTGGCCTCCTGCCAGAGCACGCGCCCCATGCTGGAGACAGACGCCGAGGCTGGGGACTCCGCACAGTGCGTGCCTGCCCCTCTAGGCGAGGCACTGGAGCCCCACACTGCTCGGCTCTGTAAGGCCCGCGAGGCTGAGGTGCTGCCTGGGTTAAGGGAACAGGCTGCCCTGGTCAGCAAGGCCATCGATGTCCTGGTGGCTGATGCTAATGGCTTCTCTGTTGGCCTCCGGCTGTGCCTGGACAATGAGTGTACAGACTTGCGTTTGCATGAGGCACCTGATAACAGTGAAGGCCCCAGGGATGCCAAGCTCATCCATGCCATCCTGGTGCGCCTGAGCGTTTTGCAACAGGAACTGAATGCTTTCACTCGCAAGGTGGATGTGGCCTTAGGGAGCTCTGGCAAGGAACAGCCTGAACCCTTCCCTGTGCTTCCCACCTTGGGCTCCCAGGGGCCCTCTAAGGAGATCATGCTGGCCAAAGACCTTGGCTCTGACTTCCAGGTAAGATACCCAGGCCAGGGCCCTGTTACTTTTATTATATACAAATTTTGTGCCGGACCAGGCACAGGACAGAAGGACACAAGACCATGTGTACAAACAACTTCACAACTCTCCTGCATTCAGCAGTCATGTGGCCATCATCCAGAACATGACAGTACCAAGGCTATCCTGCTCAGTCACTATCTCTGTTCCCTAGGACAACCTTATGGCTTTATCCATCTTTGAAATTTATATAAATGGAATTATACAAACTGAACACAGTAGTACCTGGCTTTGTTCACTTAGCCTCCTATTTGTTGCTACAGGTGGTAAGGATGTATTTATTCCAGCTTACTAAGTATAAGCCTATTGACTCAGTGAACTGCCCAGCATGTGTTTACTATGGATGGAGGTTGATTCTGAGGCCCTGTCTTTTATTTTAGATTGCCTCCTTTCCCTCCCCTCCCTTCCCCTCCCCTCTCCTCTCCCAGTGCTGGGGACAGGGCCTTATCCATGCTAGGCAAGTACCCTACCGTTGAGTCTCATCCCTGGCTCCCTCTTTTTAAAACAACTTTTAAAATTTACTTCGTGTGTGTGTGTGTGTGTGTGCCTCTGTGTGTGTGTGTGTGCGCCTCTGTGTGTGTCTGTGTGTGCTGTCTATGTATGGGTGTCCATAGGAGCTAGAGTTACGGGTGGTTGTGAGCTTCTTGATATGAGTACTCGGAGCTGAACTTGAGTTCTGAAGAGTATCAAGAACTCATTAAGCCATTTTCCAGGGCAGCTACCCCATCCCTTCTTATCTTTTTTGTAACTGAAAGTTTTATTAGACTTATTTTGTGGGGAGGAGGGAAGGGGCAGGGGAGCCGCTGGGCATGCAGTGGTCCCAGGAGTCAGTTCTCAGATAGTCCTGGACATCAACTCAAAGTGTCAGGCTTGGTAGCAAGTACCTTTTCCCACTAAGCTATCTTTCCAGCCCATAATTTTAAATTTTAAAGCAAATATTTTGTGATTTTAAAAATCTGTTTGAGTTTTTTGAGAAGTTTGGTCTTGATGTCTGTGATATACTTTCTATCTAGAAAAACTAAAATAGCAGAGATGTCCAAAAATTTGCAAAGTATCATCATAAAAGCAACACAAAGGTCTGAAGCAAAGACAAAAATAAATGAACACCCTGTGTCCCTGCTTATTTACGCTTCCTCATAGTACCTCTGTAGATGGTCCTGTTTGGTGTGGTCAGTACAGCCATCACATGCAGCAGCCATGTGGGGGTGTGGCTCCGTGGTAAGGCACTGGCCTTAGCAGGCAGCACAGGTTCCATCCCCAATACAGAACAGGAACAAAACAAAATTCCCAAGACAGATTTTAAAAACTAACAAAGACGAAGGATTGAACTGAGGTTTCTTGGTTGCAGTTACACATTTCAGGTGCTTGTGTCTGGTTTTGTCCTGGAAACACCCCTTATAAGCCCCCATATGCCCTCTCCTCCTGTTATTTTACACTCTTTTTGCTTCGTGTTGTACCTACCGTTGTCGCATGTCCAACACGGAGCATATGCACTGTGGTCTCTGTCGGTTCTGTTTGCTGGATACTTTGTTGCTTGTCCCTACCCTCTGTGTTTCTTGATAGTGTGTTTTCCTCATGCGCTTTATTCCCTGTTTGCTGGGGCACTTTGTCCATTGTTCCTTGTCTCAGCACAGGATGGGTGCTGGTCTGGAGAACCAGAGAGGAATAGGATTCCCATCCCAAAGGTCCTTATTGCCTGGTAAGGAAGAATTAATCAGTGTGGCAAGCCTATGAACGTGATGTGATCTGAAACAAAGATACATAGCTTCTGTCAACCAGGAACTTGTCCTAGAGCTTGAAGAGGCTCGGCTCATATAGAAGGGACATGGTAGGCTTAAGGAACTGTGCAGAGTGTTGAGGCTGGGGTGCATGGGGTGGTTTGATTTTCACCCTGAGAACAGACTTCCTTGCATTGCCCTGCGCTGTGCTATAGCAGCTTCAATTCATGCTTTGCTGCTGTGGCTTAAGATAATTTCTTGACCAAGTGAGCAGCCCTCTGTTGAGTCTTCTTGTTTCATCCTGAAATAAGAGTGAGCTGGAGTCACATAGGTGGTGGAGCAATGGAATGTTTCAGGAGGCTTTTCATCTGCCTACTCATTCATCTTTGTGACAAGCAGTCACCGAGTAGTGGTGATGCACCGTGCTAAGGCTGGGTCCAGGTTGCAAAACTGACTCACCTGGGCCTCATTTTCATGTGGACAAAGCCTGTTATGGAGCTGAGGCCTGGTGGGGGACCTTGTGCAGCACTCCTTGGGCCTCTCCCCACAGCTCTCTTCTGCTTGTGCCCCTCACTTTAGCCATCTGACTTCAGAGACCTGCTGGAATGGGAGCCTAGGATCCGAGAAGCCTTTCGTGCTGGTGACTTGGATGCCAAACCTGACCCCAGTCGGAACTTTAGGCCTTATCGAGCTGAAGATAATGATTCTTATGCCTCTGAGGTAGGTCAGGGCCCACTTGGGTTGAAGGAGATTGCATGGGGCCTCTCAAAAAGCAGGGTGATCCTTTGAGGATGGTGGTCTGGTCTTTGAGCAGTCTGGTTTTAAGCTTCCTGACAGCCAGGGCAAAAAAAGGAAATAGAATTTGAATTAATCCCATGGTTTAGTTAAAGGAAGCTTAGCTGGATATGGTATGTAACTCTAATTCCAGTGTCAGGATTGCTGAGGCAGGAGGACTGCAGAACTAGAGGTCATCGTAAAATGACAAATGTGTAGTCAGAAGTTTTTCTGACCCTTTTGGGCCATGGTCCGTAGCCACTTATAAAATAATTACCCAGAGTCTTATATTAATTACAAACTATTAGGCCTATAGCTTAGGTTCATTACTAGCTTTTATAACTTAACCCATTTCTATTGATCTGTGTACTGCCACATTTTGAGGCTTTACCTGTGTTCCATTACATCTTGCTTTCTGAGTGGCAGTTTGCAGCATCTACCTAACTCTGCCCTTCTTCTTTATCTGTGCTTGGATTTCCTGCCTGCTTCTAAGCTGCCTTGCCATAGGCCAAAACAGCTTCTTTATTAACCAATGGTAATAGGGCATATTCATAGCATACAGAAAGACATACAGAAAG
Organism: Phyllotis vaccarum; assembly: GCA_033318265.1. Taxonomy (NCBI): domain Eukaryota; kingdom Metazoa; phylum Chordata; class Mammalia; order Rodentia; family Cricetidae; genus Phyllotis; species Phyllotis vaccarum. The sequence continues at coordinate 183,927,915 of JARWLC010000001.1, read as the reverse complement.
ACATCTCACATCACTAACATATATAGCAAAGAGGCAATGGTCTCTCCATCGTAGCTGTTGTGAATCTCTTGTGTGCTAGCTGTGAGATCTTGGATACATCACTTAGCTTCCTTAGTAGTCAGGTTTTTGACCTACAGCCGAGCACCACATAGAATTGTTGACAGGGGTAGATACATGAAAAGCTTTAGCTTAAGGCCTGGCCTTTATGGGTGAGGATGAAGAAAGTGTCCATGACATGTCACTTCGACTGGATGAGATGTCATCCTGATGGTCTGGTCGTATGACCTTGGATACATTCACAGCCTGTGGTCCCAGCTTTCCCACCCACAACATTTATGATTATTAGAATTTCTCAAGTTCTCTGATCTTTGAAAAGTTCTCTGTCCCCTTGAGCCTGGATGCTGTCTGGAAACTTCCTGGAAACTGAGGTGGTCTGGACGTTTTTGTAGTCATAGAGGAAGGGGGAAAAAAGGGAAAAACATGCCTGGGCATGTAACTGAGATATAGTCCTGTGTGTGCTTAGCATGCAGAAGACATTAGCTTTGATCCCAGTGGAGAGATGGATAAACAGAGAAGGGCAGGGACAGAGGAAGAAGAAGGGAAAACCTGAGATGCTTAGATCTCATTTCCTGAGAATGGAATAAGCTTGTTTGTATCAGCTCATTTACACATTTAATCAATTTCATTCATTCTTATTGAGCAGCTATGACTAAAACCTGGCCCAGCCTTGAGTTCAAGGATTCGTGAGGGTAGCGGTCTGACTTTCTAAAGAGTTTTTTGGTTGAGCCAGGATCTTAGTATGTAGACCACACTTAACCTCAAACATCCTACTCCCTCTAAACTTCTAAGTGTTGGGATTACAGGCACATGACACTTTGCCCAGCTCTGCAGAGATTTTTAATACAGAACAGGTGTACAAGACATGCTTCAAATCATTGCAGACAGTGCCAAATTATATTATTGACCACATCATTTTTGCATCAGCAGGACACCTGCCATGCCTGAGACTATTTATTTCCATTTTCTTCCTGCACAGTGTGTTAGAATAAACATTCCCCTGTTACTTAAGACTTTTCCTCTTTTGAGATGAAGTCTCACTGTTGCTCAGGCTCAGTTGATTCTCCTGCCTCATGCACCACTTCATCTGGCTGACACTTTTGATTTTTGAGATACGGTTTCTCAGTAGCTTTTGGAGCCTGTCAGGGAACTTACTCTGTAAACAAGGCTGGCCTGGAACTCACAGAGATCCACCATCCTTTGCCTCCCAAGTGCTGGAATTAAAGACATGAGCCACCACTGCCCAGTTTGTTACTGGAGTATAACAATAAAGTATCAATGGGGTTGGGCTTTAGCGGTGATGAATCACTTGCTTAGCACATGGGACCTTGAGTCCAATCCCCCAGCATCAACACACACACACAGGGAGACAGGCAAGAGAAAGAGAGGGAGAATGGAAAACAGACGGGTACTTATGGTTTTTCACAAACTGAATACTTCGCTCCCTTTGGTGTTGTGTGGCAGGGTCTTGCTGTGTAGCCCATGGTGACCTCAAGCTCATGATCTTCCTGGTTTGTAATTAGCAATCTAGATCCATAAACAGGCCCTAAAAAGTTCTTTCTGTGTTCCTCTCTAGTCTCTATCTGGACTTGTAAGAACAGATTTAAAAACACTTTTTATTTATTTGGTGTGTGGCCATATGTACAGCATGCATGTATAAGGCAGAGGACAACTTGTAGGAGCTGGTTCTCTCCTACCAACCTGTTGGTCCTAGGAATCAAACTCAGGTCCTGATACTTGTCTGCAAGAGCCTTTATTTGCTGAACCGTCCTGCAGGACCAAGAAGACATCAACTTTGCCTACTTAGTGCTAATGCTTTTAAAACACCATTTCCCCCAGAAATTGATTAACTTTTTAAATGATCTTGTTCCATACTTATTGTAAGCCACAATGAGTACACTTAGACTCTCTAGGCAGCATTACTTGAAGATATAAAGAATGTTAAGATCATTATGTAGTTAACCTTATTGATAGTTAATGTGTTTCTATTATATAATACATAAAGACAGCACATGTCAGTGTACAGCTGAATGAATTTTTACACACATAAACCCATTAAACACATTTTAAATCTCATTATTTAAATTGATTCTAAATTTTTATATTAATTGAATTTATTCGTTTATTTTACATCTCGACTGCAGTTTCTTCTCTCCTGTTCTTCCATTCTATGCCCAAACCTCCCCTCCATCACCACCCCCATCCACCTCCCATGGGTGTCCACAAAGCATGGCATAACAAGCTGTGGTAGGACTAAGCTTCTTCCCCTGTATTAAGGCTGGGTAAGGCAACCCAGTATGAGGAATAGGTTCCCGAAAGTCAGCCAAAGCATTAGGGACAGGCCTGCTTCCATTGTTAGCCTATAAGTAGCCCAAGCTACACAGTTGTCACACTTGTGTAGAGGGCTTGTCGGTTTCATGCAGGCTCCCTGGCTGTCAGTCCACAGTCTGTGAGCTCCTGTGAGCCCAGGTTAATTGTTTCTGTGGGTTCCTTTGTGATGTCTCCCGGTTCGTACAGTCCTTCCTACCTCTCTTCAGCAAGGTTTCCAAACTCAGTCCAATTCTTGGCCTTGGGTCTCTGTATCTGTTTCCATCAGTTACTGGATGAAGGCTCTCTGATGACAATTGGGGTAGTCACCAATCTATGAACATAGCAGAATATCATTAGGCATCATTATGTTGAATCAGTAGTAACTTATTACCATAGTAAAATGGCCATATTACCAAAAGCAATCTACAGATTTGATGCAATTCCCATCAGAATTTGGAATCGAAGACCCAGTCGTAAGTCCACACACCTATAGACACATGATTTTTGACAAAGGAGCTTCTAAATTTTTAATTATAAACAATAAAATAGCATATGATGGCAAACCTATAGCCCCAGCTCCCTGGGAGGCTGAACCAGGAGGATGCCTTGAGCTCAGGCTTCTGAGACCAGCCTGTAAAAGATAGGCCAAGTCAAAAACAAGTAAATCAATCCACTAAAGAGACTATGAATAACTTTGTGAATCAAGTTTAGTTTTCACAGTATTGTTTTTCTGCAAATAAATTTGCAAGAGAGAAATGTTAATTATACTGTGGAGGATCGATGTGTACTGTTGCACTGAACTGTCATGGCCACCCTCTGAGGCAAGGACGTGCTGTGCCTAATAGAGGACATGCAGGTCCAGCTTACTGTTGGTTCCCTACTGCTGCCATTCTTTACCTCAGCCTGTGTCCTCTCCCTGCAGATCAAGGAGCTTCAGCTGGTTCTGGCCGAGGCCCACGACAGCCTCCGGGGCTTGCAAGAGCAGCTATCCCAGGAGCGGCAGCTCCGGAAGGAGGAGGCTGACAGCTTCAATCAGAAAGTGGTCCAGGTGGGTTTGCACCATGTTTTTTCCTGCTACAATGTCGTCTCCTCTGACTGAAGGTACAGATGCCATGGTGTAGCTCGAGCTCCCTTTCTCTCTTTTTCTTTTTTATCCTCTCTTGCTAGCCCTGCCTATCCTTTCTTCCTGCCCAGCTATTGGCTGATCAGCTCTTTATTAGCCAGTCAGCTGTATTAGGCAGGCAAAGTACAGAGTTACAAATGCAGCATAAAAGAATGCAGCACATCTTTGCATCATTAAACAAATGTTCCACAGCATAAATAAATGTAACACTCTTAAAATAATATTCTACAACATCTCTATGTAGTCCTGGCTTTCCACTCAGTATGTAGCGTGGGCTGATTTCAACTCATAGAAATCTACCTGCCTCTGTCTTCTGAGTGCTGGGATTAAGGCTTGTGGCAATCATGCCTCTCTGTTTCATCTCTTTAGAAATTTAAGATTTTTCTTATTTTAATTATACATAGATGTGTATGGATATGTGCATGTCAGTGCAGGTGTCTGTGAAGACCAGAAGTATCGATTTCCTGTGATCTGCCTGATGTGGGTGCTGAGAGTTGAACCCGGGTCCTCAGGAAGAGCAGTCAGTGATTTTAACTGCTGAGCCATCCCTTCAGCCCCCGTTTCACCTCTTGGCTTCAGTTTCCTGTTTTTGAAATGGTACCCCTATCAAAACTGGCTGTGGATCAATTTGATAGTTCGGTAATAGCATTTATTAATGGTGAGATGGATAAAGACACTTGCCACCAAGCCTTACAACTTGAGTTCGATACCCAGGTCCCATACCATGAGAGAACTAACCTGCTCTAGTCCCCTGAGTACTACTCATGTACCACAGCATCTGCACCCATCCATAGACATACAAAACAATAAAAGTTTAAAAAAAAAAAAAAAGAAAGAAAAAGAAAGAAAGAAAGAAAAGAAACAAACCTTCCTGAATGGCTCATGTAGCACACTTTCTTCACACATTATATTCTATAATCCCCTAGACTCTTCCCTCTGAGATAGCCACTTTACTGATAAGGAAGCTGCTGTGGTGCATATTGATGGAGGACATGCTGAAGAGACAGGCAGATTACAGATGAGGAAACAGAGCTCACAGAGTATTCATGCATTCCTCAGAGCTGCACATTCCACAAAGCACAAATCGCTGGCTCCCTTAGCCGTGACCCAGTACAATATTTCATGTTTCTCAGGCTCCCTTGACCCCAGCATACCTCTCCTCTGCACCGTGCCCTCTCTGCAGCTCCCACTTACCATCATAGTCCCCAGACCAGTGTGAGCAAATGGGAAACATCTGGTGCCCAGTAGGTGCTCATGGTGGCCAGAGGTCATTCCTCATGCTGTTTACCCCCTCTGTGTGGCAGGCACTTTACTGACAATGCCTCCTCCAGCCCACTGCTGGTGCTTTTGAGTTCTTCCCTGCTTTACAGTGGGCTGCTATCAGTAGAAGCCCTGGGAGGGCTACCAATAGGCACTTGCCATTAATTAGTGTTGAGGGCTGGAATCAACTGGGGCCCCCTTTGCTCACTCCTGTCCTGACAGCTAAAAGAAGACCAGCAGAGGGCGCTGCTGAGGCGGGAGTTCGAGCTGCAGAGTCTGAGCCTCCAAAGGAGGCTGGAGCAGAAATTCTGGAGCCAGGAGAAGAATATACTGGTGCAGGAGTCCCAGCAGTTCAAACACAACTTCCTACTGCTCTTCATGAAGCTCAGGTGGTTCCTGAAGCGCTGGAGGCAGGGCAAGGTTCTGCCACATGAGGAAGATGACTTCCTGGAGGTATGCTGAGCTTAGCCCAAGCCTTAGGGTGGGGAGTGGAGGGGGCGGGGCATGGGGGTGTCACAGTTAAGATGTGAGAAGTCAGTGATGTGCTTTCATTCTGAGCTGCTAACCCATCCTTCCTGGCTATGCAGCCCCTTCTATCTGCTCAGCAATGTCCCCATGGCCTGTAGGCTGAGCCTGTTGAATGTGGTTTCTCAAACCAGGTAAACAGTATGAAGGAGCTGTACCTGCTCATGGAGGAAGAGGAGCTTAACGCCCAGCACTCGGATAACAAGGCCTGCACAGGGGACAGCTGGACCCAGAACACGGTGTGTTCAGTCCCTCTGGTCCTATATCCTCACCCGTTAATGAGCCAGTCCTGCTGTCTTATCACACAGCCCTGATGGGACACAGGATCTGCAGATGGTTATTGGCTGGGAACTGGCCCACCAACTGCTCAGGGTTAGGGTCATGAGTCATCCCAGGTTGTGACAGAAGGCTACATGAAGTATGAAGTCAGAGGAAGGAGAACAGTAAATTTGTTGTGTAGGGAACAGTGTTACAGAGAAGGAGGTCACATGTAGTGCGCTTTCATGGATGAACAGGGACTTGTTAGATTCAAAAAGGAAAACAGACCATGTTGAACCATGAGGATTGTGTACAGAGATGTGGCAAGGTATGCTGGAGTGTCTGTGACCAGTGAGACATTGGGAGAGGCTAAGGATACCAGGCCAGGGTCACATGAAGAGAAGCCCTCATGGCTTAGAATTAAGGAAAAACTGCCAAATCAAGCCACAGGTCAGAGGGAGCCATGGGGTCAGCCTCCCAGTGAGCTGGGGTGTGTGTAAGCAGTGTGTAAGGAACCAGGAAAGGGAGGGTACCGTTTGAGAGGCTCCATGGAGGCCTCAGCTCAGAGAGGCAAGAGACCTAAAGCCTGGGGTCTGCAGAGTCTGGAGAAAGTGGTTTCTGTCCATCTGGGTGGAATGGATATTTTTATAACAGTTCATTGCATGTGAGACATGCTGCTCAGCTCAGCTCAGCTATCCCCGGACTGGTCTGCACCCCCATATTAGGTGAGACGGCTGAAGAGGACTCTGAGGCTGGTAGGGCCCCAGCTGGGTACCAGGGCTGCTCTTCACCTCCACAAAGCTCTTGACCTGGCCTTACTCTCTGCAGCCAAATGAGTATGTCAAGACCCTGGCCGACATGAAGGTTACACTGAAGGAGCTGTGCTGGCTGCTGCGAGACGAACGTCGGGGTCTGACTGAGCTTCAACAACAGTTCGCAAAGGCCAAGGCCATGTGGGAGACGGAACGAGCAGAGCTCAAGAGCCATGCCTCACAGGTAAGCCTCCTTGCTTCTCAGGGATATCTCCTTCGTTGTTTCCAGCCCAGATCTAGACTGTCAGAGCTGGAAGGAGGAGGGTACTAAGCTGTGTATGCTCTTGGATGCACAGGAGCCTTTACATGACATCTTGTGCTCCAGAGAGATTGACAGGAGCCTAGGCTGCACTGTGTGCTCACAGAATACTTTCTACACCTGCCTGCATGCCACATCTAGGTGGACCTGATGAGGATGTTGAGAGAATGAAGAAAAAACAGATGGACACACAGATACACAGAAAGCTAGGACTGAGTGACCCGGGCTGTCTTTTGGAGAAACAGCAATGCTCTGGAAGCTTAGCCTATTATGTAGTTGATTAGAGCAGAGGCAGGGTATTAGTACAGATAAACAAAGAGGTAGGGCCAGGCAGTGGTGATGCATGCCTTTGATCTCAGCACTCAGGAGGCAGATGCCTCTGAGTTTGAGGCCATCCCAGTCTTCAAAGTGAGTTCCAGGATGGCCAGGACTTTACAGAGAAAGACTGTCTCGAAAACAAAACAAACATAAAAGAGTTGACAAATGGCATATTTACCATAGCTGGGGACTCTGCCTATTGTACCCACATGTGGAATGCTTCCCTAGCCCCTTGGAGCCCTCTGGGGGACAGGATGTAGTACTTGGCTTGCAGAGGAAGCCATCATCAGTGCAGGGCCTGGCTTGTATGCAGAAAGGATTCCATAGCTCTATTGGAAGGAGGATCAGCATAGCCACTCCCCAAAGGCTACCTGGTATGGGTGGGAAGCCAGTGTCCCATCCCCTGCTTCTTCCTGCAGATGGAGCTAAAGGCTGGGAAGGGTGCCAGTGAAAGGCCCGGGCCCGACTGGAAGGCTGCACTGCAGAGGGAGAGAGAGGAACAGCAGCACCTCCTGGCTGAGTCCTACAGCGCTGTCATGGAGCTGACGAGGCAGCTGCAGATCAGCGAGCGCCACTGGAGTCAGGAGAAGCTGCAGCTGGTGGAGCGGCTGCAGGGCGAGAAGCAGCAGGTGGAGCAGCAGGTGAAGGAGCTGCAGAACCGCCTCAGCCAGGTGAGGCTGGATCCAGGTACTCAGGCAGGAATGTGCTCAGAGGGGTGAGAACCAGGTCCTTCCCTCAGTCTTTCAGGCCCCTCCCCTGTGTTCGCTTCCCTCTTAAGCATGCCAGCCTCACATAAGGCCATCGTTTCCTGTTCGGATCTTATAGTTTAGCAATTGGCCAGGTGTCAGTCACGATAGGCCCATTATTAGGCCTTTTTGCCTAATAAATTCAAACAGCTGTGGAGGGTTTCTGTTTTGGTTGGTTTTCACTATTGAATCCTTATGTCCTGCATGCACACTTGCCTCTCTTCATGCAGTTTAACTGCCACTTGATTTCACTATTCATTATTCCATATGGACAAAATCTAGGTACCATGTTTGCACTGGGAGCTGGCAATGTCTGTCAGTTGGTAGAGTACTTGGGTAGTGTGCGTGAAACCGTTGGTTGGATTCCCAGCACCACAGGAGCCACATGTCATGCCCATAATCCTCTGGGAATTAAAGGCAGGAGAATTAGATGTTCATGGCAATCATCCTCAGCTAACTAGTGAGTTTGGAGCCAGCCTGGTTTAGAAGGAACCATGTCTCAAACAAGCAAACAAACAAGCAGAAAATAGCCCCCAGCGTGCGTGCGTGCGTGCGTGCGTGCGTGCCTGCTGCATTCAGGGGCACTCAACATCTGGAGTGCTGATTAGAGCATCCTTTTGCCCCATCTGGCTACTTCCTGTTTATAGAATGATTTCTTTTTGTTACATTAACATTACTTTTTAATGATTTGGAAATCATTAAGCCAAATCCATGCCATGCTTAATGGGGTATCAGCAAATACACAGCTGGGACCTTCTGGCTCTTGGGTGCTGAGTTCTGCACTTGGTTTCTCAGCAGGGACCTTGTGTGGAATGTGCTGGCTACCAAGATCTGTTCTCCTGCTTCCCTTGGTTCAAACCAGGACACCCAAAGCTGCATCTTCTTCCTTTTACTTCCTCCCTTCATTCTTTCCTTCCTTTTTTGTTTTCTTTGTTTGTTTTGAGATCCAGTCTGTGTGTATCTCACTTAGTAGCTGTCTCAGAATAGCCTGGAATGCTCAGTTCTTCTTCAGCCTCTCCAGAGCTAGGATCACGGGTGTCAGCCCCCACATCTGTATAAACAGCACTCTCAGAGAAGCCAGCCTAGTCAAACAGCCTGCAGAGCAGCAGGAAGGAAGCCTTAGGCAGTGTAACCACTGCAACCCTGATAAAGGAAAGCATTTCATTGGGGCTGGCTTACAGTTCAGTCCATTCTTATGGTGGGGAGCCTGGTGGCTCACAGCAGACACGGTGCTGGAGAAGTAGCTGAGAGGTCTACGTCCTGATCCAAACGCAGCAGGAAGCAAGAGAGAGACTTGAGCATTTGGAACTTCAAAACCCACCCCCAGTGGCACACTTCCTCCAGTAAGGCCACATCTGCTCAAACAAGCCACACCTCCTAATAGTGCCACTCCCTATGAGCTTATGGGGGCCATTTTCATTCAAGAGGCCTAGATCTTGTCAAGTCACCTCTGATCTCTGGGCTTCATCTACACAAGGATGGTGGCTGTCTGACCTTGTCATCTCTCAGGGCAGCTATGGGAATAAAAGATATAACTACAAAAATAGCACAGTACTCCCAGGTCCTCCTGCCTGGGCCTTGCCATTTTCATCTGTAGTTTCTGGTTTTTTGTGTTAAGGTGACTTTGGTTGCCCCCTCTGTTTTATTTGTCTTACACTGGGTTCCTAAGAAGCGAAGTTTGAGACATGGGTTCAAGTGCATGCAATCAAGTGACCAGCCCATCCTGGCTTTGCTTAGAACTTCTACTTTACTCTTGGAACAGCCCTTGGTAGAACCTTCTTGCTTCTTTTGAACTGAAAGGTTTGGGGGACAGAAGCCTTACTAATCCGGGGAATGCCTTGGGGAAACTTGAGTGAGTCACCCCATGTGGGAGTCAGTTGTAAAGCTATAGAAGAATTCCAGGCAAATTGCTGGTGAAGCAGCTGTAATGCCCAACTGCCTGTTCAGCTGCCCACCTCTTGGCCAGTTTCTTTCTTTTGTTGTCTTTAACCTCTCACCTGGAAATAACCACAGTCACACCTACTCCTGTGGTTGCTGTGAGGATTATATGAGCTGGTGTGTACATGCAAATGGTCTTCCTGGAAGTGATGGTGTTTCCAGGGGTCACCTCAGGACTCAGCAGAAAGTAGTGCTGGATTGTATGTGAAATAGTTATTGCTTTTCCGCCTAGCCATTCTATGAACTTTATAGATTAATGTAGCAGTAACAGCTGTAACTCTATTAGCCACGTCAGGAAGATGCCTGTCAGGAAGATGCCTGTCAGTATCTGCTGTACTAACTGTTTTCCAAATTCACCCATGGGGGCTCAGATCTGCTACCTACTGAGAAGTGAATTGCAGACTCATGATGTGGGTCATGTGAGCTATAGAGTTGAGCTGTAGAGTGGCCCTGCTCAGAGTAGTCCTGCCCACCAACACACACTTTTTGCCTTTCTCAGCTGCAGAAAGCTGCTGAACCCTGGGTCCTGAAGCACTCAGACCTGGAGAAGCAGGACAACAGCTGGAAAGAGGTGAGGACATCCCTGCTGCCCATGTTCTATTGGCTCCTGACTATACTAGAAAAATTTCTTGTGTGTGGAAAATATGGCAGAAGGATGCTAACTCTGTCCCAAAAGCTATACCTTTCTCACACCATAGGCTTCTTAGCCCCAGGGTCCCTACCCCATGACTCCTGCCCATAGATTATAGCTTGGGAAGAGTCTTCTGCTGGGGCTGTCTGACCATGCCTGGGGGGAGCCCCAGGCTGTGGAGTCTTAGGTAAGTCACTCTCCATCTCATCGCCCTGGCCTAGTCCTGAGTGGGCTCAGTAGGGTCACCATGGAGGAGTTTGCACATAGGTCCAGGGGCATCGTCCATAGAACACAGATCTGAGTGACAAAGGGTATGACAGGCCTTTCATATCTCCATTCCCTCGTGATGACATACTGTACAGGAAATGGGTTACAGAAAGCTAATGCTTCTTCTGGGGAACTGAGATACAGGATTTGTAGGGCTCGCAGGGCTAGTGATGCAGCTCTGATAAGTCATGGGCCCCAAGGACCGTGTCTATATACCCATTGTGAGAAAATCCCACAGTCACTGTCATCAGTGCCAACTGTACAGCAGCTGTCATGGAGTAAGTTCTAAGTCTCAAACAGTCCTTCTTTCCATGGCCCATCTGCACGCCGGGTACCTGAGCCTGGGCCCCTCACTGTTGGAGGGAGTGGGAAGTATGGTAGATACTGGCCAGTGGGCCTTTTAGATCACTGCTGAGCACATCTTACTCCTCAGGAGAGAGAACTCACATGGGGGAGGGGGGGTGCCTTCGGAGCCCTCAGCTCCGTACTCATCTGCTGTTACCTTTCACACGCTGGCCACAACTGATTCTTGTCTCTCCCCTTTGACAGACACGAAGTGAGAAGATCCATGACAAGGAGGGTGTTTCTGAAGCTGAGCTTGGGGGAACCGGCTTAAAGAGGTGCTGACCCCCCCCCAGCTCTGCCTCCCTCAATGACCCTTGGCTTTACTCTCTTTGTTCCCCTGTTCCATGTGTCCATTTCTGTCCCCATGAGTGTTGGGAGGCCCCAGATGGTTTTTTCTCTGGAATCCTATCACTTGGGCTCTGGAAAGCTTGGGGCTATGAGGATTGCACTGTGCACTTTAACGCTGATTCTAATTATGGAAAACTGGGGCCTCAGCTGCACTTGCTGGCAAAGAAGCTGTTTGGCTTCTTTGGGGATTATTTTTTCTTCTCTAGAGTTCTAGTAGATATCCCTCCCTGGGGTTCTTGGGCAGTGCCCAGCCCAGTGCTGCAGCCAGGGGGGATGCCCAAGGATAGTGTTTCTACTATTAAGATCCCCCATGAAAGAAGTGACAGGCAATACGGAACATTCTAGAGTGAGGAGGTCACTGGGGTCAGAAGGCCAGGCTTCAGTTCCAGCTCTCCCATTTCTAGGTGCCTTGTATCTCCCTCTCTGTAGTAGGATCACTGGTGATGTCCTCAGAGCTGCCTAGTGACCGACATGTGCAGTTAAGGATCCCCTAGAAACAAATCCTACCTGGATGTGAGACAGGGGATAAAGGCAGTGAGTCACGGGAGTTTCAGGTGAATATGAAGGATCTAGGGTACTGCCGGGTTAGCCAATGGCAGCTGCAGCTCAAGATTGCTGGGGAATCTGGGAGCCAGCAGAGGCCAAACCAGTCAGTCAGAGCTACCCCAGCTAAGGTGAGGAGACCAGGTACTTACTTCAATTCCCACCTAAGGGCTACATTCAGGGAGATTGAAACTTCTATTTTGGCTTAGGGCACATAGGTAGCTGTATAGAGAAGCTTTGAGGAGGCACCAGCAAGGTGGTCTACAAAAGATAGGCAAGACAGGCTTCATCTCTACATGCATATCCAGCTAAGTAGAGTAGCATACTTGATATATTATTTTCTATTAATTCCATTTTTTCCTCCACTCTTCCCAGGACCAAATCAGTTTCCTCTATGTCTGAGTTTGAAAGTTTGCTTGACTGTTCCCCCTATCTTGCTGGTGGAGATGCCCGGAACAAGAAGCTGCCCAATAACCCTACTTTTGCCTTTGTGAGTACTGAGCCAGCAGAGCCTGAGAAAGATGCCAAGGAAAAGCCTGGGCTTTCCAGCCAGGATTGCAGCCGCATGGGTACCCTGTCCTGTCAGGAACCTGCAGGGAGGCAGATGCAGCGCAGCTACACTGCTCCAGACAAGACGGGCATACGAGTCTATTATAGTCCCCCAGTGGCCCGGCGCCTGGGTGTCCCTGTGGTCCATGATAAGGAGGGCAAGATTCTCATTGAACCAGGCTTTCTCTTCACCACAGCCAAGCCCAAGGAGTCAGCTGAGGCAGATGGGCTGGCTGAGAGCTCCTATAGCCGGTGGCTTTGCAACTTCTCCCGGCAGCGCCTGGATGGAGGATCCGCGGGTAATGCCACAGGGTCTGGATCTGCCTTCCCTGCCACCTTGCATGACTTTGAGATGTCAGGTAACATGAGTGATGACATGAAGGAGATTACCAACTGCGTGCGGCAGGCCATGCGCTCTGGCTCGCTGGAGCGGAAGGTAAAGAGCACATCCAGCCAGACAGTGGGCCTGGCCAGTGTGGGCACGCAGACCATTCGGACGGTCAGTGTGGGCCTGCAGACTGACCCACCCCGCAGCAGCCTCCATAGCAAGAGCTGGTCACCCCGCAGCTCCTCACTCATGTCAGTCCGCAGCAAGCAGATCTCTTCCTCCCTGGACAAGGTCCATTCACGCATTGAGCGGCCATGCTGCTCACCTAAGTATGGCTCACCCAAGCTCCAGAGGCGCTCAGTGTCCAAGCTAGACAGCACCAAGGACCGCAGCTTGTGGAACCTGCACCAAGGCAAGCAGAATGGCTCAGCCTGGGCCCGCTCCACCACCACACGGGATAGCCCGGTGCTGAGGAACATCAATGATGGGCTGTCCAGCCTCTTCAGTGTGGTGGAGCACTCAGGGAGCACTGAATCAGTCTGGAAACTAGGCATGTCTGAGGCCCGAACCAAGCCCGAGCCTCCCAAGTATGGCATTGTGCAGGAGTTCTTTCGAAATGTGTGTGGCCGGGCACCGAGCCCCACTACTGCAGCGGGAGAGGAGAATTCCAAGAAACCAGAGCCCCTTTCCCCTGCCAGCTACCATCAACCTGAGGGTGTAGCCAGGATCCTGAACAAAAAGGCAGCCAAGGCAGGCGGGAGTGAAGAGGTCAGACCCACCATGCTCTCCCAGGTGGGGAAGGATGGTGTCCTTCGGGATGGAGATGGAGCCTTGATCCTTTCCAGTGAGGTATGGATGGATGGATTTACCCTCCTGTCAGGATGGGGGATTAGCCTAGAAAGTTCAAACTCTTCCCTTTTGTTTTGTGCTGTGTCCATGCTTTTTTATTCTTTAAGGTCAGAGTCTCTTGTAGCTCTGGCTGGCCTTGAACTTTCTATGTGGCTGAGTATGACCTTTAATTCCTGATCCTTTTGCCTCTATCCCTGTGCTGGGATTATAGGTATGCACATGACACCTGGTTTATATGGTGCTGGAGATGGTATCCAGGACTCTGTGCACACTAGGCAAGCGCTCTACTAACTGAGCTATGCCCTAAGGCCCTCTTCTGGCTCTTAACTCAGGGAAGATTTTATCTGTGTGTCTTAAAATGTTCTTTCACTGATCTGGGATAGACACAAACATTCCTGACTTGAAATAACACAGGCCTGTGCCAAGAGATTAATGGACATGGTTTAACCATTTGCTTTGCCACCATGCTGCAGAGGTCTGCAGCATCCCTCCAGAGGGAAGGATTACTCTCTACCGTGGAATTAGAGTTATAGAGAGTTGTGAGCTGCTGTGGGGTGCTGAAAATTGATCCCCAGTCCTTGAGGAGCAGCTAGTGCTCTTAACCACTGAGCCATCTCTCTAGTCTCCTGGGTGTTTTTTTTTTTTTTTTTTTTTTATTATATTCATATGTATGTGAGTCCACTTGAGTCTTTTTGCATCACGCGTGTGAAAGTACTTGCAGAGGTCAGAGGATATCAGGTCCCCTGAAACTGGAGTTACAGGCACCTTTGTTCTTAACAGACTGGTGTGGGTGCTGGAAAGTATTCTGCATGAACAGCAAGTGCTCTTAACCGCTGAGCAATCTCTCCATTGCTCTCTCTTTCTCTGTCCCCTTTCCCCCTTCCTTCTTTCCTTCCTTCCTTCCTTCCTTCCTTCCTTCCTTCCTTCCTTCCTTCCTTCCTTCCTTCCTTCCTTCCTCCCTCCCTCCCTCCCTCCCTCCCTCCCTCCCTCCCTCCCTCCCTCCCTGCCTCCCTGCCTCCCTCCCTCCCTCCCCACTTCTTTCTGCATTTGCCTAAGGATCAGGTAGAACATTACAGCTCTGGTTTTACATCTCCCAGTTCTAGCACCTAAGAGACATTGGTTCAAATCCCTCTGTCCCAATTTTGTAGTTTCAGGAGAAAGAAATTGATTAGTTTAACCTGGATGAAATATAACCCCTTGTTCTGGTTTAGCTGTAGATGGAGGGGTGGTCCCACTGTGGACTCAGTGAGGGCTATAGGAAGAAGCACAGAGTTGTAAGGATGGAGAAGGCCCTGAGGAGATGGGATTGTGACTGACTCAACAGGTCCACTTTTCCATTACTGTGTTTACATGGTTTCCAGTTTTTCCCTGTGATAAAGAATGCTGTAGTGAATGTCTTGGTGAAAAAATTTTTATTTATATTTCAGATTATATAATTAAGCTTGAATTATAGAAATAAAATAAAAGAATATTTTAAAATTTATGGGGCATGTGACATATTGCTGAATAGTCCTTGAGAAGAGGTTGTGTAGATTAGGATCTAGCTCAGTTGCACAACAAAAGTCTATAATGTGAGGCCCTGGGTTTAGTCCTAGTACATTCAAGAGAGGGAGAGGCTGAGGGAGGGAGGGAGAGAGGGAGGGAGGGAGGGAGGGAGGGAGGGAGGGAGGAAGGGGGAAGGAGGGAGAAAGGAGAGAGAGGAGAATTAGGATGAATAAGAGTCAATTTTCAGAGTCTGGCATAGGGTCAGTCCAGTGGTTTAGTTCTGGTCTGAGTCTCAAGGCCTGAGAGCCAGGAAAGTTAAGACTTCAACCAGGTCTGAAGGTGGGCAGCCTCATGGCCAGCTTAAGTCCAGAGGCAAGAAAGCTACAAACCAGGGCTCACCACCAATCCCTGGAGCTCACAAGGTAACGTGAGAAAAGTCGTCCTCTGACTTTACTGCATGGATGCGTGTTCATATATCCCACGATACAAAATAAATGAACAAGTATTTCTAAAATTACAAGAAGTAGAAGCAGGGAAAAAACCCCAATGCTCCAGTATGAAGGTTGTCAACTATAAAAGTTGCTTACTTTGGGGAGAGGCAGCCTCTTTGGGCTAGCCTTACATAAATGCTCAAAATAATGTTGGACTTGGTGTCTAACGGCCCTGTGGCTTAGTCACATTGATATAGAATTTTATATATATATATAAAATTTGTATATCATAAACCAGAAGTGGTGGCACACACTTTTAATCCCAGCATTTTGAAAGCAGAAGCAGGAAGGTCTCTCTATCAGTTGGAGACCAGCCTGGTCTATGTGTCAAGTTCCAGACCAGCCAAGGCTATTTAGTGAGACTTTGTCTCAACAAACAGAACAACAGCAACAGTTGCCATCATGTCCATAAAACCAGCACAGTAAGAAACAACAGTGTGAGGCTGGAGAGCTGACCCAGCAGTTAAGAGTATTTACTGTTCTTGCAGAATACCTGGGTTCAGTTCTCAACCCTCACAACTGCCTATAACTCCAGTTCTGAGGGATCATATGCGTTCTCTGGCTTCTGGGCCCTGTACACATATAGTGTATTTACATACAGGAGGCAAAACATTCAGACCCACATAAAAAATATATCCTAAAAAATGAAAGCAACAATAGAAAGCTGGAATTTGATGGTACAACACTTGTCTGCATACAGGGAGCCCTGCGTTCAATTCCCAAGACTTAAAAAGAGCCATTAAAACAGAGACACAGGGTCTGGCGAGATGCTCAGTAGTTAAGAGCACTGGCTGCTCTTCCAAGGGACCTGGGTTGATACCCAGCAACTACATGGTGCTGTAGGTAACTCTAGTTCCAGGATATCTGATACCTTCTTCTGAACTCTGTGGGTACTGTATACATGTGATGTACAGACACACGTGCAAGCAAAATGCCCAAACACAGTAAAAATAATAACAAAAGCAACAGAAACCCAGACATATTCAGCGGCAGATAAGTGTTTGTGTTTTGTAAGTGCAAAAGAATAAGCTTTGAGGATGAGGCTGTGCTGGTCAATGTATTAATGTGTAGAATGCTAAGAATCTTAACCATGGATAATGTGTGCCTTCCAGACTTTATTAGGGTGAAGATTTATTGCTGCTAATACTCTTAATAAGAATGATGTGCCAAAAATTGATCTAGAATAGGGTTGTAGCCCTGGGAATCAGTGTGAGACTTGGCTGAGTCCGGCTCCTGGGTGGCTGCTTCTAATGCCCAGGACTACTTCTGACCTTCTTCTTGTCTCTTCCCAGGATGCTGTTTGTGACTGTAGTGCCCAGTCGCTCACCTCCTGCTTTGTCCGGCCATCCCGCAACACCATCCGACACTCTCCTTCCAAGTGCAGGCTGCACCCTTCAGAGTCAGGCTGGGGTGGGGAGGAGAGGGCCGCTCCCCAGTGAGTCACAGTGCAGCCAAGCTCCCTCTTCAAGCAGCCCAGACCCTGGAGATGAGGCAAGGGGTTACATCCCCAGTCTCACTCTGCCAGGAGGAACAGCAGCTGTACCAGAGAAGAGCTTTTCAAGGTAAAGCAGGGTGTCCCGCTGACTGCTGGGAGGTGACCTCTGATTCCCAGGGGCAGGCAGTGAACAGGAGAAAGATCAAACCTGGGTGATCAGGACTGGGCCTCAAAAGCACCTGAAGAACTTCACAGGTCATCTCTAGATCCTAAAGGTGGTCCAGTACCAACCACACCACTTCTTAGAAGGATTCAGAAAAGGAGGCATTTCTGGCCAGACTCCAGGAATGGGGCTCACAGAGATGGGCCCTCCTGACCACATGTGGAGAAGTCAGTGGGAAGGCTGGGTTTTGTGTAAGGCCCAGCTTGACGTTCTTGGAAAGGCTGGGCTGGGCAGTATCATATCACCATCACTTCTTGCTTCCTCCTCCTGTCCCTGCCGATCTGGTTGCTAGGCATTCTTGTTAGTAGGGAAGGGGGATATGACAGAGCAGAGAAGCCAGAGCCAAGTATGTTTGGAATCCTGGAGCCCTGGATCCCCCGCCTGTACCCATGATTAGCAAGAAATGGGAAGCAGGTAAGAGTGCAAGGTTCACACCTGGAGGCCAGAAGAGCTGGCTCCCTTGCCAAGGTGACTTGAAGGTCCGACTTTCATAGGAGACTATGCGAACAGAAATGGGTAGGGTCCATCTCAATACCTGATGCAGAGGTCAAAACCTACGTTCCATGCCTTGATCCCTAGGGTCTCTTTCTTGGTAGCAGGGATGGTGCCACAGTCCTGCAGCAAGTAGGGGGCAGAATGCTCCCTAGGAGAGACTCTATTGGTCAGGTCAGAGAAAGCACCAAGAGACCAGTGTCCCAGGACAGAGCCCAAGACAAGGGCCTACAAACATTTTTTTCCTGGATTGTTTATTTGAAATTTTCATACTATAAATATTTAAGGTGATTTACTTTATTTTAATAATTTAACTTAACCCCCCCCCAAAAAAAAAGCCCTTAAGGTAATTTATTGGAGATATTCTTGCCACTGGGACAACCTGAGGCTTATGATACCATGGAGTCCCCCATGTGGCTGAGGCAGCTCAGCACCAGGTTCAGATCGCCTGGTTTTGTAGAAAGGCCCCTTGGCAGAGCTGGGGTTCTTCATCTTGTTCCCCCATTACCGCTGGACATTCAGTCTCAGATCGCTATGTTCTCCTCATCACCCGGTACTCAGCCCCACAGGCCAGACTGTAAATGCTTCAGACAAAGTGTAGGCCAGAATGATGTCATCACCCCCCAGACATCCTCCATGATCCTTCTCATCCCTCACATTCCTCCAACAACTTTTCTTACAAGTCAAGCATAGATGACTACAGCTGTGGCTCTGTTCCGAGCACAGGACTCTTCCACGTTCCCCACGTAAGAACTTGCAGGAAAACAGGATGGACTTCTAGAATGTCGATTGCAGCTTTGCACATGGATCTGAGAATGTCTACCAGCCTACCAGCCTGTTCACCAGCCCTTCTCTTATCTTAGCCTTATAGCCAATCATGGCCCTTCTTCTAGCCCCAGCTCTACTGCCTGTCATTCCTACACCCCTAGGAGTCGCCTGAGCCACACCTGCAGCATAGGAAGCTCATATGCCTCCGCTTGGTGCCAATGAACCAATTTCAGTTGTACATGTGATATGCTGCCCTCCTGTTCCTGTCTGGGGATCGGACTCATCTAAGGATGAACTGGCTTTTGTGCAGAGTCCCCATCAGAAAGGCAGAGAGCCAACTGCATGGCTAGTTTTCTCCAAGACTAGGGAGATGCCTCTACATCCCACCTACTGGTTTCCAGGCTTCCTTTTAGGGATACCTGGGACAGTTACCCAAAGCCCCTCCAACCCCACTCCCTATGGGCAGTGTATCAGGGTCAGTCCATGCCTCCAACTGTTGCCTCGTGACTTGCATGGGCAAAGTCCCTCCAGGATGCCTACTGCTCTCTTCTAAGAGGTCAGAGGTCCCTCTAAGGTTATCTCCAGCTGAGGGGACCAGGCCACAAGCCACCAGAGGCCTTCTGCCACCTCCCAGAGCTTCTGAGAGTCAGGGAGGCTTCAAGAAAAGCTCCCATAGACTTGAACTCCAGGGCTTAGGGCCATTCAGCCTTACCATCGTCTCCCATATGGGTTGTCGTGCGTTTCAACTGTCTCAGCACCTGGCCCCTGTGGCCCCAAGCAGGTGTTGCAAGCTCCAAGTCTTGGTTTTCAGTCCCTGTTTCTAATTCTTGCTTGCCACTGTGCAAAGCCACTTGTCACTGTCCCTATAAAAGCCTCTGGACATAGGGCTTGATGAGGTTGAAAATGTTACATGTAAATATTGGTTTGGTTTGATCTTTAGCGTTTTTACTTGGTAACTGGTTCTGTTTTCTTTTGGGGGGTGGAAGGGTTGGTTTGTAAATCTCTCTACTCTTTTAAAATGTAATTTCTAAGTTTGTTTGTTTCTTCAAATGCCTTTTATGTCTTGGTAACATTCCCAAAGCAGAAAACTGCCTGGCCTACATAGGAACCCATGGAAGCCTGGGGTCGTGGGAAGGAGCAACACCCTTCCCTCCAATACATCCTCTTTCTCTTGATCTCTGCCTTTCTCCTTTTCCTTAGCTCTTTACCTCCTTCCCCCATCCCTCCCTTCCCCTACCCCTCTCCTCTCTTAACCAGCATCCCAAGGAACCTTGGATCCCAGTCCTCTAATAGATTACCTGGCATGGTCTCACAGGGTTGACACAAATTGTCTGGGCCATGAGGGTGAGTTACATGATTGAAACTGAACTATGCTTCACCTCTTCTGAGGGCCAAACCAAACTGCACCATCTTGGAAGCAAAGATAAAAGGTTTTGAAATGAAGGTCAGAGCCCTTGGGACCCCCCCTGACTGAACAAGGCATCAGAATCCATTTCCTTTTGCCCTGTAGCCTCCTCCCAGACTTTACCCCACCAAGGCTTGTTTTCTAGAAGCTCAAACTGGGCCCTGTCTCTTGACCTCTCCGGGGATATTCATCTTCCAGCTGGCCCCTAGGTGACAAAAATGACCCTCTGAACACCACCATATCTCTCTGTGTACCTCTTATGGATATGTTCATCACTCAGATCGCTCAGCTGTGTCTCTTGCCCAGAGACCACTAAACTCTTCCATTTTTTCTTTCTCACGCACCCAGAATGGATCCAGTTCCAGACTTAACTGTCCACTAGCTCCCTCTTGTATTAAAAACCACCCCCACATCTTCTCCCTGGAGTACTTTACTGTTTAGATGTCACATCCCCATACCCCTCACTAGGGTCTCCAGGGCAACTCTTAAGAGGCAGTTTTGACAGAGCAGGGCTTAGTACTCTCGTCCTGCAAATGAGAAAACAGATAAAGTTCTCATGCTGGAGTCTGGAACCAGGAAGTCATTAACTTTACAGCTGGACTCTTCCCTGCTTTCTGTCTAAACTCACTAGGACAAAACTGTCTAGATTCAGGGCATCCCAAATTTGCCACTGCCAAACCCATAGGCAAGACTTGGAACTCTCTAGACCATTGTATTCCAGAGGGTATCCAGGGACTGGCTACATCTGAACCTCTGAGGGCATGTTCAAAGTGCAGATTTTTAGGCCTTACCATAGCCTCTGGACAGGGCCTTTGGGTTCAGCTCTCTGGAAGATCCTTAAGCACAGTGACCACAGTGTTTACATTCACAGGTCCAACCGTTCATAGCTCTTGCCTTGTGAGCTGGTGCTCTTGGTGCTAGGTTCTGACAAGAGCCCTGAGCACTGAGCTGGGATATTGGGAGTTGGGAGGGGGGGTGGGAGTTTCAACCAAACTCTGCTTTGGATAAATTACCCCAAAGATTAACAAAGGGCACCAAAAACAGTGTTCCGCCTTAGTCACATGTTTCATAAAATAACAAAGCTAGGAATTTGAGGCTGGTGGCAGAGCCCATTAATCCCAGCAACTCTGGAGACCAAAGCAGGAAGATCTAGTGCAAAGCTGGCTTGAGCTACAGTTCATGGTTAACCTGGGCAGTCTTTCGAGGCCTTGTCTCAAAATAAAGATTTTGGAAAGTGCTATGTAGCCAAGTAATAGATGCTTGCTTTGCATATGTGAGGCCTTGGGTTCTTTTCCTAGTATTGGAAAACAAAGAAAATCAAAGGGTGAGGACTGGGCCATGTATCTCAGTACTAGAGCACTTGCCCAGTATATGAAGAAAAAAGATTTTATCTAGTCTACTATACGCCTCATAACTGCACAATTTAAATTATACTCCCTCCCCCTTTTTGTTTGTCTACTTTTGTTTTTTGGCGTGATTGTGCTATGTATCCCTGGCAGACCTGGAAATTACTATATAGATCTTAAACCTGTGGTAATTCTCCTGCTTCTGCCTCCCAAACTTAATTAATAATTTATAGGCATGTGCTACTATCCACAGCCTTAAATTTCATTCTTGAGTACCCTGGCAGCCATAGTAAGAAGAGAATCATATCAGGCTTACATCGTTTCTACCTGTTAGTCACGTGAGGAAGCATATTTGCCCTGAGAGACAGACTAATGTAGAACAGGAGTTCTTTGAAGAGCTGGTTGGTGTTTTACCTATAAAGTATGTTTTCCAGGTGACTGTTTATAGAATAATAAACTGCTGCCAGCTTGAATGACCTCAGCCAAGTCACATAGCTAATCAATCACTCAGTTTCCCCAGCTGCAACATGCTTGTTCATCTAAGAAAAGCTGAAATTGTATACAAATCTGAAGTGAATCTCATCATAACCATAGCCATGGATGCCCTCAGCGCTGTGGCCACAGTGGTGTATGTACCTCCTCCTCTCGTTGGCCTTAAAATAAATAGAAGGGGACCACAAGAGACTCTCAGCCAACAATTTAAAACACTACTGTATCTGTGTGTGTGTGTCTGTGTATGTGTCTGTGCGCACGCATGCGTGTACATGCACACACACATGTTGGGAATGAGACTCAGCATGTAAGATAAGCACTCACCACTGAGCTACATGTTCATCACCTAAAAGGCTTTTAAGAAATGACTTACTTTGAGACAGAGTCTCCTGTATTATCAGTTGGCCTCCAACTTACTGTAACCAAGGATGGACTTGAACTCTTGATCTTCCTTGTTCTCTCTCTGCTAGCATTTGCCACACACGCCCCCGGCCATGAGTGTCTCTTATGTATATTCACAATATTGTGTCACCACTACTATTTCCAGGACTTTTTCTTCGTCCCAAACTGAAACTACACCGCCTCATAATAACTGACCTCTTAAACAATAATTCCCGCTCCTGCCCCGGGCTGAGTGTCCTTTGCTCTACTTTCTTCCATTTTGCACTGGACTGTTTTAGGGACTCCTGTAGACAGAATTCAACATTTATCCATGTGTCTTACCCCTTCATGTATATCTGGAGAAGGAAGTGGCTTGCTCAAGGCCTCACAGCAAGGCACATCCCAGGGCTCCTGACTCTCAGAAGAATCTATACGGAGTGCATGAAGCATGCTCCAGGGGCTTAGCTGAGTCCCCACCTTCCCACCTCACACCCACTCCCTCCTTGGTCATCATCCATAGCGTCCCCCTTCCTGTCACCACATCTTCGCTGGTTTCTGCCACCAGATGAAGTCCTAACCTAGAACCAGGTTTCTTTTCTGGGACCCTGGGATTTCTATAGTGTCAGCTCTCAGCCCTTCTATGTCCTCTGGTACACTCTTCCTTCTTTATGGACTTTTGTCTGACCTTGGCAATCCCCTCCCTGGCCCTACAAACTCACATCCTCACCCCATCAGGGGAGTGCCATGTCCAGTTTGACTTCCAATTCCAAGGTTTGCTCTCAGATCTGGGATTATTCAGTCTTGTGTTTATTTTTGTCTGTTTGTTTCATTAGAGGAATCCCCCTTGTTCTGTGCATCATGCAACACCACCTCTTCCAGCCTTTCTCATCAGACTCATCCCACCCCAGCAACCTCCCGGTCCAGAACTCTCCAGTCCCATCCCACTCCACCTCCTGCCTTCCCTGCTTCTCCCAACAGCAGCCACATCACCTCCCACTGGGAGGATGTTTAGTGGCGTGGACTCTGTGTTCAACTTTGGGTCTAATCTGCCCTGCCCTAATGTAGGTGTTAATCACTAGCAACTGATTGTGTAAAAGGATTAATATTAATTAAGAGGTTTATACGAAACACTCACTGATACGAAGATTGAACCATAGGGCAATTCCTGGAAAGTTGAACTGGTCTACAACGATGGGTCAGATCCTCTACCCAGAGCACGAGGGAACTAGCAGAAAGGAAAGACGGCATGACCTGGCCACATCCGTACATCGGTCCTCAAGACCTAAAAGCCACACTTCTGGGTCAGGATTTATAGCGCCTGATTCCACCCTACTGCCCCCTCTTGGTGGCGTTAGTATAAAACAGAAGTTTGACTTCTGTTTCTTTGGTTTTGTGTTTCTGTCCATCCCATCTTGTCTCCCCCACCCTTCTCCCCCTCCAAATCAGCTCTTTAAACAGCATACTGTCAAGCAGTCAGTATAAGAACAGGTTCTTCTCCAGTGGCTAACCATTGCCACAAAGAGAGTAGACTCCGTATGGAGTTTCTTCGATGCCCATTTTTCTCTTGAAGAAGATTGGTGCTCCCTTACCCTCCTGAACCAACAGCATTTGCCATTTGCAAAATCCACAGACCCATGATACTGGGCCCTGTCCCTGCTCAGGGCCTCTCTGCCATCTGACCACTTTCCTTCTTCACCTTCCCGTGACCCTTCTCTTCCCTTTGTCCCATTCCCTGTTCCCACCCCACCCTTCACTAGCTTCCTAGACCTAAGGGAAGAGTCTTTGGTGTAGTCTGAAAATCCCAGAGGGACTGAGGCAGTCAGAGTGTGGATTACTTGTCACACCACCTCCAAAGCCACCTATGCCACTTCTGTGAAAAGAGACCTCAGAGGGCAGTCTGGAAACCTACCCCAACTTTGGTCTTCCCAGGAGCACCAGGATGATCCTATGGGCTTCAAACATCCTTTGCCTTTTGGGGTCCTATAGCCCCCTGGGCCCTGGCACTCCTGGTTCTTCTCTTGGCTCTGCCATTGATCTCTGTGCCTTATTTTACTTCTCTGCATGGGGGGCTCACCCACCACAACATCATTCTTAGCATCCATCTAGATCTTTTGGAACTTCTACAGCTGTGCCTTGCAGCATGGCTTACCTTGGGAGTACCAGGTTGCCAAGGCAACCGAGAGCACCACTGAAGACTAGTGTCTCCCAGACTCTGTCCGAGCAGTAGAAGCATCACCAAGAAAGTTAACAGAAGTTCATTGGCCCCTTCCAAGACCCACTGAAGCAGACCCTGCAACTTGGGGTTTGAAAGAGCCCAAGGTCATTCTGATGCAGACAAATTGGCCAACAACAACAAGGTTGTTGGCCTAGGTCAGCTGCCAGTTCAGCTTGGGCAGTAACTGGGCCTGGCCTGGGCCAACAATGGAAAAACCAGTCAGCCAGACTTGTAGATCCAGAGCCTCTCCCTGAACAAAACATCACTGTAGCATCTCCTATTTTGGGAACTTGGAATGGGGAGGGAACCCTGAAACTTTCCTGTTACCTCCCTGGCTCCATCTCAGCCCAGCTTATCATCCCCACTAATTTGTGTCTTGGGGAAATCTGCATAGGTGGTCAGAGCACGCAATGGGAAGAATCCCCAGAGGCAGGAGGCAAAATAGACCCTTTTTGTTTCTCCATTGAGGTTCTCACCATTGCCAGAGGGAAAGAAACCTGCTCAAGAATAGAATCCCAAGCCCCTCACCACCAGCACCCCACACTGCACCTCCTTATCCTCCCAGCTCCAGGGAGACCTGTAGACAGTGCCAAAAACCAATTCAAAACCCCAGCACCTGGGAAAGAGCAAGAAACTGCCTTTCCTCCTCATCCTGGCTCCCCTCCCCCACCTGGCCAATACTGTGAAGCCCCTTCCTGCTCATCCTAGTTTCCTGAGGAGGGTCCTGGAGTCATGGGCCCTGGAGGACCCCTCAGGAGGGAAGGGACCAAGGACATCCATGGGCCAACTGTCCACCCCTCCCTTCCACTGTTCTCCCCTCTTCCTTCTCCTCTTCCACATCCCCATCCCTCTTTCTATCTTTAAAGGCTCCTTCCTGGATGGATTGGGTGACAGGAAGACAGCAGTCTAGGCCACCAGCTCTCCACGCCCTATGTCTTATTTCAGATGTGAGAACTGTACAGTGT
Source organism: Phyllotis vaccarum (assembly GCA_033318265.1). NCBI lineage: Eukaryota > Metazoa > Chordata > Mammalia > Rodentia > Cricetidae > Phyllotis > Phyllotis vaccarum. Next base: position 183,902,751 of record JARWLC010000001.1, on the reverse strand, counting down.
AAACTTACAAAGTGTTTTTAATGGTTGTAGATTGGAAATAAAGTATGTCATATAAATAGTTGTCTGCTTTTTCCTTTTCCCTGGAGAGCCCGGTGGGCCCCAGCATATTTGAAAACTGACTCCATGCCACCTAGGATTGCTTAAGAGGGGAAAACAGAAGCCAGCTGGCTTGTTTGGAATCACCTAGATAGGGCCACCGGGATTCTGGTGGTTAATGGCTGGTAACTTAGGGTCTCTCGGGAAGAGCGTCACCACTGAGAAACAAACGCAGAACATTCACAAAGGAGAAAAGTAGAATCAGGTTTTTTTCATAACTGATTTATTAAGGAGGGAAAAGATGCTTTTAGACATTACAATGGAATTAATCATCTCAAATGTATCATATCCTACCCGAGTTGTGGGTGGCACATTTGGAAACTGGGCAGTTCTATTTCATGGTTTCTGCAGGCTTCAGTTATCAACTAGGCTGTGGGTATTTGCACCATTGTGTGTCTGGGGATGGAACCCAGGGCCTGTCTCATGCACGTTTGGTAAGCTCTCTGCCAGAGAGCTATAGGCCTAAGCAGCCTACATTTCTTGGATTTCTGACTAGACCTGGAAGATCTCTTTACAAAGTGGCTAATTCAATGCTGGCTTTCAAGAAAGAGACTCAGTTCCTCAACATGTAGGGAAGCTTGTATCCTTGCTACTAGCTTTCCTCAGGGCAAGTGACCTTTGAGAGAGCACAGCAGAAATCACAAAGTCTTTTATGGCTAAGTGTTAACAGTTACATTTCTACAATATTTTATTGGCTACCTAAACTGACTCTCTTCGGTGCAAAAAGGAGACTATATACACACTGTTCTCTGTAGGAAGAGACTATACACTGGGGAAAGGGTCATTGGGGCCATCTTGGAAGCTGCCTACTGTATGAGAGGGCACAGTAAAGAAACTGCCAACATGACCACTCCATGGTATAGTTAAGGTTTTTATTATAGATATGAGACAAAACAGCCAGAGGAATCTGAAAGAGAGAAGGAAGCAGACTGGACATGGCCAGGGCTTGGGAGGTGGGAAGGAAGGGCAGAGGTGAACGTCGTAGCAAGAGATGGAGAATAGAGAGTATAGTGAGAAGGAGTAAGGAATAAGATTAAATCACAGATGAGAGAGAGAGAGAGAGAGAGAGAGAGAGAGAGAGAGAGAGAGAGAGAGAGAGAGAGAGAGAGAGTGTGTGCAGGAATAGTAGAGACCAGTGAGTTATAAGGGAGATGGGAAGCCAGTGAGCTGGGGGGGGGGGGGGGACGACTTTAGGGTGGAGGAGGAAGTGAGACAAGCCAGCTAGTGTGGACTCTGAAATCTGTAACAGCTATTTCTGATAATGAGGGATCCTGGAGGGCAACATTGGCTTTCAGGTTGATGGGAACCAGTTTTACAGGTTTCTTAAGAATGCTGGCTTTTATTTAACTGCCGGAAATCTTCCTATAGTTGAATTTTGGCTCATTTCCGGATATTTGGAGATCCTGAGACCTAATACCTTATAAATCTTCTCCTTTATGGTGGCTAACAGCATGTCTGTGCCAGGCATGGAGGATATAATTCTTAGATGCTGCGGTCCTGCGCAGACTGTTTAGGTTCTGAGATGGGGAAGGAGTGTTGGCTCAGAAAAAAATGAATTGTCTGATCACCAGATGCGTTTCATACAAGTTGCCAGCCCCAAATAGCTCAGGATGTCTTTACTTCAAAAACAATCATGTTTTTCCATACTAACAAAAATGTTTTCCCCACCCTCCAATGTTTACCTCTAGGAAAAACAAATGTTAAATATGGGTTTCTCCCCACAACTTTTACATCAAAACATTTTTAAACCAAAAACACGTACCATTTTGCTAGCTTGGGCAAATACCCAGTCCTTACAGAACTAAAAGATGCTAAACATAGGCACCCATTTTCAAGAACAACAATATTTTTCAAAACTTAACAAAGCATGTCTACAGAAATAGGGGTGAATTGCCTCTGATCCTGTCAGCACGGAATCAGGACAGCTCTGGAGTGACAGCTAGCATCAGCTCCCAAAGAGTTTTAGGGGAAAGTAGTCAAGAAAAGTAGGGTTTCCAGGTATGATCACATCTGTCACACATGACTGACAAAGCAACACTGTACTGCCAAGAGAATCATCAATATGAGAAGAGAGTGTACCGCATGGTCCCAGCAGTATTCTGTACTGTCCCAAAGTCCACTGGTTCTTGCCAAGTGAGACCATCCCCGTGGGCTTTGCTCTGTAGACCATTGGACAACCACTTATATACTGGCCCATTTCCCAACAGATGGGCCTGGAAAATAAGATATCAGTCATCAGTCACAGAAATGGGAAGCATACCCAACGTTGGCATGTTGATCAAAGTGAATGATAGTGGATTGTAGGTAGGAAACAGGAGATGGTTTAGAGAGAGAAAGAACATGCCTGAAGACCTGGGAAAGGGGGCAGAGACAAGCTTGATGGCAACATTGGTAATTCCAAGGGCGAGGCAGGAGGATCAGAAGTTAAGGGTGTCATCCTTAGCTATATATTGAGATGGAGACCACTCTGGGCTACAAGAGAGCCTGTTTCAAAATAACCATATATGAGGAGGTGATATGAACTCAAGGAATGGAAGCTGGATATGGAACAGGGAAGGAATTTATATGCATCTTGTAAAGAGTTGGGAGCCATGGGAAAATTCAAAGCAAGGAAAAGACCTTTGGATGTTGACTGTGACTGCATTGCACGAAGCAGTAATTCCAGCGTGACCCAACAGGCCAGCCCTGTTTTAGAATTAGAATACTCAATTCTAGAATTTAGAATACTAAATTCTGTCTTTGGGATATCAACACATGAGGCACTGAAGGATGAAGGCATGAAAAGGAACCCAGCTCCAGAAAGCGCTATTCAGGGAAACAAGAACACACCTCTCTCAGATAGCTGTTGAAACCACTAGGCCAGAGTGGCAGAGTAAACATTTCTGTAATACACATTTCTACCTCTTACCAGAAAACTTGCAAGGGACTACAATTACAATAGAGAAATGACCAAAGTCATGCTTCATCTACCTGCTTCCCACTCTTTGGGGACCTTTTTGTTTTGTTTTGCTTTTGTTTGAGACAAGGTCTCACTATGTAGCCTCGGCTGGCCTATTGGGACACGCTGAGGTTACCGCTTCGTGCAATCCATATAACTATGTAGACCAGGCTGGCTTCGAACTGAAGAGATGTGTTTGCCTCTGCCTTCCCAGTGCTGGGATTAAAGGCATGTGTCACCACACTTAGCCCTTTGGAGTCCTTCTTACTGCTCTCAATTCAGCGTTCACAATGTTTAGATCTGAAAGAAATCACTTCATTGATGCATGGGGCCATTCTGATGGCTCAATACCTTGTCCTAAGGAAGCAACCTGCTTTGTGAGTCCTCTCTGGCAAAGGAGGACGAAGCAGGCATGGGTTGTGCTCCTGGGAGCACAGAACATCTGGCCTCCAACATGGAAGAGAAGGCTAGAAGCGAAAGAGAAGCCTTTCCAGGCAAGGAGCATACTAGAACAAGTCGGGGAGGGGGTAAGGTTGGCAACGGGATAGCACAGTAACAGGGTTGCCCTGTGATGAGGCTGGCAAAGAATGTGCTAGAATTTTGCTGTGTACTTACGGGACCTTAAGAGAGACCCGTGGCGCAGGAGTAAGCAGGCAGGGGATAAACTGAGTTTGGAGTTCCAGTTGTTCTGGAGAAAGTCATTGTCTACACTTTTGGAGTGAAAGAGAGGCAGCCAGGGCCCAGAACAGGAGTAGCGCAAGAGTCTCTCATTTTCATAAGCAGGCTGTCTGGCAGTAAAGGTCAGCAAAGTGGTGCTTTGGAGAAGGTAATACCCCCGCTGGGTGTGGCTGGAGAGATAGTGACCGCAATTGAACAGAAAAATTAGGGACATGATGGGCTGGGCCAGAGTGTGGGGCACCGGAGTACGCATGCGCTCTGCTGGAGGCGCCGAGATACGCCTGAGCGCAGACGCCGCTGGCTGCGCATGCGCAGTGGTTTGGCGGGCCTTTTCGGAAGTGGCGGCGGCGGCGACGTGCGACCGCGAACCGTACTGACGCTGGAGAGGATTCTCCGCGCTGACGCCGAGTTTTCAGAGGTGACCCTGGGCTTTGTGTTTCGGGAATGGGGCGGGGGGGGGGGGGCAGGCTGGATGGGTGTCGCTCCGGGGTCGGAAGTTGCAGACGTCTCCCCGGATGTGGCTCGCTCTCCCCTGACCCGCCTCTCGGCCCGACCCACCCGGCTCCCAGCAGCTGAGCCCGGGAGACTCCCTGACGATAGGGTAACGGGATAACCGAGGGAAGGCCACTCCTCTATCCCGGGCACTACGGCGGCCCGACTCCAGATTGTGTCTGGGGACTGGGCAGGCGGCTGGGAGCGCCGCCCGTAGTAGACCGAATTAAATGGGATGATGATGTAAAGAAGGCGTTTTCATGGCACAGGCTTAAGCACCTAAATGACTATTATCCAAGATTGATCCTGTGTGATCTGTCATAAGGATTGTGGTGATTTAGATCTTTTAAAGAACCCCTTCAGTATGGTCCCTCAGCATCAGTTTCTTTTCTTTTCTCTCTCTCTCTCTCTCTCTCTCTCTCTCTCTCTCTCTCTCTCTCTCTCTCTCTCTCTCTCTCTCTCTCTCTCTCTCTCTCTCTCTCTCTCTCTCAACCAAGCACCCTATCCCACATTCAGATGTGGGATATCCCACATTCAGATGTCTTGGGAGGGAGAGATACATGCAAGATGGAGAGATGCTAGGCTGTGTCTCTGCCTCTCTTTGGGACCATTGTCTCTGACAGGTACTGGGAATACGGTGCAGTCTGTCTGGGAAGACAAACATGTAAATATATTTTACAGCAAGTACTATAGAGAAAAATCTGCCAAAGAGAAGTGACTGCAAATTTAAGCTATGTTAAAAAGGATAAGTCTGTTTTATATGTGGAAGGACGGATGTGTGCAGAGAATTTCCAGGAATGGAAGGATCTGGAGAGAATAAGAAGAGATAATGTGGGGTTGTTTAGTTTGCTTCCTAGTTTGGAAAACAAAGTAGATCCTAATACAGTGGATGGAATTAGGGGCTATGGAATCACAAAGTGACCGGGAGCTAAAATAGGTTGTATGTAGTAAGTTCTGCAGGAGAGCAGTGACCCCTGCTGATAGTCTTAGAGGAGGCATGTGAGGGCAGTTAAAGCACAAGCCCTATTAAGGTGTTGTGAAGCCCCTGTGAAACGAGCTGAAATGTGAGGAATGGATCACCTCATTTTCCTATTTTCATTTTTCCATCCAGAATGACTTCAGTGGCCAGAACAAAGGGTGAGTTTTACAATGAAAAATCAGTGCCTTTAGCCTCAGGTTCAGGCTCCTGAACTGTCCCAGAACCCTTCTCTAGCTCCTGGTGGATTTGGAATCACACGTTGTATATTTGCAGAAAGGCTTCCTCTCTCCTTCACTGGGGAAATAGATTTTCCTTCCCGCTGCTTTGTTCCTTCTGCTGAGGCACCCAGGAAGCTGAGAGTACCAGTGTATGTCATCTTGGGGACATACGTTTTCTGTCATCACTTTGTTGCTCAGATACTTCCTTCCAGTAGGTCTTGATTTTATATTTTGACTTTCCCACAACAAATGCTAGAACAGGAGCCAATGACGTCCAAGACTCAGGATCACCAATTGCAATCAAGTCTCAACTCTTTGGAAGTGTTGCCTAAATCCTCTGCCTCCCTGGAGATGATGACTCAAGGCATTTCAGAGGAAAAAAATCACCTTGGCTGGAGTCCTGAAGAGGGGGAAGGTTGTGATGTCAACCATCAGGAGAGACTTCTTTTGAGCTCACTTCATTTGTCCCCTCAAGAACAGCCTGTCTGTCATCAAGACAGAAGGCAGTCCTGGCGACGAGCAAGTATGAAAGACATAAACCGACGGAAGTCATTGGCTCCCTTTCACCCAGGCATCACAGGTGGGGTGCTGTGTACGTAAAACTGGAATTCCAGCCCAGATAAGAGGCAGTGAGTAATGAATGGCAAAGTATAGCAGAGTAGACACGACTTGGCTACGTTTTAACTATGCAACTTTGAACACATCATCTCCTCAAGCCTCAGTTTCCTTACCTCTAAAATGGAGATAATCCTGTGGGCATGTTCTTGTTTATACATCCTAATGCCACACACCTACTAAGTGTTCATTGTTAATTGCTGTTTACAGTCAGCTGCTCTGAGCAGAGACTCTGGTTGCTAATTGTTTAATACATCGTCCTATCTAGGATGCTAGGAATTTGATCCTTCCTGTATCTTATACCTTAAAGTAGAACAGAAGGCTAGTGGGCTAATACCTGTCTGATTCTAGCCTTTATAATTATGACTTAGAAGGAAGATGTACATAAAAATACATTAAATAGGGATAGGAAAGTAGCTCAGTGGTGGTGTGCATACTTAGTGTGCCTGAGACCCGACAATTCCCGACACTAAAGAACAAAAGTTAAATGGTTTTTAGGGATGCCATATTTGAATGTAATTTGTGATTTTCCAGAATCAGAGGGCAGGATGTAATGCAGAAAGTCTAGTTTGATACTGAACTTCACTTCCTCTGTCTTAAGTCCTCCTTAGTAATCTGGGAGAAAATAAACCACAGTACATACACGAGCAGTTAGCAGAACCTCAAGTGCTAGAACTACTGTGATTTCTTTAAGGTAGTTGCATGTGTGGAAGGGCTCTGAGTAAAAACAGCCAAGTTGGAAAATTGGTGACATAATGCCCATGTACTTTACTCCCTAGAGGTGCCAAGAGAGTGGTTGTCCAAGACAGTCTACCTTCATTCCCGTTCTGTGTAACATGGAATCAAACATGTAATAAGATGAATTCTTTTTGTTGTTATTCCTGGCTACTTGCCAGGTTTCCTTGGTTATAGCCAGAAAAAATTTGGTTAACAGCAGCCAAAATCATTCAAGAAACAATGCTTTTAAAATAGCCAGGTGAAGCCAAAGGGCAAGAATTCTTAGAGCGGACTTCCTTTACTATCTGATAATTGTTTTTAAATGTACATGATTGAGAAAACAGTATCTACAGTGTACAGTTGTTTGGGTCAGTGACATGATTCCATAAAGCCCCACCCACTCCATTTTCATTGCTTGCTGTTTAACCTTGAGCAAGAAGTCCAACCAGCCTGTGTGCCACAGTGTTACCATCTGTTATCAAAATAGAATTGACACCAGGCATGGTCATTCTTGCCTCTGTTCTCGGCACTTGGGAGTCTGATGCAGGAGGATTGCCAGGAGTTTAAGACCAGCCTGGGCTACTACATTACAAGACCATGTTTCAGAAAGCCCAAATGAAATAAACAAAAGATACTTGTGTTAAAATTTTAATGAGATGTGCATAGCAGCAAAGAAAAATGTCTGTTCTACAGCAGCTGTTCAGCTGGTGCTAGGTATTAATATTAGATCACCACAGACAGCATGCTTTTACTAGGAAAGCAGATCTTGCTGGCATATATCTTCAAACAGTTTACTTCCCTTCCTTGATTGATTTTCTCCATTTGTAAAGTGGAGCTTATGTTGTTTATAAGAAAATGGTTTTGGGTTTTTTTTGTTTTTTTCAAAGCTGAGGGTAATATTCAGGTCCATGCATATTTGATGCAAGAGTTCATTCACTGAGCAACAGCCTGTAGGACTATGTACTAAATCATATTGCAGTGTCTGTTACAAAAATGCCATCTATATTATTTGTATCTACCTCGTCTGTTTTTGGTTGACATACAAAGTATTAGATTCCATTGTATTTTCAATCTACTTTGTTAGACAGAACAAGATTTAAATGTAATATATGAAGAGCTTCTAACAATACTTGAAAATTTGGGTGCATCGAAGTGTAAACTTCATTCCTCAGCCTGGAAAAATTAGAAATCTCTCCTTACTGAGAGAAGGCAACTTCTTGTCTTAGGCTGGGTTACACTGGGAAAGAGGAGATTTCTCAGCTTTGTTGTCTTGCTAACTGTGAGTGTGATGTTCCTTAAATGTGCTGTTTTATGTCAGAGCTCAGCAGGTCCATCAGTGTGAAGTTAGCAGAAAGCAAACGCCTTGGCACTCTCCTGCTTTCCAGTTTCCAGGTAAGATTCCTGGGGTGAGAAGTGCTTTCTTTTGCTGTTGTATGATACTGTCAGAAATCTCAGTATCAGTGACAGCCTTGAGGAAAAGGAAGTTCTTCCATGGTTGAGATCGGCTTAAAAGCTGATTCTCACCTGGACAGCTTCTCTATATTTGCACTAAACTCTCCTGTTGCTAGCTGACTAGCTGAAAGTTTTGAAGGATATTTTACTCATTGGTAGCAAGTGATGAAAATAAATTGGGTAGAGGTCAAAATATGTTGCTTTAGGTATTCAAGGTTGACTACAAGGTAGACTAGTGTATGAAGCATATGATTTTTGTGGGTTTTGTTTGTTGGTTGGTTTTTTGAAATAGGGTTTCTCTGTTTAGCCCTGGTTGTCCTAGAACTCACTCTGTAGACCAGGCTGGCCTTGAACTCACAAAGATCCTCTGCCTCCTGAGTTTTGGTATTAAAGGTATATGCCACCACCCAGCCTTTTAAATGTCTTTTTTTTTTTTTTTTTTTTTTTAAAGTTGTGTTTTATGGCCCACTGATGCTTATGGCTGTTTAAAGGCAAGTAATTTGTGAGAATTAAATGCCTATTGTTTCTCCTGAGTTAAAATTCAAAATAAGCTGGATGTGATAGTGCATGCCTTACAGGTGGAACTCAGAGTTTAAAGCTGGCTTGTTTTATAGAATGAGTTCCAGGATAGCTTGAAACTAAATAAACTAAATAAATAAACAAATAAATAAATAAATAAAACAAACACAAAACAAAACACCTAAAAAAAACCGAAAAACAAAAATTAAAATAGAGTGTGAGAAACCAAGAATTTTTCATCTACTTACTTATATGAAAAGTTTTGGATGGAAAAACTAGGCCCTGTATAGTTTTATCATAAAGTTCATCCTAAGCATCATAAAGCCACACAGAGACCTTGCCTAGAAGACTTAGGTGGTTGTACTGAAATGCTTTTCTTTATTTAGTTCTCTGTTGAGAAACTTGAACCTTTCCTAAAGAGCACCAAGGACTTCAGCCTTGAAAGCTTTAGAGCCAAAGGTGAGTTGCTAAGCATAGACAATGCCTTGGGCTTGACCTATTTCCTTCCTTGGAGCCAGCCAGTATGTTTTCAGTTCCTTTACATAAGATGCTTCCTCTTTAAAATGGGCTCCGTAACCTCTTTAAAAATTGTCCCTTCTTACTACTTCTGTAATACTTTCTCTTCAGTGACAGCAATTCACATCTCTGGGGAAAAGTGAAATTGTATAGATATCTATATTGAGCCGCTTTTTCCTAAGTATAAAAACGCTTACAAAGTTGTCATCTTTTAGCTATCTGCCTAAATAAAGGGATAAAGTTTTCTTTTGTCTTTTATTGTTCTTACTGTGATAGCATCATGACCAAACCAACTTACACAAGAACGTATTTAATTGGGCTCACAGTTTCCGAGAGCTAGGGTCCATGACGTCAGAGCGAAGGCACAGCAGCAGAACAGCTGAGAGCTCACATCTTGACCCACTAGTAGGAGGCAGAGAGCACACTGGGAATAACACAGGTCTTTTGAAACCTCAAAGCCTACCCCCAGTGCACACCTCCAACAAGGCCACACCCCCACCCTTCCCTAATAGTTACACTAACTGGGGACCAAGTAATCAAACATGAGCCTGTGGGGCCATTTTTATTCAAACCATCACAGCCATCCCTTTGATGCTGGGTACCAAACCCAGGACCTTGAATTTGCTAGCCAAGTTCTCTATCATGAAGCTAGACTTCCAGCCCCAAAGATAAAATATTTGCATACTTACATGACTGTTTTATGTGAATGAGAGGGCTGGAATGGGACACTGGACACTAGACTTGGGACTCTTTGGTATGTGCTCATTGTGAGTATCTGTAGGTCTTATTTTCTAACATAATTTATCTTCTCTAGCATCTTCTCTCTCTGAAGAATTGAAAGACTTTACAGATAGGCTGGAAAGTGATGGCACTCTACAAAAGTGTTTTGTTGAAGATTCAAAAGAGTAAGAGCAACTCCACTTCTGTTTTTAATTATAACTGAGCTAAAACTTGATTACAATTAAGCCATTGCTTGCACAGTAAATGTTTATCTAGCACCTATGTACCCCCACATTCAAGACAGGATTTCTCTGTATAGCCCTGGTTGTCCAGGAACTTGCTTTATCGACTAATCTGGTCTTGAACTCACTGAGATCGGCCTGCCTCTGCCTCCCAAGTGCTGAGTTTAAAGTCATGTGCCACTGCCACCCGGCTCCACCAGATTCTTTAATTATTTTTGCTCTCTTGAGATAGGGTCTTTGTAGTTCAGGCTGGACTCAACCTTTTGGCAATCCTTTTACCTCTACCTTTCAAGTGCTGGGATTACAGGTGTGAGCTGCTATCCTTGACTTGTACAAGGCTTTTCTAGATAATAAGAAAGGGGATGTAGTAATCAGTGAGTCAAATCCCTCTTGTCAGTTTGTAGTAGGGGGATAATGCAGAGAAAATTCAATCCCAGCTAGTGATAAGCCAGGAAGCCAGCAAGTAGGATTGTGACATCAGGAGGAGCAGGCAGCTAGAACTGAGGAGGATCCCTAATGGTCTCCCTTTTGGACTGGAACACAGAAGGCGTGGGTAGTGGGAAGGAACAGCTGTAGGAAGATTGGGGGGTCGTTCCTTGGATCTTCGCTTATTATGCAGAGGGCTGCTTTTGTTCTAATGCTCTTTACAAGCAAGGATATTGCAGAATGGTTTGGTTAGATTGCTCAGGGTTAAATGTAAGAGCTCTTGCTGCACAAGCTGATAGCCTCCATTATGGAAAGTTGTTTTCTGACCTGTACATACACACACCTAACACATGCAAATACACTAATAATAACGAAAATTAATAATAATAATAAATAGAATTTATTGTTAAAAGGATATCACTTTCTAAATTGGTAGTCCTTCAAAGGGTGCAGATGCCATGATAACTCTACCCTGCAGTGGATCATGCACTTGGTCTGAATTTGGAATTCATGTAAAATCTACACAGTCACAGGTTTTTAAGAGTGACATTTCTAATCAGACATGAAATATTTTACTCTAACAAAATCTCTTTGAATGAATATTTAAGCGCAGGCTGCTGCATCTCTGTTAGAGATACTATGCACATTGCTTGGTAGAGAAACGGGAGTTGAGCCACTACTAGTCTGTGTGTGTCAGATGACAAGCCAAGTGTATCTGTGATACTTTGGCATTTTCAGTGTCTGCTGCTTTTCCATTAGAAATAATCATCTAGGGGCTGGAAAGATGGCACAGTGGTTACGAGCACTGGTTGCTCTTCCAGAGGACCCAAGTTCAATTCCACCACCCACATGGCAGCTCACAACTGTCTGTAACTCCTGTTCCAGGGGACCTGACACTTCACACTGACTTCCACACTGACATCCATGCAGGCAAAACACCAATGTACATAAAATACAAATAAATAAATTACATATATATATAAAAAGCATCCAATTGAGCTGAACCCTGAGAGAAATTGCCGAGTGGAGATGAGCCAGAACAAAGAAAATCTTAAGATCCAAGTTAAAAGGTTTAGGGTTTTATTCTGTTTGCAGTAGTCATGTTTTGAAGCTAGGGAGAAAAAGTAAAGGACTATTTTTAGAAAGGTTAATTGCCATGGCATGAATTGGAATTGATGAGAAAAACAGATTTAAAATCCATTTAGCCACTACTAGTACAAAGTAGATACTGAATCCAGAAATAAATATTTTCTGAACAATAAAAAATTATTAATGTATTTAAGTGTCATTAAAATTATGTAAGATATTAAAAGCAAGTGTTTGTTGAAGGATTCCTATTAATCTCATAATATTATCTGTATTCCAGAAAAGCGCCAGATTTTTCACTGGAAACATCAGTGGCTGAGGTGAAGGAGTATATAACAAAGTAAGTAAAATAAGTGAATCTTTCTCAGAAAACTGAACTTTGTTCTTCAGGGAATAACCAAACCTGGAAAATAACTTGTTACTCATGACGGACAGTACTTACGTATCACCAGCTCTGATAGACAGGGTGTGGTCAAGGAATAAGGGTGTTAATTTGACTTTAACAGCTGATGTATTACGTGATTAAATTAATATCCTCTGAATCAGTTGAGCTTTCTAATCCTTTAATGACCTTTTAATGCATTTTATAACCAGATTACATGCCTAAAGTACTCATTGTTGCCCTGAGTTATTAAAAATGTGACCAAAAGCTAACTGAATTTCCCCTTTCAATTTCCACAGGTTTTCTTTAGAACGTCAGACTTGGGATCAGCTCTTACTACAGTACCAGAAGGAGGCTCCACCTGAAGAGATGCCTAGGTTAGACCCCAGAGCTAGAGAAGAGCAGCTGCCTTTTGACTTTGTGGAATTTGATTTGAGTTTATTTCACATTTTTTTGTACAAACTAAGTGATGAATCTGTTCCCATTGTTGAGTCAACTTTAAAGTGTCTGTTTTCTTTGTTGGAAAGGGAGGTATAACAGTGGAAGATTAAGTCTCACTATATCTGACCTGAGCAGCATTGCTTCGCTGTTGTGTTTTTGGCTACCATTCACAATCCACAGGGAGGTTGGCATATAGCCACCCTTGCACCTGTTCACCTGGCACTGGGCCAGCATCAGTCCTCAAAAGACTTTAGTGACACATGGCCTTTGAGCTGTGAATAGGAGAGAGTCCCTTGGTTAAGGCCTCGGTAAAAATACAAAGCCACGAAGGCAGTGGAACAGGAGGTGTGCGATGTGAGGCCATCTTTGGCTAGGTGAGTCAGAGGAAGGTGTGAAAGCATTAGATTTTTGTTTACTTGGACATCTGAATTGGTTTTGTTAATTTAAAATATGGTCTCAGTAGACAGCCAAAGTTGGCCTCAAATCCCCAGGTATACATCAAATTCACAATCCTCCTCTCCTGTCTTAACGTCTCAATTGCTGGGATTGTAAGTTTACAACACCAAAAGTCTCTCAGCTGGTATTTGAAAAGTTCCACCCCCACCCTGCCCCGGCATACAAAACCCTAATCATAAAAGTGCTATAAAGTGGCTTTGAGGAACATGATTGAGATGGGAGCAGTTTCCAGAAAATGATTGTAAATTCCAGGAAGTCCTTTATTTATTTATTTTTGTTGTTTTTAGAGGATCAGCTGAAATCAAAGTCACTGAAGTCAAGGTGGATCCTACAACTCATCTTGAGTCTTCCCAGAAGGAAGTCCTTAACACAAAGCCTGACTACCAGGAAATAGTACAGAATCAGAACCAAGTATTTGCCTGCATGGAGTTAGTGGTCAGTGCTTTGGGCTTATTACGTGGATTACCCAGCTTTCTAGACTTGTCATCGTTTGTTTGTTTGTTTGTAGCATTATGACATTGTGACAGATACCTGAAGTGACTTGTAAGGAGGAATGGATTGTTTTGACTGATAATTTTAGTCCATGGTTGTTTAAACCCTGTTGATTTGGACTGTGGCCATGCAGTAGATGATGGTGGGAACATGTGACAGAGAAGACTACTCCCCTTATGATGGTGGTAGCAAGAGAAGAGGCAGGAGAAGGTTAGGTCCCAATAGCCACTTCATGCTCCTAGAAACCTGAACTACTGGAGGTCCCATCACCTCCTGGTGGTGACACTTGAGTATTAGCAACTGAGCCTTTTAAAGTGTAAGCCTCAGGAGGACACTCCAAATGCAAGTTAAGACATAATCTTTGGAAGTAAAAAGATACAATAGGATATCTATCAATTTTTCTACCTTGGGAAAACAGGGAAAAAAATTAAATAAATATATGTTAAGTGCTAATAAAAAAAGAATACAGGAGGAGCAGTGGGCTGCTATTTTACACACAGTGGCTATTATCTCTTGTCATTATATTCAAGCAAAACCTAGAGGGCTTGGCATCTTGGTGATGGTGGTCAATCTCCTGGGACATGGAGTAAGCTGGAGACATGTCGGGTGTGGTTCAGTGGGTGCCAAGAGAGAATGTCTGGCATAAACTTTTCAGGCTGAAAGAGCAGGCCTGAAGCTCTGAAGCAGGAGCTTGTCTGGCAGTATGGGTAGTCAGAGAAAGTCCTGTGGCTCACACTGACCTTTCTGTCCACAGATGGATGAGCTGCAAGGATCAGTGAGGCAGCTGCAAGCCTTCATGGATGAAAGTACTCAGTACCTCCAGAAGGTGTCAGTACAGCTCAGTAAGTGCTTCACTTGAGGGGACCAGAGCTCAGGGATGCCTGTATCTCCTTTGGGATATAAGCTGCCTTTCTAGACACAAGGTCCTTAGACTTGAGCCACATGACTTGTTTCGCTCTTCAGAGTTGGATGCTGATAGAAATCCCTCGGTGTTAATTCCATAACAGCACCCACGATACCCACTGCTTTTTGGCTGCTTCAGTTTTTAAGAATACATGAAGTAAAACGGCAGCTGCTCTCCCATAGTTTTTCCTGGTCTTCTCTGTCCATTTTCTTATTTATCACACCATACTGGCTTTCCTACTAGACTGCCATCTCCCTGAGAACAAAGGTTTTCTTGTGTGTCATTTACTGCCCTTCTCTGTCTGGCACAGTGTCCACATGTAGTTTCCAATAACTGAAATGTGTTTTTTGGCTCCTTTCCTCTGCAGGGAAGAGAAGCATGGAACAATTAGATTCTTCACCTGCTCGAAAACTGCTCAAACTCCACCTGCAGAACTCATCTACCACACAGTGATGACGATCTTGTTGGTAACCTTACCTATAGTTTGTACTGTGAGCTGCCAGAGAATGGACGAGAAGAGTGCCTGGGCAACCTCACAGCAGTCTCAGTTCTGACTGCAGAGTGACAGCATGTCTGCATCCAGAAGAATGTTTTAGAGACACTTTCTGCAGAAATGTGCAAGATGCTTGAAATAACCTTCGGAACCAGTGGCCCATTGCTTTAAATGTCGTCATGGTCAGCACTTATCACCTCACGACAATATTGTCAAGTTTTAAAACAATCCAAAGACATTTAGAACCAACCAATGAAATGTTTTAGGGGTCAAGTTGAGTTCTTGTCATAAAAGAATGGAGCTAAAGTTTTCAAGTGTGGCGCTAAAGGTAGAATGGAATGTTGTTGCATAATGAGTATATGTAGATTACTTGACAAAATGCCCATTCTTTTGCAGTGCCCTAATGTCTGTAGTGTTCTTTAGTTTTTAATGCTGACCTCCTGCAATCTAAATTTAGGAATGAGATGATTTAATCCCCTCCCTTGGGAATTCCCCTCTCCCCCCCACCCAAGAATCAACCCCAGAGCTTTGCATGTACTGAGTAAGCATTCTCACTGAGCTGAATCTTTAGTTCCCATATTTTATTTTATTTTTTTAAAGCTGTTCTAGTTACTGAATGGTGCCTAGAACATAATAGCCCTGTAAACTGTATTTAAAAACCTGTGTTGTCATTTCTTATGATTGAAGAGCAGTTACTTAACCTCTTATCTAGAACATTGGAAGAATGTTAGAATCTGTGTTTTAAAGACACTCTTAAGCATTTTAAATAGTAAAAGTCTAAAATAATATTATTTGTTAGTAGACGGTAGAGTAGTTAATAGGTGGGAAAGTTAATACCTAGTTTAGAATATCACATGGGGAATTCAGGCAGACTGCTACAATATATACCTGTGTATTAAAGTCTGGATTAGAAATAAAATTTAAAAGCTGTTGAAGATTGAGGATTATATTAGTAGAACAAGAAAGGAAATTTCAGACAGCCTCCAAGAAAGTATTTAAGAGTCAAAGATTATTATTGACTATTATGTCAAAAGCATAGAAGTATGACAGAGTATAAACTTTGGAGCATATCTTCATCTCATCAGTTTGCTCTGTCAAGGGATAAATATCTGTCTTCAAAAGTGATTACACCTTCCTCCATTCTGTTAATGGTCTATCACGTTTTGTTTATTTGTAAGTGTTCAAACTTGAAGATGGGAAAAGTGTTGGGTGTCTTCCACCACTTAAAAGGGTTAGAACGTTGAAGAAAAAACCCCAAACATTAAAAACTTAGATCTCAGCACTTGAGAAGTAGAAGCAAGGCAATCAGAAATTGGAGGCACTCTTTGGTTATGTAGCAGATTCTAGGACAGTGCATTAGACCCTGTCTCAACAATGTGTACTAAGCTCCAAGCATCATTAGTGCTTATCTCGGCTTTACAAAGAGGCTTTTTTGGTTTTTATCATTTATACAACATTGGAAATGTTTCCTAATTTAGCTAAGGATACATAGGTAGTGAGAGTAAGCTGTCACCAGTTCAGTACTTGGTAAATGTTAACATTTTTATTTAATTAAATATAAGTCATATAATAAAAGATTGTCAATATTAGTTTTGCCTTTATTCAGATTGGCTTGGGAATAGTGCCTGATTAATAACAATGAGGATCTCCGAGTTTGGAGCCAAACTGGTCTACATAGTTAGTTCCAGGATAGCCAAGACTACATGAAGAGACCCTGTCTCAAAAATAAAAGAGCTTGGTTGTATTTATTTCTTTCTCTTTCTCCAAGAATAATAATATTTAATTATGCTTAGTGTTATAATAGGTTAATAGACTCTTGAGAGAGATTATATCCTGTACATTAGCTGCATAGCAAGTTCTAGACTAGTATAATATCTTGGAGTTTCTATTACTGTGATAAAACACCATGGCTAAAATCATCTTGGGGAAGGAGTTTGTTTTACACTTCTTGGTAACAGTTCCTCACTGAGGGAAGATGGCAA
Source organism: Phyllotis vaccarum (assembly GCA_033318265.1). Taxonomy (NCBI): domain Eukaryota; kingdom Metazoa; phylum Chordata; class Mammalia; order Rodentia; family Cricetidae; genus Phyllotis; species Phyllotis vaccarum. Next base: position 183,885,907 of record JARWLC010000001.1, on the reverse strand, counting down.
GAACTTAGAGGCAGGAACTGTTAACAGGCCATAGAGCAGTGATTCTCAACCTTCCTAATGCGGAGACCCTTTAACACCGTTCCTCCTGTTGTGGCGATCCCAACCATAAAATTATTTTGTAGCTAATTTTGTTACTGTTATGAATGTAAATATCTCATATGTGACCCACACATTGAGAAGTGTTCTATACCAGCTTGCTCAGCTTGCTGTTATACCATCTAGGACTACCTGCCCACAGTAAGTTGGGCCCTCCCACACCAGTCATCAATCAAGAAAATACACTACACAGGCCAATTTGGTAGGGACATTTTCTCAACTGAGATTCCCTCTTCCCAAATGACTCCCAAGTTTTCATAAAAGTTTAGTTTTGCATGTGAGAGATGCACACACTGCCAGATGCCAGAGTTTATTCAGGGGAGTTGCAGAGAGAGAGGCAGAGGGGAGGGAAGAGAGAGACATGGTAGGCGGCTCCTTTTAAGAGAGTGGGTGGGTGCAGATGTTGGGTTTATCACATGGCTTCTAAGTGCTGTAAATCATAAAAGTGGCCAGCACATACAGGCTACATGTACATTTTGATTCTGGTCTGGGTAAATGGCTTAGAGGCTAAGGGAATAGAGTTCACGTCCATGTCCCCATATTTGGTTGCTCACAACATTCTGTAACTCCAGCTATAGGGGGAATCTGCAACCTCTGGCCTAGTTAGGCACCTACTCATGTACATCTCCATACACGTATTTAACAATGAAAATCCTTACTTGTTGAGTCACTAACTTAGTATGTACAGTCGCCTTTTGCCCATCTCATAAAGCAAATTGCCATTTGTCAAGAGGCGAAAGAGGGCTAGCAATTAACTCTTGAGACTCGAATTCTATCTAGCTTAGGAGTGCCAAATGATCTTGCGTGTAGCATTAAGCCTTGTTAAAAAGAATGTCATTGCCCTTAAAAGGCTTACTAATAAGATGGGTGTGCAAGTCGGAGCCTTTTACATCTCCTCGGGGCAGTTCTGAGCCACAGCCTCTGAGACCGACAGAAGAAAAACTACAGTCAAAATGGCGCTGCTGGGCTCTCCATGCCTGGCCACTATCTTTTCTGTAGTTCCCAAGGAAAGCGAAAGCATCGCGCATGCGTGTGTCCCCGGCCGCCTCAGCGCGCGTGCGCAGCGCAGCGCAGCTCCTCCCCCGCCCCTCGTTGCTGCCGCCGCTGCTGCTGCAGCTGCTGTTGACTGACGGCCCGCGCTAGCGCTTCAGGTGAGTGAGCGCCTCCGCCTCAGCGGGCGGAGGGCGCGCGGCGCGGTACATCCAGGTGTCGCTCCCCTGGGTGCTGCTGCGGGATGGCCACACGCCACACAGCAGGCCTTGGGTCCTCGCGGTCGGCCTCCGAGCCCCCCGGAGCCTTGTGCGTTCAGCCCGGCCTCCCGCGCCCCTGCCCGCACCTAGCCCGCGGGGGCCAGCGTGTGCCTTGCTGGGGTCGAGCCTCGCTCCGGAGGTCTGCACCCTCTGTTGCAGGAGCCCTCTGGGAGCGTCACCGTCTTCCTGGCTGCCAGGGCACAGCTCGGAGCTCTTAGATCTGAGCATCCACCTTCCCCGCGCGGCCCCTCACAGCCCAGAGAGTTTTGACAGGGGCCTCCTGACTCGCCTTCGGTGGGTTCTGTCCCAAAGCCACGGACGTGTCCTTCTCTCCTGGGACCCTATGAGCCCAGTTTGCGTAAAGCCCACTTTGTAGTCAAGAAAACTGAGGCACTGGGATGTGAAATGCCGTGTCCAAGGTCATGGGGACTGACAAGTGACCCGGCCAGCTCACTAACTCAGGGGCTTCGGGACGTTCACGGCCAGAGCTGGTGGAATTTGATCTTGTATCTTTAATTTTTTTTTTTTGGAAATACACTTGTCATTTCTAGAGTTGCTTTTAGACGTCGTAAAAGTGGGCTACGAATAGAATTGTCTTGTCAGTACGATGGAAGTGCTGTTGTGATAACAATCGCGATGTTAACGAGCTGGCTCTCTCCCAGATAATCGCTTTGTGCCAGTATCTTGTTAAGCGTTTTATTAGGATCGTTTCACCTTTGTACCTCACTGCTTTCCCATCCAAGGCTTCCCCCTTTCTTTTCCTTGAAGCTTTTTTTTTTTATTCTCCCTGCAGAGCTCTCCTCCCTGTCACAGGTAGACTTGGAGTCTTGGCTTAAGAGGCTCTCCCCTGGTGGCTCCCTGACAGAACACAGTAAGCTTTTCCTACATCCACCTCCCAGCCCCCAAGGTATAATAAGCCTTCCTTTTCTAGCTGCCAGGACTAGGCTAGCTGGGCTGGCTGGACTTGAGGTGACAGAGCAGATTTAGCCAGTACTCACCTCCTTTTGGGACTTTCTGGCTCTGCTCCGGAGCTGCTCAGGCTGTAAGATAAAAAGGAAATATTTTCAGGCTTTAAGATAAAAAGGAAAGGCGTTGACACGGGTGATGCAGAATCTAAGACACCTCCTTTGATTTGAGTCTCAAATGAACAGCTATAAAAATGTGTTGATTTTTGCCCCCAAAATAACTAGCTCAAACTGCCTTTTCCTTCCTTAGCAAATCCTCCTCCACACTTTAAAGGCTCCACAAAATTGTCACCTTCCTTGTAAAGCCTTCCCTGCTTAATTTTCCCAACTAGAATTAAATAATACACAACAGGCTACAGGCCTGTGTCTTACCTTCGTGGTCAGGCACCATCTTTGAACCCCAAGATGCCAGGCTCCTAATAGACCCTTGGTAAATACTGAATTCCCACTACCCCTTGTTCTTACCCAAAGGGTGATGCTCTCTTGCTGTCCTTCTTAGCGTCTTGTCCTTCAGTTTTCTTGGCTGTCCCTTCTCTTTAGATGTATCTTCTGATTACCCCCACTCATCCTTAGTCTACCCTTTGAAAGTTGGCAGATAATAGTCTTTTATCTAGAAGTCAACAGTGGAGCTGGTCTATGGTTCTTTAGCCTACAGGGGAGTTTTTATTTATTTTTAATTTGCCTGGGGCTTATGACATCTTAGTCTGTACTGAAGTTCATGTGAGATGCATTTTTTCATTTGTTTTGTGTGGCTTTATTACACTAGGTGACATCAGAGTGTTCATAGTTTTTGTTGTATATCAATACATGGCATTTATAATAAAAATTAATAATATTCACAAGGCCCTTTTGGGGACAGCAGATATGTGCATACGTTTTCTTCATAAATGAAGCTACTACTGCTTTTGTTTGGTTGGTTTGGCTTTTAGATTGATTTATCTACTTGTGCATGCACCTGTTTCTGTGCATGTATTAGATCACATGTGCCCCACAGCATGCATATGGGGATCAGAGGACAAATTTGGACAATCTTCTACTGTTTGGGTCCTGGGATTGAACTCAGGTCATCAGGATTGGGGCAAAGTGCCTTTAGTAGCTGAGCTATTTTGCCAGCTCAATTATTTTATTTTTAAGCAGAACCTCACTTTGTAGGCCAGTCTAGCCTCAAACTCATGATATTTTTACCTCAACCCCTGGAATACTGGAATTACAGGCACATGCCACCATACTTGACTTTTATAAAGTTCCTTTAAAATTTTTAAAACTTAGACTGGAGAGATGACTCAGAGATTAAAAGCACTGGCTGTTCTTCCAGAGGTCCTGAGTTCAATTCCCAGCAATCACATAGTGGTTCACAATCATCTAGAATGAGATCTGGCACCCTCTTCTGGTTTTCAGTCATACATCCAAACAGAACACTGTATGTATAATAAATAAATTTTAAAAAGTGAAATTTATTTATTGAGGGGCACACATTCTATGCTGTGCACGTGGAAGTCAGAGAACAACTTTGTGGAGTCAGTTCTATCCACTCACTTTTATGTGGGTTTCAGGGATTGAATTCAGGGTGCCAGGCAAGTGTCTTTACCCACTGTGAGCCTTTAAGGGTTATTTGAAATGATTTCCTGATATTACAGTGAATTATTATTGTGTATAATGTATAGTAATGAATACTGTGGAAGATTCAGAATTGAATAAAACATGAATCCTTTTCAAGCAGTTTACTAGCTGACTAGAGAACCTATTTAACTGTGATATCTAAAAATTGCCACATTAGGTTATAAACAAAACAATATGAGGATATAATGGAATGATAGTCCAGTGTAGGAACTGTTTATTTTTTTGAGATGGGGTCTCTTGTATACCAGGCTGTCTTTAACTCTTAATCCTCACACCTCTGTCTAAGTGCTGGGCTTACTGGCATGTGCCACTAGACGCAGTTTGGAAAATACCATAAAACTATATTCAATCTGAAAACAAACATCGCTCTTGCCTTCTCACTTTGGTAGATGGTGTCCTAAGAACTGAATCTAAGGTTTTAAAACTGAGACCATAGTGTGACATTCTAGACTTTTTATTCATTAAGGATTTGCCAGGCCGAGGAGTAGCTCAGTGGTAGAGAACATGACTAGTATGTGTGAGGCCTTGCAAATCATTCCCAGAACTTTTTTTTTTTTTTTTTTTTAAGTTACCAGTGTTTCTCCTTTGTGTGAGGACATTAACCAACAACAAGTCTTAAAATTCCAGGTATATTTTAGATCAAGGAGTAGAGGAGATAAATACATTCGTAGCTGTAAAGAGCATCTGGTCTATTAGGGAGAGGATAACTGTTCTCAACAACTGAGGAGCAGGTATAGATCAAGGTAGATGGCAGAGGGATTGGATGTGGTGTGGGGCATGGGGAGGAGGTCAAGAGGAGTATTCTGCACAACAGAAGTGAGTCGGGAAGAATTAGGATTCTGAGAGCTTGGCAGATTGATAGTGTCAGAACTGAAAGGACAAGGAAAGCATTTTGAAGTTTGGGTGATAAAACATACAAGATAACAGTGTCTGCCATGGTTAAAGGGTGAAAAACCAAAACCAAAAAATGAACAACCAAAAAACATGGCTTGAATGCATTAGAACCATAGTTCTTAACCTCTGCTCTGCATCAGTCAACTAGACAGCTGATTAGCACATTGCTTCTCTTTCTTCCAGAGTTTCTGATTCAGTAGATCTTAACAGGGGCCTGAGAATTGGTGGTTCTAACACATTCTCGGATCATGTTGATTCTCCTAGTCTGGAGGCCATAGTTTGAAAACAACTAGAAGAAGAGGGAGTGTGTGTGTGAGTGACAGAGAGAGAGAGACTGAGAGACTGTGTGTTACTGGCATGGGTTAGTTCTGAAAAAATACATATAACACTGTAATAGTCGATTCAAAAATGGGATGTAGGAGCCTGGGGAATTGAGTTTTGAATTTATATCTTTGTATGTTACTTTTACATTGTACGTGTATTGCTTTTGTATTTTTAAAAGGAATGAAAATGAGACTTTCTTGAAGATTGATGTTAAAATATTTATGAATTTTAAAAACAGCTTGATAAAGCAATCCAGTCATACGACAAATATTTTTAGTACCTGCTGCATGGCAGGTGCTGGTAGCTTCTGGAAATACAAATCGTTTGCTAAAGCTTGGAGACTGGTGATAGGGATCCAGTTAGTATTACATGTGAACTCCGTAGGAGCAAGGATCAGGGCCTAACCGGTAATAGGCACTTGATAAATGATGAATGATCAAATCCAGGTGAGAAATGAGGACAATAGGAAAGAAAACACCAAATGCAAGGTTTGGTTTTTATTGTTGATTGTTTGCTAGGTTGCAGGGGTGGGGAGTAGGGTGTGTGTTGGGGGATAAGCCTGGATAAGCAGTATGAAAGGAAACAGTTTATCAGGAAGGACTCTAGGAGGTAGAAATAAAGGATCAGATATTCTTGGCTACATAGGAAGTTTGAGGCCAGCCTGGGCTACAGGAGACCATCTCAGAAAGGTGTACAGGAGAGGGGAGGGGCCCTCTGAAATCTAAAGATTACTAATACTGCAGCTTTAATGCTGAAAGCTGTTTTTCTATTCTGAGAAATTCTCTTCCCCCTTTATAAGACTGCTTGAGAACAGCACATAAAACCTTGCCAAGACTGAGAACACATATTTATAGGTTTCAGGGTTTAATTTGGTAAATGAAAAAAACCTTTACTTATAGTGTTAATTCTACTGTATTTATAACAATAACCTATAATTTTGTCATTCCTTTCATATTTATTCACGTGAAATTAACTGATATATGGAGGACATTTTAAATAGAAAATGAATTGCTTTGAACTGGATTTGTAACTCGGTATTAGAGCCCATGCTTAGTATACCCTAGGTTCCAGGTTTGATCCCCAGCCTCCTTCTGCTAGCATGATACTCTCTTTTGAAAAAATGCTATGTTTTCTATAGTTAACGCAAGAGGGCTTCACATATGATCAGTCCTAAGTAAATATTTGTTGTTGCTGGTGGTAGAGGTGCACAGTGAAGGAAATGTGCATTCTTTGTATGCTGAGTTGCAATCCATGTAAACATCAATTATGGTACTGAGCATGCTATGGTATTAAACCTAACATGGGGCTATGTCCTATAGAGCTGTTAGTCTCCCTGACTGTTTATGTGTAGGGGTTATTTTTGTCTTTCCCAGAGACTTAATATAGTAAATTAAGATTAGTTTCCTGGGGCTGAAAAAGTGGCTTGTCAGGTAAAACTCTTGCTGCAACACCAACTTTGGTCCCCTGGATCCTATCTAATGATGAAAGGAGAAACTGGCTCCATCAAGTTGTCTACTGACCTTCATGTGCTGTCTCCACACCCATCACACACACTCGTAACTTTTTAAAATATATTAATTCCCTACCTATGGGGGTGGCTTCCACCAAGCTTTGACTGTGTTATTTTATCAACTAATGCCCATATTCTGCAGTCTGAAATTTTCAGTTGGTCAAAATTCAATTTCAAATATAGCATTCTTTATACTCTTCACTCATTAAGACCTTTTGTTATATATTTTTTAGTATCTTTTTTTTTTTTTTTTACAAGATGGGGTTTCTCTGTAACTTTGGAGCCTGTCCTTGAACTTGCTCTGTAGACCAAGCTGGCCCGAGTGCTGGTATTAAAGGCATGCACCAACACAACCTGGATTTTTGTAGTCTCTTTAAGGAAGATGTTGTTTTGACTTTTAGGGAAATAGCTGTCATTTGGGGGAACTATCAATGTGATGGCTTACAAACATAAATTAATAAATTAGGATAAGGAAACCGTATGTAGATCATAAACGTACTGTGAACTGTGGCAGGTATGAACTGCTGTTCCAGCTCTTGTCTGTCATTTACCCCATTCAGTCTGTAGAAAGGAACAAATTGTTTTCAGGGATTCTGCCTTCAGCTGGTAAGAACCCGGAGCTCTTCCAAGCTCTGTACCAGGGCCTTGCCAGAAGTAGCTTCCCTAATGTTTTGAGCTGTGTCCTTCCAGAGTGGAAGGCAGAAGGGTGTGCTTCTGTCGATAGAGTTGCTTTAGATAAGCCCTGTGTCAGAAAACCCTTGGTTGGTTGGGAGTCTGTAATTAACAAGATCTCTCTATGGGGATTGCTTTGTTCTAGCAGTTATCTGTACCAAGACCTTGGAATGAATAAAATGAACATGTAGAGCAGACTCGGATTTCCAATTTGGCAGTCTTTGCAAATTTATTTACCACTTGTGCCAGAACTCAAGAATGACATAGCAAAGGGTGGGGGTGGGTCCTGTTGTAAGGGGTCAAGGAGAAGCAAGAGTGTTTCTTGTTAGGATGAAGATCTGTGAGTATACCTCAGCAGCTGCCTTTGACCCTCACTCTCTTCCTTTGCTTATGTAGGGAGGAAGGTACCAGCTGAAACTGCTAAAGAGATAACCAGATTTTCATTTGTGGAGGGGAAAATCTGTGAGCTAGATTTTAAAAAGTCTATTTGTTCCATGGAGTTGGTTTGTTTATTTGGTTTCCCAGGCTGTCTCTTGAGGTCCTTTGCTTTATAAGGAGCCCCTAAGGGACAGCAATGAAACCAACATGTATTACCCTAGATGCTAGGAGAATACTTAAGTCAATGTTTTTATGAAGCCTGGCAGAACTTAAGAGCCAAGTCATCATATAATTGTGAGGTAGATGGAAGTATGAAATGTAGCCTACCTGGTGTCCTGGGCTTGGTGTCCAAACAGTGGTCTTAGCCCTTTATACATTAGGTGTGTGGATTAGTCAAATCACTTAAATTTTCTGTCTCTTTCTTATTGGAGGAAAGGGACACTGCTGAAAACCAGTGCTTCTTTGCCTTAGTTACATTTAAGATTTACCCATGGACCTTTAAAAACAATGCCTAAGCCCTTACCCAACCAGGCAAGTTGATCTTTAGGATTGAGGCCTTATATTGATATTCTTTAAAGCCCATGGTTCCAATTGTAGCTGAGAAGAATGTAGACAAGATGACCAAGGATTTTGTTGCTTTGAACTTAAATGTTTTAACTTATGGGAGTTTCATGCAATGAGAGCTGTATTTGCACACTGTCCACCTCCCCTCTTTTCCCTGCTCCTGTGTCCTCCCTCAATTCTTTCTCAAATTTATCTTCTATTATTTGTGTTAAATATCTATAAATATACAACACACAACCTAGTTGGCTCATCTAGTCTTGTTCATATGTATATGGATCTAGGGCTGACCATTTTAGATTGGGTAATTTATCAGGGAGTTTGCCACTGGAGATAATTGACTGTCCCTCTCTCAGCAGCCATTAATTTCTTTTCCGTCTTCATCTGGTGTGAGCCTTGTGAGATTTCCCCCATCTATATTAACATTTCAACTGGTGTTGTCCTTATATGCTTAGGCAGCCATATTGTTAAGATTTCATGAGCACACCTTCTTTCCCTGTCTAGAAAAATATGGTCTGGCAGCAGGTCTCCTGGCTGTCTGACTCTTAGTCTGTCCACCCCCTTTGGCAATCAATGTTCCTTGAGTCTTAGGTGTAGGAGTTGCATTGTAGATGTATTGATTGGAGTTGAGCATCACACACTCAGTTATTCTCTACATTTTGTCCAGTTGTGAATTTATTTATTTGGTTTTGTTTGTTTTCTGAGACAGAATTACACAGAATAGTCCATGCTGGCCTTGAACTCACAGATTCACCTGTCTCTGCTGGGATTAAAGGCACGTGTCACTACACCCATCAGATGTCCTTTGTTCCCTTTCTTCCATTAAAAAAAAAAAAAAAAAAGATTTATATAGGGGACTGAAGAGCTAGCTCAGTGGTTAATAGCACATGCTGCTCTTGCAGAGGACCTTAGTTCCATTCCCTGAACTCACCCCGGGGAGCTCACAACTGCTTGGGACTTAGGTTTTAGAGATACAATACTCGTGGCCTCCACAGGCACCTGCAAGTACATGGTCATACTAACACATGCATACACATAAATAAAAGTAAAATGTTGAAAAAATAAAAATAAAAATTTTTAGTTTATGTGTTTTAGTGTTTTGTTTGCATGTTTGTATATGTCAGAAGAGAGTACTAGATGTCTTGGACCTGAACTAGGGACCATTGTAAGCTGTTGTGTAGGTACCGGAAATTAAACTGTGGCCCTATGAAGGACAGCAATGCTCTTAACCACTAAGCCTAATGGTTGTAAATTTCTATAACAGTTTTCATTTTTCCCGTATGCTGCAAAAGAGGCTTCTTTGATAAGGAATGAGAGCTATACTTACCTGTGTTTTTTGACTGGTGAGTTGAGGCCATTAATATATAAAGTTATTATTGAAAGGTGTATGTCATTGCCTTTATTCTGTTGCTGTTTGGTTTGATTGGTTTTTACTGTTTCTGTTCTTAGTCCTGTTTTGTATTTCAGTGATCATAGCTTCATTTGTTTTCTTTCTATGGTCTTTGGCTGCACTTATTTCTCTCCTTGGTCTGAAGTATCACTTCCCATATTCTCTGTAGAGCTGGTGTGGTGGACATGAATTCTTTTAGCCTGTTTGTATCATGCAAAGTTTTTCTTTTTTTTCTTCAACTACAGCGGCTAGATTTTCTGGGTGCAGTAGTCTAGGTTGGCATCTGTGTGTGGTATGAAGTTTCTATGTCCCACCCAGCCAGTCCTGTAGCCAATCAGTCCCAAGATAAACATGCAAGAGGCTGATACTAAGTACATGCTGTTTGGCCTATGGCTCAGGCATATTACTTGCTAATTCTTACTCTTGTAATGATTAGCCACTTAACTTAGGACCTTTTCTCAGAGCAGCATTTGGTCCTCTTTCCTCTGTGTCTGAATGGCATCTCTGTTCTGACTCTTCCTCTTCCCAGGGTTTTCTTATTCTGGTAGTCCTGCCTCTACTCCTTGTCTGAAGCTACTTGACTGATCACTGTTTTATTAAACCAATATTTACAGTGACAAATATTTACATTGTACAGGAGCATAATCCCAAAGCATCTGTGGTCTCTTAGAATTTAAAGCACATTGCTCCAGGCTCTTCTGGCTTTGAAAGTCTCTGCTGAGAATCAGCTGTTGTTCTGGTGGGTTTGCTTTCATATGTAACTTGTGTTTTTTTCTCTTGCAGCTTTCTATACTCTTGTGTGTATTTAGTGCTTTGTCTATAATGCTGTGGGGAATTTCCTTTCTACTCCTGACTCTGGTGTTACTGTCTTCTTATATGTTTTTCCTTTATTAGGGGAAAATTTCCTCTCTGATCCTGTTGAAGATCTGGTCTGTGCCATTGACCTGAGATTCTTTTCCTTCTATTATGCCTGTAATCCAAAGATTTGGTGTTTTCATAGTGTTTTAAAAGTTCCTTATGCGTCTTCCATGTTTTGTTTCTATATTGAATGGTCTAATTCTTCTACTTTATCTTCAAGTTCTGGTCATTGGGTCTTGTACTTCATCCATCTTACTCATAAGACTTTTCCTGAGTTTTCTAATTAGACTATTGAGTTTTTCCGTTTCATCTTATTTCAGCTTATGTTCTCTTCAGTATTTCTATCTCTTTATTGAATTCAGTTTTCAGGTCCTGAGTTGTCTTCATTACTTCATTCAGCCTTACACTTGTGTTTTCTAGTTTATTCCTCTCTTCTTTAAGTTCACTAAGGCATTCGCTCAAGTCCTCTTTAAACTCCTTGACCTTTTTTTGGTTTTGTTTATGATTTTTTTTAAAATTTTCGTGTCCTAGGGTATAACTAGGTAATTTTCATTGGAGAATATTTCTATAGAAGTGGTGAGTTTGGGGAGGGGAAAGACATTATCTTGGCCTTTCATATTGTTTGTGTTTTTGTCATGTGACCTGAGTATATGGTCTTTTTTTACTGGTTGTGTGTCTGCTATGAGAGTCTAGCCTGCCTCAGGCTAGCTGGTGCAGGACCTGCATAACTAGAGGTAGGCCTTAGGACTATATGGTGCAGAGAGGTGAAGTTGTTTCTTCTTTTTTGTCTTCTTCTGTGACTAGCTTGGAACTCACTATCTAGAGAAAGCTGGTATCAAATTGACATGTGGGATAATGCTGTAAATATTTTTCACTTGTATTTGTTTAATAAAATGCTGATTGGCCAGAAGGCAAGCAGGAAGTAGAATTCTGGGAGAGGATAGGCAAAGTAAGAGATGCAACTAGCAGATGCACAGGAAGATGAGAATGCAACACTGAAGCAAAGGTACCAAGCCACGTGACAAAACATGGATAAGAATCATGGGTTAGTTTAAGACTAAGAGTTAGCAAGTAATATGCCTGAGCCATAGACCAAGCAGTCTATAAATAATATAAGCCTTTGTGTGACTGTTTGGGGACTTAATGGACCAGCTGGGCAAGGCAGAGAAACTTCTGACTACAACATCATCTGCCTCTGCCTTTCCAGGGATGAAATTAAAGTCCACATATGGCAAAGATGACCAAGTTTCAAACAATTGATAAAGCTAAGCTTCTGTGTCATTCTTCTTAGAAATCATTAGTGTTGACTATACTGTATAACATGGTCTGTGTCTCTTCGTTCTGACTCAGTTTCCTTTGCAGCTTGTTTTCTTTCAAAGCTATGGTGTTGGTACATTTTTTTCCTGTGAGTGTCCTCACTTGGAATGTCTGCTCCTAGCCCTTAGTTATCTCATCTCTGCACACTCTGATGCTATGTTATAAACACTTAGATGCAGTGTCAGATAACCCAAACGACCCCCTTTCTTCTTGGTAAGGTGAGACATACATAGAAATGCCACTTGTGGAACATGTATGCTATATCTTGTGTTGTTGAGTAGTTGTTATATGTTCTGTTTTGTAAGTTGGTTGATGGATAGACTCTTTTATGGCTGTCATCTTCAGCCCAATAGCAGTTCTCAGCTCTTGCCAAAGTGAGGCATTTTCCAGCAGATCTGTGCTCTCTCATCACTTATATTTAAGGTAGTCTTTCTTCCTGAATTTTTTTTTCTGTCATCCCCACACATAGAATTGTTTGTTGAAACAAGGTCTCTCTATGTAGTCCTTAACTGTCCTTACTGTCCTAGAGTTTTCTAGGGAGACCAGGGTGGCCTCAAACTCACAGAGATCTGCCTGCCTCTGCCTTAAGTGTTGAGATTAAAGGCATTCACCACATTTATATGTACTTAAAAGTGAAAATATTACTTTTAGATATTACTTTCCTCATGAAACTTTCTCAGTACCTACAACCTGTATTGATTGCCATTTGTCTTAAACCTCTGTAACTTAAGGTAGTTTGTTTTCTTCCTTTTTCTTCTTTCTCTCTTTCTTTCTTTCTTTCTTTCCTTCTTTCCTTCCTTCTTTCTTTCCTTCTTCCTCTTCCTCTTCTTCTTTTTTTTTTTTTGATGTAGGGTTTCTCTGTATAGCCCTGGCTGCCCTGGAACTTGATCTGTAGACCAGGCTAGCCTGGAACTCAGCGATTCAGCTGCCTTTTGGACTAAAGGTGTGTGCTGCCATCACCTGGCTAGGGTAGTTTACTTAACTTCTGATTATGCCCTACAGAGGTCATTTGGCATTGCATGAAGGTAATTTTGGCTGTTAAAGCCATTGGAGGATGGTACCATTGCTATCTAGTTGTAAATGTCTGAAATATTACTAAACATGGAAATGCATAGAACACATCCCCGAATGCTGTCTTTGTCTACAATATGTGAGACTGGGATAATGTCGATGTTTGCAGTCAGAAAACTTGCGTTTCAGTCCCAGCTGTGCCATTTATTATTAGTAGTATATTAGTTGGTCTGTCTTCTTCCTTTTATAAAAAATAAACATGACCTTTAAAAAATTATTATTGTGTATACAGTGCTCTGTACTGCATGTATGCCTGTACACCAGAAGAGGGCACTAGATCTCATTATAGATGGTTGTGAGCCACCATGTGGTTGCCAGAAATTGAACTCAGGATCTCTGGATGAGCGGCCAGTACTCCTACCCTCTGAGCCATCTCTCAAGCCCCTAAACATGACCTTTTAAAATCATTTATTTAACTTTATTTTTGTGTACATTGGTGTGAAGGTATCAGATTCTCTAGAACTGTAGTTATAGACAGTTATATGCTGCCATGTGGGTGCTGGAAATTTAACCTGAGTCCTCTGAAGAACAGCCAGTACTTGTAACTGCTGAGCCATCTCTCAGCCCCATGTTTGTTTTCTTTCTTTCTTTTTTAAGATTATTTATTATGTATACAGTGTTCCTCCTGTATATTTGCCTGCAGGCCAGAAGAGGGCATTAAATCTCATTACATGATGGTTAGGAGCCACCATGTGGTTGCTGGGAATTGAACTCAGGACCTTTGGGAGAGCAGCCAGTGCTCCTAACCTCCAGCCCCCCCCCATTTGTTTTCTTAAGCCTCATTTTTTTTCCCATTTTTGCATAGCAATGATGCCAGTACCTCTGTTTTTCATTGTGATAATCTAATGAGCTATTAGAGAGGGAGGGAGGGAAGAAGGGAGAGAGAGAGAGAGAATGAATACATGTGAGTCTGCATGCTATCCCAGTGCTCTGGGCAATCCTCTGGGTACTTCTTGCCTCTTTTAGCTGCAACTGCTTCAGGACTAGCTGCAGCTGACTCTTTCCAGCTCCTTCTCTGATAGTGTGCCTTGGGTTTGCTCCCTTCATCCTGTTTAGCTAATCTGTCTGCAATTTTGCCAAAACCAAAAGTGATTGACTTTGCTCCTAAAATACAAAAAAGTATCTTGGTGTCAGTGTGTGTAGACAGAGCCAAGATAACAAATTACCTTGGTCATGGGGGAATGCTAGGAAATAAGACATTATTTTACTACTGCTTTTAAAAAGTGTTTTCAAGTGCTAGAAATTTCACAACACAGACTCCCATGTTCCTTTGAGTCAGACCAAATGCTGATTTGCTAAATGACTTTTACCAAGTTCTTGAGACATACTAGGTTGCTAATTGGTTGAGCTCTTAGAATGGCAGTAAAATATGAAATGTAAAGCAAGCACTCACCCAGAGAAAAATATGAACTACTACATTTATAGAGAAGTCAGAATGTCAGTCCTGTCCAGGACTCAAAAAGATCATTCTGCCCAATTTCTTTCCTTTACAGGTAGTGAAACTGAGGCTTAGACAGGAAAAATGCTTTGCCCAGTGTCGCTCAGGCAGTTATGGGCCTGCCTAGGTCTGAAGTACACTCCTGATGTCCTTGTGAACTCTTTCTTGGATTGGAAGTGTCTATGTATCTCCAGACTCCTACTTTCCTGTGATGCTAGAATGGAACTAGTGCCTTATACATTAGATGAGCACACTACCTCTGAGCTGTGCTCCTGACTGTAGCAGCCTCACCAACACGTCAGCAGAGCTGCTGTGCTTTTCTGTTTTCTAGGCAGAGTTTTGCCACACTACCTCAGAGTCTCAGGTCTTGGAGCTCTTTAAAGACCTTTCTAGCGCTTTCTGTGTATCAAGGAATGCTTGTGTCTCTCCTGGCCTTCTAATAACATTTGCTCTTTCTCTTCAGTTTAGAAATAGCAGTTTCAGTTTTTCTAAAACATGATCTACATAGTCCTGGGCTTTTCAGCATAGATGACTGAACTTTATTTTTCTTAGATTTCCTTATTTTTATATAGTCTCAGCTGATATTAAGCTCACAGCATTCTCCTGCCTTAACTTCTCTAGTGTTCATATTACAGCATGCCTAACTCCATAGGTTTTCATACCATTACTGTTCCCTTTGAGAAGATAAAGGCTCCTTTTCAGTCCTCAATCTCTTCCTCCCTTTTCATCAGTGGACAGTTTTCTTCTTCCCTTTACTATGTAAATCTGTTCTTTACTTCTTTGATACTGTATTTCTCCTTTTCCTCCAGTGCCTCTGAACATGCTTTGTCTCCTAATGGCTCTATTTTCTGTCACTTACCTATCCTGAAGGACCTGTGGATTCATCTTGAGATTCGTTGGCAGAAGTTTCTATCCTGTCTGCCAGCTCCCAATAAACAACATGGAGACTTAATATTACTTTTAAATACTTGGCCAATAGCTCAGGCTTGTTACTACCTAACTTACTTTTAAACTGATCCATCTTTCTTATCTATGCTTTGCTACATGATGTTACCTCATTTTCTACATGTGGAGCTTCCTCAGCAGCTGACTGGTGTCTCCTCTGACTCCGCCCTTTGCACGCTTCTCCTAGTTTGATTGTCCTGCCTATAATTCCTGCCTAGCTACTGGCCCATCAGCATTTTTTTAAACCAATGCAAGTGACAAACCTTTACAGACAAATAGTCAAGAGGATTATCCCACAGCACTCTGATTGCTGACTTTAATTGAAATTTTATATTAATATCCTTCTTTTTTGTTTCCTCCATCTCCATTTATTAGGCCATCCTTTTTTTAAATGTCACTCACCAGAAACTCTCACAAAGGCCTGTGCTATTTTTTAATCAATTTTTAATTTCTCTTTATTTTATATTATGCTTATTTTTTAGTGGTGCTGAAGCTCAGGCCCTGTGTATGCCAGGCTGGTGCTCTAACACAAGTGTTTCTAGTCCCCACCCTTTGTTCTTTCCATTTGTAATTCCAGCTGCTTAACAGACTGTTGCCTTTCTGCTGGGTTCTAACAAACAGCTCTTTCTGGTGTGTTCTCCTTCTACTTGATCTGGCCTGTTGATTCTTTTTAAATCCATATAGCTTATTATATAAAGAACATTGAATATATTCTTTTTGGAAGATGGCAGGTTGAAAATAAGAGAGTCTCTGCTCCACCTCACTATCTCTAGAAAAGATGTTGCTAATGATTGTTCCTTCAATCCACCTCAGGTGATCTCCAGTCCTTAGTGATGGATCATATGCGAGGCTGTTATTCCTCAAAACTGAAAAAGCCCCAGGAGAGTGTGCATTAAAGGTTGAAGCACACTATTTTAGTAAGTGAGAAGTAGCCCTTATTTCTAAAACTGGCTACCAAGAAATAGCTGGAATTTAATTCCCCTCCTATTTCATATTCTCCTTGCCCTTAATTAGCTACTGAAAGAATGAGTTCTTATCCTGGTGTTATGACTCAAACCTCTATTTCCAAAGAGTGTGAGTCATTGTTGGTATGTATAGGATTTCTTTAGGCTTCCATCGACTTTACCTCAAGGGGTGCCACCATGTGGGTGGAGAGGAAGGAACTGATCCACGTTCACATATCCAGCTGGTGGGGCCTGGTATAGACATTATTATATAGTGGAGAAAGAAAAAATAATAAGTCATTTCCTTATCCCTTACACATAGTATTTCACAAAGCTAGTTCAAGCCTAAGTTTCTCATTTATAAAGGAAATGAAGATATCTTCCTAGGAAGATTGATGTGAGAGTTAAATTTAAGATGCTTGGAGAACTCTTGGCATGAGTTTGTACCTACTTTTGTCCTCTCAAGACTAGAAAAGAAGGTACATTTGTTGTCTACTGTAGCTTATGAAATCTTTACCAGCCTTTTGAAACTATCAGTACCTTTTTGTGCCAGGATGGGACCTGGCAGCAGATGCCGGAACTGCAGGCCACAGATCCCCCAGGAAGGAGGCCGTCTGTGCAGCTGAGGGATCTGGAGATGGAGTTTTCCACCATGTGAGCTTACATTTCTTACAGATATTATAAAACTGATCACTGACAAGGGCTTAAGATGGTAGGAACTAAGAAAAAAGAATGCACTAGGTTCCTTCATATGTGGAAGGTAGATGCTCCTGTCTTCTTGCCACTTTCTAAATAAGCCTAGAGCAACTCCATTCCTTCCTTACTCTGCCCAGCTAGGGGGACAGTCTTTTTTAGCTTGCAGCTAAGTGTATAGTGGCACAAACATCTCATTTTCTCTTATTGTAGAAGCAGGAGATGGCCAGGCA
The DNA here is from genome assembly GCA_033318265.1 of Phyllotis vaccarum. NCBI lineage: Eukaryota > Metazoa > Chordata > Mammalia > Rodentia > Cricetidae > Phyllotis > Phyllotis vaccarum. The sequence continues at coordinate 183,868,748 of JARWLC010000001.1, read as the reverse complement.
TGGTGACATTTGCTTGCAACCCTACCATTTAGAAGCAGGAGCATGAGTAGTTTAAGGACAATCTCAGATACATATCAAGTTTGGGGCTAGTCTGGGCTATATGAAACCCTGCCTTAAACAACAAACAAGAAGTTCAGGGGAGCAGTAAGTAGATTTCTTGACTTTAGATCTGAGGTTCCTTGACAGGTCCACCCACATTGAGGTTTGTGCTGCCTTCTTGTGAGTGAGTTGAACTAGGAAATAAAGCAGGTGGTACATAAAACACAATGTCAGGAAATCCCCATTTTACATGGGAAAAAGAACATCATGGGAACAACTAAAATTGGTGTTTATTTTGAGACAAGATCTTCCTGTGGGACCCAGGATGGTATCAGACTTTCTGCCTTCTGTCTCTGCCTTGCTAGTGGTGGTAAAATGTTTATCCTTAGATGAAAGAGGTGCCAGAAAAGTATTTCATTATTATTTTCACTTAGTCTGAATGATCATAAAAGTCCAAATGAAAAGCAGCCACAGTTCATTTTGTGATTAATAAACACAAATTGAGTAAATTTAAGGCAATTTTTTTTTCAGGGCTGGAGATTGAACCCAGGGCCACATGTGTGCTAGAAAAGTAGCTATACCTTCCAAGCTTTGAGTTCCTATCTGGTTTTTGGCTCGTGATATGTAGAATAATGTCTCTTGTCATGCTGGACAGAGGCAGCAAAGCTCAGCACCAGCCGCGTGAGCATGGAGAACAGCAGCAGATACACTGCAGTGTACTGCATTGCTAAGCTGTGATGTTTAGTAGGGGAGCTGTATTCAATCATTTTGTCTAATTTCATTTCACAGTGGGTTTAATCAGACCTTATTCTACCATGGGTCTAGCATCTGTAGCATACCAATCTCTTCTGAGGCCTTCTCTTAATTCTCACCAATTAGAAGCAGTTGTTTTCACTTTGAACTCTGTATTTTATTTTATCTATCATTTGATAGACCTTTGCCATCCCTGCTTCTTTGTTCTCTTCTGATCATTTCTGGTATTTTGCAGAACAGGTCTCCTCCAGTAAGTGGTGTTGAGTGGCTACATCCCAAACTCACTGAATTAGCATTTTCCTGACTTGATGGGTCAAGGTACAAGACAGAAGGGAGCTTTGAAGTCAGGGTGACAGTCATGTGCCTGCAGTTTCCAGTGTTTATAGTCTCTCCATGGCTGTATGGTCGGGTGAAGGAAAGCTTTCGGGATAGCTACCTTATCTCCCTCTAGACAGCTTCCTTTCTTTGAACTCCACAGTTTGTTCCCTTTTTACTGGTTACCTATTGCTATATAACTCATCACTCCAAATCAAACAAACAAACAAAACCCCAAAAAAACTATTATCAGGTCAGGACCACAGAAACAAGCTTAGCAGAGAAGTTCTGGACAGCATCTCATGTGGTTGCTGTCAGGTTTTCTATGGCTTAGACATCTAAACTCTTGACTGGGGCTTTAGGATTCATTTGCAAGACCACTCACATAGCTAGTTAACAGGTTGGTACTGGCCTGTTAATCCCCTCAGCATGGCTCTCCACAATATACTAGTTTTCTCCCTTGGCAATAGAAGCTCAACATCACAGAAACTATAATGCCCATGAATGAAACTTTAAAAAATCATGTTTTATTACTTATGCTCTACTAGCAATGTAGGTCATTCCTGATTTATTTGAGTGAATGTGAATTTCAAGATAATAGGACTCATAGAAGGCCGTCTCAAAGGTCAGCTACCATCCTCCCGTCCAAGCTGAGATTCCTCAGTAAAGAGTCATTTATTAATTTTCTCTTCTTTGCCATTGTCAATATTAATTCAGGGCCCTATTCTACTCATTAACATTGAGTCATTGTCTTCTATAACCCATTCTCCACATTGTTGCTTCCAGAGAATAGTTTGAGAATATTGCTCTCTTACTCATCTTTAGGAACCAAGATACATACTGTGTGAGTGCAAAGACTATTGTATTTGTTGTTTCTTTATTAAAATATCACCACGGATTTAGTAACCTAAAGCAACACACCTCTGTTATCTCAAGTCTTCATGGGTCTATTATAAAGCTGCAAACAAGGTGTTAGTTTGTTTTACCTCTCAGCTGAATCTCCATTGGGAAAGAACCTGTTTCCAGAATCATGTGGTTGTTGGCAGTATTTAGTTTCCTGGAGAGGCACTGAACCTAGGGTCTCAGTTTCTTTGCCTCTTTCCCCTCCTTGCTGAAGGCTTAAGGGATGCTGCCTTCAGTTCCCTACCACGCCACTATCTTATAGCATGTCACCTGGCTCAACAAAGCTAATATGGCAGAGCATCTTTCAGCAAGACAGATGTTAAGATATTTTGTAATGTAACCCTGAAAGTATTCATGTACGTTCTATTACATTTCCCTCATTCTGTTAGTCCAAATCAAGATACACATCGTTTCTACACTTGGGGCAGGGGTGGGGAGGGGAAACTGTGGAAAGATGTGAATACGAGAGGGAAAGAATAACATAGGCCATTTGAGAGTCTGTGTGCCTCTACTATATGTCTGCTGCACCCTGTGCAGTACATGATATACAAAGAGCAAATTCCAGTATCTGAATGAATGATGTTATGTTTCAACACCAGTTTGAGCATCTGTCTTCTCTTCCTTCTCTTCTGTTTCAGACTTACTGGTTCATTCTTGAGACTTATCTACTCTGATCCATCCTCATGGATGAACTTCAGGATGTTCAACTCACAGAGATCAAACCACTTCTAAATGATAAGGTAAAGACTGTTTTGTTTTAGCTAATATATATATATTGGTGGTTTTTCTTCTGCTATTAATTAATTTCTTATGTTATCAGAGTACTAAGTAAAACATTAGCTTAATTTTTAGTGGTGGGAATATTTGTAAAAACTCATTTTTTAACCTACTCTTTGATGTCTTCCTTGCCTTTTTCATGGGAATATTCAGTCATTTTTTTTTTTAAGTTTTCCTACTTATAGAGATCTGAAAGGGAAAAAAATAATATGGCCAATTTAAATAGAAAGTGTGAAGATGGCATTTGATTTAGGATCCAAATGCTTTGACCTTAAGTTTCTATAAGGAGTTTTTAAAAAGATTTATTTTATATAGTATCCTGCCTGCATGTATGCCTGCAGGCCAGAAGAGGACATCAGATCTCATCACAGACGGTTGTGAGCCACTGTGTTGTTGCTGGGAAATGAGCTCAGAATCTCTGGAAAAACAACCAATGCTTTTAATCTCTGAGCCATCTCTCCAGCCCTATAAGGAGATTTTTAACATGCATGGTTAGTGATAGATACAGGCTACTGTCTATCTCAAAAATTTGTTGAGTCTACAATGTGATCCTTTGGTCAACATCACCATTTTCATCAGGGATAGAAGTCAGTAGTATACCTCATGTTTTGGTGGCAGGGATGTTGTTTTTTGATATAGGATTTCTCTGTGTAGTGGTGGGTAGACCAGGCTGGCCTCAAACTCAGAGATCTACCCGCCTCTGCCTCCTTAGTGTGTGACTAAAGGTGTGCGCCACCATGCCCAGCAGAGTATACCTCACTTTTATCTTAGCATTAGAGAATTTCACGATGAATGGTATAGTTGACAGGTACAAGGCTCAGCAAATACAAGGCATGATGCGAGGTACCAAACCTTCAAGCAGACCTCTTACCTGTCTCCTTCAGTGTACACATTAAAAGCTCTTTCCTACACCTTTTTTTTTTTTTTACTGTCCTGGTCTTCTGTCAAAATAGTTTATAGCTTGGTGTGCATCCATAGCATCCTTAGAGGAGAGAATTGGAGAGTGTGATGAAGGTGATCAGGTGGGAAAGGATGAGAGCACCAAATGATGTTGATGCTAATAACTTTTTCTGCCCAAAGCAAGGCCCTTATAATATCTAGTTCTACTGACTTAGACTTTTACTAAATTGTATTGCCTCTTGCCAGCTCCATATCCCCAAGACTTCTCTGTTACTCCTTCCTTTGACTTTCACTAGACTTTATGTTCCCCCTTTTTAACACCCTCTTTACTTCTGCTGTGCATGCCAATATGTTTCCAGAAATCTCTCTCCATTAAATATCAATTTTCTCTGTGTATAGAGGACTGTACTTAAATAATATATCATGAAAAAGAGAAAGGAACTAAAATCTACAGCCATAAAGCTCATGTCTAGCCACAGAAATGAATATTTTCAAGGCGGGAGAAAACTGTTTAACTTCAGTAATGAAATAACATGCCCTCAGTCTTGCTAACCATCAGAATCAGATGAGGGATTGTTTACAAATGAAGGTCGCAGATACCACTTCAGACCAGGCTAGGGGTAAAAACTATGATTAGTAGGTGCCAGCTTTGGCTTCTTGTTGGAATCACCTGTGAAGATGTATCACTGATGCTGAGTCATCCCTCCTTCCTGGTACCTTACTGGGCTGGTCTGGGGTATAGTTTAGTTATTATTTGTACCAAGGATTGAACCAGGGATCTTGTTGTGATTGCCAAGTGTTCATCCACTAAGCTACTTACCCCCAGAATATGCATTATTGTTTTGAGACAGGGTCTCACTATGTAATTCATACTGGCCTCGAACTCTGGATTCTCATTTGTGCCCTGTCTTGCTTGTTCAGCATTTTAAAAAGCTCCCAAGATTTGAGACTGGACCACAGTTGATTTTGATTGGCCAGTGTTAGAAACACATGTCCTGACTGACTTTAGATACTTGAAGACTAAGACACAAATAAAGCCCTTCCCTGACCCTGAAAAGCCACAAGATGGCTGAGAAGGCATGTAAATGCAGAAGTTCGTTGCCTGTGTATATCACAGTAAGGACAGTTGGAGAAGGAAAGGGTGGTTGTTGTACCTATAGGAAAGCAGTGAATTGGGACCAGACAGAGGGCTCAACAGAATGTATACTCTTATGGAAGATGTGAGTTTGACTCCTAGCATCCAGGTTGGACAGCTCACAACTGCTTAGAACTCCAGCTCCAGATCTGATGCCTTTTTGTGGCCTCCATGGCACCTGCATACTCATGCACATATTCTCACAGAAGTGCATACACATAATTTATAAAAAGGAAAGAAAATCCCCAGGTTAATGTCTGAACCTCTTTAATGCTACAGGGATGCCTAAATATTATAGGATGAGTTGTGTTCCCCCCAATTTTACACACAGAAATTTTAACCCCCACCACATGTGACTTTTGGAGAGGAGGCCATGCGATGGTTAGTTTTAATTGTTGGCTTGACATGATTTAGGATCACCTGGAAAGCAGTCTTGATGAGAGCTTAGTTATCTAGACTAGGTTCATCTATGGACATGACTGTGGGGGATTGTATTGATTATGCTAAATGATGTGAGAAGACAGCCTAGAAGGAGACAGCACCATTGTAGGAGTTTGAGTCCTGGACTAGATAAAAATGAGAAAGCAAGCTTATCACTGCATGTGTGTTCTCACTTTCTCTCTGCCCTTGTCTGGCTGTGACTAGCTATTTCACATTCTTGGCAACCTGACATCCCAGCTAGAATGGATAATCTGGTTTGTGAGCCAAATCTAAGCCTATCTTTCCAAAGTTGCTTTTGTCAGTTTATTATTATTATTTGTCATTATAATAGCAACAGCATAGTATAAAAACCAAGACAGACCTTTATAGAAGTGATTAAGTTCATTAAGAGCAGAAGCATAGAGCCTAATCTATGATTGATTAGATAGGGCGGTGTCTTCTCCCTGTTAGCATATGAGAGCATAGTGAAGCCAGTTATCTGTGAAGCAGGAAGAGCCCTCATCAGAAACTGATCTGAGCCTCAACCTTGATCTTAAACTGTGAGAAACTTAGCTTTCTGTTGTTGTAAGCCTTCCTATATGTTATTTCATTACCCAAGTAGACTGACACCTAGCAAAGTCTCATTCCCTAACATCTGTCAGTTCCTCTTTGATATGCTTGTTCTGTTTCCGTCCATTTCTCACACTTCATCTTGCTTCTTCCTCTCCCTAAGACATGTTCCTGTCCCACTTACTATTCATAAAAGTCCCGTGTTTATACTGAGTAGACAAGAGTTCCCTTTGAACAGTGGCATTCCTAAAGAATTCTGCCTTCCATCTCCCATGGTCACTGATCTCAGGGACTCCCTGGTATTTGAAAACAGCCAGTTTTGTGTAAGTTGGTACTTCTGTATATATTGTAAAAGAAAATGATGGGGAAAATGCCTCTTACCCATCTCCACCATTTTACTTTATGCTCTAAATAACTTGGTGAGGTAGAAAACACAGATAAGTGTATTTCCATATTGCTGAGTAAACTAAAGCTAAGAAAGGAAGTAGCTCTCTAGATTGAGTTCCAAATAATACTTGCGGGATTTCTTCATATTGGCACTGATGTTTTGGATAGATATCCTTTGGATAGATATCTGTGCATTGTAGAATGTTTAGCAGCAACTTTGGCCTGTATCCACTAGATGCTACTAGCCCTTCCCTAGTGGTGCAAAGTCCCTGGATGACAGTCACTGGTGTTAAGAGAAAAGCCCCTGGGTTTGAATGGGGAGATGCCTTAGGAAACTTTCATTGTTGCTTTGACTTCCTTCTCTCTCTCCTTCATGTTCTCCCTCTCCCTCACTCTCTTCTTCATACAGCCTATCTACCTATTATTCATTTATTAAGTACGTTTTATGTGCCAGATTCTTTACATATATTTTCTTTCAGTGCTCAGAATATCCTTTTGAAGTAGAATCAGCCTTCACTTAGCAGATAAAAATAATCTGATTGACAGGCCAGCTTGCCCAGTCAGCAAGTGGTAGAGCTGGGACTGAAACCCAAGTCTTTCCTGTTTTGAAATGTTCTGCTCACTGTTGTGACCATGTAGACTTTGTCAGTGTGTCTTCCCTTGTCTCTTTAAGGAGCAGCCAAGAGATATATATTATTTTACCTCATCTTTTTCATCATAATTTTCTCTTAGCCTGAGACATTGTTTGTGCTAACAAAACTTTCCTGGAGATCAGAGGGCAAGCTAGCCACTAGTTAACCATAGAAAGCAGGTAGTGGTGGCACACACCTTTAATCCCAGCACTTGGGAGAAGGAAACAGAAGTAATATGGCTTAGATGGAGAGAGAAATATAAGGTGGGCAGAGACAGGAGCTTAGTCCCTTTTTGGCAAGGTAAGAAGTAACTGTGGCTGGCTGTTCCTTTGTCTCTCTGATCTTTCAGTATTGACCTCCATATCTGACTCCAAGTTTTTATTATTAAGACCAGTTAGGATTTGTACTATATGTGGCACCCAGTGTGGGCATAGGCCAGAGCTGCACACCGCCAAGGTCACTATCCTGCTAACGTGTTTTCAGACAGTGGCTTCTCTTTTTAGGTAGGTTGTGAATTTTCCCTGGACCCCCTCCTTAGGCTGCTGCCAAACTAGTTAATTGCCTTAAAAACTAGCTTGAGCTTCTACTGTTCTCTGTAGCAACAGTCAGCCTCATATCTTCATCATAGTTGGCAAATTTGATGAGACAATTGGATTTTTTTAAAAAGAGAATTAATTGGCGGGATAGAGCCAGACAGGAAATCCAAGCAGAAATACAGGAGAAGGGTGGAGTCTAAGATGCTCAAACCAGCCACCCAAAGAGCAACATGCCAGCAGACCAATAATGCCGTGGCCACATGACAATACATAGATTATAGAAATGGATTAATTTAAATGTAAGAGTGAGCTAGTAATAAGCCTGAGCCATCCACCAAAGCAGCTTTATTTATCAACCAATAAGAGCAACACATATTCACAGTGTACAGAAAGACATCCCACAGCAATTGTCAAACTCTTTCAAGGCTTCAGGGAGCTAAAAGGAGTGTAGACCAACTCTACTGCAGAGAAGCATGTCCTGAGTGACCATAAGGAGACAGTTTCCATATATTTTAAGAGATGCTTATGTTAGCTTGTCTCATTACTCATTGGTATTCTTCCCACTTTATTTTAGTATGCCTGTAACTTTGTCTATAGCTTAGAGTTGTCAAGAAGTGGGTGAATTTGCAATGTTTATTTTAGCTCCAGTGATGAAAAGAATAAACCACCAGTACAGAATGTATAGATAATTTAAGTGGTTTTTTTTTTTTTTTCCTCAAATAGCATTATAAGCTTGGTGGTACAAAGTATAATACCAGTGCTTAGAAAGCTGAGATAGGAGAGCATCAAATCCTAGAATACATAGTGAGATCCCTTCTTAAAAGAAAAAGGAAACCCAGGCATAGTAGCATACCTCTGAAATCCTAGCACTTGGGACAAAGTCAGGAAGGTTGTCAAGAGTCCAAGGTTAGTGAGTTCACGCTAGCCAGGGCTACATAAGACACTGTCTCAAAAAAAAAAAAAATGTTTAGCTATTTTTAAAGTGTTTTTTCTTTTCTTTTTTTTTTTTTTTAACAAATATTATATTATTCTCCAGCTAAGCATGCTAGCACACACCTTTAATCCCAGCACTTGGGAGGCAGAGGCAAGCAGATCTCTCTCTGTGAGCTCAAGACCAGCCTGGTCTACATAGTGAGTTCCAGGACAGCCAGGGCTACACAGAAAAACCCTGTCTCATAAAAACGAACAAATAATGATGACAACAACAAATATGTTATTCTCCTAGCCTCTTGCTAGAATAATCACCTGTTTTATGATGAGGTACATACCTTGTCCAAAGCCAGTGTCTATGAAAATATTAGAGCTCACTCTAGAACCTTTAACTTTTAACATTGACCTTGATCTTGGGGTCTGGTGTTCTCTCTGCCTGCTGCTGCTGCTTGTTAGTTGTTCAGCTCACTCACCTAGGAGATTTCCGACCAAGCTGGAGAGTTAACCGTGTTTTGTTCCCTGTCTTCTAGTCTGCCTACCTGCTTTAGATACTACAGAGCCTAGCAAAAGCCAGAAGCCAGGTATGGAAACCAAAAACAAAATAAACCAAAACAACAACAAAAAACAAATAGGAAGTCACAGTTGTCTTCTGAACAGTTGAAGCTATATCAGGAAAAGGAATAAATACCCAAAGAAATGAATGGAAATAATCTATTTGCTTTATTTTGGCTATTACAGTAAATTGTGAAATAACTCATATTCATACTGTAGTTTAAAGTTTAAGGTTTGTTTTTCTACTGATGACTAGGCATATAAGCAAAAGCAAAGAGGAGAGTGTAAGGATTGTAAGAAGGAGAACTCTGGGATCAACTTTTTAAAATTTTTTTTTTATTGATATGGCTGTTTTGTCTGCATGTATGTCTATGCACCACTTGTGTGCCTGATGTCCACAGAAACCAGAAGATGGCATTGGATACCCTGGAACTGTAGTTAGAGATGTTTATGAGCTGCCATGTGGGTGTAGGGAATTGAATCTGGGACTTCTGGAAGAACAGCAAGCACTCTTAACTACTGAGCATCTCACCAGCCCCTGGGAACAACATATTTGTAAGCTCCAGGAGAACAGAAACAGAAGCCTTTGTATCAGGGTTACTTTTTTAAAGACTGTGTGTGGAGTAGGACATGGGGTGGGAGGAGACTCGATGGTTCCGCCTTAACGGCACATGCTGTATAAGCTTAATGACCTGAGTTTGAACCAACTGCCCTTTGTCCTCTGATCTCCATGTGCATGCAGTGGTACACATGTTCCTCCTCCTCCAATGCACATGCATATAATTAAAATTTTAATAGAGGTTTTCAGAGGGTCTGGCCTACCTGGTGGGTTACTGGTTAAAGGTGGGGTAGCTAGAGTGTCAAGAAGGGGCTGGAAAAGAAGGTGCAATGAGTGTAATAGGACAGGCAGTACCTGAGTGAGCCTGCAATATTTACTTACTATGATCGAGTCTCAGTGTTGGTGGTGTTACTTACTTAGAATCTGAGATTATGAAAAAATTCCAGGAAAAATGAGGGCATGGAATCTGGCTCAGGGAAATGATAAGAGACAGAGTGGAGTTAATTAGAGGAGGGTTTAGGGATGCCGCTGCTACTGTAACTGTTGGACTTGGCCAGTGAGAACTTGATCACTGTGTAGTCTGAGTATCTGGGAACCAGGAGATGGAGTGTGCTCTGAAGAAAAGACTGTGACCAAAAGAAAGAGAAAGAAGCGTGTGTGGGAATAGCTTCATGTTAGATCACACACCTCATAGTATGAGGTTCTGGGTTTAATCTCTCGCACTGCCCCACCCAAAATCTGCAGTTAAAATCCCAATTGTTGACATTTTCATTACAGAGTATTCTGAGGTGCTATTTCTGGTATGAGCTAGAGGATGGATATATCTTACTGTGCTGAGGCAATTGTCAAACTGTTGTCAGAAATGACCTAAATGAGACTGGGTCAGGGAGTGGGATTCTAAGTAGGTATTAATGCCACCACAACAGACTGAGTCACTGTCAGCCAATTTCAAGAAACAGGAGACTGTGAGAAAAGCCCAAACCATAGCCACAGCCTTGCAGAATACCCGAGGAATTTTTAATGCAGGAGTCTGTGACCTCTAGCATTAGCCTGATAGTGCGCAGTGTAGGTGTCAGCTGTAGATTTTCAGCAGTTGACAGACGATAGCTTGATTGCATATGACAGTCTTATAGCATCTGGATTCTACAGATTTATTTAGGAAGCCTGTTATTAAAATACAGACCTATATTTTTTCATTCTTATTTTGGATTATCAGCTTGAACATACTTCTCAGAAAATGGTTTGCTGAGGAGGTTAAAGAGGAAGAATCATAAATTTGAGGCCAACCTAAGCTATATAGCAAGACTATCTCAAAGCTTTGAAACAACGCTGATTATTAGCTTATGTTTATCTTACTCAATTAAAGGCAAATGGGATTTTGTTTTTAGCTTATTTAAATCTGTCTACTTGTTCATACTCCCATTTTCATTTTGCTTTCTGTTGGGAAGGGTTTTTTGTTTTGTTTTTTTTTTTAAAAGAGAGATGCCATGTTTTTTTTTCCCTCTGGGAGTTTCTTTGTCATTTTGGTTTTTGCCCCTAAGGACGAACCTAGGGCTTTTGGTGTATTACCCAAACTTGGCATCACAGTTACATCTCCAGCCATGCTCCCCTTTAGAAAATGTTGGAGAAATAATCTTGCTACAGTTGCCTAGGCCAGCCTGAAATTTGTAATTGTCCAGCCTCGGTGATTCATATAAGGTTGAATTACAGGTGTGCCACAACACATGGCAGTCAATTTTTGTGTCCTTTTGTTTTTTGAGATCAATTTATTTCTAGAACTTTTAGTGTTGTAACAACTTACTACCCCACTTTAATCCCTTCCCTCTTTGATATTCATGTCTCTTCTGAGGTCTTCATAACCTCTTCAAGATGACAGTTTTGTACTTGCTGAGTGTCAGGACCGAAAATAGATCATGAATCAGACATAGACATCCCCTACCCCCTCTGCTGCAAGCTCATGGAGCAGGCGGATTCCCTGGGTTGCTTTTGGGTGTTGCTTTCAAGGTCTTATTAGTTCGTCTTTCTTTACATTGCGGCCATTGTCTTCTGCCTTTCGGAACTTCTTATACTTGTTTTGCCTGTATGTATGTAATAAGTGTTCCATAGCCTGCCTGGTGCCTGCAGAAGTCAGAGAAGGATTGCCAGATCTCCAGAGCTAGTGTTACAGATGGTTGTGAGCCACCAAGTGTGTGCTGGGAACTAGGGCCTATGGAAGAGCAGCCAGTGCTTTCAACTACTCAGTCAGCTCTCCAGACTCACTTTTTACATTTCTTGATGTGACATAGTATTAGGAGAATACATCTCTCTTCTCTATAGTGATTACTTCCTCTTTAGCCTCTAGGGGCATTCCAGTTTTTTTTGTGTGTGTGTGCCACATATTTTTTCTTTGACCAGTTCTTAGTTGCTTTTTACTACTCAGTTGGGGAATTACTTGCTTTGAATTTATGTTTTTCTTGTTTGCTTGTTTAATTTGTGTGTGTGGGGGGTGCTAAAATTAGAACACAGGGCTTTGATATGTCCTGTAAACACCTTTATACTGAGCCACATATGAAGCTCAGCACTACACAAAGATGGCCTTGCCTGCACTCCTCCTCCCCAATAAGTAAATGAAAAATGTATTATCAGTACCCTTTTTTCTTGAGAGTCTGGTTTGTATCATTTCTGGAAGGAATTGCCCGTTTCTGCTTTTGGCATTTCTCACGTGCTCATCTCAGAGGCTTGTACCTCACCAAATGCCTTGTGGTTGCCATTACATGATCACAAGGAAGGTGAAGTCATGTACCTAGTGACAGCTGTTCCCAAAGAACCCAGTCAGATTAGAGTGATTTTTTTTTAATCTTTCTAAATAATCCCTAAAGGAGCCTCCACACTGTAAGACTGAAGCCCTAATATGATGCATCTTTAACCCTTTGCTTTTTTGTGCAAATTCTTTTTCATTTGGTAAATTACAAAAGGGAAACACATGCTTATGGTAGAAATCATTAAGGAAATTACAGTTACTCATAATCTCTATACAGAGATAGATGGTGATTGATGTTGGTATTTTCTTTCTGATCTGTGGTTTTTTTTTTTTTAAGACAAGGCCTCACGATCTAGCCAGCCTGGGCTCAATATCACATGTAGCCCAAACCAGCCTTGAACTCTGATCAATCCTGCCTCAGTCTCTAAGGGACAGGACTATAGGCATGGGCCTGGCTGAGCCTTTTTTTAAAAAATTTTAACTATCTTGCTTACTATAAAAAATTCACTTGCTGGTCACTTATATCCTACTGGAACCATCTACTTTAGTCTATGCAAGGACCCTTCCTTTGGTCTCTCCTGGTCTTACTCTAAATTAAATGCAGTGGCTTCTTTGAAGAAGTTCTTATCTCTATCTCACGAAACTAGTAGGAGGCATACAATACTATGATGTCTTTTTGCTTATAGCAGACTTCCTTGTAATGTGCTATCCTATCTCATCTGCATGGTTATTATAGCTGTCGTTCCATACTGTAACTGTATTAGACTTTAAACTTACTCAGTTTTGAGTCAAGAATGATGCTCAGACTAGCCTTGTCTGTCCTTGTTTATTATTTGTGGCACCTGCAGTTTCCCAATCGTTATTTATCTATTGTGACTTTACAATGTGCATCTTAGAAAACATGTTCTATGCACATGTAGAACCTTACTCCTTCAAAAGGTCGTCAGACAGCATTGTAACAGACATTTCTGCAATAGAAGTGTTGTGTGTATGTGCTGCCCAATAACATGAACCTAGATATGGTTAATGCTGATGAGAAACTGATTTAAAAACATTTTTTAAACCTAATAGTAAGGTGTATTCCATACCCCTGTTATCTCAGCACTCAGAAGATAGAAGGATTGTGAGTACAAAGCAAGCCTGGCTACATAGAAAGAATCTGTCTCACAAAACAAAGCTAAAAACAATACAAAAAAAAGTTACATATATATGTGCACAACTTGAATTGCTCATATAACTGATAGCTACCATATTGGATTGCACTGATCCAGATTACCAGCTGGTTCTACTAGCCTCTCTCCTGGGCAGGGTAGTTTGTTTCTTTTGGTGTGTGTACCCATGGGCTCTGCCTCAACCTATGTTCTGTCTCGCCAGTTGAGTAAGTGGTTGGATCAGGACGAATAGTATTTTTTCTATTTTTTTTTAATGTTGGGAATCAAATCCAGAGCCATGAAGAGACTGAGGCCAGTGCTCTAGTGCTGAGCTACACCTCTGGCTCAGCAAAGAACTGTTTCTAAGACGTGCTTCTTGAGAATTGGCTGTCTAGGAAGACCTTGTTGAGAAAGGCTCTTATTCGCAGCTCCATGTCTTCTGGAAGCTGTTGGGGAAGAATACACGCACCATTATATAACAGTCTAAATAATAGAAAACTTTTCAGGAAAGGGTTTATATTTTATAGAAATCAAGTTAGAAGGGCCTTCTCTTTTTCCAGTACATCACCCGTTAGCCTTTCTATACTCTTGTGTTGCAGACATGCCTCCGAATCATTCTGTTGATCCCCTCAAGCACTACTGTCATTTAATCTGCTCAAGAAGCTTGGTGAATGTCATTTGGAGCTTTTCAATATGTTGTGCCTTTTCAATGGCTCACTGATTTTCCCCTCTTTTTTCCTATGAGCATTTTCATAGGATATAGTTATTATGACTATGAAGGGCCCATGAAGAACTCTTTCTTTCCTTTAGTAACATTGCTTTTTAGAAAAATTTCATTGGTTTTTATTTATATGTGTAAGCCTGTCTTTACATGTGTAATTCCCACAGAGGCCAGAAGAAGGCATTGGAGCTCTTGGAACTGGAATTACAGGTGGTTGTGAGCCATCTGGCCTGCTCCTTTGTAAGATAGCAGGTGCTCTTAACTGCTGAGCCATCTCTCCAACCCCCAACATTTTTTTTTTTTTAACTAAGACTTATTATTTTTATGTGCATTTATGTATGTATGTGTAGATGTGTGCACAAGTATGAGGGTACCTGCCAAGGTCAGAGGCTTTGGAGTCCTTGGAGCTGGAGTTATTGGTAGTTGTGAGCTGCCCACATGATGCCAGAACTGAACTCATGTCCTCTGCAAAAGCAGCGGACATTCTTTTGGTTTTTTGAGACAGGGTTTTTCTGTGTAGCCCAGGCTGTCCTGGAACTCACTCTGTTGACCAGGCTGGCCTCAAACTCAGAGATCCACCTGCCTCTGTCTCGCATGTACTGGAATTACCAGCATTACTGGTGCAGTGTGCTCTCTTAACTGGTGAGTTGTCCCCCCAACACTACTTTTCTTAAAGAAATCTAACTCAGTTAGATTTGAAATCTTCATTTCTTGGCTTTGTCTTCTTCCCAATTGTTTCTTCAATTTCTAGATCTGGAAACCTTTTTTCTATTTTCCATCACTGTCTGTGTGGCCTCCAATGTCTTCCAGGTACTTCCCCTGTTGTTGAGGATGAGCATTAGACTGTGGGTCGTGTTTCACCCTCATCCTACACATCCTTACTGCTTTCTTTCCACAGAAGGCACGATATGACAAGATTTTCTGGATAACTAGGCTTTATCTTAATGTTAATCTCACCTCTGAAAATGTAGCCTGCAGTAGCATATCAAACACTCGCCCTCTCTTCAAAGCCTTTCAATGAGAATCATTTTAGTTTGTGAGAACCAGGACTCTGCACGTGCACTGCTTTCACTGTGAGCTAAATTTACTGCACATTTGGGGAAACTGACTGTGTTTTCTGCCTTCCATTGACAGAATGGCACACGAAACTTCCAGGACTTTGACTGCCAGGTAAGGACTGTACAAGCACCAAAGAGGCTCTGTACAGGGTCCCTACAGTGCCTCCCTCCTTGTACTGGTAGTCTTAGAGAAGTAGATCTTGTATTGTTGTTGTATGTATTTTGTTTTGTTTTGTTGAAGCAGGGACTATAGCCAAGGCTACCCTGGAACTCATGACAGTGCCTCCTGCTTCAGCCTCCCAAGTTCTGGATTTACAGGCATGAGCCAGCACACCTAGCTAGATGTGTGCTCATCATACTAATTATAACCTGATAGTGTTTTTTTAGTCATTGGATCAAGCTTATTTAAAATGATTTCCTATCATATTAAAAAAGTATGCTTTAGGAACCTGCCTAATGACTGACTATAGGTTACTTGTTTGAGCTGTCTCTTTGTGACTGAGATCTCCTTTCCTCAATTATTATTAATACAAAATGAAAATTTTTCTTGGGCTTTATGTTTGGAAATGCAAAATATACCCTAACTCAGTATTTTCCTATATGGTACTGTTTTTCATAATCTACTCTTGTCAGTTTGGAAACCAATAAAGTGAGTCAGCCATTCCCTACCTACCTACTTTATCTGTTAACTAGCCTGGAAAGAAATCTAAGAAAGAAACACACAGGGATATAGAGGGAACCTTATAAACCCACACAGCCTGATTCTCTCACTCTGGGATTTGTGTCATTACAACAACGTGGAGTCCACTCAGAGAGTTCCAGCAGGAAAGGGTGAAACTTCAAACTGCACTCCTTGTGTCCAGTACTCAGCCATCCTGCATTCCCACCAGCAGAGTGACTTCCAGTATGTACTTTATGTTAAAGCATTAGCATCAAAGGGAAAACCAGTCTATTAAATCCTTGTATAGAAAATTTTAAAAAAAAGTAGCGTTTGCATTGGCAAACTAGTTCTTTCATAATTATTGGTCCTCTAAGATAGAGTACCTATTAGACACATGTGATCTTGGAAATGTATGTTTTAGAGAAACAAAAACAATATTATAAGATGGTTTTTCTTGTTCCTATTTCCCAGGTGAGGACATAGAATGATTGGTACTGAAAAACTTGCTTCTCCTGAAACCATTACTTATCTTTCTCCAGATAAGTCCAGAACTAACGTGTTTTGAGGAGTCAGCTTGTCCACAGGTTAGATGAGGCTTGTTGTGCAAGGGCAGACTGGTAACACTGTCCTTGGTTCCTAGCTCCTGCTAGTTCTTTATGTGTATGATAGAATCAGCCTAGTGGGCATGGGGATCATTTTAATCCAGATTCACAAAGTCTTGAGAACTTTTGATACTTTTGACAATAAGGGTCAGTCAAGATTGAGTTTAGTTGTTTTTAATTTAATCTGGCTTTTGTTATGGTATGGGTTCTGGCTGAATCAGTTGGAGTTTATTGCTTTTGATACAATTTACCTGACAGGATAGCATTGAGACAGAGTGACGGGGACTCAGTGTAATGCACTTCAGAAACAGTATTTGTATATTCCTATCTGAAAGCATGGAAGCATTTGCCTTCATCAGATACCAAAAAGTTAAGTTTAAACCATCTATTTCTTTTGCTTTGTGTGAGTGCATGTGTGTGCATGCGTGTATGTGTGTGTGTGTGTGTGTGTGTGTGTGTGTGTGTGCACGCGCGCGCACCTTGTTCCCCTTTACCCACAAGCTGAGGATGTAACCCAGGGCCTTGCTCGTTCTAGGCAAGTACTATTTTCATATGTAAATATAAATATAGATTTAAATGAAATTAAGTTTAATATTGTCTTAGTCAGGGTTTCTATTGCTCTGAAGAGACACCATGACCAGGACAAGTCTTATAAAGGAAGATATTTAGTTGGGGTGGATTACATTTGCAGAGGTGTAGTCTGTTATCATCATGGTGCAACATGGTGGCATATAGGCAGGCATGGTGCTGGAGAAGTAGCTGAGTGTCCTACATCTTTACTTTCCGGCAACAGGAAGTGGCCCTGTCTCACTGGAAATAGCTTGATAATGTATGAGACCTCAAGGCCTGCCTCCACAGTGACATACTTCCTCCAACAAGGCCACACCTACTCCAATAAGGTCACATCTCCTAATAGTGCCACTCCCTTTGGGGATCATTTTCTTTCAAACCCTACATTGCACTCCCTGGCCCCCAAAGGCTTGAAGCCATACCGTAATGAAAAAATGCATTCAGTCCAACTTCGTAAGTCCCCATAGTCTATAACAGTCTCAACCTTATTTAAAAGTCTAAAGATCAAAGTCTCTACGGAGATTCATACAGTCTCTTAACGTTCCTGTAAAATCAAAATCAAAAAGCCAATCATATACTTCCTATATATAATGGCACAAGATATATATTACCATTCCAAAATGTAGGGTAGTGAGGAAATACTGGACCAAAGCAAGACCAAAAACCAGCTGGGCAAGCTCCAAAGTGCATTTCTATGTCTAATGTCAATATATTCTGCAGGTCTTTTATTAACTTGCAACATACTTCTCTCTTGGGCTGGTTCCACTCCCCTGTAGCAGCTCTCTTCAGCACATATTTCATGGCTCTGGCATCTCCAACATCCTGGGGTCTCCAAAGCAATCCAGGCTTCAATTTCCCAGCTTCACACATGCCTCTCTAGGCCTCCACACATGCCTGGCCTCGAGGCTTTCCTTAGTCACAGAGGAGAGTGCCATAATGCTTTTCCTCTGTCTTGGACTCCAAAGCCAGAACCATGTAGCCAAAGCTGCCAAGTTCTGCTACTTTCTTGGGCTGGAACATGGCCTCCTCATTTACATCTTCACCAGCTTTCTGTCCTTCACTGACTAAGATTGACTGTCCTGAATCTGTCTCTGTAGACTAGGCTGGCGTCAAACTCAGAGATCCACTAGCTTCTGCTTTCCCAGTGCTGGAATTAAAGGTTTGCCCCACCACACCCAACTCTAAGCATTTTTTTTAAAAAAAATTCTTTTCACAAGTCAAAATTGAGCTGGGTGAAATTTTACCCTGAGGTCCCACTCCCTTTATTCCGTTTCTTTATCTGTCTGTCTCCTTAAACACAGAACTTAGCTCCATTCCACTTCCTGGTGCTCTCCTTCTCCTCAAGTATCTTTCCTTAGTGATCTTTCTCCTTTTCATTATAATCTTCATTCGAGTTAACACTAGTAACCACAGACAGTCTATAGTGTGGGCTGTTTTAAGATTTCCTCTGCCAAGGGAATTAATTAAAAATTCTTCAATTTCACCTCAGGCAAACTTTTCAGGCAAGGGCAAAACAGCCACTTTCTTCACCAAAATATCAGAAGAATTATTTTTAGGCAACATACTAAAATCTTCTCTGAAACCTCTTGATCCACTGCTGACAGTTCAACTCACTCTTAGCACCACTGTCTTCCATGTCCCTACTAGTATGACCCATTTAGCAGCACTCATCAGTGCTTCCCAACCCAAACTACCAAAGTCCAAATGCCTCCAAACAAAGTATGGTCAGGCCTTTCACAATAGTACCCCATTCCTGGTACCAACTTCTATCTTAGGGTTTCTGTTGCTGTGAGACAATATAACCAGAACAACTCTTATAAAGGAAAACATTTAATTGGGGTGGCTTACATTTGTACAGGGTTAACCCATTGTCATCTTGGTGGGATATGGTGGTGCAGAGATGGGCAAATATGGTGCTGTAGAAATAGCTGAGTGTCCTACATCTTGACGTTCAGGCAACAGGAAGTGGCCTGTCACATTGCAAATAGCTTGAGCATATATGAGACCTCAAAACCCACCTAATAGTGACACATTTCTTCCAACAGACCACACTTGCTCCAGGTATATCTCCTAATAGTGCCACTCCCTTTGAGGGCTATTTTCTTTCAAACTGCCACAATTATTAGGGCTTAAAAATAGTCTAGCAGGGGTCAGTAAAATGGCTCAAAATGGCTGCTTGTAATAAGCCTGATAACCTGAGTTCTATCCCTGGAACCTGCATAAGGTACAGGGAGAGACTGACACCACAAAGCTGTCCTCTGACCTTCAAATGTATCATGTGGTATGCATAAATACACATAAGGAAGACACACACAATAATATTCTAGCAAAGGACCAATAAGATGGTTCAGTGGGTAAAAGCACTTACTGCCTAATAACCTAAGTTAAATCTCTAAAATCCATAAAAAAAATAAGCAGATAAAAAATGGCTTAGCAGATAAAGATGCTTACTGCCAAGCCTGACAACCTGAGTTTAATTCCCACAGCCCACAGGATAGCAGGAGACACCAAACTCTCACAGCTTGTCTTCTACCTTTTGTGTGCATGCCATGGCATGCCTGTTACCATCCCATAAATTTATAAGTAAGTTTATTTGCACATAAAGGTACAAATATATAATAAATGTAATAAAAATTATACAAAGAAGGCTCAGATTCAACGGTATATGTATATAATCCCATCATTCCTACATAGAGACAGGAGGCAGAGGCAGTAAAATCTAGAATCTAGAGGCTCTCAGTCTAGCTAGCCCAGAATATACAGTATGGCAAAAACATCAAGAGAAACCCTGCCTCAGCAAGCTGGAAGGAGATAATTGAATGTTCATATCCCAGAACAACAGCTAATAATAGCTACTACTATTGTTGTTGTTATTAATTTATATTGAAGCTGTGACTATAACTTTGCATCTGTGAGGCCCTGGGTTGAGTCCTCAGCCCTCAAAGTTAACAACAAAAAATATATATTCCTGCTTTTCTTTTTGTAATGAAGTGTTGTGTGTTATGGTTTGCCTGTCTTTGGAACCTTCATGACACACGCTCTTTTGGAATGTATCTGAATGATAAAAAAGCTTAAACCTTATTTTCACCAGTGGAGAAATATGGTGGGTTTGATTTTTTTTTTCTTACTGGTGCTGTCTAAAGTAATTCATCTTGCCTAAAAAATATCCTACCAAAAAGTCCTGATAGTTCAAGTGAAGCTTTAATACCTTCTGGCATTGTGAAAATAACTTGAGTTGAGATCTAATAGAAATTGAATGATGGCAGGTATTTGTTAAGGTCACATGTTTGTCACTAGTTTTGGATATATAGAGCCTCTGTGTTATAAAGAAGACCTGACTATGGATATAGCTTAGTGGTGAAGTGCTTGCCTAGCATGTATAAGACTCTAGGTTTAATCCTTAGTCACATACACACACACAGGAAAAGAAGACCTACGGTGTAGAAACTGTGATATGAGACGTCAAAGATGGCCCAGCTTCCCTGAGGCTTCTGTCTTAATTTGTTTTCTATTACTGTGATAAAGGCCATGGCCAAGAGCAGCTTGGGGAAGAAAAGGTTTATTTCCTCTTACATCTTGTAGTCCATCATCAGGAGAAGCTGAGGTAGAAACTCAAGATAGGAATCTGGAGGCAGGAGCTGAAGCAGAGGTCATGTAGGAACACAGCTTAATGGCTTATTGCCTGTGACTTCTTCAGCTTGCTTTCTTATACAATCCAGGACCACCCACCCAGAGGAAGCACCCACTGTAGTGGCAGAGCCCTTCTACACCAACCATTGATCAATAAAAGACTCTCCAGACTTGCCTGCAGGCCATCTGATGAGCCCTTTTATCAATTAGGCTTCCATTTCGAGGCAACTCTAATGTCAGGTTGGTCAGGACAGCTTCTTAGATATCCATGGATATTGTTAAGAAAGAGAACAGAACAAATGTGAGATGAGCAAAGTCACTAAATGAGAGGCAGTCCACCAGACAGCTGTGCCTGGGTAAACTGGAGCCATAGCCAGGGTACCTATGATGAAAAACTCAGGAAATCACCTCAGGTTCATTAACCAAATTCACAACTTATGTCTAAACATCAATTTTCTCCTATGTTTTCTTTACTAATCAACAGTAGCACATACACATCTTAACAGTGAAAATTAATTAAATGTGCGCTATTTCTCTTGATTGTTGTCCCAAGTGGTATCATTGCTGTTGAGGTCCTCTGAGGCAAACAAGAGCTATAATGCACATGTAAAATAGTGAAGGGAGGGTCAAGGTGACCTGGGTAGAGCTGATGAGCAGGGAGAAAAGGCACTTTCTGTATAATGACAGTGATAAGCCCCCACTATCCCTTTGTCTACTTGGTGCTTCTGGATTCTCCTCTCATGTGTGACTACTTAGAAATTTGGAGCTAGAGCTTAAACAAATTCTGTGGCTTCTCTGTGCATGTACTGTGTTGCTATAAGGAAAATAACACTATTTTTCTTATGATAATCAGTAGCAACTTAAGACAATTCAGCCAGCCAGGTGTTGGTGATACATACCTTTAATGCCACCATTCAGTAAATATCAGCGGATAGTAAGAAGCTCTTGTCTGGCAGGATGTATCATTTCCATAGATGATATGAATGGTATAAGATAATCCAGGCTTGGTAAAGATTGAATAATTTTATGTTGCCTGTTTAATTGTAGTTGCCCTGTAGAGGGCCTATTTGAGGACCAGATATTATTACGGCTACAGTGTATGTGACCACTCTTCTAAGGTGTTCAAATGGCCTTAAACCTCTGAAGATAAGGTCACTTGGTCAATGTCTTATTATCAAATAAGAATTATGTTGGTAGTAAGTGGCAGGGGGAGGGGGACTCCTAGAAAAAGCTAAAATAAAAAACAAACAAAAATCACAAATCACCACCTGCCTATAACTCTGTGAGTAAAGGGCTTATTCTTCCAACAGGCCATGCCACATCACATGCATGATGGCTACTACCTTTGTTAACCCTTACAGCCCAGAGCCCTGGTGCTAAGACAAGGGTTTTATTGTAACATTATGATAAAGTCTAGGGCAGGTAACATATGGATGCCGTGCACAGCACATCCCTGAAACACAGTGTGGTTAGAGGGAGCTCTGAGGTATTGTGTGGGATTCGTTATTTGCTTTTGCTCTCTCATTGTCAGCTAAGGTTGTGGAAAGAAGATATTGGAGCTGGTTCTGAAGAAGGAAAAGACATTTTAAGTTGACATATTGCAAAAGAAATTTTCAGCTGAGAAACGTGACTTGTGGGAAAGCTGGAAGTTGTGACTGCAAAGCAAAAACTAGATGCCTGAAAGTGCTGTGTGAACTAGAATGAAAGGCGTGAGGGAGAGGAAGTTAGGGCCAGAGTCAGAGGAAATGTGTCATAGAACTTTAAGGGAAAGGTGACAGGACAGAAGCTAATGGGCAGGTGTTTTGCAGTGGGAATACACAGCGGACTGTATTCTCTGTACAGGACTAAGGTAGTGAGTGGGCATTAGATCAAAAGCCTTGTGTGTTGGATCTTGGAGTGCAGCTCAGAGGAAGTACAATTGCCTAGGAAGGATCTGAGTTCCACACCCATCACATCTGCATTTTGGAAACAATAAAATTTTATGCATGTTCAGAAGGGGAAAAGTAATGACAGGTACAGAATGGTCATAATTAACTGGAAAAAAAGGGGGGGCAGCATGTTTAACTAAAGGGAGAAAACATGAGAAAGGGACCAGAGTTGATGGTGATCCAGTACTGACTGGTACCATCCTACCTCGGATTGTTAACAGGCTCTCTGATTAAGATGAATCTGGTCGATAGAGCAAGGCAGTCAGGGTAGATTTACCACTGATTGTATGAGCTTAAGTTATTTCATAAACCTGGAGTGTGTAGTATGTTCATAAAGTATACAACCTCAGGGACAGACTCGAGGGCCTTTGAGAAGTCACCTTGAGCTCCGCCCTTTGAGCACAGGCTACCATTGTGGGTCACATTCTAGAATAGTGATGTGGAAGTCACTTGAGAAAGAACCAGTGAGACAGATGAGGATTGACTACAGCAGAAAGGCAGCGGCAGTTCACACCCTGAAGTGGTCTGACCATTGAGTCAGCTCCACAGCCTGGGTCTCTGCACCTCTTCCACTAGTTTACAATGGAGATATATACACAAGTCCCCATGGAGGTAGGTGTCTTCCTTTTCTTCATGCTGATGCCCTCAGACCATTTACACTCACAGGATCTGACAGAAGAGGAACTCCAGGACAACACAAAGCACCAGACCAAACAGGGCAACAAGTGGGAGTGAAGGCTCCTGGGACTTTGATGCTTTGGATGTTACACGATTTGAAGGCATGTTATGGGGAGGCAGGGACTGATCTTCCCTTGAAAGGTTGAGATTTTGTTAACGGTCCCATTTGACTCTGAATTTCATGACATTGTGAGTGATAACAAAGCAGTTACTTTGCCCCACTCCGTTCCCACTTTTAAAGTGTTTTTTTTTTTTTTTTACTCCATCATTTACAGCTGCGTTTTTTATCATTGTTCTATTCTCCCTTTTTCAGCTCATTGTCCATCCCCTCATACACATACTACCGCTGACTACTGGCTAGAGATTGGGAGACTCCTGTGTTAAGGTCACATTGTAATTGAGTATTTTCTGGTCTCATTCAGTGGCTTATGTGAGGCCCAAGAGGACTGTCAGAACAAGGTTTATTAAGGGTTTGCATGAGGCAGAAGGAAGGTTTTACTACTAGATGATCATAGTGGCAAATGTGAGGAACCTTTTTTGAATTGTGATGCCTAACATAAGAGGACTTATCTCTCTCCCCCTCTGTTTTTCCCTCTTTTATTTTTCTTCTCAATCAACAGAACACAGAGATGAGACATTGGTTCCTTTGAGTTCTCTGTCAGAATCCATTTCCTTCCTCAAGGAAGCCCTAAGATTGCCATACATTGCTTCTCTTCCTGTGCTGTACTTGTTAAATAGCATAAATGAACTCAGTTCATGGTGTGCTGTTAAATGTACAAATGATTTATTGCACAAATAGTCTTCTCTATCCTGCTCTTACTGGGCACTGTGTTTTTAAGAATTTCTTGGTGTTAAAGGCAGAAGCAGCCATGGCTCACACTGTTAGTCCCAGCACTTGGGAAGCAGAGACAAGAGAATCTCTGTGAGTTCAAAGTCAGCCTGGTCTTCAAAGCAAGTTCCAGGACAGCCAGGACTGTTACACAGAAAACTCTGGAAAAAAAAAAAGACAGGAGGAGGTGGGTCTGTCCTCTGATATCTCCGACTGTTTTTATTATATTTGAAAATATCCTCACACTACTAGTTTACTCATTTTCATTTCATTATATAAATAAATCATAATATTGTTATATACTTTTCATTAATATCTATCAGTGGTAAGGGACCTCATTATCTATATAGGATCATAGATTGATGCTTCATGACACCCAGTCCTGGTTCATCTAGCAACCCTACTCCCAACACAGCCCCAGAAACAGAACTGGTTCTAAAATACTGGTCCTCAATGAGGGCAGTTTTATTTTGTAGGAGGCAATTGTCAATGTTCCAAGACATGTTTGTTTATTGTAACATGAAAGTTTTAGAGATCAGCAAGCCTGTCAGACAGTATGCAACCCACAAAACAGCCCTCCATAGCACAGGATAAACCACGGCACATCCTAAGTGCTGCGATTGAGAATTTGTTTCCAGTCAGCTTCACTGAAACTCATTAACCTCAATATGAAGAGGAGGTCAGGAATCATTTTACAAGTGTCACTGAAGAACAGTGTTGTAACATGTTTAAAAAAATAGAGAGAGAGGGAGGGAGGGGAGAGAAAGAGAAAGAGGAAATGTAGTGGGGTTGTGTTCTGCTCTATTGTAAATAATTGTCCCACCTACTGGTTTAATAAAAACACTGATTGGCTGAAGGCAGGCAAGAAGTGTGGGCAGGGCTGCCAGACTAAGAAAACTCTGGGAACAGGAAGAACAGAGTCAGAGACACCAGAGTTGCAGATGCAGAGGACAACTATGCTGCTCTGAGAAAAGGTACCGAGCCCCATGGCTGAACAGGATAAGAATCATGGGTTGGTTTAAGGGTAAAGAGTTACCAAGTTATATGCCTAGACCCTACACCAATTCATTTAAGCATCTGTGTGTTTCTGTGGGGACTCTGGGATTGCTAGTCCAGATAAACACCAGTGGGCAGGCCCGACTAGCTCCACAGCATAGTTGTCCAGTGCATCTACTGGTTTCTCTGGTGTCTCTGACTCTGTTCTTCCTGTTCCCAGTGTTTTCTTAGTCTGGTAGCCCCACCCACACTTCCTGCCTGCCTTCAGCCAATCAGTGTTTTTATTAAACCAGTAGGTGGGACAAATTATTTACAATGGAAAAGAACACAATCCCACTACACAGTGTTTACTCTGAATTCTTGGATATTTTGGAGAAATGACTTTCTTTTGGATGAGTATGTGGTTCATTTGACTAGTATGTTTTTTTCTACAGAAATAACTACAGATTGACTATTTTTGATTATTTTAATTATAGAGTATAATAAAACCAAGACAATGTTTATAAGTGTTTTATAAATTTTATAATAAGAAAATTATTATAAGTATTTTCTACATTCTTGTGTATATCAGATAGCATTTTATGAGATGCATTTTGTACTTTCCTGGTTACTTTCTTAATTTTCTAGGACAGGACTGTGGGAGATTATGTTGTTACATTGTAAACAATTGTCCCACCCACTGGTTTAATAAAAAGCATTGATTGGCCAAAGGCAGGCAGGAAGTGTGGGCAGGGCTACCAGACTAAGAAAACTCTGAGAACAGGAAGCACAGAGCAGAGATGCCAGAGAGAAGCCGGAAGAAGCAGAGGACAACTATGCTGCTCCAAGAAAAGGTACCGAACCCCATGGCTGAACAGGATAAGAGTCATGGGTTAGATTAAGGGTACAGAGTTAGCAAGTTACATGCCTGGGCCTTAGGTCGATCAGCCTAAAACTAATTGTAAGCATCTATGTGTCTCTGTGGGACTGCAGGTCTGTGGGTCCTAAACCTTGAGGGTAGGCCCAAAAGTCCCATGCCAGAAACCTCATACTACACAGGACTGTGTTTGTCATAAGCTGTTATTATGGGTTGGTGTAGTTTTGGTTTCATGGTTGATAGTTCTGTTCAGAATATAGTGGTTCTAAGGCAGAAGCACCTCTCTGGTTTACTCTAGTAGCCTCAGAGTTCAGATCAGAATAGGACATATAATTAGGGTTCAGTATGTACATAGTTAATAAATTAACTTGTGGTGTGTGTGTGTGTGTCCCTTCAGTAAATATGGCACATCTATAAATAAATACCCATGCAATGACAGGAGTTTGTATCTTTATAATCTTTCCAGCCAAACCCTATGCTTCATATCATGACCAGTTCACAATACTCAAGTCTAGTCTTCATTTCTTCCTTCCTTTATGTAAGTCATGCAGTGAGTGTCACATAGTAAAGCATGCATACCATGAATCAGTAAAGGTCTCTCTCTGCTCTGTTTTGGAGCCTAGGATTTGAGATATTCTGATGTCCTATTAGGCAGAAATTGTCTTTTCCACGTGAGAGAAGCCAGAGTTATAATGAGGGTCACGATTAAATAGAAAATTATACTGGAATCCCATTGGCACTGTTACTTCTTTCTTATCCATGTGAAACTTTCTGAGACAGATGGAGACTTCAGCAGAAATTCATGAGGCTAAGTGCTATAATTTTTTTTTAGAAATGTAGAAGTTGGAAAAGACTAGAATAAACCTCCGCATTCTGCCCCCCTCCTTTTCCCATCCACCATTCTCAGGCATTCCCAACACTATCAGTTGCAAACTTTCTGGCTTTACTCAGTTCCCTGAGCTGAGCTTTACTCCGACTCCTCCTCAGCTTCCTTTTGCTTTGGTTCCTGTCGTATGGGTCATAGGACAAACTGCCCAGCGCACCTTAAGCCAGGAGCAGTCCAGGATGTCTTAAGACACACAGTGAGGACCAGGAGTTAGAGTAGTAGCAGGCCACCCAGAAGCTACCAAGGTTACTCCTGTTTTAATAGAAGCTCCAAGTCACAGATATGGTCTCTCAGTCCCAAACACCACTTCCTAGAGAAAGATGCTGATACCACGTGACCAGACACCTTCCTACCTCTAGAAGCTAAAGGTTTCATTCCACCAATTCGTTCTGTGAACATGACAGCTAAGAGTCACTCTGTGACAGATGATGTAAGACACATCCAGGAAAGGAGAGGGATTCTAGACCAACGTTCCTTTGGTGTCTACCAGAATTATCTACAGCTGGACATGTGTTCAAGTTATTTGAAGCCTCTGGCTTTTTTTTTTTTTTTTTTTTTTTTAACTCAGTTTCACATCTTCTGTTACCTTAACTATTTTTTCCCTAAACTTTTCCTGGTTCTTTATCCAAGTTTTTGCTCTTCTTCCCATACCAAATTATAAATTTATCAACAAATCCTTGATATCCTGGACTCCTCAAATTGAGCTTTGAGGACAAAGAGTGTGGTGATATTTCTGTGCTCTAACAAAGCTTGCCTGAAGATCAAAGGACAAAACCACCCACTAATTAGCCATGCAGGCCAGGCAGTGTTTCACTCACCTTTAATCCCAGCATTTGGGGTCTTTGCTTGCAGTACTTGGGAGGCAGACATGCCTTTAATCCCAATGAGCAGCATAAGACAGGAGGAGACAGGAGCTCAGTCTTTTCAGCCTGAGGATTTGGTAGAGATAAGAACTCTCTCTAATGGCTAGCTCCTTTACCTCTCTGATCTTTCAATATTTACCCCAATATCTGGCTCCGGGTTTTGTTAAGACCAATTAGGATTTGTGCTACATCTTTCTTTTTCTGTGTGTTTATTATCTCTTTGATTAGTAGAATTAGAAAGTTTAAATGGTATGTGTAGTACTGTCTCTTTCTGGTGGGCTTATAATTCATTGAGCCTTTCTGAGATTTTATGTTTCTTATTGCAGGAACATGACATTGAAACACCCCATGGTATGGTCCACGTCACCATAAGAGGCTTACCAAAAGGAAACAGACCAGTTATCCTGACATACCATGACATTGGGCTCAACCGTATGTATTTGATTTATAGCTTCACTTTTTATCATTGAGTGTAATCTTTGTATATTAAGGGAACAATAGTATTCTATTTTTTACTTATTTTATTTACTTGTGTATTTATTTATTGGTTTTGCAAGGCAAGGTTTCTTTGTGTAACAACAGTTCTCCTGGAACTCTCTTTGTAGATCAGGCTGACCTTGAACTCACAGAGTTCTGCCTGCCATGTTCTGGGATTAAAGGCTAAAGCCATGTAATACCACTGCCCGGTCTTCTTATTTTTATTTTCATTTACTTTTATTTTGGGGGTAGTATTTTTTTTTTTAATGATGTGTAAGAGTGCTTTTACTGTATGTGCATTGCATGTGTGCTTGGCACCTGTGGATGTCAAGAAGGGCCATCAGATCCCCCGGAACTGCAGTTACAAATGTGTGGGTACTAGGAACCAAACCCTCTTCTCCAGTAAGAGCAGCAATATTCTTAACTACTGAGCCAGCTCTCCAGCCCGGAACAGTGGCATTTAATGGAGCAGAGCCAGACTTTCTTATGCTCCTTCTTCATTGTTATGTGCAGGGTTGGGGTCCTGAAGTAGGATGTGTTTGGGGTCTTTAGACTATATTCTCCTTTCCGTTATGTCCACTTTGGACAGATCTGCCTACTGCTTTGAAAGCAGAGCCAAAGTCCATTTCCTATTTTTTTTTTTTTTTTTGTTATGATGGTACTGGAGATTGAATGCAGGGCCATACTCAGGTGAAGTAAGTGTTCTACCATACCTCAGCTATGATGTTTTATTTTGTTTATGTTTAAGGTTAGAAAATCTAACCCTATTTTGTTGTAAGAAATTGACAGAATTATTAAGTTTGTTTTTTTTTTTTGTATAGCCTGTTACTTGCTTCTTTAGCAGATACTCCATTATGGTACAGTTTGAGTAACCCTATTATCCAAACTCAAACACAACGATACTGCAAAATCTAAAGGTGTTTTAATGCTGCTATGATGTGATAAGTAGAACTCTCCATGGCTGACTTTATATAATAAGCCACACTCAGCACAGAGGTGAACTAAAAACAGTACAAACAATAATCCTTAGGCAATCTGTATTAGGTGTATGTGAGATAAAAATGAATTTTATACTCAAAATTGACTTCCAAGCAGAAGATAACTCATTATTTATATAGATATTGCAAAATACAAAATCCTTGGCACTTCTGTTAAAAAGCATTGCAGAAAAGTAGCACTGAACATGTGGAATGGGATTAGGCTCTGAGCCAGGGATAGTGTAATGCCAG
Organism: Phyllotis vaccarum; assembly: GCA_033318265.1. Lineage (NCBI taxonomy): Eukaryota > Metazoa > Chordata > Mammalia > Rodentia > Cricetidae > Phyllotis > Phyllotis vaccarum. The sequence goes on along the minus strand of JARWLC010000001.1, from coordinate 183,839,465 downwards.
CACTTGAAATACTCTCTAAAGTTTAGGTTCTAACTTCAGGTGCACAGACTCTGCAGTATCCTTCCTGCTGCTCTGGCTTCCAGACGAGGCCTGTGTTCAGTTGACAGCCCAGAGCTGATCCTTAGCATGAGAAGTGATGAAGGCCATACACTAAGAGAGTAAAAATGAAGCAGCATCTCCTACACACACACACACACACACACAGAGGTCTGACAGGAGACAAAGCCCCGTGTGGTGAACAGCAGCTGAGGAGGTCCTCTAGCCAGGGTCAGGGGAAGGTCAGTGTCTCTTCCTCAGGAGCATGGAAGGCAGCATGGTGGGTAGAAGATTATTTTGTGCACCACCAGGAAACCCAGCAAACATCCACAAGGTGATTCCTACTCAGAACCCATTGCTTAGAATTGAGAAGCACTGTTCTCCAGTCACTGAGGTGCCTCCTATGGAGTCTTCCTTCAGAGCTTGAGTCACAGGCTTTGTGCTGAAAGCTCACTGAAGTGGGCTGCTGCTGGGAAGGGAATGGAAGAACAGAGGCACAGCATTGCTGGGTAGAGGAAAACCGGGGAGAGCTGGAGAAGTGTGATCCACAGGTATTCTCATCTCATAGATAAATCCTGTTTCAACACGTTCTTCAACTTTGAGGATATGCAGGAGATCACCCAGCACTTTGCCGTCTGCCACGTGGATGCCCCAGGCCAGCAAGAAGGGGCACCCTCCTTCCCAACAGGGTAAGGCCACAGGGAAGATCTCTGGGAGGCATGCAGACCAAAGTACAAATGGGTGAACGGCAGGGGGCCCTAGTGTGTTTCTCTCCCTGTGATGCCATCACACCTGTAGTGGTACTGCTTGGTCTCAGAAGCCTGTGTGTGTGTGTGTGTGTGTGTGTGTGTGTGTGTGTGTGTGTGTGTGTGTGTGTGTGTGTGTGTGTGTGTGTGTGTGTGTGTGTGTGTGTGTGTGTGTGTGTGTGTGTGTGTGTGTGTGTGTGTGTGTGTGTGTGTGTGTGTGTGTGTGTGTGTGTGTGTGTGTGTGTGTGTGTGTGTGTGTGTGTGTGTGTGTGTGTGTGTGTGTGTGTGTGTGTGTGTGTGTGTGTGTGTGTGTTGAGGATGGCTGTGTGTTTTCACATGCTGAGGAATGCCTCTTCATGGCCAGGACCTATCTACCTATAGTCAGGAGGCAGAAGGTGTCTGGAACACCTGCTTCTCACTGATTCTGATATGTCCCCTGACTCCTGTGTTTTTCTGAATGCAGACTCCTTTGAACTTGCTCTGGGAGTGCCTTCCCATTTGAGTTCCCACCTAGAGATAGATTTTGGACACCTGGGAACCATTTATTCTGAAGCCATTTTGACAGGCAAGGAGGGCACCATGTGACTGGCCTTGGCACTCAACATATCTTAAGCTCGCTCTGCATGTCTATGTCACAGACTCCCAAGTGGTCCCTGCACAGGGTGCCAAAGAGAGCTGTGGAGGGCAGAGGGAGACCTTCCTGACTTGTGCTGCATTTCCCAGGGACTTCTGTAGATTAAACATAACGAAGATAAGGGAGCGTCTGCACCTGTGTAGAACCCAGGCTCTTCTAAACACTTTGTAAATGCTTATGCTTGTTAGCTGCCTTGGTCCACACAACCCTGTGGGATCTGTGTCAGCGCACAGTACACAGCTGAGCTGGGATTCCAACCCAGGAAGTCTTGTTACAGAATCTTAGTTGGCTCTTTCCAAGCTGTTGTGTCTCTAAAATAACAAGTTATTATTTATCCTGGTGATATCCATTTGAGATTTTTTTTTTAAATTTTTGCGTAGATGATGTAAAAGCACTCCATTCTTTACAGTGTTCAGCAGAGACAGTAGCTCCTGTAGGTTGTGAAGCAGAGGCCACCATACTTAGGGAATTATTAACACACACACACACACACACACACACACACACACACACACACGCACGCACGCACGCACGCACGCACGCACGCACGCACGCACGCACAGAGTCTCATTTTAAGATATCCTGTCCCTCGCTGATTGTCCTCTCCGTGACTCTCTCCTTACTCTTCCTCCTCTGGGTCAGCTCCTGGGCTTGCCTAGTGATTTTAGAATCAGTTCATATCATAAATGAGCAGTTCATAAGTCACTGGTTCTCAACCTATGAGTCATGACTTCTTTGGGGGCAAATAACCCTTTCACAGAGGTCACATATCTGATACCCTGCATATCAGATAATTATATTATGATTCATAACAATAGCAAAATTAAAGTTATAAATTAGCAACAAAATAATTTGTGGTTGGGGTCACCACAACATGAGGAACTGAATTAAAGTGTTGCAGATTACGAAGGTTGAGAACCACTGGCTAAGTGAAATAAATGAGCATTTATTCTGAGGAACCCAAGTTTTATAATGGTGCATAGGCCCCAAAAAGTGTTGTTTCCTCCTATAGTTAACTGCCTAAATATGACTGGCTGGCTGACTGCGAGCTACTTCCCGAGTTGACTCTGGCTGGTGGACATTCCTGAGCCTGGCAGTGAATGTTAAAGGTTTGGACATAGCACACAGTGGGGCACCTAACCAAGTCTCTTCCTGTAGCTTCCTCTGGTCTAAGGCGTGTGACTCCTTTTACTTTTTCCTCACATGGCAGTCACAGAGGACTGTGGAGCAGGCACAGTTGTTTTTAGGTACCACATCAATCGTATCCTTTGAACCTTTGGGTTTGTTTTAAAAATCAAGTGTTTCTCTAAGACTCCTGGACTGGTCAAGGTCTCCTAGTGACTGGGAAATGTGGGTGCTTTCTAATTGAGAAGGTGTCCTTCTGGGTTTCAGGTATCAGTACCCCACCATGGATGAGCTCGCTGAAATGCTGCCTCCTGTTCTTACACACTTAAGGTGAGTAGATTCTATGGTCGTCCACTTTCTTCCCCCTCTTTGCTGCATAGGAAACCCCGGCTTTCACTCTCAATAAACAGGTATGCTTCCATTGAGATCTAGTGTTTTGACTCTATGTTCCCTAAATGCAGTGATTCACAAACAGTAGAGTATCACACAAATTCTATTTGGTATTACAATACCAAAGCCAGATATTGGGAAAAAGCTGAAATATCAGAAAGACCAAGAAATAAACCACAGCCACTTCTCATCCAGCCAGTTCCTCAGCCTGAATCTTTCCACCCCAACCTCTCTGTCACAGCCGAAAAGGGAAGTGACAGGGGAAGCTGAACTCCCTTCTCTGTCTCCCCCCAGCTATCTCACTTCCTGGTATAGCTTTCCTAGAGCTAGGAGTAAAGGTGTGTACCACTACTGCCTGCCTCTCTTAGGCCTTGAATTCAGAGATCTAGAGGATCTCTGCCTCCTGAGTGATGACCTTCTTGGTTTGGCTGTGGTTGGCTCTGTCCTCTGATATTCCAGACTCTTTTTATTAAATATACAACATGTCACCACAGGAGTCATTATGTTCATTGCACTTAGTTGGGAGATGGGTGTAGGTAACAAACAATCACAATAAACGCCTTCGACAAAGTGGGGCTGGGGTGTATCCAGGATGGAGCACATGTTTAGCAAGTTTGTGCTCTGAGATTGATCCTTAGCACCAAGCAATAGCAATACAAAGAAGTTTGTGGATATTATGATAAAAACCAGGCTTCTCATAATGAAGCTAGCTAGGGAATGTCTCTCTGGGCAGGTGCCATACAGTCTAGGACAGAGAGCCACGGCAAAAGAAAGACTAATTGTAAGATCAAGTGAAAGAAAGGCATGTTGTAACATCTGAGAATCGCAGAACGGATTCTATAGGTCTGACAGTGTTGCCTGGCGCCTGGTGTGGATGGCTCACACCTTTTATCCCAGCACAAAGGTAAATGGACCTCTGCACGTTTAAGGCCAGTCTGGTCTACAGAGTGTTTCAGGACAATCAGGGTTATTACACAGAGAAACCCTGGCAATGTCTTTATAGTTATAAAGGATTTTAATCTTGGACTGATACACAAATTACAATTTTAAAAGGATTACTGTAGGTATTGGTAAAACTATTTAACTTTAAAAAAAAATATTGCTCCTATTATAATCATTTGTAGAGGGATAGAAGGAAAATGCAGAGACAAGTTAACAACCATAGTAGTTTAGGAAGAGATAAGGATAGCTTGGTACTTGATTCTCTTACGTGATGGATTAAAATACACTGTAAGGGCTGAAGAGAGGGTTTAGCAACTGAGACTCCTGCACCTGCTCCTGAGTTTGGTTCCCAGCACCTGCCTGTAGCTCCAGCTCCAGAAGACTCATTGTCTTCTTTTGGACCCAACAGGCACCTTACACTCACCCCGCACTTATCTACACACAGATACAAGTATATACACATAAATAAAATCATTCTTAAAAATAAATGAAAGCTTGTCTATTTTTTTAAAAAGTTAAAATTATAAAAAATGTAAAGTGGGTAGTTACTAATGGAAATATTTCTGAGTAGTTTTAGCAAGATTTGCTGGTGAGTTTTAGTGGTGGTAATATATTCCATGAATTTTATTTGGTATTAATAACAAAAACCCGGAGCCAGATATTGGGGGAATGCTGAAATATCAGAGTGACAGAGAAATAAGCCAAGGCTAATGGCCAACTCCTCAGGCTGAAAAGGGCAGGTCCTGTCCCATGAATCCTCAGACTCAGTGCCTCGAGTCCTCAGTTGAAAGGAAATGCAGCCAAAGCTGAATTCCTTCCTCCTCTTTCTCCATCCAGCTATCTCACTTTCTGACTCAACTTTCTTAGAGCTGGGATTAAAGATGTGTGCCACCACCACCTGGCTCTGTATAACCTTCAGTTAACAGAGATCTAGAGGATCTCTGCCTCCTGAGTACTGGGGTTAAAGGCATGGGTCACCACTTCATGACCTTCACAGCTTAGCTCTGTGGGTGTCTCTGTTTTCTGATATTTAGGTTATTTTTATTAAACATACAATATATCACACAGTAGTGAAAATGAATTCCAGGTTAGAGGCATACATATGCAATTTTTTATAGTCTTGTTGTCTTGGCTGTCCTGAAACTCACAGAGATTTGTTTGCCTCTGCCTCACAAGTTCTGAGATTAAAGCTGTGCATCACCATGCCTATAGCATATTTCATTTAACTATAAAAGCATATTTGAAAAACGGGTGGTATTGCCCTTGTAAATATAGATAAGACACCGAAGTTTGAGAAAGTAAAGAAGCATTTCTAAAAAACGATATGTGAGACCCTGCATATACACCCAGCTTGTATATGTTCCAAAGGTTTGACTCTGTCAATTGTTGATATCCTGTTCACAGTCTGAAGAGCATCATTGGTATTGGAGTTGGAGCAGGAGCCTACATCCTCAGCAGATTTGCAGTAAGTACAGGAAGGATTAGTCTCAGCTCCCTGAGGAAGTGTGTGCATCCCAGCAGGGTGCCTGCTTTTGTTGGATTTGTAAATTCCAGCTGCTCCAGCCACATGTGTATGTAAAGGCTTGCTTTGTGTGTGGAGGACCTGAAAATCCACAAATGAGGACAGAACATAGTGGAGACCTGGATGTGGCTTCTGGGGGGGGGGGGGATTGTTAAAACCATGAAAAGTGAATTCACACCCTAATGTGACAGAACAGAGGGACTAGTTTCCTCCCAAACCCTATGGAAGGACTCCTGTTGGGAAATTCCTCCTGGATCATAGGGAAGTGTTTCTGGGGGTGGCATTGCCCATTCAGATGGCCTCAGGAAAGAAAACTCAGGAGCCCATGTTGTACCACAGCAGCCCACATAAGCCCTTGCTCCAAGTGTTTTAGCACACTTGCCCATAAGGAAGTCACCCTGTGAGCTGAACAACTGCAGCAGGCTCTCCTCTGCTCTACAACAAAAATCTTGGCTTCCCTGAGCACCCGTGCAAGGGAAGGAGGCTTGATAGCGTTTTGAGAGCCTGGTTTCTAGGTGCTGGGTCAGACTTCAAGAGATATTGTCTGTAGGTAATCCAGAGCGCCTCTCTGCAGTCTTCTGCACCTCACCACACATAAGGTGGTGAGGCATGGCACCAAGCTGCTGAGCAGTGTCGTGTCCACTGCTTTAAAAGAGTGGGGATTGAGAGTCTCACCCAGTTATCTCTGTCTCTCTCTCAGCTCAATCATCCAGAGCTGGTAGAAGGTCTTGTGCTCATTAACATTGACCCGTGTGCTAAAGGCTGGATTGACTGGGCAGCTTCCAAAGTAAGTACAAATGATGATGTCCATCTGTTCGTTTTCTGGTCCCTTAGAAAATTACCTTTTTATGAAGTCTAAAGGCAAACTGGGATATTTTGTTAAGATTTGTGAACTGAATGTGCTATGAAAGCATTCTTAACATCTTAGGCATCTTCATCCACAGCTCATCACACAATGCTTTAAGTGTATAACTTAATAATCACTACCTAGTCAGTATGTGGAATATTTTCAGATCTTCTGACTTCTATTACCAACAGACTTGTCTCATCTATTCTGAAGCTTCATATAATTAGTATTGTAGATTATATTCTTCTGTGTCTTGTTCTTCCTATTATCATTGCAGCAACAACCAAGTGTTCCCAGCAATTGTGTTTGTTTCTTCCTTGTGGCATAGAGAATGAGCCCAGACAATTTCACATGCTAGACAAGGACTATAATGTTATGCTATACCCCAACTCTTACTATCTTTTGAAAAGTTATAGGTTATAACTTGAATTTGCCTGTTTTTTGAATATTCTTACAGAGTTCCTTTTAAGTCCTCTGCCCTTCTTGTAGGGCTCCCCATTCATCATAAAAGCATTTTGCATGTATGGGGCTAGAGAGATGGCTCAAGTGTTAAGAACACTAGACGCTCTTCTAAGGACCTGAGTTCATTTCCCAGCACCCACCCACATGGCAGTTCAAAACTGTCTGTAAGTCAAGTTCCAGGGATCCGACACCCTCACATAGACATACATGTAGGGAAAACACCAATGCATGTAAAAATAAATCTTGAATATATTTTTTGTATGTAAGATTCTTGCTGTATTTTTGTATCTCAAATATTTTCTCTTAGTCTGGCTTGCATTTTTACTCTCTTAATAAATAAAATAAATGAATGAATCATTTCTAGTAAACACAGAAATAGCTATATCCTACTGCTCCAAGAGTCATATGGATTATTAATGTTACCCATATATAAAACTAAAGACTTTGATCTCTAAAGTAGATAGAAAACAAAATAAGTATGCTAATGACCTAATGACCTAACCCCCATGCTAAACTAGATTAAAAGAGAAATCATGGAAAAGGCACTATATTCTGTTAGCATTGGGTTCCCCTATGTTAAAACATGATTCCTTGTTTTCAGGTTGCAATGGAAGCAGTCCATTTTCTTATTGAAAGAAAATGTTATTCCTGTGTTTTAATATGAATTTATGGGTGCTGAAGATAAAGCAGTGATGTTTCCAATATGAGAAAAAGAACTTCAGCTTTCCTTTCCATACCAGGAAAGTGACTGATGCAATCTCCCTTTTAAACACTCTCTGGTTACCATGAATGCCTTTGTAATTTGTCACCAAAAGAAGTGTTTTCCAGAATACTGCAACCTCAGGTGGCAGTGATGGTACACGCTTTTAATCCCAGCACTGGAGAGGTAGAGGCAGGGGTATCTCTGTGAGTTCGAATCCAGCCTGTTCTACAGATTGAGTTCTAGGACAATACATAAGTACTTTGTCTCAAACAAAGAAAGAAATAAAAGAACAAAATACTACAATCTCATTGATCACATGTGTCAGGAATTTATGGATACTCTGACCCTGCATACCCAGTACTTCAGTATCTGAGAACTTTAAAGGGTAGTAATATAGACTTAAGTGAAAGATTAATGATTTTTTAAAGAAATTGACACATCTGATGTTTACTATTTAGCAGCCATTGTTTGGTTTTGATTTGTTTTAGTTTTGTTTTTGGTTTTTCAAGACAGGGTTTCTCTTATTAGCCAGGCTGTCCTGGAACTCACTTTGTAGACCAGGCTGGCCTCAACTCACAGAGATCCACCTGCCTTTGCCTCTTAACTGCTAGAATTAAAGGTATGGGCCACCATTGCCTAATTTTTTTTTTAATGTTTGAACTGTTCTTCTCAGGTTAAGTATGTCAGTTAATAAATTATTTGAGGTCACATAGCAAGAAATTCTCCAAGCTAGAATATTTGTGAAACCATCATTTGTAAGACAAAAAGATAGACAAAGTTAATTAACAATAAGAAAAGGTAACAAAAATTTGATTCTATAGAATAGAATAGTAGATGATCAAAAATTTATCCTATTTAGGTCTGATGTGAGATGAAGATAGTCTGAGTCCAGGCTGAGCTATATTGTGAGACCTTGTTTCTAAAACAGACAAACAAACAAAAAGGTTTTGGTTGGTTGATAAGGAAAATTACAAAATTCTCACATAAAGAAAAACCTATCTGGGCCAGACATGGTGACATATACCTTTAATTCAGCAGTCTGGAGGCAGAGGTAGTCAGAGAGATAGATCTCTGTGAGTTTCAGGCTGGCCTGATATATTTTTCAAATTCCAGGTAAATGAGATCCTGCGTATATTTTCTACCTTTCAGCAGACCAGATTCTGAACAGTCTCTCTGCCCCTCCCCACATTTATTGGCTTCCCTAGCTTTGGATGGGGTGTACTAACAATGCTGTGGAATTCTCTCACGGTCTAACTTCTGTAAAATGGGCTCACCTATCTAGTCTACCGCCCCACACTTAGATGTGTGACAACCTAGTGATATTCACAGAACACTCTGGGTCTCTGAGCATCATGAATGGTGCAACATGAAGTGAGCTGGGTAATTCATCCTCCTCCTCTTCCATCTGTAGTCTAGGGCTCAGTGACAGCATGGGGTGGTTTCAGGCCACCTTTTCCCCTAATCTTTCACCCATATCCAAGTCTCTCCCTCACCACCTCTTCTGCGTCCTCACCTGCAACTCAGTACTTCACCTCCCATCCAAGTGCTCAGTAGGAATTCCATCCAAAGCCCAGGAAGAAACCTTAAAGGGGAATTGGCACAATCATTTGAGCTGGAAATGTTTCTGAAAATAGACTGTCTCCAGATTGACACAGATTGCTGCATTTATTAGATGTGAGATGCATCGTTTTAAAATGGGAAGAATTGGGAGAAGCATGTTCAAAATGTGAGAACATTCTGAAAATATAGCTATTCCTCCCACTGCCTGAGACAAAGATGGCTAAACCTGGAGGGAATTTTTTTTCTTTGTCTCATGGGTGTCTTGGACAGGGTTGTAAGTCGATCTCCACCCGCCATCAGCCCAGTGTGGATGCAGAAATGGGCAGGAATGGAGCAGCAGATGCCATGAGTCTCAGGGCCACTGATCCTTCCAGCCCTAGATCAAAGCAAGCGCTGCGCATACCATGGAAAGAATACTTAGGTTTTTCCTTCTGTTTTTGCTTTTTTTTTTTTTTTTCACATTTCTTTGAAACGATACTGGTCTGTGTTTTTGAAATGATATGTGTAAAGTGCACCTTCCTTGAGTGGACAGCAGTGAAATGCTCACACATGTTCTCTCTCCTAACATAGTTTTCTGTCTTCTAGCTCTCAGGCTTGACGACCAACATTGTGGACATAATTTTGGCTCATCACTTTGGGCAGGTAAGCACCTGTGCAGACAGGAGAGCTGGATTTACTGGCTTGTGTGCAAAGCTTTGTTGTGCTTTAGGAAAGAAAAGAGGTACCTTGCAAGACCCTGGCAGATGACATGTCCCATGCAGCCAGAAGGGCATGTGGCCCCACAAGGGCCAGGCCCATGGGAGAGGCTTTATTAGCCTCATGGATCTTGGCACTTGGAGAGTGACAGAAAACAGCATCTCTCCCACCTGTCTCCTGTGAGCAGAATGCCATCTGTGAATGTTTGACAACACAGTGCCTCACCAGACATCTTCAGAGCCATCAGGAGGTTCAGGAAAGGCTTCGTGGAAATACAAATCTCAGAAGAATAAAAAAAAAAAAAAATCAAATAACACTGAAATGTTATTGGGAGAGGAGCTTAGTGATGATCGTATTCAGCCCCCATGAACTGACAGACACTGAACTCTACAGCAGGGGTGTCTCTTGTCCTGTGGATCATTGTTGGTGAGGATTTGCCTCCAGTCCTGTTTTCAAAGGGAAAGTGAGAGATGGAGAAACTGATCAATGAGATTAAGAGCTGTGAGGTGGGGTCAGTGTGTGGATCCAGCAAGGGGTAAAGGCTGGTCAGTCTGTGTACTTAATTCTAAATACACCCAAAGGAAAACGGAAGGCTAGGATAGATCAAGGTAACTACTGATTGTGTATGTGCTAAGTAGGGGTGTTTTTATTTTGTTTATATCGTGTAAGCTCTGGTCCTCTGCAAGAACTGCCAGTTCTCCTCACCACTGAGCCATCTCTCCAGCACCTTTGGCGTTATCTTTAGATAGGGAAACCAAAGGGCAGAAACACATTTATAATATCTCACCATTGTCCACATAGGAAGTGATGGAACTGACATTTGATCAAACTGGATATTAGCTCCAAAGTCATAGTCTTTCTTTTATTATTTTCTCTTATTTCATTTTATCAGTGTAACAAATTTACTTTTATTTTAGAGAAAGAAGTTTATACAGAAAATCTTCAACACACCTCATTTCCTATTTCTTACCGGCAGTGAGTCTAAGTCTTGTGATTCTCCCTCTCTAGCCTCTGAAATGGTGCCTATGCCCAGGCATGGCCTCAAACTTGGATCATCTTCCTTCCGCTTTCCAAGTGCTGGGATTTTAATCTCATTATTTTTCTGTTTTCTTCATAAAGGAGACATAATTCACATACACTTCAATGCACACACTGTAAGTGCATGTTCTGGCCTTTGTCCTATGTATTCTCATGTAGCTACCATATACATTATTGTATAAAATATTTCAGTCAACCAAAAGGTTCTCTTGTGTTCTTCTTAGTCACAAATCCCCCTAATCAAAGTACTTACTATTCCATTATCGATCTTCTTTACTTTGCCTGTTTTTGAACTTCAAATAAGTAAAATCATAGTGTATAGTGCCTGGGCATAGCATTTTTTGCTCTATGTAACATAAAAACATGTCAGCCATTCAGTGTATGTATACATTAGTAAGTCTTAAGCTCCACCCCAAATCCCCTCATGAGTGGAAAGGCTATTGCCACTAAAAATACAAACCAAAGAAGATGGGCTTGTTCTGCAGCCGTTTACTGGTGTTTTCTTTCTCTTCTAGGAGGAGTTACAAGCCAATTTGGACCTCATTCAGACCTACAGACTGCACATTGCACAAGACATCAACCAAGAAAATCTCCAGCTCTTCCTGGGTTCCTATAATGGGTAGAGTTGTTTCTCATTCATTCAGTTAATGATGTAACCCAGCTCTAAAATCTGGGTGACATCTATAGATTCAAAGGAAAGAAATAATCTACTGCCATTATATTGTCTAGGCTGTTTGACCATTCTAGGATGGAAGAGCTGTAAGACAGATTTTAAAAGAGCTTTAAGAAAGTAAACTGTTGTAATAAGAAGACCCAGATTAGCCCCAAGATCTAGACCTGAACCACACACACACACAAACACACACACACACACACACACACACACACACACACACACACACACACACACACACACACACACAGGTGTTTAGCTCTGTATAACCCTGAGGTCTGGACCAGCAGTCCTAAAGTCCCAAAGAAACACACAGAAGCTTACATTAATTTCATGCTGATTAACCTATAGCTCAAGCATATAACTTGCTAACTCTTTACTCTTAAACTAACCCATGATTAGCCAAGTGGCTTAGTACCTTTTCTCAGAGCAGCATCCTGGCCTTACTTCCTCTGCTTCTGCTGGTGTCTTTCTCTGACCCTTCTCTTTCCCAGAGTTTTCTTAGTCTAGTAGCCCTGGCCACACTTCCTGTCTGCCTTCTGGCCAATCAGGGTTTTATTAAACCAGTAGGAGAAGTAAACCTTTACAATGTACCAGAACATAATCCCACAGCAAACTGTGAGTTCTAAAAAACAGTTGTAGTTTCTAGGTTGTCTTGGGGAGGCCAGGGGAGGGCGGGGGGAAACCTAAGTTACATATATTCAAAAAAAGGAAATATTGGTAGGGACCAGAAGCAAGCACATGTAGAAAGTCAATGGAGAGAACACTAAGGGCTTGATTTTGATTCTGTTTGCTGGTACCTCATCATAAAGCAGGCAGTATAACATGTGAATGTAAGTCAACTCCCTTTTCTTTGACCATTTCAAAATTTACTTTTCATATCTCTCTTTGTCAGGAGGTAGGCTGAAGAGAGAGCACTGATTCATACCCTAGCAATAGTTTTTCCAAAAAGGGAATATGGTGGGAAGAGGTTTCATTTGTCAGCTACAGGTCTGCAGAGTCACACAGCCAATAAGATGTAATGCTAAGCTTCGAATCTGGTCTGGAGAGTGTTCCTGCTTTTAATTGAAATAAAAAAAGATAAAAGTTCTATACAAAGCTATTATAGATAAAACTCACTTCCCATATAAAAGCATGCCAGGGGCTCACTTCTACAGACCACTTGGAAAATTTATTAGACTTGGGGATTTCAGTACTACTCCTGTTTGAGTTTTAAAGTTCTTCCCCTTTTTAGCATCTCATAAAAATTCATTCTTGCTCTGTAGCATGCAGGGTGCCATGGAAGCAGCTTCCCAGGATTACAGCTCAGGTCCCTTCCATCCTCAGGTGTGAAGAAAAGACAGTGTTCCTAGACTCTCATACTCTGGATTACATGTCCATGAAGCACACGAAGGGCCATGATTTTCCTGGAATGATACTGATTCTGATTTGTTTGTTTAGACGCAGAGACCTGGAGATTGAAAGACCTATACTGGGCCAAAATGATAACAGGTTGAAAACATTAAAGTAAGTGTCTCAGTGCCCCCACTGAGTGAGTGGCTGTGTATCTGCCTATCATGACAAATCCATTGTCCACAGTGTTTGTGCTTACCTGCTGACTGACTCCTCTTCTTCCACACGTTCCTAGATGTTCTACTTTACTGGTGGTAGGGGACAATTCACCTGCTGTGGAAGCTGTGGTAAGTATGTCCTGAAGTGAGCAGGCTGGAATTGAAGTATAGTCCGATGTGTGTGACAGGCGTGCTGTATCTAATGGCACCTACTAGGTTTTACTTTTACATATTTTGAAAATCAATTCCTCATCAGTCACCAGGTCTCATCAGATTGATCAGTGTGGTCCTTGATGGCTCTGAGCTGCTGTTGACTCTATGGCAATTGTTATCAGAGTTCTGACATTTAGCCTTCCACTTAAGGGAAGTCAACACCACAAATCCAGCAAATCAGAAGGCTGCTAAGGACCTGTAACCCTTTCCCTTGTGTTGATTTAAATAGCATGTTTACTTACGTTTTTTAAAGGTATAGGTTTAAAGGCCTTTTCATCTTGTTTTCACACTTCTGTTTTTGAGAGATGGTGCCTCATCTGAAACACCAAGTAGACACTCTTCTACTGACCTAACCCCCTGGCGAGAGCCCCTGATGCCTCTGATGGTAGGGATTTGAGAGTTAGCCCTGGGACACCAAGAGAAACTCCACAAGTGCTAGTTCAAGATTGACTCTTGGTTTTTGCTCACTAATTCAGCATCATTTTGAACATCTCCTGTTTGTTAAGGCTGAAACAGATCTATTTGGGAATTTGGAAACTGCATATACATGTCAGAGATTAGTGATTACTAATGCGCAAGGCCCTGGACTTAGTCTTCAGCCCTGCAAGGAAACACACACACAGCCCTGGGGATTGTGGTTAGTTAAACATGGAGACATGGCACATTATACGAATTATAAAATAGTAGGTAAAGGGAAACATGCTTTATTATGCTAAATCCAGACATGGGAGTTGAGTTCTTAGAAAATATTTATCACTTTTCTACCCAAGCACTGTGACTAGCCCTTAGACACTCATTCTAAAATTTTACCTGTAGAATCATTGCATATCCTATAGAAGAAATGCATTTGATTATTACAGCCTGCATTGTCATTCACATAGAGAAAATAGCCTCTTACTGATTTGGCTTTTTATCATCTCCTGATTTTAGAGGAGTTTTATATACCCACCCATCAGCAATCCCAAGATCCAAAGTTCACCTGAACTGCTGATTCTTGCCTAGGTAACTAGACCTACTCCCTGATGGGCCCACTGCCTCTTCAATATGCCACATGCACCACTTCTCCTAAACACTCAGACCTTGTCACTTCAGAAACCATCTTGCCTTCCACAGTGAGCTCCAGTCTGCCCTGAATTTGCCTCTCTGTGCATCTTCACTTTATACTTGCCACTATAGTGACACGTGTACTGCACTATCCTTCTTTCGCTACCTCTGGAAGTCTCCAGTCACCCACCTTTCCTTCTTGTCTGTCTCTGAAAATCCTACGTGGCCTTCTATGTGTTCATTCCACACAACTGTAAATTTTTTGAAGTTACTTTATTTTCTTTTGTAGTATATAGTTCCCCACAGGCACTAGAATTCAAGCTCTTATCACACAGGCTTTATGTGTATAGTCTTAGAAAACATAAGGGAAAGCTGTGTGACCAAGGGAACCATAAAGTGCTGTCCTTCTAGAACTGGAGGTATATAGCTCAGCAATGGAGCATGTGCTCAGAGGTTGTTATCTTCCCAAAATATTTTTTTAAGATCCCTTCATAGTTAGAAGCATAGAGATGTACCACGCTGTCATCCCCAATTTTGCTGATCATTGCAAGGGAACAATCACAGAGGAATTCATCTTCATAATGGGGAGCCAGAGACCTTGAGGCAGAAGAGTCAGTGGTTGGGGAGTGGCAGCCCTCCACTCCAGGCAGGAGGGCTGAGCAGGGAGGTGGAGACAGTGCACAGCCCAGCTGATAGGCCAGTTGTGCTGGGACAGCATGGGGGAGACCCCAGCAGGACAGGGCCACAGTCCTATTTGCTACTCAGAGAAGGAATATACCTTGCCTACATGTCATGACCAGCAAGAAGAGCCTTTAGATTGAGTATGCTCTTCACTAAAAACTCAAAGCATCAAAAAAGGAAATGACAAAATTTTTAAATGAACTCTTAACTGTCAGACAAAGTGTGCATCAAATATGATACGTAATCTCTTTTTATTATAAAATCCCACCGGCATGGTAATTCTAGCAATTTATAAAATTATTTTCTTTTTCAGGTTGAATGTAATTCTCGCCTTGACCCTATAAATACAACTTTGCTAAAGGTAGTGTATCTTCTTTCACTGCCAATCATTTGTGATAAGTTGGATACACTTCAACTTTATGTTTTCATACAACAAGAATGATTCTCTTCTCTCTGCTTATGTACATTTATGTTCTCTCTCTCTCAAGAAAAATATATTAATTACATTTATATGTTTATTGGTTGTGGATGACCATATGTGGCAAGACACACAAGGACAAGTTACAGAAGTCAGTTCTTTCTTTCCACCATGTGGATCTTAAAGATGGGGCTCAGATTTTCAGGCTTGGCTATATTGGCTGTAAGCACTTTTATCCTCTGAGCCATCTCACCAACTCAAAAAATGTATTTTCTAAATTCTCATATCTTGCCTACTTTTTAAAAAATGTAGTAAAATACTAGTGTCTTTTTCCTATATGTTCTTAGATCATAAAATCAGAGAAGCTGGAAGTCTAAGCATGATGGTACAAGCTTTTAATCTCAGCATTCAGGAGATACAAATACATCTCTTGCCTGTGCTACATAAAGATACCCTGTCTTAAAAGAAGAAGAAGAAGAAAGCTGGGACAGTGGCCTATACCTATAATTCCAACTCATAGGATGAGGCAGGAGGATTGCTATGTTTGAAGCCAGTCTGAGCTATATAATGAGTTCAAGGTTGTTCTTAACTATAAAACAAACAAGCAAATAAAGATTAGAAGATATTTATAGCCCTACACCTTTTTTCCTCCCTTTATGCCATAAATGTTTTCCTATTCCACTAAAATTTAGTGATGTACAAAATTACAGTGGGAATGTTTTATATCCTGAGTCCTGTTGTTGTTTTAAGAAAATTTCTAAGAGTGCCTTAGTGATTGATAAGAGGTACATTTTTTCTCCTAGGTCTTCTTATACTTGTTAAAAGTTTCTAGATTATGAAGATTCATCCTCACCAGATGGTAGCAGTGAACTCCATACCTTTAATCCCAGAGTCAGTCAGATCTGAGTTTAAGGCCAGCCTAGACTGCAGAGTTGAGTTCCAGGATAGCCAAGGCAGACAGAAAAAGAAAAGAAAAAAGAGAGGGAGGGATGGAAGGAGGGAGGGGAAGAGAGAGAAAGAAAGAAAAGAAAAGAGGAAAAAGAAAAGGCCACCCCATGAAGTGTCCCCTACAGCTCTGGCTGAGCATTATTGGAACTGGAGTCTCTGCTCACATGTTTGGAGAACTGGCCTACCGCTATGCTGGCACTACTCTGTCTCCATTTGCAGGATTCCTGCCTTCTTCCCTTTCTCAAGTATGTGTGGAGAGCAAACATTGTCACCAGCAGCAACATGTAGTTCTCAGAACACACATAAGCTTAGTGCTTGCAGCTACCCAACTCAAAGTGCTCCCGATAATCAATGGCCTTCTCTAAAATAAGGATAAAAAAAATATGGTTTCAATTTTAATTTTTACAAAGTATAATAGTACATGCCTCAAAAACCAGACTTGAGGGGCAGAGAATCAGGAGTTGAAGTTCATCCTCAGCTACGTGCTAAGTTTAGTCCAGACTGGGCTACATAAGACCCTAACTCACAAAACCATGGGCCAGCTAGATGGCTCAGCAAGTAAAGGCCCTTGCTGCTATGCATAACAACCTGAGTTTGTTCCCCAGATCTTTCATGGTAGAGGAGAACTGACCCTCTCCAGTAGGCTTTGACTTCCATACACATCAGGCATGACATGCATACACACACACAAAATAAAGAAATGGAACTTTTAAAATTTAATAAAAACTAATAGCTGGATAAAAGGTTCCTTGGCTAAAAGTGCATACTACTCTCTAAGAGGACCCAAGTTTGGTTCCCAGTGTCCATGTCCCAAGGCACACAACTTCTGTAAGTCCAGCTGCAAAGAATCTGATACCTCTGGCCTCTTCAGACAACCAACACTCATATGCATAGGCATAAACGTAATGTAATTTTTTCAAAGATTTATTTTTATTATTTTTAATTATGTTTAAGAGTGTGTTTTTTTGTGTGTACGTGCTTGATGAATGTGATCCTCATGACAGGATGTTGGAAACAAAACTTGGGTCCTCTGGAAGTGTAGCAAATGCTCTTAACCAATGAGCCAATACAGACAGTGTGTGTGTGTGTGTGTGTGTGTGTGTGTGTGTGTGTGTGTGTGTGTGTTTCTTGTCTGTTTTTTTGAGACAGGATCTCACTATGTAGCTCTAAGTGACCTGGAGCTTACTATGTAGACCAGTGTAGTCAGAGGTTTCTGTCCCACCTGGCTGATTCCACAGCCATTTAGTCCCAAAGTAACACACAGAGGCTTCTATTAATTACAAGCTATTTGGCCTATGGTTCAGGCTTATTAACTCTCACTCTTAAACTAACTCATGATTCTTATCCATGTTTATCCACGTGGCTTGGTACCTTTGCTCAGTGCAGCATCTCATCTTCCTTCCTCTGTGTCTGGCTGGCACCTGCCACTCTCCTCTTCTACTTCACCTCTACTTCCTGTCTGGCTTCTGGCCAATCAGCATTTTATTAAGCTAATATTTACAGTGACAGATATTTACAGTGTACAAGAGCATAATCCCACAGCAAGCCAAACTCACCTTGAATTCAGAGATGTGCCTGCGTCCACCTCCTGTGTGCTGAGATCAAAGTTGTGTACCTTAATGCTCACCCATACAAACACATAATTTTAAAATATAATTTAAAATGAAAAACTTAATTCTCAATGAATAAAAAAATTTTTGAAAAAAGAAAAACTCCAATTAGTTTTTCACTGCAGTAGCCATGAAGGAGGCTTATTTCTGGGCACGCATACCCATCCACAATAGTCTGGAACAGAATAGGCATCTGTGGCAGGTGGAACAAATAGTCAGAAGTATCTGATGACATCAATGTGTGAAATAGTTTTCATGGGTTAGGAGTGTACTTCAGAGGGTACATAGTATGTCTGAGGTCTCAGCATTGCAAAAAATAAATATATGTAGTTTTCTCACATTCTCTGTTATGTGGGACCTGTTTTATGGTTTAATCAATCATATAGTTTATTTGTTTATTTTTAAGTTATTCTTTGACAGTTTCAGGCATTTATTTTGGTTTTGTTATTATTGAGCTTTGTTTTGGTTTTTTGAGATGGTGTCTCAACATAGCCCTGGCTATTCTTGAACTCATTATGTAGACCAGGCCAAATTCACAGAGATCTACCTACATCTGTCTCCAAAGTGCCGGGATCAAAAGCGTGCACCACCATGATTGGCTCAGACATAATATTTTCTGGTTATACTCTTTTCCCCATGATTTGTTATGCCTCTGCCATATGCTTGAGCATATGCATATCCCACCAAATCCTGCCCCCTTCATGTCTTTTTGGTTTTACTTTGTAACCCACTGGGCTTAACCAGGCCATTTCACATGAGCATGGTGTGGAGCTAACCACTGGAGCATAAGTAAGTCACCAGTGGCCACGCCACCAGCAGTACATTAGCTCCCCTCCCCTCCTTTGTTTTGCTTTTTTTTTTTTCTTTTCTTTATAGAAACAGTGTCTTTCTCTATAGTTAAGGCTTGCCTGGAACACACTTAGTAACCTGGGTGGCCTTGTCCTAGATATCCAAGACTCATAGTATAGACATGTTCAATAATGTCTTACTTCTAACCAGTTTTAGCTTTTAAACTTTGCTAAAAGTCTCAGTTTGGTCTGTTTTATATTTGTCAGGTTAGATCGTTTGTCATTGTCTATCTCAAATTGTTCCTTCTTAACCTCAAATTCTTATGCTTTCTGTGGCATTCTCCTATCTTAAATAATGGTTCCCAGATATAGAAGCTGTTAATCCCAGCAATGAAACAGGGTTTTATATAGGTTGGGGAATTTTGGTTTAGTTTGGTGGGGAGGGTGTTTAGTTTTGCTTTTTAAAACAGGGTTTCTCTGTGTAACAGCCCTGGCTGTTCTTGAACTCTATAGATCAGGCTGACTTCAAACTCAGAAATCTACCCACCTTTGCCTACCAAGTGCTGAGAGGGTTAAAGGTGTGTGCCATCACCACTTTGCTGAAGATTCATACAACTTTAAATTGTTATTGTATTTTATACATGTGTGTTTTAGCTGTGTGTGTGTGTGTGTGTGTGTGTGTGTGTGTGTGTGTGTATGTGTGTGTGTGTGTACACCATGTCCTTGGCTGGTGTCCAAGGAGGTTAGAAAAGGGTATCAAATGCTCTAGATCTGGCATCACAGATTTGAACTGCCATGTGGGGGCTGGGAATTGAACCCAGATCCTCTGAAAGAATAGCAGGTGCTTGTAACCACTGAGCAATCTCTCCAGACCCTTCATATCCTTTTAAATAGAGGCAAGTCAGCGGAGTAGCCCCTCTCTGAGATCAGGTCATATCAGCTGGAAGCAAAATGTTGTTTTTTGCCTGGTCAGCATGCACTGGGAGCAGTCTTGAGTGCAGGCTGACAGCTGCTCTCTCTCTGTCACTGTTAGAAATGCGAGTTCTCCATCCTCATTGCGGAGTCCCTGAGATAATACCCAAAAGTCAGGAATAAATGGGATTCCAGTGCACACTAACAAAGCTCTAAGGCTGCCTGGTGAACCCTGTGGGCATATGTTTCAAATTTAATAAAAACAGTCTGAGGTATCAGAGGACAGATCTACCTCTTCCAGTCTGTTTTTTCTTTTTCTTTTCTTTTTTTCTTTTTCTTTTTTTTTATTCGAGACAGTTTTCTGTGTAACCGTCCTGGCTGTCCTGGAACTTGCTTTGGAAACCAGGCTACCTTTGAACTCACAGAGATTCTCTTGCCTCTGCTTCCAAAGTGCTGGGACTAACAGTGTGAGCCATGGCTTCTTCTGCCTGTTCTGTCTTTCTATGCCTGCCTTAAATACCTTCTTTGCTCAGTTAAGGCCTGGCACCACCACTGCCTGCCTGGGAGCCTGGAACTTCTTCTGTAAACTAAGATGACCTCAAACTCAGATTTGATTGGATTAAGGTGTAGGTCACCACTCCTGGATATTCCCTGTGCTGGAATTAAAGGTGTGAGTTACCACTGTCTGATCTTCCTAGACTGACTGTGGGTAGATCCCTCTGATATCTCAGACTGCTATTAAATTTGAAACATATCCCCCACAGACCCCTTCAAAAGTGAAGAGCAGCACCACCAGATCCAGCTGTGGGAGGGGATACAGGTCTCTCCTCCTCATGACATCACACCCCTTGTCATAGAGTAAGGGCAATGAAAAGATGAAGGGGATTAGAAAACACTCATGGTGACAAGTGCCCAAGCTCTTAGAGGCAAAAAGTGGAGGACTAAGCCACATAGGAAACCTTGTCCCTGACCTCTTAGTAGAGAGAAGGGTCCTTACAAAGCATGAAGCACTGAGATATAGGAGCATATTGTTTGAGGACTGAAAATAAGCTTTTTTTGGGTGCAGGCAGAGCCAAGATGAAAGTTATAGCTGATAGCACTGTCAGCCTAACAAACACCTGCACAGGCCTGAACACCAGGCCTGCCATCCTGTGCAGGAACAGCAGTGGGTGTCTCTCAGGTTTCAGTCCAAGGGTATGGCCAGCATCAAGCCTGCATAGAGTGCACTGAGCATAAAGGTAGATGCAGTTAAGCATCAAGGAACCTACAGGTCAATCCTGACCTTTTTTGTTTGTGTGTGTGTTTATTTTTCGAGACAAGGTTTCTCTATATAACAGTCCTGGATGTCCTGGAACTCACTCCATAAACCAGGCTGGCCTTGAAC
Organism: Phyllotis vaccarum; assembly: GCA_033318265.1. Taxonomy (NCBI): domain Eukaryota; kingdom Metazoa; phylum Chordata; class Mammalia; order Rodentia; family Cricetidae; genus Phyllotis; species Phyllotis vaccarum. Next base: position 183,818,543 of record JARWLC010000001.1, on the reverse strand, counting down.
TCAGAGATCTGCCTGCCTCTGTCTCCAAAGTGCTGGGATTAAAGGCATGCACCATCACTACCTAGTCATTCCTGACCCCTTTGAAAGGACTTGGAGTGCTGAGAGCATCCCCCTTAGTGGAGGTCCTGCTGACTTAGGTGTTCTTCCTTTTCTAGATGGCAGACTGTGGAGGACTGCCCCAAGTAGTTCAGGTAAGGAAGTGTTCGTAATAATTACACACTTTCCCTTTCTCTCTCTCCCCTCTATCATTGCTACCTCTCTACCAGTCAAAAGTTAATGCCTTTTTTGTTTGTTTCCCCAGCCTGGGAAGCTCACCGAGGCCTTCAAGTACTTTTTGCAGGGAATGGGCTACAGTGAGTAGTATGTTTTCTACTTAGCAGAAATTTATGGGTAATAGGATACATTTAACATCTGGGAGACCACAATTCTCAGGACACAACCCATCTGTTAGTTAAGCCTTTAAGTAGAAAATGATAAAGTATGGAGTGCTCATTAATCTGTGTGTGTGTTTAAGTTAGATTAACAACTAATATATGTTCTCAGACTAAGAGGTGATTTTTTCTGTTTGTTTGTTTGTTTGTTTGTTTGTTTGTTTGTTTTGTTTTGGTTTGGTTTGGTTTTTTTGAGACAGGGTTTCTCTGTGTAGTCCTGGCTGCCCTGGAACTCACTCTGTAATCAAAGTGCCCTAAAACTCAGAGATCCACCTGCCTCTCCCTCCTGAGTGCTGGGACTAAAGGTGTACATCACCACACTTGGCTTTAAGAAGTGATTTTATAGCATATTGAGGCTCAAATGCCTCCTAAGGGCAGTCAATAAGCAGCATAGCCATGACTAAAATCTTGAAGACTGACTCCAGGCCCACATCTTGACCACTGAAGTTTTGGCTGCCTTAGCCATGAACCAGAGCTTATGGTTTATATCTGAACCAGAAGGCTTTACCTGGCCCTCAGAAACCAAGTAAAGACCCCAAGAGAAAAGGACAGTGTCCTTAGTGAAATCTGCTCTGCCATGAGATGAGCTGGTAGTGTGTAGAGCACATTCATATAGTGTGCTGCTGTAAGGCCCTTACCTCTTTGACCCCTGAACTTTCCCGTTTGCCCAAAAAACTCACACTTGCTTCTCAAGGGAAGTAAATACCTTTAACCCCAATATAGAGCTCTTTACCCAGCAGGTAGCTTTTCCATCTTTGGTGTCCATTAGATGATGACCATTGGTGAGCTGCCTTGGAAGCTAGGCCCTAAATTCAGACCTGTAGCTGCCCAGAAGACCACGTGTGTCTTGTCTAGAGTGGACATGTTGTCCTTGTTTGTGAACTACTACCAAATGAGCTATTACTACTACTACTACTCACACACACACACACACACACACACACACACACACACACACAGCCCTCTGGCTCACCAGGAAGAGAATTCCTCTTCTAGCCTAGTCTCAACCTCTCCCCCAAAAACACCTGCTCATACAGTGGTTGCCTACAGAATAGGGTGGAATGACTTCTTTGTCTGTTTAGAGAAGTGGCATTAAAAATGGTGCTTAAGCATCAATACTCTTCCCTGGGACCTTGAAAATAACTTTCATCCCTGGCTCAGTGTCCTGTCGGCATCTTCTAGGCAGCCAAGGTTGTCACTTAGCTCTTGTGAGTCACTAACCTGCCTTTTCCTGTGTCCATCCTGCTTCCAGTCCCGTATGTGCAGCTCAGTCACCTCAGCAGCGAGTCAGGTACCTTCCTGTGCTGGCCCTGCCCGCCTCCCAACCATGCTCTTCCTGCTGCGTTGGCTACCTGCAGCATGTCCGCGGCTTCCCTGTGCAGTGAGAGCCCGATAGAACAGGGCACAGTGTGTTCTCAGACTTTACCCTGCAGATCAGGCCTAGTCCTGTAAGAAAAGAGGGTTCCATTGAACTGCCAAGGCCTCTTCCTCAGCCAGGAGGACAGTGACAGCTAAAGCTTAATGGGGGGGGGGGGTGTCTTCCACCACCACCTGTTTAATAAGAATCTTTAAAGTGAGCTCTTGGTGGGAATCAGAAAGGGCCTGTAGCCTTGGCTCTAGGTAGATATGTTAGCATCTGTATCCAGAGACCACAGATAAGGTATCTTTTGACCCCAGTGATGACCCCCGTGATGCAGTGACAGCAGGAAGTGACTGATGATCCAGAATAATAGGCAGTGAGTTCTGTTGGGTAAAGGCTCTGTCCAGGCCATGCTGAAGTTAAAAGGATCTTACAGTCAGAGTAGTAACAGTAACAAAATTAAACAACCGCAGGTCTGTCCCCTCTCAACCCCTGACCCCCAACAGCTGTACCCCATCCCTGTATAGCCATCAGCTCAAGAACACCTTTTGTCCCCTCTACCCGTCCGTGTCTCCTCACTAGAGGGCAATGTGTGGACATGGATGGCAGTCTTGTTGTATCGGGCTTGCACTGTGTTTGTGAAATACCTTCCTACTTGTGTGGTTTGTCATTTCTATGGTTTAGTCTTGCATGCACTTCAGGCTTTGGTGAGCAGTATGTGTTCCCAAAGCCACCTTCCTAATCACTGTATGAATGGCTTGGGTACAGCTAAGAGGTTTTACTCTGCCCTTAGGGTTTCTCATCATACTCTGAAGTAGAATCTGGGGAGAATCCAGATGCAGGGGATCAAAGCAGCCTTGCATACAGTCAGTCACCTAGAGCAAATAGTGCACAGTGGGTACCTCTTATGTCATCCTGGCCATCATCTTATGTGGGCTGGGAAAGGTAAAGTCTTTGGTGAAACTTGTAGCGTGCCTGAGCTTCACCAAGCTCCTCCTAATCTCCTGGTTCTTTGTTACAGTACCATCTGCCAGCATGACACGGCTCGCCCGATCACGAACCCATTCCACCTCGAGTAGCATTGGCTCTGGAGAAAGTCCCTTTAGCAGGTCTGTGGCCAGCAATCAGTCAGATGGAACTCAAGAATCCTGTGAGTCCCCTGATGTCCTGGACAGACACCAGACCATGGAGGTGTCTTGCTAAGCAGATGCTCCCCCTGGACCACGCAAGTCCCTCCTCCTTGAAATGACCACTCCATAATAGAACATTTCATCCTGTCAGCTGGCCTTCACTTTCACTCATGCATGGCCACAGAACCTTTCTCTAATAGCCTGGATTTACCATTCTCTCCACACACCCTTTTTGTATATACCAAGAACCACACCCATGCCATTACTGTAACATTCCAACATCTTGATCCGATCTGATCTCCATATCTTCTCTTGCCAGCCTTTCTCTAATGCTCCCTCAAATATGTATCTGACAAGATTCTTTGATCCCAACTCCATGTGTGCGAGCACGCGTGTCTGTGTCTGTGTGTGCATAGTTCTGTGATTTTAGACATGCTTTCTTGTAGCGCTTCTGCAAAAGGACCTTTTTGCATTCCCAGTGACATTTCAAAGGAAATATGAAGAGCAGATATCTGGATGACTTGGGCCACAAGATTGGATTTTGGTTCCACTCAGACAATATTTGCAGTGATTTGGGGACAGAGCAGGTCTGAGAGAGATGAGACTGTAGTTTCTGTGTGGACCATTGATTGGCTGTGACCAGTAGAAGGGTCATGTGTTTCATGGACAGGCAAGGCAGTCACCTCCCTTATCCAAGTGGACTCATGCATGTCATTGTATAAGTCAGAGGGAGGGATCTGAAACCCATAAATGATGTCTATACACCATGGAGTAGCCAAGGAAGATAGGAAACAAAACGCCAGGCTCCACTCTGCTGACAAAAGTACAGTCTCTGTAGCATCTGATACCACTTCCCAGACACCAGCACATCTGCAGGAAGTGCCTCCCAGGTCTGGGTGGAGAGTGGTTCTCCATCCCTCTGTCCCAGAGAAGGGGACAGTAAGATTTAAAATGTCATCAGTGATGAAGGTCTTAGTGGGGTAAAGGAAGAAACATTAACACACCACCATGATAAATAAGTGTAGTTTAGGTTTCAGCAAACATTAGTGGAAACCAAGTCACACTGAAGTAGAACCCACTTCTGAGAAGGTCTTACGCTTGCAGTGTCCTCTTATAGTAAGGAAGAGGGCAACCTTAGGGCAGCCCAGTTCAGATTGTCAGTGAGGGGTCGTGCTAGCCAGGGAGACCCTCTGGGAGGAAGCTGCCACACAGCAAGGACTTCTCTCTTATCCAGATGTGAGCCCAGCCAGGGTCATGTGGTTCCAAATCTGAGGAAGAGGTTTTTCACACACTCCTTGCTTTCTGCTAAGATAAGGAAGGTGTCACTCTGCCAGAGTGTGACTTTTTACAGATTAAATAAAGCTGTATATGTCTCATTGTTTCCTGGCTGCTAGTGTCATTTCTTTAAGCGACTCTAAAGGCTCGGGCTGGGAATGAGTTTCTTTTACTGGTTCTGGACTGTGCATTTTCTTATCTATGATTACTGATCCCATCCAGTGACATTTAGCAGAGAGAGGAATGGATGCTTGAAATACTGTGTTTGAGGTATCATAGCCAGTAAGGGCACACCATGCTGAATTCCCCACCTACCTGACATACTCTAGTCCCCTCAAAACTACCAAGAAGCCTGACAGTGCTATTCCTAATGAAAGCTAACTGGACTCTGACAAAGTTCATGTCTTATTCCATCTTATTCTGTGGAATTTCTGGTCCTAACTGTCATGTGATAATTTACAACCACTTTTCTGGGTTCTTCTAAAGATAGCAGGTTATTTTTTTTTTCAGAAGCTGCTTGCTGTGCTTATACCATTTAAGAATAGTTTTTAGGAGCCTACTATCTTGTAAAGGGTAGAAAGAAAAGTCCACTCTGGGACTGGAAAAGGTTTGCTTATATCAGGAATGAAGGATTCCGGAGAGTGGTGGCTGTAACAGATTTGTTTCTAAGGTTCCATACAAGCACTTTGCTCTCTCCATCTGGGGGTCTCCAGGATATTTGCATTCTTCTATCCAACATGCCCTCATACACATTCTGGGCTCCTGGGCTACCTGAAAAACTACCCACCACTACTCACGGGGCTGGACAGACTATGCTCCAAAGACACTGTCAGCTACTGAACCTATAGTTCTCTCAGAACCTATAGATTCTCAGTTTGAAAGGAGTGGAGCTAGGAACAGATAAGTGTTGGGCCCTTGGGGTTGATTCCAAGCTCTAGAACAAAATAGAAAAACCCAAGAGAAGATGGCCATCCCAGCTCTGCACTAGATGAAGTCACTGTATCCTCCACACAGCCATTGCGATGAAAATGGGATTCGAGAGATGCAAGGCAGCCTGGGCACTGTGCAGTTTCTGCTGCCTTTTGTTAACACTGCTGCCCACTCGCTAGGCACCACAGACGGTGCCTAAGCACATAGTATGCTTCTCAGACATGTGCCGAATGATCCAACCTCACTGCCACTGCCTGCTTCCCCAGTAGTTCCCATGCCTTGACCAGACCAGGAAGAGAAAGTTGCAGAGGCCAAGGGTCCTAAAGGCTGTGGTCTTGCTGAACTAGAGCCAGGAAGTTAATCAACTTCAATCCCCCCTCAGCCCTGTGGAGTCAGTATTGTGATCCTTCATCACAGGAGACACTGCAGGCTGAATGCTTTGCCTGAGATCACACAGCTGCTCTGAGTTAGTCATCCATGCTCCCCCTGGCAGCCATAAAAAGTCAAGCACTTAGCCTCAACCTCATACTCATGGCCAGCTAAAATGGAAGAATTGCCCTGGTAGTGAGCAAATCTCAGCCCTCAGGAGGCAGCAGAACCACACCCCCCTCACCAAGGCTGCCCATCCCCAAAGTCTGAGAGGAAGGGGCTGTCCTTGGGTACCAGTCTGCTTGGTGCTCCTGAGCTGTGTGCTGTGGACTCTGAGCTCTGGAGCAGAGGCAGCAGAGAGCACTGTTTCTCCAGTTGATGAAACGGGGCTGCAGGACAAGTGGGCAGAGGAGTGGTCCTCCCTGCGAGACTGGGCCCACTCAGTGGGACTGTTCCAGGACATGGATGTCATCCCATGGCAATGGTGGACAACATCCTCATCCAGGCAGCATATGGCCCTAGGGCAAGGAAGGTGCCCACTGTGTCTCCATGCTCTTTTGTGAGCTGCCCCTTCCAACTGTGAACCCTTGGCAGGGCCCAGCACAGAATACAAACTCAGTGAATGAGGACTGAATGGAACCTTGTCCTACTGAAAATAATAAGAGCGTCTGCAAAGGACTAGAGAGCCAGCCTCCTTCACAGAATCACTTCATACAGTGTTAGAAAATCAGCATTTCTCTAGAAACAGGATTTGCTTCGCCTGGGGACAAGACACTGTGTCAGACACTCTACTCACTTTGGTTCATCCTGTTGATGTGTGTTGAGTGCCTTCAGTGGGCCTCAATGCTGAGGACAGGGCATGGAACTGTAGCATAATGGCAGATTGAACAAGTATTTCAACTGAGCCTGGTGACAGTCACGGGGCTATGAGGATTTCTTGAGCTCAAGAGTCTGGGGACAACCTCAGGAACACAGTCCTCAGTTCATAGTCACAGAAACAAAAATAACAAACTATGGTGACATATAGAAGCAAAAACCACCACCAACAAGCCCTCTAAGGAACAGCAGAGTGCGAAAGGAAGAGTTCCTGGAAGAATTTGTAACAGGATATTCAAAACCAGTTAGGAAGGATGGCCCCAGGGCTGGCTTTCCAGGTTGTTATTTACCATACCCAAATGTTGGGTGTGGTTATTCCAATTCAGATGAGGAAAGGGGGCACCAGGAATGCAAGTGACCGGTCAGTCCCTCAGGGCCTTGCAAGTCACCACTATGTCACATAGACTGACACTCCCAGCTGTAGGCATCAGAGTCGTCTGTGCCCATGAGTTCCATTCAAGCCCTCTTGGCTCCTCCTGCGTCCATCTCTAACCCTAGTCATGGTCCCTGACGTGCCTGGAGAGAGCTCAGTGTCCTGCCACTGTCCCTGCTACCAACCAGCAGAAATGTGACCCCAGGCCTAAGGAATGGTTCTCAGGCCATAGGAGTTATAAGCATGATCAGCAAAGGCTGAAGATTCCTAGGAAGCTTCCTGAGAAAGGGTAGAATCCAGACAGATGCAAAGAGATTGGAAAGGGCAGGCTAGCCCATAGGAGGGGACACAAGAAAAGACTCCAAAGCTCCTACACAGGGGTAGAAGAGACCATTGGTGTTCTTAAGAACAGAGCAAGGCCAAAGTGGGAGAAAGACTGATAAAAAGCAAACCACCTACAGACAGCTTTCTGGCAGTTTCATGTGAAGAAACCTTACAGGAGGGGGTCACTCCTAGTGTGGGTCAAGTGTCTGGATCCTAGTGGGACCAATGGGCTGTGTCTCCACAACAGCACCCTTTTCAGGTGTCTTTTAACAGTGTGCTTCTGAGAGTCTGCTGAGGGGAAGAATGCCTGTCTAGCCCAAGCTCCATTTCCCTGGTTCAGGCCAAGGACTTGTGTCCACAAAAACAGGTAAGTCATATGTGATATCAGCAGTCCTTTCCCAGGCATCATGAGTCTATACAAACTTAGATCTCACCACCTCTGGGTCTTTGGTCAATAACCCTAACATAGTATCAAGCTTCAATGGGAGCCACAAATACCTTTCCCAGTGAGTCACAGGCTCCCAGTTTCTGTTAAGTTTGCAGTATTGGTAAGAAGCAGATAAAAGAGGAAATAGGAGGGACTGGTCAAGTGGTAGAGCCCCTGGCTTCCATCTCCAGTTCACACACATAACATTCTTAGTTCCTCAGTTGCACTGTTTGCATTCCAAGTGTTTAGTGGCCAGATGTACTGGGTGGCTACTTTCTTAGGTAGCTTAGAAATAGGATATCACCCAGGCAATGGTGGCACTTGCCTTTAGTCCCAGCACTCAGGAGGCAGAGGCAGAGGATCTCCATGAGTTTTGAGGCCAACCTGGTCTACATATCAAGTTCCAGAAATGAATTCAAAGCCATACAGAGAAACCCTGTCTCAATCCCTACCCCCAGATAATAATAATAAAAATTTTTAAAAATAAATAGGATATATATATTATTTGTTACAGGAAATTCTCAATGTAAGAGGTGATGTGAAGTACTTGACAGAGAATCAGTTTTCCTGCTGTATAAATGTGTTTGATTTACTTTTAATTCTGGGGGATGCACATCAGTACAAGTATTTATAGAAGCTAGAAGCATTAAATCCCCTGAAGCTGGAGTTTTAGGCAGTTGTGAGCCACTTGACATGGGTGCTGGAAAACAAACTTGGCCTCTGAGACATCTCTCCAGCCCCTTGTGTGATTTATTGTCTAATAAAGTCTTGCTCTTTAGTCCAGAGTGGCCTAGACTTGCTATTCAGACAAACCTACTTTTAACTCACAATCCTTCTGCATCAGACTCCTTAATATTGGGACTGTATATACACTAGCAGTTGTGTGGGTTTAGGTTGTCTTGATTAAAAAAATAAAGTATATGAAATTTACATCTTATATGCTTATGCATTTTAAAATACATAGGTATTTTAATTTATTTTGTTAATATGTAATTATTCAAAATAATGGATTTCATACTTATAATAAGTACAGTTATATTCATTCTTCATTTCCTTTCTTATTCTTCTTCACCTCTTCTGTTCCCTCTCTTCCTCAAGATTCCTTTCTACTTTCATGTCAGAATGCGTGTGTGTGTGTGTGTGTGTGTGTGTGTGTGTGTGTGTGTGTATGAATTTGTGTGACCTGTGTTTCACAAATGAGAGAAAACATGCAGTACCTATGTCTGGCTCATTTTTACTAAACACAATTACCTAAAATATGAAATGTTATTCATTATGAACAAATGAAACTTTGTTATGTGTGGATGATACTGCTTTTGTCTCCAATGACTTGTTGGTGGACATCTAGGATGATTCTAAAGCTGGGCTGTCATGAAAGTGCTAGAATAACCATAGGTGCAGAGAGGAGGGCATTGTTTTTGTATTTTGAGACAGGGTTTCTCTGTGTAGTTTGGCTGTGGAACTCGCTCTATAACCCAGGCTGGAATTAAAGGTGCGTGCCACCACCACACAGCTAGATGTGCATGTGTTTACCATGGTTTTTACTTGAATTTCTCTAAGTATATACAAAGGAGTATAAGAATGATTTTCTAAGATATCCCTGAGCAAAAGTCTCAACATTTAAGATAATTTCATAAACAAATTACTCTAGAAATTTTAATATTTTTATGTCAAAACTAACTATGGGTTTAGGTCTAGTTCTTATTACCCAAAACAACTCACTAATACTTTTTTTTTTTTTTTGAAGTTTCTCTGTGTAGTGTTGGTTGTGCTGGAACTCACTGTAGACAGGCTGGCCTCAAACTCACAGAGATCCACCTGCCTGTGCCTCCCAAGTATTGGGATTAAAGTCATGCACCACCACCCAGCTTCATGAGGTTTTTGTTTTGTTTTGTTTTGTTTTTAAATAAAAGTCACTTTATTGTAAAGAATTTGCAAATATAAATATCATGCAGATAGATTGGCATAGCCACTCAAACAAGCCTTGCCTAGACTCAAAGTCTGGTTATCTCTGTGAATAGTTACAGTTAGAATAGTCGTCTAGAAGCCTTGGAGCTTCACTTTGGATTTTGTACCTTCACTATCAGTTATTTATATTTTATGCACATTCACCCACACAAAAGAAAAATTCATAGTAGAATTAAAACTAGAAAAGGAAGTAGCTTTCTTTCATGATTTGTATTCTTTATCTGTATCCTTCATATAATAATACCCTTTCTTGTTGTCCTGTCTACATATTATACTATACCCACATACATATATGCATCATAGACCAGGATCTACATATAAAACATGCAGGGGTTTTTTTTTCTATGATAGGGTGACCCCAATATTATATAAATCTTTTCTGAAATTACATCTTGATTTAGAGTTTGAATAAAATTAGGGTTCTCCAGAAAAAGAGGAACAATCATGTGTGCATGTGGCTGTGCATTAATGTGTATATATATATATATACATATATATATATATATATATATATATATATATATATAAGATTGACAACAAGAATATGCTTGTGAAAATGTGAAGCTGCAAAATTGGAGCAGCACCTCTGCTCACCGGTAGCAAATAGAGCTGACCCAAGAAAATACTGCTACTAAGAAACTGTCTTGGACTCTGTTCCCTTTTTGTCTGTGTGAATAGAAACCTTAAATCCATCATATGCAGTTTGTGCTTACATCGAAGCTACTGTGTGAGACTTTAGGAGCTGTCCTTGTTGCAGCTTAAGCTCCAGCAAGTCCGACATTTCGTAGCTCAAGCCCAAATGCCACTCCACAGCCCACTGTGAGACACAACTCGGAAGCTGTTTTTGGCTTCATTTCTGTGCTCTAGAACCCTTTTTAAGCTTTCTCAGGTTTTATGTGGGTATACGTGCCCCACATTAGAATGCCATTTGTAACCAGAAGTTCCAGGCCTGTCTGGCCCAAGGTCTAGACCTGCAGCCCTGAAACTATTTAACCCTAAATAATCGCACAATGGCTTATATTAATTACAAACTGTTTGGCTTAGGGCTTAGACTCATTATCAAATAGCTCTTTCAACTTAACCCATTTTTATCCCTCTATGTCTTGCTACATAGCTAGTGGCTTTACCTGTGTTCCATTACATCCTGCTCTTTTAGGAGGCAGCTAGCAGCATCTCCCTTCTCCTTTAACTATGCCTGGAATTCCAGCCTGTATCTAAAATGCTTTGCCATAGGCCAAAACAGTTATTTTATTATCCAACAGTAATTCACAGCATACAGAAAGACATTCCACATCAGAAAAGCTACATTTTAGGTTGACATGCCAAGGAAGTTCTCAGATGGAGTGTACTGGGAATTGTGACTTGTAGAAAAGCAGAAATAGGAATCCCAAAGTGTTGGCATAACCAGGCTAAAAGTATGAGGAGTAATGCAGGACTCATAGGGGCTCAGAGACTGTGACAATCTTGGGGTCTATATGAGTCTGAGTTAGGTCCTCTGCATACACATTGTAGTTTTATAGTTAGTATTCTTGTGGGACTCCTAACAGTGGAAATGGGGACTATCTTTGACTCATGACAAGGTCTGCAAGGAGATACAGTAGATACCAGTTGATATTTAAGGCCAACCCACCAGATGATCAACTATCTGATGGGGGATAAAATTCATAAGCAAGGCTTATGGAAAATACTGCCTATAAATGACTGGCTGCTTCTGTCTGTGATCCTCTTGTGTTATCCCACAGTTGCTCTTTAAAACAGTCTGAGACTTGTCCCATAAATCCTGGCAGTGTATTCCTCATTTATTGGGCACAGACGTTCCTATGTACTAATGGAAAGATGACTTCTTAATACACTATATTATTCTGGTAAATGAGACAAGCTCAGCCTTTATTCCACATTACAATGAGTAACATGGAAGCCTATTCTCCATCATTAGCTTCACTGTCAGGACAGTTTGTGAATAGATGACAGGCAGACTTTCACAGATTTTACCCATGAGCTGGTGTCTGGCCTTTTTGGATCAAAGTCCTACAGAAGATTAAGAGCAAACTAGAGCGGAATTGCAAGTGTCTGACTTTGTTATATCATAGTCCTTCCAGAGATTAATAGCGATTTGCATTGCCCTCTGCTACCTCCGCTGGCCCTGCCTTATTGGAACCACAGTACCTTCCCACTAAGACTCAAAACGTAATTAACATTATACTTCTACACTGTTTTGGATGCAAGATTTTAGGCTCAGTAAACTGTTTGTGTTTAGGACCTAAAATTCAGGTGATTAACAGGAAGCCGACTAACCATGTCCAAATATTATTAGTTACACTTTAGAAATATAAAATAGTACACATATTCTTTGAATTTTACTTAGATCTCTCAATTGTTTATTTTCTTTCTTTTGTAACCAGCTTTCCATATTAAGAGATAAGCTGGAACTTTTACAAAGAATGCTTGTGATTTGATCCTGAGAATTAACTTTGTAACTTTTTTATTACTAACAAGTTGCTAAGGAGTCAAATATATATATATGTACATATATATGCATGTATGTATTTGCATGCATGGTTGGGAATTTGGAATGGGAGAATAAAGAACAAAAGAAAACAGCAGAGCAATAAAGAGCATTGACCCATACAGATTGTGTATGAAATTATTACAGAAATCTTTCCATTCCTGCTCCAGAGAAACATTTGAAAGAGGTACCCTGAGTACTAGAATGGGACCTAGACTCTCAGACCACTAAACTTTCACCTGCTCTTGGGACACTGTTCTTTCAACTGGGTTGCTTTGATAAGAGTATTTGTGCCTAGTCTTAATATAACTTGTTATTCTGTGTTCAATTGATATCCCTGGGAGACCTGTGAAAGGAAATGGAGGAGGAGTAGATCTGTGGGAGAGGGGATATTGGGGATAAATGGGAGAAGTATAGAGAGGGAAAAGTGTAGTAAGGGTATAATATATGAGAGAATTAAAAAAAAAAAAACACTGTGAGAGGTAAAGGTGGGTAGTTATTGCCAGGTCAGAAAGAATGTGACCTACTGATAAGCCAGAGACTAATTAGCAGATTGTTTTACTGTGACATTGAGCACAATTGAAAACTATAGCTTTTCTAAGGGTTACAGTAGTAGGATATTTTATCAGAAAATCTTGGAGTGGGGCTGATGAGACCCCATCTATTCCTGGGGCTCTGTAGAAAGTTGATAGTCATTAATGGGGAAAGAAACATTTTTTCCTGTGATAGTCACTAATAAAATGCCCATATTTTTGTAAATGACTCATGTTTCTAAAAGCAACAATATGAAACTCATCAGAGTACACACACACCAAAGAACTGAAATAAAATAGTGACTGCTTATGAAGAAAAGGAAATCAGTGGGAATGTGGGGGCTAAGGGAGTAATGCTGGGTGAATATGATCAAAGGACATTATATACATGCCATTATGAAACCCATTGTTACTTATAATTATATCTGCTTATAAAAAAATTTTAAATTCTTATGTATTGGAATGTAGCTGTGGCTCAGATTATATACTTGTCCAGCATGGTTAAGGCCCTGGATTCCATATTCAGCACCACACACACACACACACACACACACACACACACACACACACACACACACACACACACACACTTCCAATTCTTACATAACAATGAAAGAACACCTTCACCCTGGAGCCAAGGATACACACTTTACCACAAACCAATTGAAATCCAACCAAACCCAGAGCTTGAAACATCAACCAACTCCTGAGCACAAAACCAACCAATCCTGAGCTTATCCTAAGATCAGGAATTGAGATCCTACCAATCCCCACCCTGAAAATTTCCATCTTGGAAAGCTCCATTCCTAAGAAAACCTGCATAAATCCTGAACCTGTTCAGTTTGGGGCTGCCCTTTTTCCATCCTGGCAGAGGCAGCCACTTTCTTGGATTCCTCCTTCCCAACATATCTCGAGTGAGGTTTGTTGTAATAACTTTCTTTCACTGGAGCCTAGCAGAGCTGTAACAACTTTCCCTGGAGCAGAGCAGAACTGTAACACTTTAGCTGGGGAAACTTTCTCTTGTTGGAGCAGAATTGTTACACTTGGGAAGCTGAGCAGAACTGTAACATTTCTCCAGAACAGAGCTGTGACAACCCAATTGGGGAAACCCTCCTTTGCTGGAGCAGAGTTGTTGCACTTGCATTAAGGAAACTTTCTGAATCAAGGATTGTTAACACCTTGTTGGGGAACCCCCCCACACACACCCAGAACAGAGGTATAACACTTCTGTTGGGATACCTTTCCTTTCAGAGTTATAGGTATTGCTTGGCTTCTGACTGCCAGGATACCTTTCCCTCCAGAGCTGTAACACTTGCAACTCATACTCTAGCCTCTTAATTAGAAACAATAAAATTTTATATTAGCCAGAATATTGCTAAAATGGAGAATAAATTGTGATAAGAATTAAGTGATTATAATTTAACTGATATGAGATAAAGTGTCAGTAATATTGTAATAGTTCATTTAGTTAAAGGGAAAGGGCATGAGAAAGAGACCAAAGTTGGTGATTGCCCAATACTGGCACCATTCTAGCTCAGATTGTTTTGTTTTGTTTTTTCCAGACAGGGTTCCTCTGTGTAGCCCTGGCTGTCCTGAAACTTGAGCTCTGTAGACCACCGAGATTCACTTGCCTCTCCCTTCTGAATGCTGAAATTGAAGACATGGATCATCACACCCAGCTCTACCTCAAATTGTTAACAGACTCTCTGATTAAGATGAATCTTTGGTTGATAGGGCAAGGCAGTCAGGATAGAGATGTCAGCAGCCTTTATGAGCTGGAGTTATTTCATAAACCTGGGGTGTTCATAAAGTATGCAACCTCAGGAACAGACTCCAGAGCCTGTGAGAAACCATCTTGAGCTCTGCCCGCTGAGCACAGGCTACCATTGTGGGTCACATTCTAGAATGCTTGTGTGGAAGTCACCAAAAAAAGAACCAGTAGGCCAGATGAGGATTGACTACAGCAGGAAAGTGGCGGCAGCTCACACCCTGAAGTGGTCTGGCCATTGAATCAGCTCCACAGCCTGAGTCTCTGCACCTCTTCCCCACATGGAGTCTCATTCAAGCTGTCCATATACTAGTTTACATCGGATATGTGTACAAATCCCTGTGGAGGTGAGTGCCCTCCCTCTCTTCAAGCCCTTTCTCTCAGACTATATTCACATTTTTCAAAAGGAAGATGAACCCTGAGATGTTGCCAACACAATGCAATAAGCCAAAATAGGGCAACATTCCTTTTTCTCCAAATGACACAATTCTCCTTGTGACCAAATAAAGCTTCATTGTGTATATATGCCACATTTCCTTCATTCATCTTGATAACAGCCATGTGACTGGGGGAGATGAAATCTTGATGTGCTGTAGTAGGAAGTTTCTAGCCCAGACTTTTGGGCCTAGCCTCTAGGTTTAGGCCCTCAGACCCACAGACCCGCAGACCTACAGACCCACAGAGACACAAAGATGCATACAATAGTTTAGGCTGATCAGCCTAAGGCCCAGGCATATAACTTGCTAACTCTCTACCCTTAATCTAGCCCATGACTCTTAACCTGTTCAGCCATGAGGCTCGGTACCTTTTCTCACAGCAGCATGGTTGTCCTCTGCTTCTTCCGGCTTCTCTCTGGCATTCTGCTCTGTGCTTCCTGTTCTTAAAGTTTTCTTAGTCTAGTAGCCCCGCCCACACTTCCTGGCCTGCCTTTGGCCAATCAGCACTTTTTATTAAGCCAGTGGGTGGGACAATTATTTACAATGTAACAACATAATCTCCCACAATGTGCCTTTTATTTATATTTCCCTGATATCTAAGAATGTGTTTCTTATTATATTATTATGTATATTCATGGTGTGTATGATGTGGAAGGAGGGTTGTACATGTGCCTCAGGGCACATGGGGATCAGAGACAGTTTTATGGAATCTTTTCTCCTCTACTTGGGATCAGACTTCCATCTCCAGCTTGAGCAGCAAGTACTTTGCCTGCTGAGTCACCTCACTAGCCACAGACTTCTGTCATCTGTCCAGTTCATATGTTCCTTTGTTGATTTTATGATTTGTATGCAAAACACTACTGTTGATGTTTTTTAAAAAAATTATTTTCACATTTATCTGTTTGTGAGAGATAACCTATATACCATAATGCAATGGGGATATAAGACAAGTTGTGGGAGTCAGTTCTCTCCTTCCACTCTGGGTTCTGGGAATTGAACTCAGGTCATCAGACTTGGTAGTAAGTGTCTCTACCCACTGAACCATCTTGATGGCTCCCCAAACTTGATTTTTGGGAGTTCTTTATGTACTTACTACCAAGTATATAGTGATCAGAGGTTTTCTTAAGCACTCTGCTGGTTGCTTTCTTTGCTGTCCAGATCTTTTCATTTGATGTGATCTCATTTACCAGTTATTATTTCCTGAGCTGTTAGAGTCTTGGCACTTCTGATTGCAGCCTCACGTTAAGGTCTTTGATCTAGTTTGAACTGATCTTTGCAGAGAGTGAGAGATAGGAGTCTACCTTCATTTTCTACATGTGGCTATCCAGTTTCCCCAGCACTGAGTGTTGAGAGATAATCTTTTCTCCAATATCTGAGCACCTTCATCAAAATCAGGTGGCTGTAGTTGCCTGCGATAATTGCTGGGTCCTCTGCTTTATTCCACTGATTTACACGTCTGTTTCTGTGGTGATACCAACTGTTTTTATAGTTTTGTAGTATAATTTTGTCTTGAACTCTTTGTCAGACATGAGTATGAGTACACTGGCTTGCTTGATTTCCACATACTTGGGACATCAGCATCTACCTTTCCCCTCTGCTTTTGTCCTTAGTGAGGTATGTTTGTCACAGACAGCCATCAGTTGAATCTTGTTGGTTTTTGTTTGTTTGAGACAGTATTTCTCTGGAAAGCCCTCTCTCTTGTAACTCACATTGTAGACCAGGTTTGTCTCGACTCAGAAATTTGCCTGTCTCTGCCTCCTGAGTGCTGGGAGTAAAGGCATGTTCCACTGCCACCCAGTTTGGATCTTGTTTTGAATCTAGTCAGCTCATCTTCTTTTGGAGAATTAGGGTGTTTACACTTGGGTTATTACTGATGGGTTTGCTGATTCCTATCATTTTGATTATTGCTTTCTCAGCTGGTTTGGATATAATGTATATTTTTACTAGGAGTTTGCTGTGTTGCTGAGTTAGGCGTGGACTTGGAGTGATTCTTTCTCAGTTCTCATTTCTTTAAGTATCTTTCCTATGAGATGGATTCTGTCTATGCTCTGTGATTAAAATCACCCTACTTTTCTCCCTCAGTGTTATTCCTTTGCATCCACTGGGGTTTCCTGCATCCTTAATTTCTGTCTCAGCCCCTTCTAATCTGTGAACACCTTGCCTTTTGGTCATGCATCATTTCTTGAATATTATGGTCATATCGTTTATGTATGTGTGTGCACATGTGCACATGCCATGGTGCTTTTGTGTTGGTCAGAAAACAGCTTGTGGTGACCTGTTTATGGTGAACTTTACTTGACTCATGAAGTCTGTTGTTTTCTTTTTGCATATTTATGTGTGTGATATGTGTGTGTGACTGTGTACAAGTTCATGTGTGTGTACATCTGTGTCCGTGCACATGAACGACAGGAAATGACTGCAAAGGTTCAGTATGGAAGCCAACCTTTGTGTTTATTTTTGTATTTCATCTGTATGCTCGTTTGTGGACTCTTTGAACTGACGTTTTTACAAATGTAATTTTGAATTCTTTGTATTTCAATCATTTTGGTGTCTTTGGATTTCTGACCGAGGAACTGACCTTTTCCAGGGCTCATAATTGGTTCTGTGCTGTAAGTTGTGTGTCTATTGGATATCTCTTTCAGTTTTGTTTTGGAGTCTTCTTAGTAGGCAGCCTTCTCCTGAGGGGTCAGTTCTCAGAGATGAGAAAGAAATTTTAATAGCAGCACCAAACGTAACTGGATATGGAAATGCATTTTAAATTGGTTAAAGCCAGTCTCCACCCCACCAATAACCATGGAGCAGGAAAGAACAAACTATGGAATTCCATTAATATATACAGAATGAGCTATGAAGTTAAAAACTAACTATGGTAAAGATAAAAGTAGTGCATGAATGAAATAAACAGGCAAGGGAGGGGCAATGAGGAAGAAGCTAGGCCAGACAAAAGGAGAGGAAAAGTGAGCCAGCCAGGGTGGCTCATGAGCCCTCACATGCCAGCATTCTGGAGACTGAGGCAGGAGGGTCTTCATAAATTAGATAGTTTCAGATTCTGTCAGAGACAGACAGGGAAATGGAGGAACAATGAAAGGAAGAGAGAGAGAATGTGAATGCTGGAGGCATAAAAAAGAGTAATATTTTAAAAATCTGATTTTCCATTAAAGAAAAGTGTGGACTAGCAAGTTAGCCCAATGGATGAAGGCCTCTGGGGCTGAGCCTGTTAACCACCTCCTGTGTCCCACACAGTAGAAAAGAGCCCCAATTCCCACAGGTTGTCCTCTGGCCTCCACACATGTAATGTGACACACTGTAATAAATAAAAGTAATTTTTAAGTTAGAAAAAAATACATAAAAATCTGAATGTGGCGGCTAGTGATGGGAGGCAATGGTGGCAGAGTCACCTCCAGCCCAGCCAAGAGCTCACAGCTAGAGCTTGTCTAAAACAAAGCAAAGACACTCATAAGAAGAAAACAAAAACAAACAAGCTTTCTAGAAATAAGAGTTACACTAAAAGTGAAGGCAGAGAAGAAGGGAAGCGCTAAGGGACAGGAGGAGTTTGGAGTACCTTCTGTGTCTACAGATGTCACAGCTTGTGGTAAGGGTGGGGGCAGTATTTGACATTGGTCTCTTGGCTTGCTTACCATCCTGATAAGGCTGGGTCTAGACCAACCAAGAGCCGGATGTCTGAGGAATGTCTCCACCTTAGACCTTCCTTTCTGTGCACACCAGGGGCTTCTGATGATCACACTTAGCTTTTCAGCTTGTGGGCCAAGAAGATTCTCACTACAGAGACACCTCTTTCCCTCCTTTTCCAACCTGCACACCATGGAATGGCTAATGTCTAAGCAAAAGAGGTTCTTTGAGTGTGTTGGACAATGGGAAGCAAACATCTGTACTGAAAGGCCTGTCACAGTGTCTCCATATCTCACCCAACAGGGAGAGAGCTGTGCAAAGCAAATGCTCTCCTGGACTTGAGCTTTGAAATTCTCAGCATGCAGACATTAAACCATATGACAGGTGATTCCAGACACTGTGTCACCTGCTGGCCCCACGCAAGGACCTCTGAGTTTTAAGGGTTATTGATTAACCTTAAGCAGAGGGTCATGCCACCCCAACTTACCATATGTCCAGGTATTGGCCACTGTCTCTTTATATTTATCTCACACGGCTCTCTCACACCCAGAAAATACAGCAGGGTGCCCCAGGACTCCATGGTTTGTGATTGTTCCTTATTTTTAGGTCCCCGGAATGCTTTGGTGTAGTTCTCTGGGGTGTGTGTGTGTGTGTGTGTGTGTGTGTGTGTGTGTGTGTATGTGTGTGTGTGAAGCCCAGGGAAGTATACCATATCAAAACTTTTGGAATTTGAACTACAAACAGCTGTGAGCTGCCAAGTAGGTTCTGGGAACCAAACCTGGGTCCTCTTCAAGAGTAGCAAGTGCTCTTAATCACTGAGCCAACTCTCTAGAGCTCAACCCCACTGGATTTAAGTCACATAAAAACTGCAGGCTTACTCTGTGGCTAAGCTGCCAGTCTCTTCACCAGGGATGACTAGCTTACTGTTTGGATGTGGTCTCTGCTTCCTCCCTGCACCATGCACTCATACACTGCAGCAACAGTGAGATGAAGCCCTTGTGTGCATCCATTCTGTCCCTCTCTGCTACTTTCCAACTGTTCTCTATACTCAGTTGTGATTTCTTGATTCTTCTTCTTTCTTTTTCTTTCCGTTCTGAGTGAGGCTTCTGTTTTTAAATAGAGCATATTTTTATTATTAGGCAATTTCATATGTTTAAGCAATATATCTTCATCGTATCTACCCCAAGCTCTCTCTTCCCACTCCTCCAATGCACCCCAACATGTTCCCCTCTCTTTTCATGTCCTCTCCCTTTTTAATTCCTTCTGTCCTCCATTATTATGAGAATGCTCATGCAGGAACGGTTGGTTTCTTTGTATTCTTCCTTCCCGAAGCCTGTGCTTGCTTTCTATGCCAGTCCACATCTGATTCTACCCCACGTCTCTTCCATCATTTAAACCATCAAATGGCATTTAACAGAAGGAAACAGAAACAGGAAGCAGCAGCAGTATCTTGTCCTGCATGCCTTTCTACTCCAGCCAAGGGTCCAGGGCTTGATATAGTGATATAGACAGGGTTTGGTAGTGCACATCTGTAATCCCAGGGCTTGGGGCTGAGGTAGAATGATCATGAGTTCGAGGTTCG
Source organism: Phyllotis vaccarum (assembly GCA_033318265.1). Classification (NCBI taxonomy): domain Eukaryota; kingdom Metazoa; phylum Chordata; class Mammalia; order Rodentia; family Cricetidae; genus Phyllotis; species Phyllotis vaccarum. Next base: position 183,798,624 of record JARWLC010000001.1, on the reverse strand, counting down.
AGGCCAGCATGAACTCCGTAGCAAGACTATCTCAGATAACAAAGCAAAACATTAAAAAAAAAAAAAAATGACCATGAAGCCATATGTGTGCTCACATTTGTAATCTCTGCATGTAGGAGGCTGGTCCAGGATATTGTCGTGAGTAGTATCTGGGCTACAGATTTACCTATTTATTTGAGGGGCTCACAGCACCAGGAGAAACCAGGAGATATCTTGATGGAGTTTTTGCTTGCTACCACCATGTGGGATCTGGGGATTGAAATCAAGTTGTCAGGCTTGGCAGCAAGTACTGAGCCATCTTACTGGCCCATACTGTGGAAACACATTAATATTCAATCAGCTTGACAGTTTCTTCAGTGTCCCCAGGAAAGATGCAGTTCACTGTTAAGAGGGAGTTGTATTGGAAGCCCTTTGTGGGTTTTTTATTTCTTTTAAGGTAGGTTCTTCGATACAGGTGAACCCCTGGCATAGCCAAGGATGACTTTTAGTTTCTGATTCTCTTGCCTTCAGTTTCTGGGCTGTTATTAAAGGCATTCACCACTAAGCACAGTGGATTCTGCATTTTAAATCTCATCCCACCTACTGTGAGATTGACAGGTGCAGACTTCAGCAATCTCATCAACTCATTAGCTAATCAGATGGTTTATTTGGAGAAATGTAGAAGTTGGAAAAGACTAGAATAAACCTCTGCATTCTGCCCCCCTCCCTTTCCCATCCACCATTCTCAGGCATTCCCAACACTATCAGTTGCAAACTTTCTGGCTTTACTCAGTTCCCTGAGCTGAGCTTTACTCCGACTCCTCCTCAGCTTCCTTTTGCTTTGGTTCCTGTCTTATGGGTCATAGTACAAACTGCCCAGCGCACCTTAAGCCAGGAGCAGTCCAGGATGTCTTAAGACACACAGTGAGGACCAGGAGTTAGAGTAGTAGCAGGCCACCCAGAAGCTACCAAGGTTACTCCTGTTTTAAGAGAAGCTCCAAGTCACAGATATGGTCTCTCAGTCCCAAACACCAATTCCTAGAGAAAGATGCTGATACCACGTGACCAGACACCTTCCTACCTCCAGAAACCATGGCCTAAAGGTTTCATTACACAAACATGACAGCCAAGAGCCACTCCTGTTTGGGAAAAATGATGTAGGACACACCCAAGAAAGGAGAAGGATTCTAGGCAGATACACCCTTTGGAGTCTACTTGATAGGTTCTAGATGGGGTGTGGGGCTCAAAAGATACTGAAGTTTGGAGATGACTCGGTGGCTGAGAGCACTTGCTGCTCTTGCAGAGGACCAGGGTTTAGTTCCCAGCACCCACATGACAGCTCAAAACCACCTGTAACTTCAATTCCTGGGGATCCAGTGCCTTCTTTTGGCTTCTGAGACACCAAGCACACACATGGAGCACATATGACATATAGGAATTCACACACACAAACACATAATAAATAAATCCTTAGCCCAGTCATGATAATTCATGCCTTTAATTCCAGCAACCACTCAGGAGACAGAGGCAGGTGGATGTCTGTGAGTTCCAAGCTAGCCTGGTCTACATAGTGAGTTTTAGGCATACCAGAAGTGCCTAGTAGTGAGACCTTGTCTAAAACATAAAAAGGACAGTGAGACACATTACAGATAAATAAGTTTATTAGAAGAGTTATTGCTGCCATGGACAGACAAGGAACGGTGTTGGGGGGGGGGGTTCTCTGGAGAGAGAAATTAGAGTCTGTCTGTCAGAAGAGGCCGGAGGGGTCACAGCAAGAGCCTTCAGTTAGACTCTCTGATTGCCAGGCAGGAAGCAATGAAAGAGGGGTGGAGAACAGGATGTGTGGAAGAGGCCAATGCCCCTTTGATGTTAATCACTTCCCAGGTGTGAAATCCTGACACTGATGTGTCCGTTAGCTAAGGACTCACCGTGTCTCAGTATGGTACCTTCCAGCATCTATGAAAGAAGGGATGCTGCCCGAGCAGCTGCTGATTCTGACCATGCATTCCCACACTACTGAAATAATCTGCAGGTGGACTTGTGTCGAGAGGCTTTGAATTTGGTGTTTCTGTTTTCCTAACTGTCCTCCCAGGTCTTTCCTGGCTCCTTATCCGACTTACTGATCTTCTACCCACAATCGATTACAAATTTATTCTCAACTGATATTTCCTGGACTCGTGAGTGAGCTTTTCAGATGGAAAGTGAGTCTCTTTCTGTACATTTGTTTATTGTCTATGTAGATAGAAGAATTAGAGAGTAGGAATACTGTCTGTAACAGCATCTCTCTGGTGGGCTTAGAATTCATGAAGCCTTTCTAAGACCTTACACTGTCTTGTTACAGGAATGTGACATTGAAACAATCCATGGTACAGTCCACGTCACCATAAGGGGTTCACTGAAGGGAAACAGACCGGTTATCCTGACATACCATGATATTGGCCTTAACCGTATGTATTTGATTTTGTATGTTCCCTTTTTCTAAAGAAAATATTTATTTTTATTTCATGTGTATGAGTGTTTGCCTGTGTGTATGCTTGTGCACTACATGTATGCAGTACCTGTGGAGGCCAGAAAAGGGGAACTGGAGAATTGGAGTTACAGGTGATTGTGAGCCATCATACAGGTGCTAGAATTGAACCTCGGTCCTCTGCAAGAGCAATAAGTGTTCCTCACCACAGTCATCTCTTCTGCTCCAAACAGCTTCCCTTTGTGTAATCTTTGTATTAAAGAACACAATAATAATGTCTAGTAAAACAGACACACACACACACCCCTCTGTTTTAACACTTTTTTTTTTAGATGGCAGGTTAACATTCCAGGGTTATGAACAGGGTTGGGAATGTTAGTGTTGAGGGAACTGAAATTACATCTAACATTTGTGTCATGTATTCGAAAGGAAAAGTTATCTGCTAAACTGAGTAAGAAATTAGAACAGAGGTCATATATATTTGAGACAGGTCTCTATGCAGCACCGGCTGTCCCGGAGTTGCCTTCAATTCATAGAGATCTGCCTGCCTGCTTCTGCTGCAATTAAAGGCATGCACCATCATGCCCAGCCTTGAAATCTATTTTTTTTTTATTCAATTCCCAGCTGAGAAAATCTCAGAGTTTAAGAGTTTTAAATTCAGTAGTAAAAGTATTCTTCCTACAGACTTTTCTACCTGGTATAGGTTGGGCATTCCTAACCTAATAATTCAGAATCTAAAATGCTGTAAAGCTGAAGCTGAATGCTGAGAACACCTAGACACAATAAAGACTGCGGTGCAACCGATGCTAATGTGTGTGCATGTTCAGGTCAGTTCCCACATCCCCAAGCAGCAATTATTATCAAAATTACTTCAGGCTATGTGTATTAGGTATATATAAAGCCAAGTCCATTTTGTGCTAATATTTAGTCCAATCCCCAAGATTACAATTATTTCCAAAGCCGAAATCCACTACTAAGCATTTTAGAAGTGGCTTCTCAACAAAGTGTAGAATTAGGCTCCAGCCCTGGGCCCAGACTGCAAACATGCCCTTCCTGCTGCTCTGGCTTCCAGACGAGGCCTGTGTTCAGTTGACAGCCCAGAGCTGATCCTTAGCATGAGAAGTGATGAAGGCCATACACTAAGAGAGTAAAAATGAAGCAGCATCTCCTCCACACACACACAGCAGGTCTGACAGGAGACAAAGCCCCATGTGGTGAACAGCAGCTGAGGAGTCCTCTAGCCAGGGTCAGGGGAAGGTCAGTGTCTCTTCCTCAGGGGCATGGAAGGCAGCGTGGTGGGTAGAAAATTATTTTGTGGACCATCAGGAAACCCAGCAAACATCCACAAGGTGATTCCTACTCAGAACCCATTGCTTAGAATTGAGAAGCACTGTTCTCCAGTCACTGAGGTGCCTCCTATGGAGTCTTCCTTCAGAGCTTGAGTCACAAGCTCTGTGCTGAAAGCTCACTGAAGTGGGCTGCTGCTGGGAAGGGAATGGAAGAACAGTGGCACAGCATTGCTGGGTAGAGGAAAACCGGGGAGAGCTGGAGAAGTGTGATCCACAGGTATTCTCATCTCATAGATAAATCCTGTTTCAACACGTTCTTCAACTTTGAGGATATGCAGGAGATCACCCAGCACTTTGCCGTCTGCCACGTGGACGCCCCAGGCCAGCAAGAAGGGGCACCCTCCTTCCCAACAGGGTAAGGCCACAGGGAAGATCTCTGGGAGGCATGCAGACCAAAGTACAAATGGGTGAACGGTATGGGGCCCTAGTGTGTTTCTCTCCCTGTGATGCTATCACACCTGTAGTGGTACTGCTTGGTCTCAGAAGCCTCTGTGTGTGTGTGTGTGTGTGTGTGTGTGTGTGTGTGTGTGTGTGTGTGTGTGTGTGTGTGTGTGTGTGTGTGTGTTGAGGGTGGCTGTGTGTTTTCACATGCTGTGGAGGGCAGAGGGAGACCTTCCTGACTTGTGCTGCATTTCCCAGGGACTTCTGTAGATTAAACATAACGAAGATAAGGGAGCGTCTGCACCTGTGTAGAACCCAGGCTCTTCTAAACACTTTGTAAATGCTTATGCTTGTTAGCTGCCTTGATTCACACAACCCTGTGGGATCTGTGTCAGCGCACAGTACACAGCTGAGCTGGGATTCCAACCCAGGAAGTCTTGTTACAGAATCTTAGTTGGCTCTTTCCAAGCTGTTGTGTCTCTAAAATACAAGTTGTTATTTATCCTGGTGATATCCATTGAGATTTTTTTTTAATTTTTGCGTAGATGATGTAAAAGCACTCCGTTCTTTACAGTGTTCAGCAGAGACAGGAGCTCCTGTAGGTTGTGAAGCAGAGGCCACCATACTTGGGGAATTATTAACATGCACACACACACACACACACACACACACACACACACACACGCACACGCACGCACACACGCACACATGCACAGAGTCTCATTTTAAGATATCCTGTCCCTCACTGATTGTTCTCTCCGTGACTCTCTCCTTACTCTTCCTCCTCTGGGTCAGCTCCTGGGCTTGCCTAGTGATTTTAGAATCAGTTCATATCATAAATGAGCAGTTCATAAGTCACTGGTTCTCAACCTATGAGTCATGACTTCTTTGGGGGCAAATAACCCTTTCACAGAGGTCACATATCCGATACCCTGCATATCAGATAATTATATTATGATTCATAACAATAGCAAAATTAAAGTTATAAATTAGCAACAAAATAATTTGTGGTTGGGGGTCACCACAACATGAGGAACTGAATTAAAGTGTTGCAGATTACGAAGGTTGAGAACCACTGGCTAAGTGAAATAAATGAGCATTTATTCTGAGGAACCCAAGTTTTATAATGGTGCATAGGCCCCAAAAAGTGTTGTTTCCTCCTATAGTTAACTGCCTAAATATGACTGGCTGGCTGACTGCGAGCTACTTCCCGAGTTGACTCTGGCTGGTGGACATTCCTGAGCCTGGCAGTGAATGTTAAAGGTTTGGACATAGCACACAGTGGGGCACCTAACCAAGTCTCTTCCTGTAGCTTCCTCTGGTCTAAGGCGTGTGACTCCTTTTACTTTTTCCTCACATGGCAGTCACAGAGGACTGTGGAGCAGGCACAGTTGTTTTTAGGTACCACATCAATCGTATCCTTTGAACCTTTGGGTTTGTTTTAAAAATCAAGTGTTTTTCTAAGACTCCTGGACTGGTCAAGGTCTCCTAGTGACTGGGAAATGTGGGTGCTTTCTAATTGAGAAGGTGTCCTTCTGGGTTTCAGGTATCAGTACCCCACCATGGATGAGCTCGCCAAAATGCTGCCTCACATTCTTACACACTTAAGGTGAGTCCCAACTACAGTCTTCCACTTGTCTCTCCTCCCTATTATGAATCAAACCCAGTCTTCCTCTCCTGAGATGCTCTGCCTCAGAGCTGCCCACCCCATCACTTTGTTCCTCTGCTTCCACTCTTCCGTTTGTGTATATCCCTGAAACTGTAGTTTAATTAAAGAGAAGAGTCACTGGGTTTCTTAGTTAGATCCGCTGCTTGATAAACAATCAGAGTGGGACAGGGGTGTAGCTCAGTGATGGCACACATGTCTAGCAAGCACTGTGTTCTCAGATTCCTCATTAGCATCTTCAACACAAAGAAAACTAAGATGTACCAAAGTGGGTGCTAACTGATGGCAACATTCACGTGCAGGTTTGACAGAATTTGCAGGTGGATCTGAGGTAGGTGGAACAATGAAGATGAATTCCAGATTTCAGACATATTTCATTTTGTTGTGCCCAGAGTCCAGACCCCCCCCCCCCAAAAAAAAGACCAGCAAGAGACAGTCCAGTGCAACAGCAAAGAGTCTCTTTATTGGCAAGCTAGCTTGAGTGACTGAGTCAGATGCAGCAGTGGGATGGCAGTGAGCCTGAGCAGCACGAGGCAGGGATTTTATCGTGGGGAAGGCACTAGGGGCTTCAGAGCTGCAGGGTTACAGTCCTGGAGCTGGTCCAGGTTCAGACTAGGGGTACCTGTTAAGAATTCATTGGCTGCCTTAGCAGTGATCATTAGCGTTTACCTATATCAGCAGATCAGCAGAGGTGTACCTGGAAACTGCTTTATTGTTAATGCCCTTTCCCAGGAAGGGAATGTTTGAAATATCAGGTATTTCCCTTTAGAAGCTGGTTCCTCCCTGGATGGTGTCCACTCAGGTCCTTCCTGGAACCACCAGGGGCTGCCAGCAAGAACCTGCTGTCTGCCTGTCTTTCATTAAGCCTGTCATAGCAGTGTGTACTCAAGCTGCTCTGGGCCCCACAATTTAATCTTTAAAACAAAAGCTGCTGGGAAGTATAGCTGTGGGGCCCTAAGTTCAATCCTCAGTGGGTCAAGTTGTGAAAGATAAAATGGTAAGAAGGGGGGGCAGTGTTTTTGTCAAAGGAGGGCACTAAAGCTTGGGTCTACAAACAAGAAGATTCCCCAAGTTCTCACAGCTACTAAGTGTCAGAACCTAGCTATATGCCCAGCTTGTATTCCTTCAGTTATACAATGCTGCCACAGAAGTAAGACACTGTCAGCCTCTGAATAGCCCCATCACAAGAGACCCTTCATCTAGCAACTGATGGTAGCAGATGCAGAGAACCATAGCTAAACACGAGCTCCAGGTCCAGCTGAAGAGAGAGAGGAAAGAGTATATGAGCAAAGGGATCAGGATCATGAGGAGGAGACCCAAAGAGATGGCTGACCTGAGCTATTGGGAGCTCACTGCCTCTGAAAGACAGCTGAGGAATCTTAATTGAATGGAACTAAACCCTCCGAATGTAGATGACAGTCAAACAGTGTGAGCAGTTTGTGGCGCCTCTTGCAGTAAGACCAGTGTTTATTCCTGCTGCATGAACTGGGGAGCCCATTCCCTACAGTGGAACACCTTATTCAGCCTTGATACTGAAGGGAGGGATTTGGTCCTACCCCAACTGGATATGCCAGACCTAACTGACTTGGGAGTCCTTGCCCTCCCTGGGGAATGGATGGAGGGATGGGGTGGGGAGAGGCTGGGGGAAGACTGGGAGGAGGGAATGGAGCGGGGAGCTGTGGTGAGTAAGGGGAAAAAATTAAAAAAAAAAAAAAAAAAAAAAAGTAAGACACTGTCACTTGTCCATCTGCCTGTTCAGTCTGAAGAGCATCATTGGTATTGGAGTTGGAGCAGGAGCCTACATCCTCAGCAGATTTGCAGTAAGTACAGGAAGGATTAGTCTCAGCTCCCTGAGGAAGTGTGTGCGTCCCAGCGGGGTGCCTGCTTCTGTTGGATTTGTAAATTCCAGCTGCTCCAGCCACATGTGTATGTAAAAGCTTGCTTTGTGTGTGAAGGACCTGAAAATCCACAAATGAGGACAGAACATTGTGGAAACCTGGATGTGGCTTGGGGGGGGGGGGGGGGGGAATTGTTAAAAACCATGAAAAGTAAATTCACACCCTAATGTGACAGAACAGAGGGACTAGTCCAAACCCTATGGAAGGACTCCTGTTGGGAAATTCCTCCTGGATCATAGGGAAGTGTTTCTGGGGGTGGCATTGCCCATTCAGATGGCCTCAGGAAAGAAAACTCAGGAGCCCATGTTGTACCACAGCAGCCCACATAAGCCCTTGCTCCAAGTGTTTTAGCACACTTGCCCATAAGGAAATCACCCTGTGAGCTGAACAACTGCAGCAGGCTCTCTTCTGCTCTACAACAAAAATCTTGGCTTCCCTGAGCACCCGTGCAAGGGAAGGAGGCTTGATAGCGTTTTGAGAGCCTGGTTTCCAGGTGCTGGGTCAGACTTCAAGAGATATTGTCTGTAGGTGGTCCAGAGCGCCTCTCTGCAGTCTTCTGCACCTCACCACACATGAGGTGGTGAGGCATGGCACCAAGCTGCTGAGCAGTGTCGTGTCCACTCTTTAAAAGAGTGGGGAGTGAGAGTCTCACCCAGTTGTCTCTGTCTCTCTCTCAGCTCAATCATCCAGAGCTGGTAGAAGGTCTTGTGCTCATTAACATTGACCCGTGTGCTAAAGGCTGGATTGACTGGGCAGCTTCCAAAGTAAGTACAAATGATGATGTCCATCTGTTCGTTTTCTGGTCCATCTACTCCCTCTCCTCCTCCTCCTCCCCCCACCTGTTGATGGTGGTACTAGAGATTAAACCCATAGTCTCATGCATGCTAGGATACCATTTTACCACCGAACTTACACCCCCAGCTCCCATTTACCTTTTATCTTGAGACAGGATCTCACTAAATTGCTCAGGTTATCCATGACCCTGTGAGCCTTCAGACCCAGGGCACTAAACTAGACTTCTCTTGCTCCTGCATAATAGCCTGGCTTTTTAACTTTTTGTAAAGTTTTATTTTTATTTTATGTACATGGGTGTTTTACCTGTATGGGTATCTGTGCACCGTGTGTGCAGTTCCCATAGAAGCCAGAAAGGGGATATTGGGTCCCCTGGCACTGGCATTGCAGGCAGGTGTGAGCCAACATGTGGGTGCTAGAAACTGAACCAGGTCCTCTAGAAGAGCAATTTTCTTAACCACTGAGCCATCTTTCTGCCCCCCCCCCCCCAGTCTTTTGTGAATACACTGTTATAAATGTCTTTACCCATCACCATGTATCTCTTCTTAAACAATGTTCTACATGTAAGTTGATGTGGGATGTCTTTCTGTATGCTGTGAATATTATTCATTAATAAAAGAACTATTTAGGCCTATTGGCAGGCATCTTTGAAGGAGGTGGGAAATCTGAGCATAGATAAAGGGGAAGGAGGGCAGAGTCATGGGAGACATGATCCAGCCACCCAAGAAGCAAGATGTAAAGGTTACATGGCAAGACAGATTAATGGAAATGGGTTGAATTAAGATGTGAGAGCTAGCTAGCAATATGCGTGAGCCATAGGCCAAGCAGTATGTAATAATATAAGCATCTGAGTCATTCTGGGGGCGTGGTGTGTGTGTGTGTGTGTGTGTGTGTGTGTGTGTGTGTGTGTGTGTGTGTGTGTGTGGCTATGTAGTGGCTGGCAGGTCCGGACCTTGGGACTAGGCTGGGCTAGAAACTTTATACTACAATAAATCCTTTGCTGGATACATGTATGTCTTGGATTTGTGGTACTTGGAACCAAACTACCCAGGAGAACAGCAGAAGCATGATCGTTTTGACCCATAGCTTCAGACATTTGAATCTGTTGTGGCTGAGAGGGGGTGGTAGAATGGAACAGTTGACATCTGGACATACAAGAAGAGTCAGTACAGACAAGAAGCAACACAAGGCACAGTCCCCAGGGGCACTCCCCACCTCCACTCTAACACCCCCCCCCCCCCCGTGGCCTAATTCTCTCTCTACATTGTATTACCTTCTAATAATACCAGGGCATTATGAATCCAAGAAAATAATCCATCCACCAGGTCAGAACCTCAGGATTCAGTTGTTTGGGAAAGCCCATCAGATATACTGAAAGATGTGCCTGAGTGATGGCCTAAGCAGCTCTCTTTACTGTATGTAGTTTTATGTACTGATTTTTATTGAATGGGTTCTTTCTTTATTTTTGGTAGTTTTAGACAGGATCTTACACTATAGCCCAGGGAATCATCAAACTTATGGCAATCCTCCTGCCTCAGCCCCCTAAGTGCTGGGATAGCAGGCATGAGTCTTCCTACCCAGTTACGTGTTGCATTGTTTTGAGATAGGGCATCACATGTCCCAGGCTTGAGTTTCCTCTTGTAGCTGGGGGTGCCTCTTGAGCCTCGGATTCTCCTGCCTTCAGCTCCCAAATTCTGGCATTACAGGTCTGTACTGTGTCCCAGCCCTAAAACAACTGACTTGTGTGTGTGTGGAGCTCAGAGGACAACTACAGGGAGTCAGTTCTGCCTTCCTCCTCGCTAAGGCATGCCCTCTTGTTTCTGCTGTTATTTATCTTACTCTGGGCCATCTGGCTTTCTACAGGATCCCGTGGGCTCTGGGGCTAACTCAGGTCATCAGGTTTAAGCAGATAACACTTTGATCCACTGAGCCAGATCCTAACACAAACGGTAGGCAAATAATGTTGTTGTGAGTTATGTGTGCATGGCTCCCTGATGTGCCTGTAGACCTCACAAGATGACTTTCCCAGGTTGGTTCTCTCCTTTCACCATGTGGTTTCCAGGGGTTGACTTGGGGTCTCAGGCTCGGCAGGAAGTGCCCTTCCCTGTGCCTGCTCTCATTACTGTCCCCCTAAGTATTTGTGTGGGTTGCTTTGTTTTGAAGCAGGGCCTCATTACATGGCCTGGCTCACCTGGACCAGTGAGGCAAAGCAGTGTGGTCTTGAACTTGCAGCAATCCTTCGGAGTGCTAGGACCTCAGGCATCATCATCACCATGCTGAGCTTCCTGAGCACTCCTGAGTACAGTCAGGCCAGCAAACAGAATTAACCCTGGAAATATGTGAACCTCATCAGGTCAGCCAGGGCTAAACAGAGAAACTGTGTCTCAAAACAGATAGATAGATAGATAGATAGATAGATAGATAGATAGATAGATAGATAGGTAGGTAGGTAGGTAGGTAGGTAGGTAGGTAGGTAGGAAGGAAGGAAGGAAGGAAGGAAGGAAGGAAGGAAGGAAGGAAGGAAGGAAAGAAGGAAGGAAGGAAGGAAGGAAGGAAGGAAGGACTCGGGAGGCAGAGGCCGGCAAATCTCTGGAGGCCAGCCTCTTCTACAGAGCAAGTTAAGGGACAGGTTCAAAAGCTACATACTGTTTTTTTTTAAAGCTATCTTAAAAAAACAGTAAATAAACAAATAATTTGTTCCTCAAATATCTTCTGTCTGTGAATTGCAGTTTTCCATTTTTGATGAATAAAATGAATGAAATTAGTAACTTTAATAAGATTGTTGATATTTGCTGTCTGAAAAAGGGGAGAAATTTAGTTAGCCCTTAAGATATGTCAAGGGAGAGAGGAGACTGAAAGAGTATACCATTGACTTTACTGCCGTAAGCAATCACTGAGTTATAAATAATAAATGAGTTAAAATAATCACTGGCTTATAAAAAATAAAGAAGTTAGAAAAAAAAACAACAAAAAAGACCGGGAGCCAAGGAGTTGCCTCAGTTGGTAAAGGTGCTTGTCTCTATGGTTGGTGACCTGAGTTCAATCCCCAGGATCCAACTGCTTCTCACAGGTTGTCCTCTGACCTCTGCATGTGCAGTGTGACACATGCTCACACAATTTACACAGTAAAAGTAAACAGTTTTCTTACTCAGAGTGATGTTCGCTGGTTAAGAATCCTTGGTGGCTCCTGCTAACAACCTGTTTGGGAAATCTCAAAAATCACCTGCCACTCCAGTCCTGGGGATTCGATGCCCTCTTCTGGACTCTGAGGGCCCCTACACTCCTGCACATATCCAAACAACACATGGATACACATAATATAAAAATAACAATAAAAATACATCTCTAGGGGCTAAAAGGGGGGCTCAGTGGTTAAGAGCACTTTAATTGCCTTTCTAGAGGACCAGATTCAGTTCCCAAAACCCAAGTGACAGCTCTCAATTACCACATGATCTAATGTCCTTCTGACTTCTGTGGACACCAGGCATGCATACGTGATGCATGTATATATACATGCAGGCAAAACACTCATACAGATAAAAATAAAATAAATCTAAAACTTATTTTATTTTTTTTTATTTTAGTTTTTCAAGACAGAGTTTCTCTGTGTAGCTCTACCTGTCTAGGAACTCACTCTGTAGATCAGGTTGGCTTCAAACTCACAGAGCTCTGCCTGTCTCTGTCTCCCAAGTGCTGGGATTAAAGGGTATGCCACTATTGCCCCAAATTTTTTTAAAATAAATCTTTCTTAAAATACAGAGATGAAGGAAGTGCATTGTATTATATTTGTTATATATATAATTTCATTTACATGGATCTCATCTATCTTGAAGAGGATTCCTAGTTTTAAGCTGAAAAGAAGCAGTTTTGAGACAGTTTCTTGCTAATATAAGTGTTATTTTAATCTACACTGTGTCCATGTGCATGTAGAGGCCTAAGACTGGTGTTGGGAACCTGTACCAGTGCTTCATTTGAACCACTGAGGCAGGATTTCTCAGTTAAACTTAGAACTCATTGATATGGCTGGTGGGGGGGGGGCAGTTCCTGTCTTTGCCTTCTGAAGCTGAGATTGCAGATGGGTTCTAACACTCTCTCAGTATTTGTGGGTTTCTAGGTGTCTGAACAGCTGCAGTACTTATGTAACAAGCACTTTAAGCATGGTATCATTTCCACAACCCTGACATTAATTTTTATGTTTATTTAATTCCCAGGACAACCCAGAGAAGTGGCATGTGTTAATCCTGTAGAGATATGTATGCCATTTGCCTAAGCTAAAAGGTCCAGGACTCGATATAGTGATGAAAGTGTTGGTTGTCAGTCAGATAGATGGAAAAAGAATCTGAAAAAAAAATAATAAAGTAACAACACAAAGGTAAAATATGTGATAAAATGTGTCACATGAGGAAAGGCTGGAGACAGCCACGTAAACTCAGCCCTGGTAAGTGAGAAGAATTGAGAGTCCCAAGCCAGCCTGGGCTGCACAATTAGACCATGTTCCAAATTAAAAATAATTGTAACTTGGCTATTAAAGGAAATGAGAAGATTCTCTAATTAGATCAAAATAGACATACACTATGATGTTAATTTTGTCAAATACATGTATATGCACAAGAGAAGAGGGAAATGATTTGTGAGAAGTGGTTACGTCTTTCTGTGTTAGTTAATCGCAAATGAAAGCTTTTCATGTTTTCTCCTTTTCTAATTTTAGATAAGTATATAACTTTAATAATTATTCATAAACGTTCTACCTACCAAAAACCAGATTCTGAACAGTCTCTCTGCCCCTCCCCACATTTATTGGCTTCCCTAGCTTTGGATGGTGTGTACTAACAATGCTGTGGAATTCTCTCACAGTCTAACTTCTGTAAAATGGGCTCACCTATCTAGTCTACCGCCCCACACTTAGATGTGTGACAACCTAGTGACATTCACAGAACACTCTGGGTCTCTGAACATCATGAATGGTGCAACATGAAGTGAGCTGGGTAATTCATTCTCCTCCTCTTCCATCTGTAGTCTAGGGCTCAGTGACAGCATGGGGTGGTTTCAGGCCACCTTTTCCCCTAATCTTTCACCCATGTCCAAGTCTCTCCCTCACCACCTCTTCTGTGTCCTCACCTGCAACTCAGTACTTCACCTCCCATCCAAGTGCTCAGTAGGAATTCCATCCAAAGCCCAGGAAGAAACCTTAAAGGGGAATTGGCACAATCATTTGAGCTGGAAATGTTTCTGAAAATAGACTGTCTCCAGATTGACACAGATTGCTGCATTTATTAGATGTGAGATGCATCGTTTTAAAATGGGAAGAATTGGGAGAAGCATGTTCAAAATGTGAGAACATTCTGAAAATATAGCTATTCCTCCCACTGCCTGAGACAAAGATGGATAAACCTGGAGGGAATTTTTTTCTTTGTCTCATGGGTGTCTTGGGCAGGGTTGCAAGTCGATCTCCACCCGCCATCAGCCCAGTGTGGATGCAGAAATGGGCAGGAATGGAGCAGCAGATGCCATGAGTCTCAGGGCCACTGATCCTTCCAGCCCTAGATCAAAGCAAGCGCTGCGCATACCATGGAAAGAATACTTAGGTTTTTCCTTCTGTTTTTGCTTTTTTTTTTTTTCACATTTCTTTGAAACGATACTGGTCTGTGTTTTTGAAATGATATGTGTAAAGTGCACCTTCCTTGAGTGGACAGCAGTGAAATGCTCACACATGTTCTCTCTCCTAACATAGTTTTCTGTCTTCTAGCTCTCAGGCTTGATGACCAACATTGTGGACATAATTTTGGCTCATCACTTTGGGCAGGTAAGCACCTGTGCAGACAGGAGAGCTGGATTTACTGGCTTGTGTGCAAAGCTTTGTTGTGCTTTAGGAAAGAAAAGAGGTACCTTGCAAGACCCTGGCAGATGACATGTCCCATGCAGCCAGAAGAGCATGTGACCCCACAAGGGCCAGGCCCATGGGAGAGGCTTTATTAGCCTCACGGATCTTGGCACTTGGAGAGTGACAGAAACAGCATCTCTCCCACCTGTCCCCTGTGAGCAGAATGCCATCTGTGAATGTTTGACAACACAGTGCTTCACCAGACATCTTCAGAGCCATCAGGAGGTTCAGGAAAGGCTTCGTGGAAATACAAATCTCAGAAGAATAAAAAAAAAAATCAAATAACACTGAAATGTTATTGGGAGAGGAGCTTAGTGATGATCGTATTCAGCCCCTGTGAACTGACAGACACTGAACTCTACAGCAGGGGTGCCTCTTGTCCTGTGGATCATTGTTGGTGAGGATTTGCCTCCAGTCCTGTTTTCAAAGGGAAAGTGAGAGATGGAGAAACTGATTAATGAGATTAAGAGCTGTGAGGTGGGGTCGGTGTGTGGATCCAGCAAGGGGTAAAGGCTGGTCAGTCTGTGTATTTAATTCTAAATACACCTAAAGGAAAATGGAAGGCTAGGATAGATCAAAACAGTTAGTACCTACTGATTGTGTATGTGCTAAGTAGTCTAAAAGCTACTTTAGGTGACAAGAGAGATGGCTCAGCATTGACTGTGGTCCCAGGTTCAAGTCCCAGCTCTATATACTGTTTGTTGTAACCTTCAGTCTTTTGGGCTCAGACACCCTCTTCTGGCCTCTTCAGGCACTGCAAGTGTGTCCTGTACAGACATGTGCAGGCAAAATTAGCCAAACATAAAATAAGCATTTTCAATAAAATTGAAAGAACATCTGGGCATGGTGGCACACATCTTTAAGCCCAGCACTTGGGAGGCAGAGGCAAATAGATTTCTGTGAGTTCCAGGATATATAGTCTGGTTTATAAACTGAGTTCCAGGATAGCCAGGGCTACACATACCCTGTCTCAAAAGAACAAAACAAAACTAATAACTGTTGATCCAGATATCCAAACTCGGTTGTTTTCCTCAGGTTCGGTGGCCTAATGAAACCCTAGAGAAACCGTGCTGTAAATTGTGTTGACAGTGGTTTATTATTATTTTAGCTTTAGTTCTTTGAGACTTTCATACATGAGTTCACATGTAGTCTCATCATTTCCATTCCTCGTTCTCCCTGGAGTTGATGTTGAAATCCAAGGTCACCTCCAAAGCTCATCCTTTCATTCTTTGTGTCTTTGTGTGTACGTGTTTTGTATACATATTCATCTGCATATGAGTATATGTGTGCATATGTGTGTATATGTGTGGTGCTCAGAGGTCAGCGTAAGTGTCTTTCTGAACAAATCTTTTCTCAGCTGTAGGCATTATCTACTTGTCACCAGGGCTCCTGGCCAAAATGCTTGGCTCTGCTGAGCATTTATTTGCCCGTCTTAAGAGAAGACATTATATATGTGACATGTATATTCTCATATGGAAAATTCAGTTTTTTAGTTTTGACCAACACTGGGGAAAAGGAAATCCTAGGTATGTGTCCACCTTGCCACGGCAGTGCCCGGATCCAAAGGAAAGGTGACAGTGTGTGCTAGTGTGTATTTACCTGTGTGCCTGTCACAGGGGTAGGGGCAGCCTTCTCCTGGTGCAGGAATATTGGAGTGGCTGGTTTCATTCCCAGAAGGGTGTTTCCTCCAAGAATCCTAATTCCTAGAGTCCCATTAAAATTCCCCTTATATGCTTCATTCTTGATGGATTTTAGACAGTATGCCACTGGGTTTGTCATCATTAGAATGTATCCGGGCACCTGAAGCAGGTATTTCAGAAAAAAATAAAATAAAAGAAGAAGAGGGGGAAAGAGAGGAGGAGAGAGGGAGAGGGAGAGGGAGACGGAGAGGGAGAGGGAGAGAGAGAGAGGAGAGAGAGAGAGCAGGCAGGATAGGAGCCAAGGCTGGAGAGGACCGCTTCACCTAGTGGACAGATAGGTGATCTGCATCAGAACCATCTGGTCCTTCCTTTCCAAGGCTTTTATCAGGGTTGCAATTTCCCATTGTCTCCGAACAAAGTCATCAGTGATGTTCCTGAGCTATCAAAGCTGGGAGGTGTGGCCCAGAATCTCACTTAAGAAGGGAAGACATTATAAAGAAAAACTACCTTGAGCGGGAGAGTTGGCTGAGCAGTTAAGAACATTTGGTGTTCTTACAGAGGACCCAGGCTTAGTGGCTGCTTGGCAGCTCACAACTGAGCCACCAGTTTCAGGGGACCCAGTGCACTCTTTTGATTAACGTGTACCTCATGCACATGGTACACTTACACACATGAAAACACTCACACACATAACACATTTAAACTAGACTTGGCTACATAGTAAGTTTCATGTCAGCTAACCTAATCATATATACAAAAAGCACAGGTAATGCTTTATTTCACTAATAAGAAAAATACAATTGGGCTATCAGTGGATAAAGATGAATTTGGTCCCAGAGACCCACATGATGAAAGTAAGGACCAGACTCAAGAATGTCATCCCTTGACAACGATGGTGAGAAGCATATGCATAAGTACACACACACATACATACACACATGTGCACACACACATGCACACACACGCACAAACACACCTGCACACATATACATACACACCTGTACACACACGTACACACACACACACTAAAACCGGTGATACCTGCCCACATTATCATCTACCAAATTAGCCAAACAGAAGACAATGATTATGAACAAGGAGGGTGGGGTAGGAGGTAAAGGTGATGAGAGTTCAATTCCTAGATTCTCTGCAGAGATAGAAAGAGAGAACTAACTCCACAGAACTGTCCTCTGGCTTCCACACTCGTGCTGCGGCGTGGGTGCCCACACACACTAAATGTAAGATAAAAAGTAACTGTGGAGTCTGTATCTATCTGGCATGAGGCCAGGGGTTCAACCCTAGCACTATATTAGCCTATTAGGGTAAGCTTGTCTGTAGCTGCAGCTCTCAGGAGGTAGAGACGGAGGATGAAGAAGTTCAAGGTCATCCTTGACTACATATTGAGGTGAAAGTCAGCTGGGCTATATGAGATTCTGCCTCAAACAATAAAAAAGGTGATTTCAATTTTTTTAAAGAGATTTGTTTTATTTATTTATTTACTATGAATGTACACAGTGTTCTATCATACATGGCTGCATGCCAGAAGAGGGTATCATCTCATTACAGATGGTTGTGAGCCACCATGTATTTGCTAAGAATTGAACCCGGGATTTTTGGAAGAGCAGCCAGTGCTCTTAACCTCTGAGCCATCTCTCCAGCCCTGTGATTTCAATATTAACAGGGGTGCAAGAAACAGATAATATAAAACGTGATTGTTCTCCATTTCCTGCCAAGGAATACTCTCTCTCAGGCCTAAGGGGAAGTGAAAAGTATATGTTAGAAATGCGTGTATAAGAGTACAGTTGGTGTTTTTAAAAAGATCTATGTGTATTGGTAGAAGGAGGAGAATTTCTATAATTCAGTTTTGCCTTAAATATTTGCATTAGTGACTAGGTTCATGTTTGCCCTTAATATGTCAATAATGCTGCACAGTAGGTTCTGGAGGCATGAGACAGGAGAAAGGGAACCAAAGCCATATATTAGGACCATGACAGGTAAGACTTTACTGGGACTTGGCTGCAGAGGGCTGTCATTAGGGAGACAATAGTGAACACAGTGGGGGTCAGGACAAAGGCAGCAGCAAGCCCTTGGGCTTCTGGGGTGTGCTAAATGTTGGCAGTTTTCTGCTTGTGATGGGCATCATTTCCGAAGATGTCTTCCTTATTTATGAGCATCTGGTCTTAATGTTTTCAGCCACTGAATTATCCCAGAACTTGTGAGTCTCTCCTGCTGCTGACATCATTGTCCTGCACAAACATCCTGGCTTTGGGATTAGCTTGGGGCCTTATGTAGGGTTGGAGAGCTTGAGCTGTGATCAGTGCTGGAGCCAGTGTACAGGGCAGAAGAAGCATACCATCTCCAAGGTGACATTTCTGCTAAAGCATTTCCCAGATGACCAATAAATACATCTACATGCAGAGCTGAGGGGAATCTGATCAGCAATAGGAAAGTAGAGAGACACAGTCCAAGCCTTTTGTTCCATTTTCATGGCCCAATGAACGGGTCAGTGTTTTCAGCAAAAGCAGCCTTCAAATTTCTCCTGTTACCTAGGCAACCGTTATCATAACCCACACATCAGAAGTGTCATTTACAGGAAAGCCAGAGAGGGAACGATGTTGTATTGCCAAGCTGTGTTACTTCCAAAAATCATTCAGTGCTAAGTCAATTAAGAATCAATAAGCTGGTGTGTGTAGGTGGGGGGATGATATTGATTTGATTTCCTTTTTCTTCCGTGATAATTCCCCCTTGTCCGTGATGTTTGTGTGGCTTCTCAGACCCTACCAGTTTTGTAGCTTGATCCAGGCACAGGGCCTCCAGGTCGGCAAATGCTGGCCTGCATTAAAATGTGATGTTTAATGACAACGCTATGGGAAGCTTTAATGGGTCATATGTGAAGAATTCAGAGATATTTGTGTTTTGGCGTTTATAGCAGCAATCTCTACGTGTTTCAGAGTAACATTTATTCCCATTTTACCTCAAATTCTGCTGTTCAAGTTCCTCTCTAGGGGTCCTGGCTAGCCACCATTATCTGTACTGTTGTCTGTCATAGTATTCATTTCTTACTTGTGTGTGTGTGAGTGTGTGTGAGCGTGTGTGAGCATGTGTGAGTGTGTGTGAGAGCGTGTGTGAGTGTGAGTGTGTGAGCAAGTGTGAGTGTGTGAGTGTGTGAGTGAGTGTGTGAGCGAGTGTGGGTGTGTGTGTGTGTGTGTGAGTGTGTGTGAGTGTGTGCATGTGTCTGTGTCTGCTCTCTGTCTGTAGTCTCTGTAGCTTAGCATATGTCTTCTGCTTATTCTAGGAAGAGTTGAGGACCAACTTGGAACTGATTCAAAGTTTCAGAGTACGCATTGCCCAAGATATCAACCAAGGAAACCTAGAACTTTTCCTGCGCTCTTACGACAGGTGCAGTGTTTCCCATTCCCACAGATCAGTTCAAAAGAGATGATTGACAGCTATAAGAGAATAGAGACAGGGAACGTCCCCTGTGTTGTGTGACAGTTTGGATGTGCTATTTGACCATGTGTATAGAAAAACCAAGGGAAGAACACTTGAGCTTTGACTTAATTGCTTTTTGGTGGAATTGTTTCATAAGGCAGAAGTAGCCTGGGGGTGCTGAAATATAAAACAAAAGTTTATGAATTCCAGAATTTACACAATTCTTCCCCCATTGTCAGAGTGAGAAGGGTGTGCTGATTCCTGTCCTGGGAACCCATTCTCAGGCTGAAGACCCTGGCTGCTCGTCACTCCCTGAGAGGAGGGAAAGCTGAGGAACTGGGTCAGTGTGACTCTCCCCAGAGTTACACAGCCATTAGGGAGCCTTGCCAGGCTTGAACCTGCTCTCCAGGGTGGCCCTATTTTTAGCTGAAACTCTGTTAGTAGAATGCTTCTCTCAATGCACAAGGTCTTGTGTTTGACCCCAACACTCCCGTGCTAGATTGTTACAAAGAAAGCCCCCCCTTCTCCTTAGTCCCAAACATTCCCTCCTCCTCAGGGGCTCATTCCTACAGACCACTTGGAAAATCCAAATTAGACTCGAGGATTTCAGTAGTTTGAGTTTTAAAGTTCTCTCCCTTTTTAGCACCCTATAAAAATCTGGTCTTGTTCTGTAGCATGTGGGGTGCCATGGAAACAGCTGCTCAGAACAGCTCAGGGCCCTTCCATCCTCAAGTGTGAAGAAAAGACAGTGTTCCTAGACTCTCATGCTCTGGATTATATGTCCAAAAACACAATACGGGCTGTGGTTTTCCTGCAAATGATACTGATTCTGATTTGTTTGCCTAGACGCAGAAACCTGAAGATAAAAAGACCCAAACCAGGCCAAAATGATAACAGGCTGAAAACATTAAAGTAAGTGTCTCAGTGCCTCCACTGAGTGGCTGTGTATCTGCCTATCATGACGAATCCATTGTCCACAGTGTTTGTGCTTACCTGCTGACTGACTCCTCTTCTTCCACACGTTCCTAGATGTTCTACTTTACTGGTGGTAGGGGACAATTCACCTGCTGTGGAGGCTGTGGTAAGTATGTCCTGAAGTGAGCAGGCTGGAATTGAAGTGTAGTCCGATGTGTGTGACAGGTGTGCTGTATCTAATGGCACCTACTAGGTTTTACTTTTACATATTTTGAAAATCAATTCCTCATCAGTCACCAGGTCTCATCAGATTGATCAGTGTAGTCCTTTGTGGCTCTGTGAGCTGCTGTTGACTCTGTGGCAATTAGTACAGTGAAATACTATATACTTATTGTTAGAGTTCTAGTACACAGCCAGCCTCCCACCTGGGGAAAGTTACCGTACATTCTGAAGGCTAGAAGGGAGCTGGGGCCTGGAGCCTTCCTCTGCTTGCTTCTGAAGTGCAGTACACATTGAGAAAAGTCCTCAGTGGAAAGAATGAGGAAAATGTTACAAAGCAGAAGGATGGGACGTTGTGGTCGCCTGTTCTTTAACACAGCCCTGATTATATTAAATATGCCAGATTTGGGGGCTGGGTTACTGGGAAAGGCGGAACCCAAGAGCTAGTTTTATATCTTATCATATAGACTATACTATGGCAACTTGGAGTCTCAATTGTGAGTTTATGTCTGGAATAGTTCCTTCCTTTCCTTTTTTCTTTCTTTTTAAAATATTTATTTATTTGTTTATTATGTATACAGTGTTCTGTCTGCATGTATGCCTGCACACCAGAAGAGGGCGCTAGATACCATTATAGATGGTTGG
Organism: Phyllotis vaccarum; assembly: GCA_033318265.1. Classification (NCBI taxonomy): domain Eukaryota; kingdom Metazoa; phylum Chordata; class Mammalia; order Rodentia; family Cricetidae; genus Phyllotis; species Phyllotis vaccarum. Next base: position 183,777,360 of record JARWLC010000001.1, on the reverse strand, counting down.
GAGACACCATGTGGTTGCTGGGAGTTGAACTCAGGACCTCTGGAAGAGCAGCCAGTGCTCTTAACCTCTGAGCCATCTCTCCAGCCCCTCTTCTTTCTTTTTCTTTTTCTTTTTCTTTTTTAAAGACAGGATTTTTCTTTGCAGCTCTGGCTGTCCTGGAACACATTCTGTAGATGAGACTGGCTCCGAACTCACAGAGAGCCACCTGCCTCTGCCTCCTGAGTACCAGAATTAAAGTCTAGCACCACTGCCCAGCTTTGCATTTTCGTTACATCTGGTCTCATGTTTCTAGTTAAACCATTTCCTACAAAACCACTCCTTGGTCATGCCCGGTCAAAACTGTAACATCTCTGGCTGTGGCAGTCCATTTTTCTCACAACTGAAGTCATGTGTTGTGAAAGGTGGAAATTTTGAGTACATACTGTATATGGCATAAAATTGTGAGTCTGTGGAAACAAAGATGAGAGTTTGACTTATTATTTTGTTACTATTTACCCTAAGGAACATCACTGGGGTAACTTCAAAAAGAAACATGTGGCTCTTCAGAGTCTGGAAACGAGTTAAAAACTGAAATGTCACAGGCGGTGGGGGCACACCTTTAATCCCAGCACTCAGGAAGTAGAGGCAGGTGGATCTCTGAGTTTGAGGCCAGCCAGGTCTACAGAGTGAGTTCCAGGACAGCCTGGGCTACATGGAGAAACTTTGTCTTGAAAAACTAACAAAACAGAACTGCTGTCTGTGCATGACCCCTCAGTCAGTAAAAATCTCAGGGCAAAAGGGGAGAGAGAGAGAGAGAGAGAGAGAGAGAGAGAGAGAGAGAGAGAGAGAGAGAGAGAGAGAGAGAGAGAGAGAGAGAGGAGGAGAGGGGAGAGAGAGAGGAGAGAGAGAGAGGAGAGAGAGAGGAGAGAGAGAGAGGAGAGAGAGAGAGGAGAGAGGGGGGAGAGAGAGAGGAGAGAGAGGAGAGAGAGAGGGGAGAGAGAGGGGGAGGGGAGAGAGAGAGAGAGAGAGAGAGAGAGAGAGAGAGAGAGAGAGAGAGAGAGAGAGAGAGGAATTCATCTTCATTCTTCATACTGGGGAGCCAGAGACCTTGAGGCAGAAGACTCAGTGGTTGGGGAGTGGCATCCCTCCACTCCAGGCAGGAGGGCTGTGTAGGAAGGTGGAGATAGTGCACAGCCCAGCTGATAGGCCAGTTGTGCATGGGAGAGACCCCAGCAGGACAGAGCCACAGTCCTGTTCACCTCTCAGAGAAAGAAGCTTCCTCGCCCACATGTCATGGTCAATAGAAAGAGCCTTTAGATTCAGCAGGCTGTTCATTAAAGAGTAAAAGGCAATGAAGTTGCCAGATATTTATATTATGTACTTGGTTTTGTTTTACTCTTTCCTCTTTTGGAGGCCTGCCTCTTTGCTCCCAAATAATCACAGGGAATCTTATTATTGCTTATAAATGCCCAATCTTAGCTTGGCTTGTGTCTAGCCAGCTTTTCTTAAATTAGCCCATCTACCTTTTGCCTTTGGGATTTCGCCTTTTTCTATTTCTGAATATCTTTTCTTTCCTTCTTACTCTGTGTCTGGCCATTTAGCTGGGTGGCCGTGTAGCTGGGTGGCCGGGTGGCTGTGTAGCTGGGTGGCTAGATGACCAGGTGGCCGTGTAGCTGGGTGACCAGGTGGCTGTGTAGCTGGGTGGCTGTGTAGCTGGGTGGCTGTGTAGCTGGGTGGCCGGGTGGCCATGTAGCTAGATGACCAGGTGGCTGTGTAGCTGGGTGACCAGGTGGCTGTGTAGCTGGGTGACCAGGTGGCTGTGTAGCTGGGTGACCAGGTGGCTGTGTAGCTGGGTGGCTGTGTAGCTGGGTGGCTGTGTAGCTGGGTGGCCGGGTGGCCATGTAGCTAGATGACCAGGTGGCCGTGTAGCTGGGTGACCAGGTGGCTGTGTAGCTGGGTGACTGGCTCCTGATGTTTTCCTCTTGCTCCTCTTTCCCCAGATTTCTCCTATTTAATCTCTCTGCCTGCCATCCTTGCTTCTCCTCTCTCCTGTCTCGCTATTGGCTATTCAGCTCTTTATTAGACCGATCAGGTGTTTTAGGCAGGCAAAGTAACACAGCTTCACAGAGTTAAATGCAACACAAAAGAATGCAACACATCTTTGTGTCATTAAACTAATGTTCCACAGCATGAACACATGTGAAACATCTTTAATATTGTACAATATTACAAACATTCTGTGTGTGTGTGTGTGTGTGTGTGTGTGTGTGTGTGTGTTTGAGTGTATGCATGTGCACATGTGGAGGCCAGAAAACAATGTGCAAGAGTTTGTTCTTTGCTTCCATCCTTTGAGCTCTGGAGATCGAGATCAAAGACAGGTCATCCAGGTGGCAGCAAGTGCTTTTACTGCTGAGCCAATTTGCCAGCTCTTTTCCAGATTTGTAGAGGTGTTCTGAAGTATCAGATATGACAAGAATCACTTGAAACCCATAGTCTGTGTTGGTACTCTAACTGAGTTGGCCACAGCAAGGTGAGCTCTTGTAGGATCATTTCTATGCAAAGCCACTGATTATTTTCCTAACAGCTTATACAATTTTCTCCTTTGTTTTAAAGGTTGAATGCAATTCTCGCCTTGACCCTACAAACACAAGTTTCCTGAAGGTAATGCGTTTTCTGTCACTGCCGACCACTTGTGAGTGAGTTAGCATGATTTCAGATCAGGGTTCCTAGGGAAGCTTCACAGAAAAGCTGCTCACGATTCTGTCACTCAGTGTTTTAAACAAAAAGGAACAGAACCTCTGAGTCTGTTCCCCTTTGTTAGTTACTTTTCTATTACTGCAGTAAACCCCATGAGCAAGGCAATGGCTAAAAAAAGGTGTTGATATGGATTTACAGTCTCAGGGTTAAGTCTATGATGATGGAGCAGGCCTGGAGGTAGGAGCAGATGAAAGCTCACATCCTGATCCACAAATAGGGCCAGAGAGCCCACTGGGAATGGCACAACGGTAACCTCAAAGCCCCCCCCCCCCCATGACACACCTCCTCTGACAAGGTGACACCTCCTAATGCTTTCTAAATAGTTCTACCAAGTGGGCACCAAGCATTCAGACATGTGAGCCTATGGGGGCATACATGAACACATACATGTATGTGTACCACATACAGAGGATCATATAAATACATGAAGGGAGAATAATCACCAGCTTAAACACTGAGAAGAGCTACTCCTTGCAGATCTGAATTAAATGCTATAAGCACGCTTGGCAGACTGGAGTCTATTCCAAACCACCACAGTCCTCAGAGATACCGGAAAATAGAATAAACAGAACAAAAAATTTAAATTGCTCATAATCCTAGTACAAAGCGTTTTATATATATATATATAAAATTTATATATATATATAAAACATATATATATATATATATATACAGGGCTACACAGAGAAATCTGCCTCGAAATGCCCCCTAAAGACATTTATAGTTCTATATTTGTGTTCTTCCCATTCATGTCATAAACATTTCCCCATATCATCAAAAATTGCATAGGCCAGATGTGCACAGGCACACATCTGTTATGCCAGCCCTTGGAAGGTAGAAGTAGGAGCATCTTGACTTGGAGGCCAGCTTTGGCTACATAGGAGACTGTAAAAAACAAAAACTTTAACAAAAATTTTGGTTTGCTAAGCTGGTTAATTAGTGGCACATGCATTTAATCCCAGCACTCAGAAGGCAGAAGTATATGGATCTCTGTGAGTTGGAGGCCAGCCTGGTCTACAGAGTGAGTTACAGGACAGCCAGGGCTTCACAGAGAAACTTTGTCTTGGAGGAGGAAAGAAGCCCATGGTTCTTTGAAAGAATAATATATGTTTTTTTTTAAATGTTAATAATTCAGTGTCATTGAGAGAATCAAAACATGATGGAAATGTTTTGACAGTCTTAGCCTTGTATTTCTAATAAAGTTCTGGAAATACTCTGATATTTAGGATAGGTGCACTCTAAGCAGGTAGACAGCAACATTTTGGGGTGGGGGAGGTCTCATGTATCCCAGAAGGGCCTCAAAATTCTGATAACTGAAGATGATCTTGAATTTCTGATTCTCTTGCTTCCACCTTCCATGTCCTGGGATTCCATGCGTGAACCACTGTGTGCAGTTCACGCAGAGCTAGGGGTTGAGCCCTAGGTTTTGTGCATCCCAGGCAAGCACTCTGCCAATTCTACATCCCCACACCCAGACAGCAACTCTTTTACTTATTTATTTTCTTTTTGAGATAGGGTCACTTTACATTGCCCTGACCAGCCCAGAACTCACTCTGTAGAGCAGGCAGGTCTCTTGAGTGCTGGGATTAAGGCGTATGCCACTATGGCTGCCACACAGCCACTTTGTACCTACATTTCTGAGCTGGTGTGAAGATTCTCCCTATTTCCCTCTCTTTCCCTCTTCTTGGGATGGTGTTTGGAGGCACTCGGAGTGGTCCAGAATTTGACACACCATCATAGGTTTCCCTACAATACAGCCTTTAACAAAACTAGACTGTCTCAACCCCCTGGCAATAGGATCATTTACTTTTATACCAAGAAGATTGGGAAAGCATCAGAATCTAAATGCATTGTGTGGGCTGTAAGGTCTAAAGTCCTCATGAGATTGTGTAAAACAAAGAGACATGTGATTGTCCCACGTGTGCTGAGTGTGTCCCAGGACAAGTTCAAATGTGCTTCCTTGGTGAGGACAGAAACTCGCTGTCAAAGTGTTGAAAGCAGAGTTAGAGCAAAAGTAATATGGAGCTTTCTTAAGTGATAGAAGTCAAGATTCCATCTAAAAAATATATATATTCACTCCATTGGTTGAGTTTGGTGGCACACACCTTTTATCATAGCACTCAGAAAGCAGAGGCAGGAGAGTGTCTGTGAGTTCAAGGCCAGGCTAGCCAGAGCTATATAGTGAGACCTTGTCAAAAAAATTTTTTTGCCCATTTCAATGTCCCCGACAGAAACTCTGGCTGAGTGTTGTTAGACACATGTGTTTGGGGATCCCACTTTCTACTCTGCTGCTCCTGAGGCAGGGAAACAAATGCCAGGTTATCTGATAGGTAATAATGTGTAAATAATCTCCTTGTCCTGTGACATAGCCCAGCAGGTACAGGCATTGTCATGTATGCTTGGTCACCTGGGTTTGGTCCCTGAAGCACACCACACATGTATACACTCCTACACACAGGCACACACAGGCACGCTCTTGTGGGTGTGTACCAACATGCCTGGAGGTGCACATGCAAATGTGCAGGGGTCAGAGGCTCCCAGAGAATGACAAGTCATTCTCTGCTTCATTCATTGTTTTGAGAGAGGGTCACACTATGCAGCCCTAGCCATAAAATTCACTATGTAGACCAGGATTATTGAACTCATAGAGAGCTACCTGCCTCTGCCAAGTACTGAGATTAAAAATGTGGAATACCATGCCTGCCTCTCCACCTTATATTTTGAGATACAGCCTTTCTTCTTTTAATACGTATATGTATGTGTGTGAGAGAGACAGTGTATTATACCAACCATGTAGAGGAAGGAGTCCAGGGGATCAAAAGAGGTCCCCAGGACCTGCAGCTACAGATGTTTTGAGCCTTCATGTGTGTGGTGGGAGTGAATTCCTTCGCAAGAAGAGTAAGTCCTCTCAATCACTGAGCCATCTTACCAGCCTTGAGCCAGTCTTTCATAGACTCAGCTAGACTGGTAGGCTAATAGATCCAGAGCTCTGCCCCTCACTTCAGAGCACTGGGTGACCACAGATAGGCACCACAGAGGGCACTTAATCAATCAAGCCTCAAACTCTTAGGCTCTCGGTGGCATTCTATATCTTAAACAATAACTTCCCTTTAAAGTGTGTATTTGGGGGTTTTGTGGGGGGGTTGATGTCCTGGAACTGATTCTGTAGACCAGGCTGGCCCCTGCTTTGGGAATGCTAGTGCCTGGCATAAAGTTTTCTAGCAATGAAACTGAATTCATATCCCTTTAAATAGAGACAAGTCAAAGTCGGGTGTAATGGTGCATATCTTTAATGCCAGCATTCAGGAATCAGAGGCAGGAGAATCTCTGAGTTTTAGATGAACCTGGTGTACATAGAGATTCCAGGACAGCCAAGACTACATGAAGAGCCCCTGTCAACAAACAAATGAGTCAACTCAGCCAAGTTCCCCCTTTGAAAGGACCTGGAGTGCTGAGAGCATCCCCCTTAGTGGAGGTCCTGCTGACTTAGGTGTTCTTCCTTTTCTAGATGGCAGACTGTGGAGGACTGCCCCAAGTAGTTCAGGTAAGGAAGTGTTCATAATAATTACACACTTTCCCTTCCTCTCTCTCCCCTCTATCATTGCTACCTCTCTACCAGTGCAAAAGTTAATGCCTTTTTTGTTTGTTTCCCCAGCCTGGGAAGCTCACCGAGGCCTTCAAGTACTTTTTGCAGGGAATGGGCTACAGTGAGTACTGTGTTTTCTATTTGTGGGTGATTTTGACATCAGAGAGCCCACAGTTCTCAGAATGTAACCAACCCATCAACTAATCAGCCTTAAAGTGGGAACAAATAGGGTGTGGCACATTCATCTGTGCATGTATGAGATGGGCAGGCGCTCATCAGTACTTAATACTTTGATTCTTTGGTTTAGTCTTGCATGCACTTCAGGCTTTGGTGAGCAGTATGTGTTCCCAAAGCCACCTTCCTAATCACTGTATGAATGGCTTGGGTACAGCTAAGAGGTTTTACTCTGCCCTTAGGGTTTCTCATCATACTCTGAAGTAGAATCTGGGGAGAATCCAGATGCAGGGGATCAAAGCAGCCTTGCATACAGTCAGTCACCTAGAGCAAATAGTGCACAGTGGGGACCTCTTATGTCATCCTGGCCATCATCTTATGTGGGTTGGGAAAGGTAAAGTCTTCGGTGAAACTTGTAGAGTGCCTGAGCTTCACCAAGCTCCTCCTAATCTCCTGGTTCTTTGTTGCAGTACCATCCGCCAGCATGACGCGGCTCGCCCGATCACGGACATACTCAGCCCCCAGTAACATCGGATTTGAAAAAATTTATTTCACCCAACCCATGATCAGTGATCAGTCAGATGGAGCTCAGGAAGGCTGTGAGGGCCCTAATCTCCTGAACACACCCCAGACCATGGAGGTGCTCTGCTAAGCAGATGGGTCTCCTGGACCACGCAAGCCCCTCCTTTAGATGACCACTCCATAATAGAGCATCTCATTCCACCAGCTGGCCTCCACTTTCTTTCGTTCATGAATGGCTACAGCATCTCTCTCTTTCTAGTAGCCTGGATTTTACCCCCTTTTGTCTGTACTAAGAAACACACCCATGTCATACTATAACATTTCAATGTCTTTTAAAATTATTTTCACATTTATTTATTTAATGTGTATGAGTGTGTGTTCATGGGTGGGGGTAAAACATTTGTGATTTGGTTCTCTTTTTCACCCTGGGATTGAAGTCAAGTGGGCAGGTTTGGCATCAAGTGGCGTTACCTTCTGAGCCACTTTATAGGCCTCTTATTCCAACATCTTGATCCGATCTGATCTCCATATCTTCTCTTGCCAGCCTTTCTCTATGCTCCCTCAAATATGTATCTGACAAGATTCTTTGATCCCAACTCCATGTGTGCGAGCACGCGTGTCTGTGTCTGTGTGTGCATAGTTCTGTGATTTTAGACATGCTTTCTTGTAGCGCTTCTGCAAAAGGACCTTTTTGCATTCCCAGTGACATTTTAAAGGAAATATGAAGAGCAGATATCTGGATGACTTGGGCCACAAGATTGGATTTTGGTTCCACTCAGACAATATTTGCAGTGATTTGGGGACAGAGCAGGTCTGAGAGAGATGAGACTGTAGTTTCTGTGTGGACCATTGATTGGCTGTGACCAATAGAAGGGTCATGTGTTTCATGGACAGGCAAGGCAGTCACCTCCCTTATCCAAGTGGACTCATGCATGTCATTGTATAAGTCAGAGGGAGGGATCTGAAACCCATAAATGATGTCTATACACCATGGAGTAGCCAAGGAAGATAGGAAACAAAACGCCAGGCTCCACTGTGCTGACAAAAGTACAGTCTCTGTAGCATCTGATACCACTTCCCAGACACCAACACATCTGCAGGAAGTGCCTCCCAGGTCTGGGTGGAGAGTGGTTCTCCATCCCTCTGTCCCAGAGAAGGGGGCGGTATGGCACTGACTACTATTTATGGATTGTGGTATATATGTACCCTCACACAGGCATAAAAATAAATACAGAAAATAAAGAGAGGGTCCTCAGTCTGCTACAGATGACACTGAACTGTGTCTCTGTCACCTTCACTGTTTGACACCCCCATTGAGTCTGATGGGCCTCAGAGTTGTCCAGAGGCAGGGTTTGGAGGGTGAGACCACACTAATTTCCCTCCATTTGTTACTTAAACAAATCTAAGTAATCTTCCTACACAGAATATGCCTCCACTGCAGACCCTTCTGTCATGCTGAGAGACCACAATGTTAAAAATCCAACCACCTCCCCGGGATCAAGGGAACACTGAGGGTCCCCACAAGAGGCTGCAGTACCTGAGTTCATCCTAGTTTTGGAGCGCAGTGGGGGTTAGCATTGAAGAGCAGCCTCTAAGGAGATAGTAGGGAGGTGTGTTCACTGTTAGTGGATGCAGCCAACATAATTCTGTCAGTTTTAGATAGGACACCTGTGATTTTCAAGCTTGAGCATGCAGGAGAACCACCTGAAATACTTGTAAAAAGAGAATGCTGAGCCCTACCAGAGTTTCTGATTTAGGCAGACCCGCACACATAAAACTTTTGGGTGATTCTGTGGCTGCTGGAACCATACCTGAGAATCACTCTAGAGTTTCTTTAAGTGCTTGGGATTGAATCCATGGTCTAGAACACAAAAATCACATTTACTACTAAACTCCACATCAGTCTGAAATCTGAATTTCAAAATTACCCATAAGCTTGCTAGAAGTACCTTTTTTTTTTTTTCATTTACTTCTGTGCATGAGTGGAATTCAGGAGGGAACTTTCAGAGATCTGGCATATTGAGGGTGGAAGAGCAGAAGGCAACTTCCAGAAATCAGTTCTCTCCTCCCCCACCACTGAGTCCTGAGGATCGAATTGGCGTCATCAGGCTTGGTGGCAAGCATCTTTACCCACTGAGCCATCACACTGGCCCAAAAAATGAGTCCTACTTCAGAGTCTCTAGTTGATCAAGGTGCCAGATGATTCCTATACCTAGACTTCCTCACAATATTTGGATGCAGAATTGCTGAGATTGAACTCTGGCGATAACTGTGGACAGGCCCGCATGGGAAACTCCTCTTCATCCCTCCTGATTCTTTATTCCTTGGACCAGTAGGAGTGAAAAAAACATGAAAACCCCAGGCATGAGAACGGGAGGGGCAGCTGCTCCCTAGAACAGGAAAGGGGCAATGTGGTGCCTCCATGGTCTATGATGCCGTCAGAGGAAACAGAGGCGGGGAGCCTGTGAGGTTCTGAGAACCACAGAGGCTGCAGCTGCAGCTGGAGCTCTGAGCAGTGACACTTGTGTCTACGAGGGGCTCAGATCCCTGGGCATTGGTCTCTTGCCCTGCCGTGCTGGTTGGGACTACCTGATCTGGTTTCCCTGAGAAGCAAAGGACTCCAACCCCAGTATCATGGAGATGGCTGTCCACTAAAGAGCTTAGGTACCCCAGCTTAGTCCAAACGCCTTTGGTGATCCTTCGGGCTGAGATCTGAACGTGTTAGTATCTACGATGAAAACTAATTTAGTACCTGCAAAGGCCTGACCTGTCGGGCCAACATGCGAATTGGCTGAGTGCCCTCACCAAACTTCTGATGACAAACCCGTAAGTACGCTTGCTTTGTTTTCTGGTTGGCTTGGGGCAGATGAAAAAGAACCATCTCCCCAAGGACTGCAAATAAGCTTTGTAGTCAGGCTCCAGGACAACTGGTAACTAACTACCTATGCAGGAGGACTCAAGAATTCTGCAGAAACCCTGTCTGCTCTCCCCTCTGACTGCCTCCAGGAGACCTGCTTCTGCTGGTCTCTTCTGTGCTACCCAATTTCCATGTGGAGTACTGGCTTTTCCTGGGCCACAGTCTTAGAGGTCATTAAAAGAAAGGACTCTAGATTATTCTCCAAAGATAGTCAGCTGCAGCATCTCAGTTACTCTCACAGGATGAGATTCTCAGTTTGAAAAGGGAGTGAGGCTGGGGGTCACTGAGCCTCTGAGCTCCGTTCCCAGATACAAAACCAAGTCCACAAAATCACAAAGAAAGATGGCCATCTGGGCTCTGCACTGTAGCAGGCAGCTCATCCTCTAGATGAAGTCACTGTATCCTCCACACAGCCATTGCGATGAAAATGGGATTCGAGAGATGCAAGGCAGCCTGGGCACTGTACAGTTTCTGCTGCCTTTTGTCAACACTGCTGCCTACTTGCCAGGCACCACAGACGGCACATAGTATGCTTCTCAGACATGTGCCGAATGATCCAACCTCGCTGCCACTGCCTGCTTCCCCAGTAGTTCCCATGCCTTGACCAGACCAGGAAGAGAAAGTTGCAGAGGCCAAGGGTCCTAAAGGCTGTGGTCTTACTGAACTAGAGCCAGGAAGTTAATCAACTTCAATCCCCCCTCAGCCCTGTGGAGTCAGTATTGTGATCCTTCATCACAGGAGACACTGCAGGCTGAATGCTTTGCCTGAGATCACACAGCTGCTCTGAGTTAGTCATCCATGCTCCCCCTGGCAGCCATATAAAGTCAAGCACTTAGCCTCAACCTCATACTCATGGCCAGCTAAAATGGAAGAATTGCCCTGGTAGTGAGCAAATCCCAGCCCTCAGGAGGCAGCAGAACCACACCCCCCTCACCAAGGCTGCCCATCCCCAAAGTCTGAGAGGAAGGGGCTGTCCTGGGGTACCATTCTGCTTGGTGCTCCTGAGCTGTGTGCTGTGGACTCTGAGCTCTGGAGCAGAGGCAGCAGAGAGCACTGTTTCTCCAGTTGATGAAACGGGGCTGCAGGACAGGTGGGCAGAGGAGTGGTCCTCCCTGTGAGACTGGGCCCACTCAGTGGGACTGTTCCAGGACATGGATGTCATCCCATGGCAATGATGGACAACATCCTCATCCAGGCAGCATATGGCCCTAGGGCAAGGAAGGTGCCCACTGTGTCTCCATGCTCTTTTGTGAGCTGCCCCTTCCAACTGTGAACCCTTGGCAGGGCCCAGCACAGAATACGAACTCAGTGAACGAGGACTGAATGGAACCTTGTCCTACTGAAAATAATAAGAGCGTCTGCAAAGGACTAGAGAGCCAGCCTCCTTCACAGAATCACTTCATACAGTGTTAGAAAATCAGCATTTCTCTAGAAACAGGATTTGCTTCGCCTGGGGACAAGACACTGTGTCAGACACTCTACTCACTTTGGTTCATCCTGTTGATGTGTGTTGAGTGCCTTCGGTGGGCCTCAATGCTGAGGACAGGGCATGGAACTGTAGCGTAATGGCAGATTGAACAAGTATTTCAACTGAGCCTGGTGACAGTCACGGGGCTATGAGGATTTCTTGAGCTCAAGAGTCTGGGGACAACCTCAGGAACACAGTCCTCAGTTCATAGTCACAGAAACAAAAACAACAAACTATGGTGACATATTATATATTTAATAAAAATAGTCTGGAATATTAGAGCCACGCACAGAACCAAGCCCTGAGATCAGGGAGTGGGGACAGTGATAGCACACACCTTGAAAGAAGTAAGATAACAAGGTGGAAGGAAAGCAGAGAGATACTGAGCTTCCTCTGCCTCTTCCCTTTTCTGCTGAGGACGGAGAGGTTTGCAGTCCGAGAATTCGTGGAGACAGGCCTGAGGAGTTGGCTGGGTGAGAAGCAACCATGGTTTGTTTATCTCTCTGATATTCCAGCTTTTCTCCAATACCTGGCACTTGGTTTCTATTATAATATCGAATAGAACTCATCCAATAACAAACTCCATAAGGAACAGCAGAGTGAGTGAGAAAAAATTGTAACAGGATATTCAAAACCAGTTAGGAAGGATGGCCCCAGGGCTGGCTTTCCAGGGTATTATCTACCATAGCCAAATGTTTGGTGTGGTTATCCCAACCCAGATGAGGAAAGGGGCACCAGGAATGCAAGTGACCGGTCAGTCCCTCAGGGCCTTGCATGTCACCACTATGTCACATAGACTGACACACTCCCAGCTGTAGGCATCAGAGTCGTCTGTGCCCATGAGTTCCATTCAAGCCCTCTTGGCTCCTCCTGCGTCCATCTGTAGCCCTAGTCATGGTCCCTGACGTGTCTGGAGAGAGCTCAGTGTCCTGCCACTGTCCCTGCTACCAACTAGCAGAAATGTGACCCCAGGCCTAAGGAACGGTTCTCAGGCCGCAGGGGTTAAAAGCATGATCAGCAAAGGCTGAAGATTCCTAGGAAGCTTCCTGAGAAAGGGTGGAATCCAGACGCTAGCCCATAGGAGGGGATACAAGAAACGATCCAGAAGACATGAATGGAACAGGGCCATTGCCATAGAGGGATGGGATACAGAGACACCACCTCCAACTTGCCGAAGCCTAGGCTTGGTTTCTGTCTCGGTCAGTCTAACATAGTGGTGACTTGCAAGGCCCTGAGTAATTGGCTGTTGGGATGCTGCCTTTTAAATGGCCCTGATGGACTAGATCATTTTCCTGTGACAGCCAAGTGTCTGGGTCCAAGTTGGCATCGTGGGCTGTGTCTTCACAGCAACATCCTTTTCAGGTTTCTTTTAGCAGTGTGCTTCTGAGAGTCTGTGGAGGAATGATGGGAAGTTTGCTCAGCAGAGAGAAAAGCCTGTCCACAAGCTCTGGCCCCAATCCCTTCCATCCAAGCCAGGGACCTGTGTCCACACAAGCAGGTAAGTCATGTCTATGGGGCCTCCAGGCCCTTCCCAGGTCTACACACCTAGAGCTCATCACCTCTGGGTCTTTGGCCATCAACCCCAACACAACCCCAAACTTCATGAGAGCCTATGATTATCCTTCCCAGTGAGCCACAAGCTCCCAGCTCCTGCTGAACACGCAATAGAGATGAAAACATTCAATGTAAAGGGTTGGAAGTGGGATTCCAGGTTAGTTTGATGGTAGCACAAGGAAGCCTATGTTCCTTCCATCCCCAGTACAGGCATAAAAATGTGTTTGAAGTTGGGCATCAAGCTGCTATCACAAGGGGATGACAGGAGAATTGTGGGTTTGTGTAAGGAGCCTGGGTTACACTAAAAGAGCCTGTAATGTCAAAATGGGGGTGGGGGTTTGCCTTGTTTAAAACTTATCTTCACAGAAATATCCAGATTGATTTGGCCATGGTGGGCCAGAGATTTAACCATCACAGACAACCAGACCATCTAAACCCAGCAGCACTGTTAGGATGGTGTGCGAGGAGTATTAAATATCCCACACTAGAGACCGCAGAGCCAAGATGTCTGGACATCTGGGCTTGGGCAGAAACTCTTGGTCCTCAATCCCTAGAGCCCCTAAAGTACTGGGTTAAAAAAAAAAAATCCTGTTCTGCACTCCATTATTTCCCTAATACCAGCCTCCACAGGGCCCTGACACCCTGGGCGCCCCCTCATCTTCAGTGAGAGACTAGCAGGAAGAGACCTGAAAACCACAGCCCTCTTTCCTCTGAGCTAGCTAAGGGCTGGTGGCAGGCTGCTGAGTCATCCCAGTGCTTCTGAGGATGGTGACCAACCATGAAGATGTACCTGGCTCAGGAGATCCTTTCTCCCTTCCATCTGGTCTCCAAGGAAGGCCATCAGTGGGATATGAGCTTTCTTTAGCCCAGCCTAGGAGCCATTTGTCCCCAGGTGTGGCTTTGTCTGAAGCTTCCTGAGGCTCTGCCAGGTGCCCAGCCATGGCAAGAGCTGAAGGCAAGCTTCTTTGTTCCATGCTTATGGGAGGGAGGGAGGGAGGGAGAGAGGGAGGGAGGGAGGGATTGCAGAGACAGGCTCTGGGCAGGCAAGACCCCAGGATTTGAAGAGCTTCTTTCTGCTGTGAGGGTCTCTACTAACCTTTTAAGAGGGAAGACATGAGAATGGCTGCCTTTCCACCTACAGCAGAGACCCTCCAGCCCCTGCCTACCTCTTGGATCCTTGTATGTCTGTGTTCCCCCCCTCCCCCACTCCAGGGTCTCAATTCCCTCTTGAGAGCATCCCAGAGTCCTGTGGGACCTTGGTACTTTGGGAGCTCATGTTAACCTTGACTGCTTTTCCTGGCATCCTGCATCCATGTGCTAGCAAGTCTCTCTTTTGGAGACCCTTAAGAAAGGCCAGAAGGAAGGAAGGTGAGGTGAAGTAGGTGTTTTCAACAGACTTTTGCAGGCCCCGCAAGCTTAGGGAGGCATTGCTAGACTGGGTGGGCTGATGTGAGGATAGTGTGAATCCTCCGCTTGCCACCTGATGCCACACCTCCAAATTGGACTTCATGCCCACTGAGTCCTTAGGACCATTTCTAGGGTGTCTTAGTTTCACTCTGGTTCCATGACCCAGGCCAATCACTCCTCCACTGGAACCTTTGCTCCCAGGAAGCTGGAGCCCTTCCTGAGAGATCAGCAGTCAACCAGCTCATCTTCCTCTCCTCCCAAGCCAAGTAGTATGGAATTGGAATGATGCCCCTCCCCTTGCTGAGTGCCACATCAGGGCCTTGAGGCCTTTCTGCACAGTAGAGATGACTAGTCACATCATCAGGGCAGTGGTAAGGGCCCCGTAAGAAGTAAGGTGATGAAGAAAGACCCCAGTAGGGCCCAGTGTGAGGGGTACAGTCTGGGTTAGCAGGACCTTAGTCACATATTCCCATAGGGCACTTGCCCTGGTCAGGCCTACAATAGCAGCATCTGGTGTGGCACTTCTCAGGGGCAGCACAGGCCTTTACTCACTGCCCTGGACAAAGGCCACTGGGAGTCTAGGCTGTGCCTGTTCCCAGTGCTCTGGAGTTACAGAACCTGAAAGGAGGGGGGACTGTAACCACAGAGTCTGAAATGCTCCCAGCAGGCTCTACAGAACCTGGGAGAACACAGGTAGCTTTTGGGGGTTCTGTAACTCCAGGTGCCTGATGTAGGAGTAACAAGGAATCCAGAGTCTGACGTGTGGGGGAAGAACCCACCCTGGAAAGGGAGGCTAATCTCAGTTTACAGGGTCTGTGAGCTGTGCCCCTGGGTCTAGCCACACCCTCATCCTGGGGCTGAGCTGTTAGCCTTCCTGAATTCCCCCTACCCCACTCTCTGCCCTCAGAGCTACTGTGTGGCCCTACTGCTGCCTTTCGGAGGCCTGCTCAGATAGGCTTCTAGCTGCAGTGGGTTTTTTTTTTTTGTTTAAGGATGGAACCTCTCACATTCTAGGCATGTGCTGCTTTATTAAGCCGTATCCCCAGCCCCTGTAGGTTTTCAGTTTCCCAACTGTTGAATCTGTCATCAAAGTCTCCTTAGAAGTTGTACATAGAGGGAGTCACAGTCAGGAAACTGATCTTCTAGCTACACACACTGAAGGCCTGCAGGAACCCCCAAAAGCTACCTGTGTTCTCCCAGGTTCTGTAGAGCCTGCTGGGAGCATTTCAGACTCTGTGGTTACAGTCCCCCCACCCCTTTCAGGGTGCCTGTGAGAGGGGCAAATAAGGGGAGTCAGACCAAGGCAAGAATCAAGGAGGTCACACCTTGAGGGATGATTGACCAAGAAGGTGTTTATTCCTCTGTCTAGAGAGAAGCAAGGTCACAGCTGTGGCTCTGGGCAGTTTCCCAGCAGGTGAGCAGGCTGGACTGTCTCTGAGACTGGGAGAGCCACTGACCATCATCTCTGAGTAAGTCTACAACACTGGGCTCTGAGGTTGTACTGTGGGAGAAGGGGCCCTTCCACTTCCAGCAGGAAGGCACAGGGTTGCTTTTGAAAGGTTCCCATGTGACCTTGTCTCTAGATGGTTTTCTGGCAGCCTGACACACAGGGACAAAAGTCAGGTCCTGGAACAGGAAGCCTTGGGTCATTTGCCACCCACCAGGCTTTCACCTGAGGAGCCTGGATTATCTGGTGTAGGGAATTCTGGGAACTGAGTAGAAAAGGTGCTGCAGGTTCCATCTGGAGAATGCCCTTGCAAACTCCAAATGAAGGTGGCCCTCTGTGACCTCTTTACAGGGATGGAGATTGGTGGACAGTCATATCGGAAGTCTCAGGCCGAGAGTATCACATCCCCAGTGTGCATGTGGCTAAAGTCTCCCACGGGTGAGTACCTGTCCCAGGCCCACCTCGAGGGCCTTCCTACACTTCCCAGTGTTCTCTTTATGCATAGCCACAGCCGAACAGAGCTGAGCCCTTCCCTCCCAAGGATCAGACAACTGTCTTGTTCAGTGCGGCCCATGAGACTTGGGAGACCAGAGAAGGCCCCACAGAAGAGGTTGTGATGTGGGGCTTTGTAGCGAAGACTCAAAGGGACCTAGAGTAGACAGGCACAGTCTATAAGGAGGACATCTTGAAGCGGGAAAACAAGGGGCACTTCTCCCACTGTGCAGCCTGAAGACTGGGCAGTGATGACAGAGGCAGGAGCAGCTTGTTGTGGGGCTCTGTCCCGCCCTCCCCTCTCCCTCCCCTGCACCTCCCAGACACTTGATAATGAAGTCTCCAGGCAAAGCAAACCTGAGGCTGCTTTAATAGGGCTGTTTCTCAAAATCTCTGGAGTCAAAATCCTGAGAGCAAAGCTGGAGGGGGATCCCTGAGCCTCTGAGGCCTGCTCCTCATGGTACAGAGGGTAAGGGAGGTACAGGGGGCAAGGGAGGCCAGGGGGAAAGGGAGGGAAGATCTTGTCAAGGTCATGCAGAGGCATATTACATCCTGTTAATGGAAGGATTCTATTAAAGCGCACATGCTTACCCTGTCTCTCCCACTCTTTGCTTCACCAGGTGGCTGTATGAGGGTCTGAGCAGGGAGAGAGCCGAGGAACTACTTTTGTTGCCTGGAAACCCTGGAGGGGCCTTCCTCATCAGGGAGAGTCAGACCAGGAGAGGTGGGTAACTCAGTTCTACACACCTCTCCGTTGTGGGGCTCAGTATAGAGAATAGGCTGTCACCATCCCTAACAGCAAAAGTTTTGAGTCTAGCCATGTCCTGACTGTGGAAGGACCTGAGGTAGAGCCAGGCTGTGAGGATAAAGGAAAGGCAATTCACCTGGAACAATCAAGGGGGACATGGTGGAGTGGGTGCCTAGGTTTGGAGTTGAGCCACATTGCTTCCATTAGGGTCCTTGGACAATAGAGCGAAGTGGGTGTGAATCCACTGACAGGATCCAGCTTAGTATATATTTTGACCACTGGGATTCATGAGCTCTAGGATTAAGTTTCTGGCCTGCCTAGCCTGTGGTCCAGACCTGCCCACAGAAACACACAGATGCTTATAATAATTTTATGCTTATCAGCCTAAGGTCTAGGCATATAACTTGCAATTCTTTACTCTTTAACTAACCTGTGATTCTTATCCTGTTCAGCCATGGGGCTCAGTACCTTTTCTCAGAGCAGCATTTCAAAGTCTTTCCTCTGCAGCTGCTGGTGTCTCATCTTGGTGGCTTCTCTCTGGCATCTCTGCCCTGTTCTTCCTGTTCTCAGGTTTCCTAGTTTGGTAGCCCCGCCTACACTTCCTGTCTGCCTTCAGCCAATCAGCATTTTTATTAAACCAGTAGGCAGGACAATTATTTACAAAGTAACATAATTCCACTACAATGAGCCTTTAATCACAGCACTCAGGAGGCAGACACAGGTGGATCCCTGTGAGTTTGAGGCCAGCCTGGTCTACAGAGTGAGTTCCAGGACAGCCAGGGCTACACAGAAAAACCCTGTCTTGAAAAACAAAACAAAGCAATCAACAGTAACAACAAAAACCCAAACTAAACAAAACAAACAAAAAGCAGGTGGGATTTACTCTGACCAGCAGTGGTGATCCCCCTTTACAAGACAGGATACGGTATGGTCTCTTGGCAAATGTTCATCACAAGCCAGGCACCCAAGAAAGAGCTCAAGGGTCAAAAATACAGATTGTTAGTGACAGTCTAGGGGGAGATACTGGAGTGCACAGACCTCCTGTGTCTGTCATGACTGGTCTTACAGAATAGGCTGTCAGGGTCCCTGCTATGTATTTCCACCCTGCATGCATTTCCCTCAGGAGCCTCCTAGATTAACCTTTCCTCGGCCTCTCTTGCTAAGTTCCAAAAACACCAACCCTTCGCCCTCAAAGACACCCATTGGCTGGCTGCTGTGGGGATGGGACTGCTGGCTCCAGTGCAGCAGCTACAAACAGGAAACCTCAGTGGTGGTAGTGGTGGTGACTGGGACAGGAACCCTGCAGACCTATCAGTTGTGAGCTAGACAAGCCACAGGAAGTGCTCAGCGCTTAGCCACCCCATCCCATCCCACCTCTGACCTGGTGCAGTCCCAAGAGTACAGTGACCAGCCCTTGTGCCATTAATCCTCCCTCTTGACTAAGAAGGAGAATACACAAGGGACATTCATGAAGAAGGCCAAGAGGTACCTGTGAAGATCTTTAAAGATCTGAAAAGGAATTCTGAGACCAGCATCCCTGCCGCCAGCACTTAGTGGGGCTCAATCAAAAAGCAACTCTTATCAGAAACAGAAGACCCTGAGTTAGACCACTGTGGTGTGTCAGTAATCCCGGCTGTCAGACGATAGAGCCCAGAGCCACAAGCATTTGGTCATTTTCAGCTACAGCGTTCAAGGCATATGTATTCAGCATGAGGCCTGGGAGTGATGGTGCATTAATTCCAGTACTGAAAAGGAGAGGCAGGAAGGTGACCTAGGAATTCAAAACCAATCCGGGCTAGTAGTGAGCTCCAGGCTAGCCAGAAGTACCAAGGCTCTCATCTCCAAAATAAAATAATAAAAGGCAAAGGGGCTGGGGGATGCCTCCGGAAGTGTGATGTCCTCTGTTAGAGCCCCAGCACCCACAAAAAAAGTCTGCCATGTGGTGTATGCTTGTTATCTCAGTCCTGGGATGCAGGACAGGAGGCTCCCGAGGCTTGCTAGTTTATACACACAAAACTTCCCATGCTGGCCTTGTAGAATAGTTGTCTCCCAGGCATGACTGCAGTCTTTCCTCAAGGCTTCCTTTGGATAGCACTGCTTAAGGTGAAGGACATATTCTACCTAGCTTGGACAAAGAGTTCACTTTACTTCACTGCTTATAGACTCATGGGTCCCTGTCTACGGAAGCCACAGAATGGCCTCCAGGGTAGCTACCCCACACCCAGCATGCTAAGTCTGCGGCTAGGGTCTGAACAAGCTCCTGTCTTATACTGCTGGCCTGGGGAGCTTGCTTAGAGAATTAGAGTTTAGCTGTACACTGGAATCAACTAGGAGAAACCTGTAACATGGATGCCTGCATCTCAAGCTTGAGCTTCTGATTTAATTGGGCAGGAATGTGTCCTAGCATCTGGAATCTGAAAGAGTGCCCTGGGGTGAGAATCCTCACCAGACAGAGTATGAGCTTGACTCAGGGGTACTGGAAGGTCAGACCTACTTCTGATACTTAAGTATATCCTGGGTGACTAAATTTTTATTGTGGTTCCTGGGCCCAAAATCAAAGTTAATACTAAGTTCTAGGGTCTTGGGTGATACCATAGTCCTGGTTCTCTGGTCTTAATGCCCAGAAGTCACTGGGATGCTCTGGACTTGGTGACAGTACCAGCTGGCTCTTGCCATCCCAAAACTACTTGGGGTGGTGGCCAGAAATCTGCCTCCCTCTCTGAGTGGTTCTCTGTTCTTTCAAAGTGAATCCAGAATGAAGTAATAGAGAAGTCATGTTGCCTGTAGATCAGTGGGGGAAGAGGAGAGCTTTTATGTATATCCTGTGCATTTTGTCACATGTCGTCGTAACCACTGACCAAGTAACATCCCATTCATTCCGCTTTCTGCAGTAGTGGGTATTATAGGGGGATTATGTTGTTTCATTGTAATAACTGTCCCTGCCTATGAGTTTAATAAAATGCGCTGATTGGCCAAAGGCAGAAAGGAAGTGTAGGCGGGGCTACCAGACTAAGAAAACTCTGTGAACAGGGAGAACAGAGCAGAATGCTAGTGAGAAGCCAGAAGATAACCATGCTGCTCTGAGAAAAGGTACCGAGCCCCAGGGCTGAACAGGCTAAGAGTCATAGGTTAGATTAAGGGTAAAGAGTTAGCAAGTTATATGCCTGGGCCTTAGGCCGATCAGCCTAAAATTATAGTAATCATCTATGTGTCTTTGCCGGTCTGCGGGTCTAAACCTTGAGGCTAGGCCTGAAAGTCTGTCCCAAAAACCTCGTACTACAGGGTATTGAATGCAGAGCCTCAGATACTTTTGGACAGTCTCTCACTAAGTTGTTCAGCAGGCCTTGTGAGCCTCCTACCTCCGGACCCAGAGTACAGTGTAGTTCTGAGGCTGGGGTTCCAGGGCGGTGGAGCCTATGTGTACATCAAGTAAAGCCTGCAGCCCTGAGCTCTCAACAACAGTTTCCAAAGTGGCTTTCTATGGCCTGCTGACATGTACTTGACACATTTTCACATTCCAACACCTGAGTCTTATCAATACGACCCATATTAATGCTCACACCTCATCCATCCTGAGGATCATAGGATTCTATCTATTACAACCAATAATCTTTGTCGTGCCTTTGACCTCACTACCTCTCTGAAGGCTGGGCTGTGGCCATTATTTTTTTCCTTCTTCCAACCTGGGGAGGGCTGGGTCTCCAACAGGGTCTTAGATGTATCCCTGGACCCTTTCTTCCTCAGGCTGCTATTCCCTGTCCATTCGACTCAGCCGCCCTGCATCTTGGGACCGGATCAGACACTATAGGATACAGCGCCTCGACAATGGCTGGTTGTACATCTCACCACGTCTCACCTTCCCCTCACTCCAGGCCCTGGTGGACCATTACTCTGGTATAGTTTCTTTTTTTCTTCTTCCATGGTACACTGGATGAGGGGCCTAGGAGTTAGTCAGTTGTGCCCTTAGAACCTTGACCTGGTGGGGCTATCTAGACAGAAGAAGCATGTCCTCTATCCTTACGCAGTGCTGTGCTGATATACAGGCTAGAACTAGAAGCCAACTGTGAGCTTGGCCGAAGTCTCGCTGCCATGATGGTGGTTCCAAATCAAAGAGCCCTACAGGAGAGTTCTCCTTACAGGAACCAGATTGTGCTATTCCTGAATGCAATGCAATATTTAGCGTTTCTGGTGGCCGCCCTGTAACCAAGGCAGAGTCAAGGAGACAAGGAAAACCTCACCAGGCATGGTGACACAGACCTTTCATCCCAGAACTCAGAAGGCAGAAGCAGGTAGATCTCTGAGTTTGAGGCCAAACTGTTCTACAGAGTGAGTTCTTGGACAGCTGGCAATACAGAGACCCTGTCCCCCAAAACCAAAGCAATAACAAAGAAAAAAAGGAAAACTGTGGAGACCCACAAGTGTGGGAAATGGGTTTCCACAGAAAACCTCTTGAGAAAGTTGACCGGGGATTTCTACAAGGTGGTTCTTTCTCTACAGTGATCTGATTGGGCCACAGGCTGACTACTCAGCTTGCTTTTCTTCTCGGAACACCTAACAGCCCCAACTAAGAATCCTAACTTATGTTATTTTTACTACATCTCACTCTTTGTGAGACCAATAGCTTGAGACTTTACTTCCTATTACGTTTTGGTGTCCATGCCCCCAATGTGCCAAGTACAGAAAACTGCTAGGGCAGAATCACATCAAGGGTTTGGGTCTCTTCCATAGAGCTGGCTGATGACATCTGCTGTGTCCTCAAGGAGCCCTGTGTCCTCCAGCAGCTTGGCCCACTACCTGGTAAAGATATACCTCTACCTGTAACTGTGCAGACAGCATCAGTCAACTGGAGAGAGCTGGATAGGTAAGCGGAGTCTTGGAAATACAAGGGCAAAATAAAACATGGGCTCACAACCCAGAATGGGCCTGTTACATCCAGGAACATGTTCTAGAGCCCAGCTCAGGCTTGAGCAGTGGTAAGGACAAGGCAGTATGGGGTGGGGTGGGGGGAGAAGGTAGGCACTGACCTTGGGGCAGCCAGGGTGAGAGGAAGGTTAGAATGAGTGGGTGAACAGAGTCATAAATAGGGAGCTCAAGATGGAGTTAGAGCAGTTAAGAAATGAGGAGCCCGTGTTTGTCAGCAGCGGTGACATGGTGCTGTTCTAAGGGTAGTGAAATGCGTGGCAATCACAGAAGTGGCTTCCTAACCCACTTTCCTCCATCCACAGAAGCCTGTTTTTGGAAGCACCCGACAGGGGGGAGGCATCTCTTCTCAGTGAGGGGCTCCGAGAATCCCTCAGTTCCTACATCAGCCTGACTGAGAATAACTCCTTGGATGACGCCTAGTCTAAGCAGAATAGAGGAACCAGGGCTGTCACTTAGGACTCCAAACTTGGCCAAACCAGATGAAGCACCCTAGAGGCAAGTCTGTGAATGCACAGAGGGTTGGAGTGGGACCAGCCACATCTATGGCCCCACCCAGACCTTCTGCTCCTTCCTCTCTAGATCATTACAAGTCATTTACTTCCACCCAAGGCCTCACCTTGCCTACATCTAGTCCAGTACATCATGATCCAAAGCAGGACCAGGCCTCTACAGAGTCAATTATTTCTGAGTTTTGATAAGTCAGTTCCTGAGAGGAAGGTCCAGCATGGCTGCTGAATCCTTTCCCCCATTCTGATTGCTAATCAGCCCTACTAATAGGCAGAGACCACCACTAGCATGAAGGAAAGAAAAAAATATTAGAGAAAATTCCAGGTCTCACTCAGAATGCAAACATACTTCAGAGGGTAGGATGGTGCAGAATGCAAAGACAAGCACAACACCAGATGGCTTGCCACAGCAGGCCCCACCTCATTCCCAAGCAGAGCAAGACCAACAATCTAAGATCTTCCCATAATCCTTCTCATCAAGTCCCTTCTTCAACAGCCAAGCTCTCATATCTTCATTTAGCGTTCACCCAAACACAGCTCAGTCACACCCCAGTCTTGCCATCTGTTGCTCAGCAAACACAAAATAACACTGTTTAAGTCTCCCACTGTGGATCAGTTACTTATCTCAGGGCTAGCTGGGGACATCAGGCGGCAGACCTCCAGAATACTAAAACAGAGTCAACAACCTTCTCCAACTCCAGCCCCTCATTTCCCTGACATCCGAAAGGAGAAAGAGGCCTGGCCGAAGCCGCCATAGGAGCAGAGGAGGAGGAAAGCAGGGGCTCTGAGGGTCCAGGTGGGTAGGCAGGCAAGGCTTCAGTTTAGCAGACATGCCAACACTTTCAGTTAGACTTGTTTATTCAAGTATCTGAAAACACTCTACAGTGGAAACTTATCAGACGGCTGCCCATACTGCGCTATGGATCACGCACATGATATTTTCAGAAGACTTGAGATGCCACTGATAGCTTAAAAACTGTACACCTGATGGAGAACTAAGGAAGACAATTTAATGTTTCATCAGGATCCAAAGGCGCATTAAACAGCAGCTCCACTTGACAAAAGATGTTACATGATGGTATCCAAGAGAAAATGGTTGATGATGGACAAATTCAGAAACGCTTCCCCAAAGGCAGATGGTTCTTTGAAAAGTTTCACAACCCTTGCAGAAAACACCAACGCTCAACACGCTGATTCTGAATCCAAGAGACATAGGTCTTCTCAGTTCCACATGGCAGGAGTGCCCCAACAAGCATATATCTGTGCTGTAATAAAAGGGTCCTTTGGACTGGACAGAGATGGGAGCAAACACCATCAGTCATAGTGGATGGCAGTGTAAAAGATGATCCAAATGACCTAGGGGAGACACAATATTCACGTTGTTACCTGGATCAACATATCCCTCCTCAGTGAAAATGGCAGTGCATAATTCTGAGGTCTTTAGGATCTCCATAAAGAATAAGTATCATTGATCCCAAAACATCACACCAAAGAGGGCCTGTTCCCATGGTCAGTTATCATTTCCCATCTCCCTCCCCTCAGCTACTGGCAACAACTAACCTACTTTCTGTCTCCATGGCCCTGTATATTCTGAACATTTCACTAAGTGGAATCACATAGCCTTTTTTGTCTAGATTCTTCCACTTAGCACAATGTTTTCATGGTTCACCTATACTATAATACCATAGAAAGCACATTTACATTTTACATTTCAGATGACAGTCTTATGAGTGGTTTACTTTTCCTTTCAGGAACTATCTACATTTTTAGTTTTCATCTTTCTTTTGGGGACAAGGTCTCTCTATGTATGTAGCCCAGTCTGAATTCAAACTTATAATCCACCTTGCTGGTATTAGTTGGTGAATGACTATATCCAGCTTCACAAATAGGTATTAAAACATTTCCCAGTTCTAACATGTAGTTGACAGCGGGCCTTGGATTTACACAGGTGTACAGCATCACAGACACCATCTTTTGGAGGACTGCTCAAGGGCCACTTATGCCAACTACACAGCATAAGTCAATTAGTGTGCTCCCGAGAGACTGACATCTATACAATGAGCAGAGTCTGCTGTAAAGCTCCAGCTACACGTACCATGAACAAGGCAAACGATGTCATAAATCCTTCTTTGGTGAGCTCCCATGTGCCACCATATTCTTCCTCATCGATTTGTAGGTAGTTGCTGAAGTAGAGATACAGGACTCCTGCATTGATCAGGCAGAATCTGGAGGGGATAAGCACCAAACAAAACTGTAAGCTTCAAAGCTGTAAGCTCTTCCAGCCCAGCTGTTTTTAGGGTACTAAGTTCCACTTTACTCTCTGCTTATGTGATTTTTGTCTCCCCACTCAGGCAGGGCTTGACTTGGAGAGAAGCTCCAAGTGCAGGAAAAGAGGCTCAATTTATTTACTTCATCGTTATGACAGTTGGTCTAAGTCTCTCTAGAGGGAACTCTTGCTGTAGGATGTCTTTCTGTATGCTGGGAATACATATTGCTCTCATTGGTTGATAAAATAAAGCTGCTTTGGCCAATGGCAAAGCAGGAAACCTAAGCAGAGATACAGGAGAAAGAAAGCATGAAAGGTGCCAGCCAGATGCCCAAGGAGCAACATGCCAGCAGACCAGTAATGCTACTGCCATGTGCCAATATATACATACAATAACAGAAACGGGCTAATTGAAGATGTAAGAGCTAACTAGTAATAAGCTTGAACTATTGGCCAAACATTTATAATTAATATAAGCCTCTGAGTAATTATTTAGAAGCTGCTGTGGGACAGAGAAACTTGGGTTACAGACCTCAGCTCCCTTATTGGTAAAATGGAGGGTGGGGCGGGGTTCTTGGATAGTTATTATGGTGGGAGGGCTGAACCAAACACACAAAAATGTCCAGACCTTCAGTGGAACTACCCACCTGGCTAAGTTGGAAATTTAAGGAAGGGACAACTACTTTTAGTCAAAAGTATATGATGCATATGACCAAACTGTTTAAAGCATGGGACAGGGGTCTCAATGGCAGAGCACATGTTTGCACACACAGGCTTTGGTTCCATTCCCAGCACTGCCCCCACTTCTTCAGTCTACTTTTATTTTTTATTTATTTATTTTTTTTTGACATAGGGTCTCACTATGTAACCTTGGCAGGGATGGAACTCGATATGTAGACCAGGTTGGCTTCAAGCTCACAAGAGATCCACCTGCTTCCCTCTTCAAGTGCTGGGAATAAAGTCAAACACCACCACACCCAGCCCACTCTAAAGTACACACAATTTCTCTCAGCCTCCTTGAAGAAATCAGAATGACTGCAATGCCACCCCAAACAGGACCAACACCAGTCATGAGTCTCAACACAGCTCCAACTGAGAGTTGGTCAGGGGACAGACACATGTATAGCCTGGTCAAGCAAGCAACAGCATTGTTTCTCTCTCGTAATTCCTAAGAGGAAGCCATTCAGACTTTGATTGTGTGCTACTGACTCGATGAAGAGATGAACATAACATCCTTGCCTTGGCCTTCCATTTATTGGGTGGCCAAGAACTGCAATGGGAATAGAGTTGAAACTTTTATGCTCCCCCTGCCCAGCCTCTTGACTCCTATGCTAGTTTGAGCTGATGCAGGGATTGGAACACATGAGTAAAAAGGTCATGGGTTGGGGGTGGGATGCAGAGATTGTTTCCAGTGGAACACAGACTGGTGTAAAGAGTCATCGGTATCCAAGGGGAGGTGAGAAGCCTTAAAGAGTCTGGTTTGTGGGTTTCTCATGAAATGGAAGGAATAGGAGAGGGGATGCCTGATTTATACCAGTTACTAATGTTTCAGGATGTAAGAGCAAATGTATCTTCGTGATGAGAATCTCACAGAATAGGCAATTAGTGCCAAAGGCTTCTTAAACCCAATGGTCTGGAAGTGTAATAGTTCTTGGATTTCATAGGAAACCTGGTTCTTGACTGTTGTAGCCACATCCTTATCTTCTGCCAGAAATTTTGGCCCTTGGCCAAATATGGCCACCCCCTCTTCACAAAAGGGCCTGGTTCTAGCTGGAGACTACTGATGAAGCTGGGGCTGATACAGGGAGATAATACTGATAATTGCTCAGTACCTGGAGGCGGAAAGCTCAAAGCCAACCTGGACAGACAGATGTACATGCAGACAAAATATCCGTATACATTAAAAAAGAAAGAAGGGGGGGGGATGCTGAGTGTGGCAGCAAAAGTGATCTCTGAGTTTGACCATTCTGGTTTACAAAGTGAGTTCTAGGACAGCACCGAGAACTGTTACTGTCTGGGAGGGGAGGGAGAGAAGACAGTGAAACCAACCCAACCCACAGTGGTAATAAGCTGACAGGGAAAAGGACCATGGAGTCAGGAAGAGGCTGGCACAGGCACAACCTTTCAGAAGTAATCAGTCACAGACATGAAAGCATTTAAATCTAATGTTTGGCAAGGTTGGAGGCAGGGTCAAGAAAGAACTGGAAGGGCCTCACCCTGACTGCTTCAAAGATGAGTAGCATTCTATTATGTGGATGAGGAAGAGAGTTACACAGCAAAGATGTCAGTAAATTAATGTAGTGACGGAGCGACAGATTATGAAAAAGATTCAGTCCTAACTAGAGGCCAGCCTAGGCTATGTATAGCAAGATTCTAAAACTACAGGGTGAGCCATGGTTGCCATGTGCCTATAAACCCAGTATTTGTGGTGGAAAGATTAAAGATTCAAGGTTATTCTGGAATTTGGGAGGAGGTATATGAAGGAGTGCAAAGTCAGCCCGGGTAATACATTGTGGAGAGAACTGACTCCCTTGTCCTCTGCATACACACAAAATAAATGAATGTTAATACATGTGTGTAAATGAAAACACCAGTCTGAAAAGCTTTAAAAGCATTAACTGAGCGCACATCAATCAATCATGTGCTGAACTGAGAGACCAGAACTGAGTCTTCAGTGCAAAACTTTAGCAGACAGAATAGCTGTCAGCCAGTTCTTGGGCAAATTACAAATCAGGAAAACACAAGAGTTTTACTGTAACTGATACTAACTGATGGCCACAACAGAATGAAATAAAGCAAGATGGGCCTTGGTCAGAGGGCAGCTCACCCGTTACTGGAGAGAGGAAGGAAAGTCACTAAAAACGAGCACCAGGAAGTCATGTCTAAAGCAAGGGAAGTTGGAGAAGGGCTAGGGAAGGATAACAACCAAATCAAAGTTCTGGGCTTTTCCAACAGCAGGGGAGAAGTGCCAACAACCCAAAAGAAGGCAGGGTCTGTCCAGAGTCAAAGACAGTGCCGGACTGAGTCCCAGACAAGCAACTGTGGAATAGCAGTGCCACACACTGGACGAGCCAGGCAAAGTGCACTCAATTTCTTGTTCTCAGCCACACTGTACCACTTTTTATAAATCTAATCACATAACAATAGCAGTGAACTAACTCACGGAATGGCTGGTAAACTGTCCTGTCTTTTAACAGTTTGCTTACATCATCCCATCTAACTCACCTGTTTAGCCCCTCCTCCAGCATCAAAGGAACAGACCTAGAGAATTCTAATGCAGAGTTTTCTATAAAGTGGGTTTTCTTTTTGGTTTTTCAAGACAGGGTTTCTCTTTGTAGCCTTATTTACAAAGGGCCAGGAATGGTAGTACATGCCTTTAGTCCGAGCACGAGTGAGGCAGAAGCAGACAGATCTCTGAGTGCAAGGCTAGCCTGGTCTATAGAGTGAGTCCCAGGATAGCTAGAGCTACACAGTTATGACTTTATCTCAAAAATGGAAACCACACAAAAAATTAGAAAAGGGCCCAAGCGAGCAAAGGTTCCTGCAGCCAAGCCAGCCTGGTCAAAAGACAACCTCAGGAATACACATGGCACAAGTGAGAGCCATCCCTGTAAATTGTTCTGATTGCCACACATGTGCCATGAAAAGCACAATAAAAACTTTTTAAAAAAATGTTTTAAGGACTGTGGAAGTAACTTACTGGCTAAGAGCACTGGTTCTATAAAGACGAATGACCCAGAAGGTCTTGTTCTGTGGGGTCCTTTGTGAAGATGTTCTGCAGAGAGGTACCCTCTACAATGAGAACCTGAGTTCAAATCCCTACCACCTAATAA
This sequence comes from Phyllotis vaccarum, assembly GCA_033318265.1. Taxonomy (NCBI): domain Eukaryota; kingdom Metazoa; phylum Chordata; class Mammalia; order Rodentia; family Cricetidae; genus Phyllotis; species Phyllotis vaccarum. The sequence goes on along the minus strand of JARWLC010000001.1, from coordinate 183,748,781 downwards.
AAAGCTCAGTCATGGCAACATTATGTATTATCCTAGTATTGGGGGTTACAGATAAGCAGAGCCGGAGAGCTAGCTGGCAAGCCAGACTGACTTGAGATAGTCATATACTGATACAGTGAGAGACTCTGTCACCAGGGAACACTGCATAAGGCAATAGAGGAAGACACTGGCATCCTTTTCTGAATCCTGAATGTACACACATGGCACACTCATGTGCATGCACTACACACCAAAGGGAGTATCTTGTAAGACCTGATAGGCACAGGGGCTCTAAAGTAGCACTATCCCTCCCTTACACTGGTGGCCTTGAAAGATGAGAATTACTGGTCTTTAGGACAACCTCCTATTCCTCTGGCATTATTCTTTACCTGCCTTTTCTTAGCTCAAATGAGGTGACTAGCTAGCATTCTATCTTTACACCTTATCCTAACTAGAGAGAGGTGTATGAACCCTAGGTCTGATATTCTCATCACCCCCAAACAGTTTTCTGGAAGTGTCCACTCCATTAAGATCATGCATAGCAAGCTGGGCAGTGGTGGCACATGCCTTTAACCCCAGCATTCAGGAAGCAGAGGCAGTCAATCTCTGAGTTGGTCTACAGAGCAAGTTCCCAGACAGCCAGGACTGTTAGAGAGGAAAAACCCTGTCTTGAAAAAAGAAAAACAACAAAAATATCATGCATAGCATGGACTCTTAGTGGTTTTCTTGAACAGTGCCTCGTTCAATATTTTAAAAAATGTAGAAAATCTTTTAGCTAAGGGGCACTGAATAATATTTCATTCTTACTCAGTTATTTTATGGTTTCAATTATTTATCATCAACATGGACAAATGGGAAGTTCCAGATATAAGCATGTGCCATGTAAGTAAAATGTTTAATTTTCTACTCTAGGCTGCTCTACGCAGTAGAATCTCATGCTGGACTGCTTCAGTGCACCAACTCTTAGGCTGTAGATGCTCCCTACCTGTTCACAGTGGCAGTGGCTTGGTTATCAGACCTATTAACAGTATCAGTGCTTTGGGCTCCAACAACATTGGCTTTACTTAGTAATGGCCTTGAAATAGGAGAATAGTAATGCTAGCAATCTGGATACACCATAAAAGCCGTGAGGTACTTTCTTTAAATATCTTACATTATCACTAGCAGGATAGTATAAAACAATTAGGTACTCGAAGACAGAGGAAGGGAGCATGTAATTCTATTACAGCATAGTGATAGCGTTATTTTATTAGTTATTGTTGTTAATCTCTCACAATGCTTAATTTGTAGTTTTTTTAAAAAAAATTATTTAACTTTATGTGCATTGTGTGAAGGTGTCAGATCCCCTGGAACTGGAATCACAGACAGTTAGTTGTGAGTTGCTATGTGGGTGTTAAGAAAATGAACCCGGGTCCTCTAGAAGAGCAGTTAGTGTTCCCAACCACTGAGCCATCTCTCCACAGCCCTAATTTGTAATTTTTTAAAATGGCCTTTTTGTTGTTTATTTATTAGTTTGTTTCTCCAAGTAGCCCTGGCTCTCCTGGAACTAGCTCTGCATGCAGACCAAGCTGTCCTTGAACTCAAGAGATCTGCCTGCCTCTGACCCCCAAGTGCTGGGATTAAAGGCATGAACCACTACCATCACCTAAACTTTTTTTTTTTTTTTTTTTTTTGAGACTTATTCCATACCCCTCACTGAATGATCAGGAACTCAAGCCCAGCTAGTCTAACTCATAGAAAGCCTCCTGTCTCAACATAAAGATTACAAGCACACACCATTGTGCTCAGCTCATTTATAACTTAAACTGTATCAGAGATATGTAATTGGTTGTGGGTGTCCACTGAGGGTCAATAGAAGAGACTACTATATTATTTTGGGGGGTTACTACTGTTGAAGAAATTATCCAACTCTGTTTCTGAAACATACTTCTCACTCTCTAAGGAACTAGTAAGATATACCATTAGCCTTCAACTAGCATGGCTTTCCATGGGGGAGAGGTAAGACACAGGAGTGCTCACTTGTACTCCTGTGTGAAAAGATACAACAAGGCCCACCCCCTCAATTCCAGAAGAGCTCGCTCACAGTTCTAAAAGTTTTAAGCCTTTTAAATGCAGTTTCATGGGCACAGGCTTGTTTTCATTAACTCACTGAACTGAAGTGTGCACAAGCAGGTATCAAGGATGTTGTCATTGGCCAAGAGTAAAATAAAATGTGCAAGGCCAAGTCTCCTACTTGGGGGTGGGAGTGGTGGTTTTAAAATGTAGGAACCTGAAAGTAACTCCTGCCAAAGTCAAGAGCTGGTACATCAGCAAAACAGAAAGCATTAGGAACTAATCATCAAAGCTCCTCTATTTCCCACACTTCCACAGGTACCCAGTAGTCACATTAAATCCACGGGATGAACAGACTGGTCCAGTCTTCAGGACAGCAGCCTGTCATGAGGTGCTCCCTGGGCCTAAGAGCCAAGGATCGCTGCACCGGCCCAGGAGTGCTAATGCTGACTGCTTTGCTTTAGTAATCAGACACACACGGTGTCAGTCATAAAAACAAAACAGAGCCTCTATCCGAAAAGAAACCAAGAGCCAAGCATGCTGATACATTCCTGTAAGCATCAACAGCACTTGGGAAGTGAGAGCAAGAGGATCAGGAGTTTAAGGGGTAACCTGGCCTACATGAGACTCTGTCCCTAAAAAATTTTTTTAAAAAAGCAAAAGGGGGGGGGGGGGGGGGACATGAGGATCCTGAGCATCATTGCTTGCTTCTAATCCCAGCATTTATTAGGCCAAGGCAGAACTACTGGCAAGTGCTAAACTCCAGAGACCTCATCTCAGACAAAACTATAAGAATGTGAGGTACCCAAGACTTACCCTGCTATTCCCAAGAAGCCTCGCAAGGGCAAAATGCCCCAAATGACACCCAAGACCACAGCAATGATCTGTCGGAACCAGTAGATCACATCTAAAAATTCATCCTATAAAAGAGATACAATTTATGCATTATCTGGAGTGGCTGCCACAGGATAGCTATAGGTGAAGGAACAAAAAGCCTATTAAGAAGTTTCCTTTTCCCCAAGTCGATCTCACTATGTAGCTCTAGTTGGCCTGGAACCTGCTATGTAAGCTAAGTTTTGAATGTAGAATGCTGGATTAAAGATGTGCACCACTATGTCCAGCTTAGCATGTGGTTCTTTATGATTTGTTCATTTTATTTCACGTGTATGTTTTGCCTGAACATATACATATGTACATCTGTGGCCTGCTGCCCATGGACGCTGGATGGAAAAGGAGGGCACTGGATTCCTTGAAACTGGAGTACAGATCATTGTGAACCACCATGTTGGTACTTGGAATCAAATCCAGGTCCTCTGCAAAAGCAGTATTCTAAACTGCCGAGCCATATCTCTATCCTCATATGTGGTTATGTTATCACTTGTACTGAAGTGTGGTGGAAGACAATGCATTTAGAGAAAGCCACTGAGGAAAGAAAGGAAAGTATGGTGTGTGGGATGTTCCGAGAAGTCTTGAGGCATTTACAAAGAGCACTAGTGGTTTGTGAATTGCCCTGGACTCAAAACCCACACCTTGAACCAGAGAAGAAAAATGACACAGCAGATCACAAAGACACAGCAGGTTTTGCAAGAGCTGGGCAGGGCTGGGGGCAGGCCAAGGGCACCTTCAGGAAATGCTTCCCATCCCCCTCACCCGGAACTGAAAGAAAGCAAGCCCAACTTCAGCAGTCCAAACAACTGTAGAATATAATACTCTTCAAACTATCTTGAATCTGCATGGTGACAGTCAATTGAGATCACAGAAGGGAGCGAAGGTGGGAAGTCTCTCCGTTCAGATCCTCTGAAGGTGACCAGCGACAGCATCCTAAAGTCCCCAAACACTTCTTACCCATGTCTAGCGACATTTCTTCCTAACACACCCTTTCTTAAGATGGTCTCAGACCCGGCTCTCGAATCTTAAGCTCATGGGATATCTTGTTTTTTCATCCAGTCGAGCAAAGACAGTACCACCCCTCCCAATGTGCAAGACTATTCCGCACCCGGCACGCGCGGTCTTCAGAAGTTCTAACTATTCCGGATCCCGTCCTAGTAAATGACGGAGGACGAGGGGAGCCCTGCTAGATTCGGGCCGCACTCGCCGCTTCCGCGTGGCCAGGCGGCTTCCCTTTCCGTCAGGCCCGCGCACGTCCACTGCCCGCCGGCACCCTTGCCACCCGCTCCCTGCTCTCACGCCCGACCGGAGCGAGGTAGACTCAGGCCGGTCCTCCTGAGCCCGCACCCTCGCCGGGCCTTCCGCACCTTGTCGTCCCAGGCCGCGTCGCTCCGCAGCACCTTGCTCCACACGGACACCTTAAGGGCCCCGTTGGCCAGCTGCGGCTGAGGCGGTTCCTCCTTCCGCCGCCCGCCGCTCATCCTCCCGTCGCGCCGCCCGAGCCGGGCCTGAGGCGCGCGGGCCGATCCAAAAGGAGTCGGGATCTGGGGTGGTGGGTCTCGGCGCGCGGGGCGACGGCGACAGTCCAGGCAATGAGGTCCCGAGACACACCGAAGATTGCCTCGTTCGGCCAAGCCGCCGGCTAGCTAGCTGCACCGACCAGGCGCTGCGTAGGGAGGGGAGTGTCCTCTGCTACCTGCGCACGCAGCCAATCGGCAGCCACGCAGCAGTCGGCCGGAAAGCTCGGCGATGCCTCCGCGCAAGCGCCTTCCGCTGAGCGGAAGTGACGAAAAACTCCATGCAGGCGCTAGGTAGGGTGAGCGAGAAGGGACAAAGCGCGGGGCAGAGGCGACCTGAACACAAGGCGGCGCTGTGGAGACGGAGGACGTGGCTCTGTGGAAAGTCGGGGTTTGACGGTGTTGAGTGAACAATGGTTTGTTACCTTAAGCGACAAGTAGAAATGGCCTTGCAACCTGCTCGCCCCCAAAGCCAGGTCCTTGGTCCCCCAGAGCTCCAGACTGCGACCTAAACCTACAAGTTACTCACGACTTTGTTCACGATGTTAACTCACCCACCGTCGTGACTATGGGAAAAGTAAAGTTACTTCGCCTGGCGATGACTCAAGTCTGTCCTAGCGTCTGGTGAATGGTGAGTCTCACGCCCTGTCTCAAAAGGGAAAAAAAAATCTGTATAACTTAACCACTGAGCTTCCCAGCATTCTCTTCTGACAAACGTGAGGCTAAGATCCCAAGAGGAAAAAAATCTTGTCTAAGGAAGTTGGAACAAATGGAGAACTTCAAGCAGGGGAAATAGAAAAGTAGTAGGTGCAGGGATAGCCATCTACTGCGTCATCACTGTGTGTTGTTAGTGACGTTGTTACACTCCTGCTCCAGCTTCCGGCTGTAACAACTGTACTCGGCTAAGGGGAGACTTCCTCTTAGGGAAGGCCAAAGTGTTACAGCTTCCCTTCCCTTCCCTTCTGTTCAGGGACTGTGACAACTCCGCTCCGCTAGGGAAGGTTCCTTGGGCGGCGGCTACAGCTTCGATCCCCTCAACTGCTCCAGAGAAAGAAAAAGAAGGATGTCACTCAAACCTCCTTCAAGAGCTTTATTGGGATGGAAGAGTCCAGGAGTGTGACCTCCTCTGGCCATGGAGGGAAGACACAGCAGGGGAAGGGCAGCAGGTGCAGGGTTTATATAGGGCTTCTTGGGGGCGGAGCTTTCTGGGGAGACTTCCAGGGTGGGGATTGGTCAGATTTTTTTCAATCCCATTTTGGCTTTGGTTTCGGGTGTCAAAAATGTTTCTTTCACTGGCTCTTTTGGGCTTTAGGGGCTCTAATTTCAGGGCCAGGGCATATTTTTTTTCACTGGCTCTGATTCTAGGAACAAACTGTGTTTCTTTGGTGTTTCAGAGTCAGTACATTTCTTTGGTTCTGGGTTCAGGAATAAAGTGTTTTTCACTGGCTCTGGTTTCAGAGCAGGGTGGGTTTTTTTGGCTTGCCATTTTCCCCTACAATTAGTATGTCACAGAATATGTTTTGGACGGCCAGAAGCAGCTGCACCTCCTGCAAACTTGTACAGAGGTACAAAATCTGGGGCATCCAATGTCATGGAGGTACTTATCTGCAATCCCAGCCCAGACAGGAGTTTTAGACCGGCCTGGCTACAGGATCTTGCAACATAGCAAGGCTAGCCTGCCATACAAAGTGAGTGATTCTGTCTCAAACAGATGAACAAAAACAGTGCCCAGATGGTGCCAAACACAGCATGCTATGCTAAACCAATAGATCAAGGGACATCACTTGAATTTATAGAGGCAAAGTAATTTGTCCGGATTCTCTGGGTTAGTATCTGGGTCTGTTTGACTCTAAATCCATGTTTTTCTTGTTTAGAACTCTTAAGCACTGTGCCATCTCTCCAATCCCGTGGTTTTAGATAGGATCTTAATATGTAGACCCAGGCTAGCATGAAACTCAAAGAAATCCACTTGTCTCTGACTCCCCAGGGTACTGAGATTAAAAGCGGGCCTCACCATGCCCCACCTGTGTGTACTCTTAAAAGTTTATTTTGCCAGGTGTACTGGTCAGTGCCTTTAAATCCAGCACTCAAATAGCAGAAGCAGGTGAATCTCTGTGAGTTCAAGATCAGCTGGTCTATACAGTGAGTTCCAAGACAGCTAGGATTACATAATGAGACCCTTTCTCATTAACCCCCCAAGTTTGTTTATTTATGTGTGAATGTTTGTGTGAATGCATGCATGTTCAGATGTGCCCATGTGGATTACTCAGAGTTGGAGTAATCTTAGCATTTGGAAGGTGGAGGCAGGAGGATCAGGGGTTCAAGTCTAGAGTAGCCTAAACTTCAGAGTGAGACTCAGTAGTTTTTTAGATGGCACAGCCTTTAACCCCAGTACTTGAGAGGTAGAGGCAGGATGATCTCTATGAGTTCTAGGTTGGTATGGTCTACTGTGGTGATATTTTGTTTATGCTCTAATAAATAAAGCTTGCCTTAAGATCAGAGGGCAGAGCCAAGCATTAGTCAGTCATAGAGGACAGGCAGTGGTCACACATAGGAGGTCACACATGCTAACACTTGGGAGGAGGAAACAGGAAGATCATAAATTCAAGGCCACCCTGGGCTACAAGAGACTGAATCTGTCTAACAAAGAAACATATCCAGGTGGTGGAGGCTCACACCTTTAATCCCAGCACTAGGGAGGTGGAGACAGGATCTCCCCCTTTTGACCTGAGGATTCAGTAGAGATAAGAAGTTTCTCTGGTGGCTAGATCCTTTGTCTCTCTGATCATTCAGCATTTACCCTGATATCTAGCTTTGGGTTTTTATTAAGACCAATTAGGATTTGTGCTACATCTATATAGTATATTCAGGACCACTCAGGCTGTATAAAGAGACCTGCCCCCCCCCCCAAAAAAAAAGAAAAAAAGAAAATGCCTGCACCTCATTTTTGTATCTGTCAACATTCACCTACAGCTGGGTCTTCACTTCAGGTGTCCAAGAGGGTCTACAAGAAAGCTTTTCCAAATTTCCATAGTGGGTATTTTCCAATTCTGCCCCACCCCTTTTTAAAAATTTGAAACAGGATCTGTCTGTTTAACTCTGGCTGGCCTAGAATTTAGAGATCTACCCTGACTCCCAAGTCCTAGGTAAGGATATAGTATAGCATCCCTGGCACCCAGGACCGTTCTTAAGACAGAACCTCCGATGCCTGGGTTTTTCTGTTTGTTTTGTCGTTGTTTTTCCCCCCAAGAGGGTTTCTCCGTGTAGCCCTGGCTGTTCTGGAACTCACTCTGTAGAGCAGGCTAGCCCCAAACTTAGAAATCCATCTGCCTCTGCTTCAAGATGTGGGCCACCATGCTAGGCTATGCCCTGAATTCTTCATGTAGCCAAACTAGCCTTCTCTGTCAGCCTAAGTGAAAGGGTCTCAGGCCTGCAGCAGAACAGCTCACTGTAGTTTTGATGGACATCTTCAGGGATGCTGGACATTTTTCCATATGCACACTGACCTCTAGTTTGTTTACCTGTTTTTTATTTGTCTGATTTTTTCACTAGATATTAATAACCATATGTGATTTACATTCTTAGCTATTCTGTGGGTTTATTCTGATGATGTCATATATTTAGTAAGAGATTTTTCTTTGGTTTTGAGACAAGCTTCTGATGTGTAGACCAAGATAACCTTAGATTTGCTTTGATCCTTCTTCTTTTGCCTCTTAAGGTTCTGGGATTACAGGCCTATTCACCTACATAGGCCAAACAACGGACTGGGCAGTTCACACCTTTAATCCCAGCACTCGGGAGGCAGAGGCAGGTGGATCTCTGTGAGTTCAAGGCCAGCCTGGAAGTTTCAGAACAGTTAGGAATGACAGAAATCCTGTCTGGGGGGAGGAGGGGTTATAGGCCAAACAACTTGTTCATTATATTTTGAGACAGAGAAGGGTGTCTCCCTATGCTGCCTGCTTTAGTCCCAAAGGATCTCCTGCTTCTGTCTCCCAGGTAGTTGGGAGCACAGGTGAATTTCAAAGTCACTGAAGTCTAACTTTCTAGTGTTTCTTCTGTTGGTGGTATCTTTGGTGACACAACTAAGAAAGTATTGGCTAGTCTTCTGTTGCATAAGGATTTCTTCTAATATCTCCCCTAAGAGGTTCATAGGCTAGTCTACCCCACAATAATCCTCTCTCAGCCTCCCAAGTGTTGGAATTAAAGGCAGTAAAAAAATTACATTAGCCTGGCTGTAGTGGCACATGCCTTTAATTTCAACTCTCTGAAAGCAGAGGCAGGTAAATCTCTCAGTTAGAGGCAGCCTGGTCTACCCAGAGAAACCCTGTTTCAAAAAATAAAAACCAAAACAATGATATTAAATTAACAATTTTAATATACTCTATTTCTTTGGGTGTCAGAGGATATGGTCAGGAGGAGGCTGTGAGTTCTCTCCTTCCCATCATTCGTGATCAAACTCAAGTTGTCAGATGTGGCAACAAGTGCCTTTATCCACAGAACCAACTTGGGGGTTTTTTTTGTTGTTGTTTTTTTTTTGTTGTTGTTTTTAAAGTTTCTTTCAATGAAGCAGATCCTTATATAGCCCAGGCCAGCTTTGAACTTTCTTTGTATATTTCTGATCCTCCTGCCTCTACATTGCAAGTGCTAGGATTACAGGTATTTACTATCATATCTGTTTAGTTTTATGCAGGGATAGGGCTCAAACCCAGAACTTCTGGCATGGTCTCTTCGAATCCAGCCACATTCCCAACCTATTTATTTATTTTTGAGAAAGTTTCACGTAGTCCAGACTTTAACCCTTCAGACTCACCATAGCTGAGGATACTTTGAACTCTTGATCCTGCCTGCAAATCCCTAATACAAGTATCACAAAACTGGACCACCAAATCCATCCCTAAACTCCCACCAATTAGTTTTACAGAAGGGAAAAACCCCACCTACTCTTTGTGTTATAGATTATAAAGCTCAATTCTGGGACCTTTTTTGAAGGTTTGTGGTTGGAAATATCTGGGATCCTTCCTGTAGCTCAAGGTGATCAGCACATCAGGTTAAAGTAAGATGCTGGAAACCTGATCTGTGCTTCAGGCTTTTGGACAAAGCCTAGCTGGCAGCCCTATTAAGTCCTAACCTAGAAGGTATGTGACTAATGTGTGAGATTGACTGGTTCCCTTTCTGAATTCTCTGAAGGCTTTCTTATCTTAGGAAGTGAGGAATCTGGCTGAATCCCAGGGCATCCATCTGGTTAAAATAAACATCTTGGGTGGTCTAAGATGGAAAAGAACCTGATGAAGTCAGGTTGGAGGTGGGAGACAGATCTTAAAGTAGGGCACAATTTATCTTTGTGAAGTGTAGGATTTTTAGCATGTTAAACACATGGTCTCAACTCTTAGACCATTTCCTTCCTTCCCACTGAATGCCTGAGGTTGGAGGTGTGCTCAGCTGGCCTCAGATTTACACTGATGGATCACAGAAACCTGACATACTGTGGGGAAAGTGACTGCCCATGCTATGTAGTGGATGGAAACAGGGAAAGGTGTACTTAGATGGAGCCCATGGATGGAGGGCAGTGATTCAAGAGACAATCACAGAGGAGGAAGATGACCTTCAGGTCACTATAGACTCTAAGAAGTCAAACAGTTTAGGGAGGATTGATCGATCATCTTTTTTTTTTTTTTTTTGGACAGGATTTGAGTAGCTCTGGCTGTCCTAGAACCCAAATCTGTAAACCAGGCTGGCCTCAAACTCAGACATCCTCTTGTCTGTGCCTCCTGTGAACTGGTGTTAAAGGCCTTCACCATTACTACCCAGCTTTATTATTTTCATTTTTAAAATTTATGTGCATTGTGTTTTGCCTGCAGCATGTCTGTGCAAGAGTGTCAGTCCTCTGGAATTGGACTTATAAGCAGGTTGTTGTCAGCTACCATGTGGGTGCTGAGAATTGAGCCCAGGTCCTTTGAAAGAGTAGTCAGTGCTCTTAACTGCTGAGCTATCTCTAAAAAAGACCTTTCTGCTGTTTTTGAAGACAGAGTTTCTTTGTCCTGGAACGAGATCTGTAGTGTTGATATATATGTATATATAATATATATTTAATAAAATTAATCTGGAATGTCAGGGTTAACCACAGAACCAAACAGACGCACACCTTTAATCCTGGCTTCAGGAATGTAGCTGGGCGGGGCAAGAGAAGAGGGTTTTCAGTCTTCCCAGAGAATTTCCCTTCCCTTTCTGCTGAGGACTCAAAAGAGGCCTTCAGAGGATCCCTGGAGACAGGCCTGAGGAGTTGGCTGTGGTTTGTTTCTGATATTCCAGCTTCTCCCCAGTATCTGGCTCTGGGTTTTTATTATATGCTAACTCCAATACTGTAGAACAGGCTGGCTTTGAACTCAAGAGATCTGCCTGCCTCTGAGTGCTGGGATTAAAGCCTTTCATTACACCACCACTAGAAAGGTTTTTGGTTTTTTTTTTTTTGTTTTTTTTTTTTTTGGCCTTTTAACTGCTAAGACTGGAGGCTGGGGGATAGATCACTTGTAGAGTGTGTACCTAGAAGGTGGGAAATCTCTAGTTTGATTCCCAACACACACTAAAAGACTGATGTAGTGTTTTGACAGGCTGAGACAGGACTCTGAGTTTGAGGCTAGCCTGAGCTACATAGTGAGATTAAAAACAAATCAGAAAAGCTGTCCTTCCCAAATGATACTGTTCTAAGAAGAGGGGTCATATATTCAGCTTCAGGAAGAGGTCAGTCACACTCACATGTCAATTCAAGAGTTATCACCAACCAACCCATGGCTTCTCAGGGTTTTTTTTTTTTTATTGATTGATTGATTGAAAGATGGGGCCTTATGTATCCAGTGCAGCCTCCAACTTGGCTATATAGGGTTTTTTTGTTTTGTTTTGTTTTATTGATTGATTGATTGATTGAAAGATGGGGCCTTATGTATCCAGTGCAGCCTCCAACTTGGCTATATAGCTGAAGATGATCTTGGACCTTTAAAGTTACATTAATGGGGGGGGGGGCACATGTGCCACAGTACATATGGGAGCAAAAAATAATTTGTAGTCAGTTCTTTTTATCACACAGGTCATAGGAATTAACTTTGCAGCAAGCACCTTTACACTTAAGTCAACTCACAGGTTGAAATTTTGTCATAACTAAGAGTTCTGAGATCACAGGTATAAGCTACCATACCTGGACTATGACACCAGAGAAGTGCTGGAGATCAAACACAGGGCTTCATGAATGCCAAGCAAGTACTCTACCAACTGGGCCATAGCTGTAGTTACCAGAAGACAGTTTTGGTTTTGTTTTTTTGAAAATTATTTATAGAAGCCATTTCTCCTTACGAAGTAGAACCATTCTATGCACTTCTCCTTTCAAGGGTGTTATTAGTCACATTTTCATGATCATGGCCAAATTTCTTGAGAAATAACTTAAAAGGATGAAGGTTTATGTTAGTTCAGGCTTGACTAGAGGTTTAAAGCGGAGCAAAAGTGTTTACTGTACTCTAGCATGGAAGGAAAAGGGAAACAGGAAAAGGATGGGACCATAATATAGACTCTGCTAGGGCAGGCCCATCCAGTGACCCCACTTAGTTCCTGTTCCCCTCAAGCACTCAATTATAAATCCACCCATCAACTAATCAGTTATAGCTTTCATGCTCTGAAAAGAAAAAAGCCCTTCCCCAAAGCCCATCAGGTTGCAACAGCTTTTAACTGAAGGTCCTTCAGATCTAAACCACAAACAGGGCACTATTACTCTTCAGATGCCATAGCATCTTGCTATGTAGCCCAGGCTAGCTTTAGAGTCACATCTCTCAGTGACCTTGAAGCAAGAGACTTAATTAAAATCCTAAATCCATACCTACACTGGCTGAATTCAAGCAAGTAACCTAAACTGTCACACAGTTACTTTTCCCAGGGCATGGGCATTTTTCTTGTATATGTTGGAAATAATAGATGACCACTGCAGAGGCCCAGGCACACAGTAGAGCTATTGTTGGTTTTTATAGTTTACACCACAATTATAATTTTGACATGACAAAATGCATCCAAAGCTAGTAAAAACAAATGGGAATTTACAGGCTGACCTAACAGAGGTGATAGTCATCCTGACTTCAGCTGTGGCTGAAGCAGATGTGGTCAGATCTTACATCTGCTTTTTTATGTGGGCTCTCAAACTCTAACATGCTTTTCCTCACTTCAGGGCTTCCAGCTCCCAAGTCCACTCATCATTTAGCAAATCCAATGTTTTACCTGTCATCAGAAGTAACAGGCCAGGCTTACCAGGAATGTAGATAGTGCTGAATAGGCTACATAAACGGACCAGGAAAAAACTGTGCAAACCTAGGTGGTTAGAGAGCATAAGAGGCAAAGCAGAGTAAAAAAACCTGGTTACTGGCCAGGAGGTGGAGGTGCAACCTTTAATCCCAGCACTCAGGAGGCAGAGGACAGTAGAGCTATATACAGAGAAACAGAAACTGTCTCAAAATACAACAAAAATCTCAGTGACTGCTCTGTCTCAAAAGCACTGTGGGCCCAATCAAGAATTCAGTTTAACTTTAAAAATAAAAACCAAACAACTTTATTTGACAAAAGACAAAAACCAGATATTTACAGTAGTTTTTTGCTAAAATATTGCTCAATGGGACAACCATGCCTCTTCAGATTTTACAAGCAACCTAAGCAGACTGCCCCACCCCTTGGATGCCCCATTTTATTCCAGGAGGGGGAAATGCCAGAATATGTCAGCAGCATGGCTCTGTCCCTCCTCCCTTGCTCAGTGCACGGTGGGGGAGTGTGGGGGAGAAAACTCCCGCTTGCTTACCCCAGTATCATCCCCCTACTGAAGGCACCCTGCAGCCATCAGGGGATCTAGGCTCACAGACAGTTGGGGTAGAAGTGGACAAATAGCAGCTTCTATGAAGCTGCCATGTTTATCTTTCCCCAGCAGTGCCTTGAGGGGATGAGGATGCTGGATCCCCTAGAGGGAGGCGGGAAATCCAGCCCAAGAAAGCAATCCCCTACAGAGCAAATCTCTCAGGTCCCACTTGCACAGCAAGGGATGGGGCTCCCTAGAAAGGCCAGAGTGGTGTATCTTTCTCTGGGACAGGCACTCTATGTCAGTGGACACCCAGGGGCCCCTTCTCTGTTTACAGGAAATTACAGTCAGGGCTCTTCAAATCTTATTCAGAACACAAATAATTTGGTTAATAAAAACCTAGGATTAGTGTTTCTTAGGATTTATAAAGAGGGGGTGTGCTGTTGCTGAAAACTAAGGAAACAGCAAAGTAAAAAAGTAAGGAGGAGAGATCACCACGTGTGGGCTGTTTCCCTGGGAAAAGCAGGCAGGCCCTTGCCATTCCAACTTCAACGGAGGCAAAACAGACACAGCTCCCAAGTGTTGGGCCGTCCATAACCGAATTAGCCCCTTTCCCACAGGAAGGTTCCAGCTAGCTACCTTTGTGAACAAGTGGCATGTTTGAAGGGCCTCCTGACCAGCAGATGGCTCACTTTTCCCACAGTAGGAGATGCTGGTGCTTCTGATATCTGGCCAAGCTGCTGAATAAATCCAAATGGGCTACAAAAAAAAAGGGGGGGGGAAACGACAGACACAACACCCAAAAGAGAGAAAACACAGTTTTAGTCTAGCTTAACCACCCCAAAATCTCTAGTTTTTATCATCCATCTCTGCTGTGTCTAAATGGCTGTCTGGTTCAGTTGGACTTGGCTGTGGCTTTATCCCATTCTGTGCCTGGTACAAATAATCCAACACCTGTAGGTATTTTTCTTGTCTCTTACAACATGGCAATCCAAACCAAGAATCAAACAACCACTTCCAGTTGGAATTCAGCATGACTGCAGAGATTTTGCTGGTTCCTTATACAATCATCCCTGGTGCAGCAGTAGATAACCCCATTTATAAAGCTCTATCACATAAGGTGCTCTCTCCCCACACCCATGCTTCTTTCTGGGGTACCTACTGCCATTAACACAAGCCACAGCAAAAGGAAAATAACAATTTAGCAAAAATCTAACATTCAACTGGAGTCGGTTCTGTGACATCTGCTGGGCCTTTTCCTTTGTCCTCTGAGTTAAGTTGGAATGTGCACACCTGGCTTGACCGAAGAGGCACAGCTTAGGGGCAAGCTTGGACCCAGCTGGCCTGCCTAGGAAAGCAGGCTGGAGTGCAGACGTCCCAGGGCTCGCTCTCTGGAGAAGCAGCAGCAGCAGCAACACCATGCCTGGCTCTGTTGCCTTGGTCTCCTCAGAGAAAGCTTGAAGGAATGCAGTCAGCAGAGTACAGGCCCTCAAAACAGTGCAGTGACACCAGCTGCTGTCTTTCTGCTGAGGACATCTGGACAGAGATGATCCCGATGCTTGGCAGTGATCCGTAGAAAACCCCTGTATGAAAGGGAAGTGAACCAGGAACCTGGGACAGCTGGCCTGGTAACAGGTGCCTACTTGGCATTTTCTGAGACTAGAGGGAGGGGAGTATGTAGTAATGGGGGTGCTGGATCCTGCTGCTTCTGAAGCTCCATCTCAGCAGCCCTCTGCAGTGCCACCTCCACCAGCAACTGGAAGCTGCTGAAGTCTTCCTTGTCCTGCTCTGGTGGTGTAGGGGGTGGTGTATTGAAGAGTCCACCCGTGGGGCTTCCAGCCTCAGATCTAGTCAGCAGGGTGAGTGTGCTCCCAGGGGTCACCAGAGCCTTGGGGGATTCCAGCTCCATTTGTGAGAAGGGGGCTGCTGGCTTTTCTCCTTGGCTTGAGTGGAGTGGCATGGAGCACACGGACAAGGAGAGTACGTTGGTGGGGGTTGGTACAGACACGGCCAGCAGGGAGGGGCTGCTGCCCCTGGGGAGTGCCACATCAGAGGCCTTACCCCCACGACGGGAAATGGTGAACTGATTAGGGTCTTTGCCATCCTTCCGAAGCATATCTGGGAGAAGGCGACGCCGGGCATTGATGAACCAGTTACATATCTAAAATGAGTGTTAAGAGACTTATCAGTTAACTCTACTCAAAGGTTATGTTGTGTTTACCTAAGTTGTTCTATTACCAATAAAGATTCGGGAGTCAGATATTTAGGACATAGGAGTGAAAACCTGATAGATAAAAGAAGAGTGACCAGCCGATCCTCTCCACACTTCCCACACCAAAGAGGCACAACAAGAAGCCTGAGTATCTCCAAGTCCCTCCCTACTCCTTCCTATGCCACTCTATCCATATCTTAGGTTCTCTATGTTCTCCATCACTAATTCTTATCAATGAGTTGCTGGCTCTGCCCTAGTTCAAGGTTAACTTTATTAATGTGGTCTTGGCATGTCACGGTGAGATCAAATATCCTGCAACACAGCTACAAGAAGCTCACTGTTCAGACACCAAGACACAGAAGCCAATGTACCAGCTAAGATGCTGGCCAGTGGAAGGTGGGACAATGGTGCTGCTGGAGCTAAAGGTAGTACAACTTGAGGAAATAGCTTCTAAGGAAGCTGCTTTTCAGCTGAAATTTAGAAGAAAGGTGGGTGTGGTGGGCACACCTTTAATCTCAGAATTTAGGAGGCAGAGGCAGTTGGATCTAGGTGAGTTTAAGCCCTGCCTGGTCTACATTAAAATGTCTATGAAAGCCAAGGCTAAATAGCGAGACCCTATTTCAAAATAAATAAAGAATCTGAAAGAAAGCAGTTGAAATGGGAGATGTGTAGGGAGCAGTAGAGGCAGCGGGTCTTTATGAAAAATTGTTGAAGGCAGGCATTTGTGGTTGGACTCAGTGTCACCTCTTAGAGTGAGGATTTAGTTCTATGGACAAAGGGGCTCATAGGAGTAACTGGGATTTATTTATTTTTTGAGGCAAGGTCTCACTATGTACCTATGTTTTGGAACTCACTCTGTAGACCAGGCTAGCCTTGAACTCAGATCCATCTACTTCTGCCTCCAGTGCTGGGATTAAAGTTGTGCACCACCACCATCCAGATAGTTTTGTTTATAAATCAATGTGTGTGCTTGTGTGAGCAAGTGTGCATCTTGTGCCTGTAGAGGTTAGAGGGTTATTTGTGGGCTTTGGTTCTCTTGTGGGTCCTAGAGATTGAGCATCAGGTCATCAGGCTTTGTGGCAAGCAGCACCTTTAGCCACTGGACCATTTTACTGACCCTCAAGTAATCTTGTCAGCCCTATAGGAGAGTTTTAAGCAAAGAAGTAGCCTATTATGTAGAGAACTGGCTGGAAAGCAGGGAGATGGGATGATAGTTCTGATTACATTAAGGGAGGTGACAGAAAAAAAAGGTTTGTTCTGTTTAGGAAATGAGTTTCCCGTTTAGGTGCAGACAGATGGGTATAGCAAGAATGATGCTATGAGTGATTCATTCCTAGGCCTGTAGACTATAGACCAGAGTCACAGGAACACCAGAGGGGCTATCAAGGAGAGGAAAGCTTGTTTCCAAGCAACATTAGGACCATGAGGCATGACATGCTGTGAAGCTCAAGGTGCCTGTAGACTGGGACAAAGATCCAATACCCTGTCCCTATGTGTCCATATACTTATTTTTGCAGTGCTGTGATAGCACCACAGTCCTGCTCATGTTAGGCAAGTGATGTATCAATCTGATCCCCAGCCTGAGAGACTCTTGCTCCCAACTCCAGACAGGAGTTGAGGGTGCACTCCATGCCTTTAACGTTCTGGATAGGTGGATCTCTGAGTTAGAGGCCAACCTGATTTACAGAGTGAGTTCTAGGACAACCAGGGCTATACAGAGAAACTTATCTTGAAAAACAAAAAAAAAAAAAAATGCCCAGCTTCACAGTTCTTTTTCTGACCTCTTTGCATATTCTGCAAAGGGCAATGGCTGGTGATCTCAGCTAGAAAGAGGCTGTCTATCTCCTACTGCCACTATTCTGAGTCCAGATTCCCGAGCCCTCCTGCCCCCTCTATCTTTCCAACCCAAACCATTCCTTTCTCTCCCGTCAGCATCTGAAACAGCTTTTGGGTCCTGCTCATTCAAAACAACAAAACACACAACCCAGCACTCTGGAAACAAAAGCAGAGGATCTGAGTTCCAGGACAGCCAGGGCTACACAGAGAAGCTGTGTTAAAAAGTCAAACCAATCCAAAATCCCAAAGAACTCTGCTTTCTATGTGGCACATTCCCCCTGTTCTGGAATGCTTTCTTGCCTGCTGGTGGACAAAGGTGCAGATTTCTCCAACAGCTGCCACTTACTCAGCACAGTGCATTGGATCTTCTTCTAACCATGAAATGAGTTGGGCTGTCTCCAGTTTACCTGGTGAACAGACTTGCCTGTCTGTGGTGCATGCTGGAACTGCCTTTTAACACATGTCCCTGCCCTGAGGTGCTAACATCCATCTGAAGTGCAATGGTAGCAAACAAATAGATGAATGACCACCAGTACATGCCCCAAACCAGGAAAGAATAGCATATAAACCTAAGAGATCCCTCTTCTAAATATTTCCTGCTGGCCATGAAGCAACTCCCCCACTGTCCAGCACACTGCTGCTACGCCACTGCTTCACAACTAGCCCAGAAACAAAGAGTAAATGACCCTGGAAAAGGCCTCTGCAACTGAGTGATAAAAACAAACCCTTCCTTAATTAAAATAAATATTAGACATCAGAGACAGAGCTAACAGATCTATATGAAAGTGTAGCTAAGGGCCAGAACCAGTCACATAGAGCACTAAGGAAACAACAGCAAATGTTAAGGGATCATTGAGCCAATGAAGCCAGTTGTGATGTACATACCTGTCTGTAATTTATCACTGGGAGGCCGAGACAGAAAGTTTAGGCTACTTAAGACCCTGCCTCAAACAAAAGAACTCATGGACAGATTGTGAATGTGTGTTGTCTGTGCAGTCCCTGTTAACACAGGCAGAGTAAGCAACACAGTAATACCCCACATCCAAGAACACACACACAAAATGCAAAAGAAGGTATGGCAGATGACATCCTCTCAGTTTCAGGGCTGATCTCACTGGCTGGGAACACCATGTGGTTTGACTGAAGTTTCCCATGCTAGGTCCTGCTGCCCTGTTGGTTCACTAGCAGATATTCTAAGACTGCACTAAGTACCAGCTACTGTAGAAAGAAGAATGGTCAGGGATCTTTCTTCTGACTTCCTGAGAAAGCTGCTGCAATGCTTCATGCTTCCCTGGCAGCACAGGAGATCAGAGACCCAAGCTCTGGTACCCATCTCTGTCCCTGACATCTCTTGAGCAAGTCCTTGAGTGCAGTCTTCCCATGGGATCTCTGCCAGGTCTAGCCAAAGAGAGACTGTGATGGAGACTAATCTGAAGCAGATGCAGCTCAGTATCTTTGTCAGTGTCCGTTATACCACCCTACAGAAGACCCTTGTCAGGCTGTGGCCCTTCTTTTCCCTTTCTGCTCCAGCTTCAAGAGGGCCTGCCCCAGAAGATTTATACCCCTCTTCACCTCAGTGATTTCATCAGTATAACCAAGTGCATATGCACAGACACACACATACACAGAGATCAGCAGGCACTGGCAGACATTGGCTGGACTTCCAGCTGGGTCCTTTAGAAAAGGAGGGCTGAATTGCTGTTTGGGTAGGAAGAAGGAACAAATGTAAGCACCCTTGACATTGGTGTCTTGCCAACCACTTCACTGACATTCTGCTAAATGTGCACATAAGCCTGGGAGATAGTAGGCAGTGTCCCCAAAACCTTAGAGTGAGGCATACACAGATGAAGAGATGAGCCCAGTCACAAAAGCTCAGCTCCAGATGGACCTTCCCATTTAATCTTTACCAGTCTACATGCAGGATTTGTGACACCTCCACTAAGAGTCCAGTAACTTTTCCTTAGGTCTCAGCTTTGAAGGCCAACAGCATGGAGTGAGCTTAAGACACTTTCTCCCACCAAGGGAAGCACCTGCCCACCTGCTTCCTACCCCCCTCAGCCATCTGTAACCATGCATGTCTCTACTTTACCTCTGGATGTAAAGTGTTGGGAGCAGGTAACAGGGATTGTTTTAGTGACTTGTCTAGCAAAGCTGGGAAGAATGCAGCTGTGGAGAAAGCAGGATCGCTTTCTGGGCACTAATCAGCAGCTGTGTGGGCACATAACCCCCCCACACACCCCATTTCACAGGTACTGCTTTGTCTTGTCCTGTAGACCTGCATATCTGAGGGGACGAGGGAGTAACCCCTAAGTTTTATGCAGTGCTGGGGACTAACAGCAGGACTTTGTGATTGTTGACCATGCTCAGCCTTTATCATAGATCTCTTCCACCATCCCCCACCTCAGTACTGAGCATTGAACCTGGGGCCTCATGTTTGTGATTGTTGACCATGCTCAGCCTTTATCATAGATTTCTTCCACCATCCCCCACCTCAGTACTGAGCATTGAACCTGGGGCCTCATGTTTGTGATTGTTGACCATGCTCAGCCTTTATCATAGATTTCTTCCACTATCCCCCACCTCAGTACTGAGCATTGAACCTGGGGCCTCATGTTTGTGATTGTTGACCATGCTCAGCCTTTATCATAGATTTCTTCCACTATCCCCCACCTCAGTACTGAGCATTGAACCTGGGGCCTCATGTTTGTGATTGTTGACCATGCTCAGCCTTTATCATAGATCTCTTCCACCATCCCCCACCTCAGTACTGAGCATTGAACCTGGGGCCTCATGTTTGTGATTGTTGACCATGCTCAGCCTTTATCATAGATTTCTTCCACTATCCCCCACCTCAGTACTGAGCATTGAACCTGGGGCCTCATGTTTGTGATTGTTGACCATGCTCAGCCTTTATCATAGATCTCTTCCACTATCCCCACCTCAGTACTGAGCATTGAACCTGGGGCCTCATGTTTGTGATTGTTGACCATGCTCAGCCCTTATCATAGATTTCTTCCACTATCCCCCACCTCAGTACTGAGCATTGAACCTGGGGCCTCATGTTTGTGATTGTTGACCATGCTCAGCCCTTATCATAGATTTCTTCCACTATCCCCCACCTCAGTACTGAGCATTGAACCTGGGGCCTCATGCATATTAGGCAACTGCCCTATCACTGAGCTAGCTACACACCTACTCCTAGGAAATCTATTAAATCTAAATCTATTAAAATAGCTATTTTCTATCAGTTTTATAGGTTTGGGACAGGTAGAACAAAGTGGAGTTAACAAGATGTTTTTGTTCTCTATCTTCTTTCCTTTCTTCCTTCTAAAAGATAGGGTCTCATTATGTAGCCCAGGCTGGTCTGGAACTTAGAAAGATCTAGATTCCTAATCATTGGGATTAAAGGTGTGTGCCACCATGCAAGGTTCATTTTATTTTTTTTTTCTTTTTCAGAGTTTCTATATATAATTCAGGCTGACCTGAACTCATGGCAATCCTCCTAGAGATTACAGATTTGAAGTACCACCTCCATCTGGCAATACATGTTTTTAAACAAGGGCTTCAGAGAGCCGTTCTTTCCAGATTCAGTGGCAATGTTTTGTCCCCTGGTGTACTCTGTTCTGGTGAGTGCCAACAATCCTTTTATTCAAATAAAAAAATGTCACATAGAAGTTAAAAAAATACACAGAAGGACCTGGGGGGGGGGGGGACCGGACAGGTGACATGTTGCCTGTGGAAGTCCCAGCTTGGAGAGGACAGGACATAAACACAGTGACTGCCAGCACTGAGGAGCAGGCCATTTCTCCCACCTGGCCTTCACAGGCTTCTCTCTAAACCCCAGGGCCTTACCAGGGGGCCTGCAATGCAGTCCACAAACTCAAGAAAGGCTGTGAAGAGGGAGGGAGCCTAGACAAAGGAGCCTGCCTGACTGCCTTCAGCATACAGGGCCTTCTCCACAGAGCCCAGGTGTGCTGAAGCTAAGATTCAGAACCCTCCCGGCAGTACAGTAAACAGGAAACCAGATGACTCCAACCAATAACCTGAGCTTTGCCTGTCAGAAGGACCAGTGAAAATCCTCAAGAGATCTTTTGGGTTTTTGCCTTGCTCTGGGCAAAACCAACCAGCCATTTACTTCCATGACTCATTGACTTGCTAATGAATGGCTCCGGGGCAAGTTAAAAGAGACTAGCAAAAGAGATGCCCCAGGGGGAAGAAACCAGCTTGGCATGGTGAAGATACCTGTTGGGGCCAGTGCTGAGTTCATTTGAATACTTTTCCTTTAGGGCAGGGAGTGTAGCTTAGTGGCAGAGCTTGGAAACCTCCTTTGTGCTAAGGACATTTTGAAAGTAAATACAAGTATGTGCGACTGAGGAGCTGCTGCATTTTCTGTTTGACCATTTCCAGCTGCATTTCATTTTCTGCAGTTGCAATTTCTAAGCCTTTTTCTTACAGATACTGATCAAAAACACCCATCATGGAGCCAAAACAACACACAAAACTAAGGTCTCTTTCCACACTCCCTGGGGGGCTCTGGCATCTAAATGCCCCAGTGATGGGCCAGGACAGGTGCCCAGATTATGGGAAAGCACCTGTAGAGGTTGGGGTTCCCTAGCCAGAGTAAGGAATGTAGTAATCAGTGACCACAACAGGAATGTGGATCAGAGATGAGACTTTCCTGTAAACAGCCGTGTTATGTAGTTAGGCAGGAGCCACGGAAAGATTTTATGTCATAGAGTGACAGTTAATCTGTCAGTGATGACAAGAAAAAGCATATAGGGATCAAGAAGTTGCACTCCTGTCAGGATGATGACCTTATGCCTTTAATCCTAACACTCAGGAGGCAGAGACAGGTGCATCTGTGTTGAGTTCAAGGCCTGTCTGGTCTATATACAGAGTTTAAGGACAGCCAGGATTAGACGGAAAAGCCCTGTCTTGAAAAACCAAAAAGCAAAACACCCACCAAACAAGCAAAATCAAAGTCAAAAACAAAGAGTTGTATTTCAAGCTCTGCTGTTGCAAACCTCTAGGCCCAGCACCTGGAGGGGAGGCAGGTGAATCTCTTACGAGACAAGGCCAGCCAAAACTACATGGCCAAGACCTTGTTTAAAAACCAAAACCAAACTTTATGCTCCTTTATAAATAAAGAGCTTGTATGAAGGAGCTTGAGATTTCTAAGGGCAGGTCCGGGGGCTGTCTGTCAGTTTTCACACAGGTACTGTTGAGGCTGATGTGGGTTGAGGTTAGGTATCTTTTAGGGAACAGGTGGCAAAACACATTGACCCCCTTTGGTGGGATGAAATTTCATTGCTTTTATATATATCTACTTTGGAAAAGCAGCAGACTAGAAGCTCCTTAAGGTATCTTAGAGATAGGACCTGGGCCCAGAGGAGGTCCAGTAAATAAATATGAAATGCTCTATGCTGTGGAGCACCCTGACCATGAACCCTGAAAGATAAGAATGAGAGCAGAAGACAAGCATCCCAAATGGTGTTGTAAAGCTCAAGAATATTCCAAGCTTCTTGCCATTGTCAGTTGAGGAAATGTGGCTCAGAACCAACAGCAGCTGGCTAAGGAACAGATTCCTCTAAGAGTCTAGACTTGGGCTAACCACTACCTAGAGTGTGAGCTAGGTCACAGGAATCTTACAGGCCAACTACTTACCACACCTGTTCATGGAAGGAGGAAGGTGAGGGAAGGAGGGAGACAGCTTGTGAGTTGGGAGAAAAGGAGAGTGGGGACAAGCAGAAGGAAGCCTGTAAGAAGTTTCTGGCCTGGCCTAGCCCTGAGATCCCGACTAGCAGTTCCTAATAATTACACAAATTCTTATATTAATTACATGCTGTTTGGCTTATGGCTCAGGCTCATTACTTGCTCCATCTCTTTTAACTTAATCCATTTCTACTAATCTATGCTTTGCCACATAGCCTACTGGCTTATGAAAGGAACTGTGAAGCCACCAAGACAGGAACAAGTCCTTGGGGCTAGACAGAAGGCCTACTCATGATCTCCTAGGGAGGTAAGAGCCAAGCTAGACCCCGAGCACTGGCCAGTCAGCACTATAGAGACAGAGCGAACCTTCTGTGGGTCAATAGACAACTGAAAAGAGACACTACTTCAAGTACAAATATCTCGAGGGCACCCCTGTATGCTGTTTACAGAGGTTCTTTTATATCCAGTTCAAAATCTGTTCCTCCAACAGTTCCACCAGGCTAAGCGAGGAATGTATGACTATTACCCTCCTCTTCCTTCTGAGTGCTGGAGTCACAGGTATGGACCAAAGTGTCTACCTCCAGCTCAAGTTTTACATTAAGAAAAAAAGAAATTATTCCTAGTGTATGTGAGCCTGAAGAGGCAAGAAGCCATTGGATCTGCTGGAGCTGGGTTACAGAAGGCACTGAGCTGTGTCATATGGGTGCAGAAAGCCAAACTTGGACCCACAGAAGAGCAGGAGGTGCTCTTAACAACTGCAACTGGTTGTCTCTTCAGTCCCTTCAATTCATTTTTAACCACACCACAGAACCCAGCTGTCCTCCAATCAGTCCTGTCACAGTCAGTGTGATGAGTCCCAGCCACTGGGTGCCTTCTCACCTTCAAGGTAAACAATTCCTAATCCTTTCAGAAGCACCAAAGCCAAGTCTAGCTGCAGTGACCCCTCTTTAGCGGCTTCCCTTGGGACCAAGAATGGGTGTTCTTACTTATCCCAGCAACGAGTGATCAGGGACAGAGCTGGAGACTGGTTTTTGGTCCTGTCTTACCTGTAGCACGGAGAGGTTGGTCTGTCCTGAGAGACTCAGCTTCTCCTGCTCTGAGGGGTAGGCGTTGTAACGGTGCAGATACAGCCAGTCCCGGAGGATCTTTACCGACTCTTTGGGCAGGTTCCCCCTGCGTTTCCTCTTGCCGGCCAGTGACAGAAGGCCTTCGTCCTCACCTAGATCGCTGTCCGACATGGTGCCTAGGGGCTAGGCTGGACCTCTGGGGAGCCTGGGGCAAGTGACAAAGGAAATGGGGACAACATTACCACTTCATGCCTGTCCCTTTTCCTTAGTCTCTTAATGAGTCCACCATCACAAAAAGGAGTCAGCTTCAAATCTTGGACAGTACCAGAGAGCCTGAGCAAGCTAGAAGAATGAATCCTAATCCATGGAACGGAAGGCACCACTCAAACACGAGTGGCACCTCTCTTAGGAACAGAACAGAGCAAGAACCACAGCTTCCTACTGAAACTCTATTAAGGCAGGTCCTGAAATCACAATCCTCTCTGCTTTCCTCAGTGTCAATGCCCAGTGGGAATTCTGTTCTCCAGGCTGTCTAGCAAACTTTTAACATCTCTTATCTCATTTAACTTTGTGAAAGCTCCAGTAAAGGAAAATCTTAGCATTTTATGCATGAGGAAACAGACAAAGGAAGCTGTCAAAGGCACCAGGGAGTTACCACATGGGCCCATTCAGACCCTGTACACAAATGTTCACAGCAGCCACAAGGTGGAAACCATCAAGAGACCTTCAACCGATAGCTGAACAAATAAAATATTTGGCCATAAGAAGGAGTACAGTAGGTCTGAAGAAATGGCTGTTAAAGAGTTCTGGCTGCTCTTCCAGAAGACCTGGTTCAGTTCCTAGCACCTACATGGTAGCAGTTCACAACCATCTGTAACTCCAGTTCCAAGGGATCCAAAGCCTTCTTGTGACCTCCTGTGGGCACCCACGTGGTGTATTTACACACATGTAGACAAAACACTCAGATGTACAAAATGAAGAGAGTACACTTCTGATCTTTGCTACAACATGGATAGATCAATAATTAGGGCTAAGGGAACAGAAGGGCATTAGCCTTTGTTGATTTTAGAATTTTATACACATATAATATTCTTTGATCAAAGCACTCTTCCTATTATCTTCTTATTCTTTCTTCCCAAGATTTTATTTATTTTAGGTATATAGATGTTCTGCCTAATGTATGTCTGGGCACCACAAATGCAGTGCCCTAGGAGGCCAGAAAAGGGAGGTGGATCCTCTGGAGTTGGAGATACAGAAGGTTGGTTGTGAGCCTGTCTGTGTTGGGAACTGAACCCAGGTTCTCTGCAAAACAAATACTCTTAAACCATTGAGCCATTTCTTCAGCACCTCCCACCCCCATACCTGCTCTTATTTTAAAAGTGAATTTCTGGGCTTGGAGAGATGGCTCAACAGTTAAGAGTGTTCTCTTACAGAAGACTTGGGTTGCCTTTCCCACACCCACATGTAGTTCATAACTAAATCCATATACCCATAAGTTAAATTCATATATCCAGTTCCAGTGATCAGCTGTGCTTTTTGGCCTCTCAGGTGCACATACACGCAGGCAAAACACTCATACACAAAAAATTTCTAAAAATTAAACCCCATTTTTTTTTTAATAAGAGAATTCCCATCTCTTAAGACCCATTATAAAGTAGTATATAGTATGAGGTTTTCTCAAGGCCCAGAGGCAGGTCTGGAAACTATTCACCATGGTCCTTCTAGTGAGTCATTCTTATGATAGTTTCTTAGACCCTGACCTGGACCCAGACTTAATCTTAGAATCCAGATCAATGAGGTGTGGCTCTGGTCCCAGCTTTAACTTCCACTGGTCTGCAAACCTAGTTAATGTCCTCTTTTCTCTGAGCTGGAGCCCTCCTCCTTCCCCAATCAAAGAAGGTTTTCCCTAGATAACTCGTATCAGCTGCTCCTCCACCAGACAAAGTTCCTGTTCACAAAAGCAAAATAAATTTACATTTAAAAGCACAAGTTCTAGGCCAAGGCTGTGCCAGAATCTCAAGGCTCCTCCCTTCTCTGCCTTTTAACAGCTCCCCAGCAGGCCTAGCCAGCAAACTCTGGCATCTCCCAGGTTTTGTTTCCTCGACTTGGGCCTAAGCCCAGATCTCTAGGCTGCCTAAGCCAGACTTTCGAGGGAAGGGTCTACCTTCAGCCAGGCCACCTGGAGGTGAAATGGGCTCTGCTCAGAGGTACTATTCCTCAAAGGATCACAAATGGCTGCTTTCTGAGGGTAGACATTCAGCCACCAGAACAGCTAGGATACCAGCTCGAGGATGCAGCTCTGGCAGTGGTGAAAAGTTTACTAAAGGTCATCTTTACAAATTACACTCTGGCTGCCAACCAAAAACTCAGTCTTCAGGGTTCCCAGTGTGACGTCAGAGGAGCCCCCCCAACAGCGGGAACTTTTCCACCTCTGGATCCTGCACCCCAGACCTGCCTGCAGATTTCCCACACACTCATCATAGTAATACTTCAATATTCCCCACGCAAGTTTAACAGTACTCAAATAATCGACACATTCCACAAGTTCTCCAAGTCTTACGAACGCACACAATTTTACACCCCATACCTAGGACCAACGACTCTTGAGACTAGCCCAACTCCTGCACCCGCCCACCCACGAACTCTAAGTGATCTGCCCACCCACGATCTCTCCGACCGAAGAGCACGCACGTCATCACACTGGCCATCCATCAGCTTTCACCCTAACTGGGTTATTGGCTGCACCCATGCAATCTCCTACACACTCCCACCACACCATCTGCTGCAGCCACTCCCACAGGAACTTTCTGACAACTCTCCCAGCTCCAGATACTTTCCCCCAGGCCGCACACCGGGGTTGGAGTTCTCAGCGGTTCACACAAAGCGCGCAACCTCCCCCGCGGCCCAGACGCAGCGGAGCACATGGCTCATGGGGCGCCGACGAATCGGCCGGCGCTCACGGCACCCTCATCCCCCATAACCCCCCGGTCATGATGCGTGCTCCCCGCCCGCCACCTGGCGGGGGTGGGGGGGAACTCTGCAAGAAAGAAAACTCACGTGTCCATTCTGGGGCAAGAAAAACTTTGGTTCCCAGCCCCTTCCCCGGTACTCTGCGCAGGCTGACTCTTGGGGCGCGGGGCCGCCGGAGCGTGCGCGCTCGGCTTTGTGCTCCGAACTCGGCCCGGAGGGGGAGGGGAAGGCAGGGGGCTGGGCTCCAACCTCCGTACCGCCCCCCCCCCAGCTCTGCGCCCGGACTCCATATTGGCCGCCCCCTTGCACCGGAGACGCGCTGAGCCCCCGCAGGAGGCTCATCGGCCCCTCGCCTGGCCCCGGGGTCCAGGCGCGCACAAACTTTCTCGGCGTCTCCAGCTCTACGCGCCCCACAGCTTTGGCCCGCCCGGGAGTGACAGATGCCTCAGAGACAGACTTTCCTTTGTTCCAAAGGAAAGGGGAACTCGCGCGGGCTC
Organism: Phyllotis vaccarum; assembly: GCA_033318265.1. Lineage (NCBI taxonomy): Eukaryota > Metazoa > Chordata > Mammalia > Rodentia > Cricetidae > Phyllotis > Phyllotis vaccarum. The sequence continues at coordinate 183,721,233 of JARWLC010000001.1, read as the reverse complement.
CCCAGCCCTCCCCGTCGGGGCCCCGCCTGCGGCCCCCACCTCCAGCTGTCACTCCGAGGCCCCCGGTCCGGCTCGACCGCCGTGGGGGGGGGCGGGCGGCTGCCGGCGGTTAGCAACGTGCACTTTTGAAACCAAACAAACCTGCTCCCCGCGCGCTCGCCCCGCTGCGGGGCACCGGCCGCCCTCTCCCAAGCTGGGATCTTTGGGAGCCAACCTCCCCAAAAGACCGCAAACGACACCCCACCCCCCCGACATCCCGCGCCAGACTTCAGCGGTCGGGACTCACACACACACCCCCGGGCTCACACACCCACTGTCGCACGCGCCGGGACGACGCCCCCTCCCCCGCCCCGCCGCCCCAAGAAACTTTCCAAGTTGTCCGCGCGCCCCCACCCGCGTCTCCAGCCCTCAGGCGCCCCGCACTCACCTTCCCCAGCGGCTTTCCGGCCCACGCGGTCTCAGTGAGGTGTGGGGACGGCCCGGCCGGGACGGGGGCGCCGGGGGAGCGCGCCGCGTACCTGCCGGGTCTGACACCCGCCTGACAGCTCGCGGCTGGAAAGCACCTCGCGACCTGACGTCAGATCCCCTCTCCTCCCAACGCGCCCTCCGCCCCCTCCCCCACCGCCCCGAGGCAGAAACAAACTTTGCGCAGAGCGTGGCCAGCTACGCCCACCCCCGGGGGCGGGCCCGCGGAGCCTGGGGGGCTTCGCCCCACCCACGCGCCGGAGGGGGCGGGCCCGAAGCACCTCCTTCCTGCGCCCACCCACCTTAGGAATGCCACATGGCCTGGGCCGGGGGCGGAGCGGTGGGACCCGGACTCCAGGAGTCAGCTCAGGGGCAGGAAGTGGCCCGCTCGGAGAGCGTTTCCGGAGCGCCTACTGTGTGCGCCTCGCTGGGGGTGGGGCGCTATCGGGGCACAAAGGGTGCCAGTCCCTGGAGCTTTGGTAAGTTCGTTCCCTTCTCTGGGTGCTTTCCTGTATGGGGATGGAGAAACTGAGGCTCAGTAGATACAGAGACTTAGCTCCCAACTGCTAAGGGACCTGTGGTTTTGTCAGTCCGTGAGGTCACTTTGGATAAAACCCCAAGCCAAGGGCCTAGCGCTGAGGGTAGACCAAGGAGGGGTAATTCAGGCTGCGCCTTAGGAGCGCGGGTAAGGCAGGCAGCGAGCCGCACTTTGGAGGTGCCTGCAGTTACTCTCTGAGTGCTGACTCTTAACACATCTGCCAGTGGCCCTTGGCCCAGGTGGGTTTCATGATAAAGCCCGCGCCTTGCTAGCCTAGGCTCTAGATCAGCGGTCCAGGCTGGTGTAATTTTCCTTGCCTGACCGGCTGTCAGTTGGCTCTCTACCTAAGTGTGGCAGAGCCTAACTCCAGCTCAGAGAGGCCTTTTCTGGGCTTGTGGTCATATAGGCCCAGAAACCTGAGACCCTTGTGCTAGTACCAACAGCATTGGAACAGGCTTTAGATTTTTTTTTATTTTAATTTTTGAACGCTATTATCTTATTTTACTGTTGAGCTAGGGTCTCAGGCTGGTCTCAGACTTAAGAGTGGTGCACCTGCTTCAGCTACCTAAGTGACAGAGTCAACAGTTGTTATTGCTACATCAAGCTCAGCTTTTTTTTTTTTTTTTTTTCCTAGAAAGCCCTAAGCCAATCAGAATGCTGATCAAATGACTCTTAAGGTATACCTGGGTTTCGTGAAAGGCAGATTTGACTGAAAATGCTTTAAACCAAAACGCCCATGCTTCTTTCCATCTAAAATATCAATAAAGTTCCCCAGGGCTCTCCTTTTTATCGATGGGAAAGCCAAGACCCAGAGGTGGTCGCAGCAATTTCTTGGCCAGGTGGTGGTATATTCCATCCATAGACCTGTGAGATAATAAAGGTAATAGGAGTCTTGGGTAAGAAAGGTAAAAGCAAGCCACTTGGGCCTTGGCCACTAGGGTAATTGTATGCAAGAGGCAGGCAGGGACCTTCACATAGGTGGGACCACTAGCCAAAATAGAGGGGCAGCCAGGTGAGCCTGATGATGTATTGCCCTTAGCTGCTGAGCTAGATCCCACGCTAGGTATGCGCTGTAGGTAAGAAATCTTCTCTTTGAAGCAGGAGCCTCTGGTGGCCAGGCACAAACCCACGGAACTCTCCACAGATTCCATCAGTGGCAGCCTGTGACCTGTTTCTTCCCAAGGCCTATAGCAGAGCCAAGTGAATGCTGGCTAACAGCCCTGAAGTCTCCCTGACCCTCCTGGAAAGGTACTGGTTAGGGTGAGGGAGGCTGATTCTGTGTCAGGATTTCACTTAAACTCTCTAGCCTAAATAAACCGTGAATTTGACAGTTACAGGGTAATCCTCTCTGTAAATATAGTGTAAGATGTGTGCATCATTACAGCAGACATTCCATTGGGTTAATATTTTTAAAGTAGCTGCACTATGACACTAAAGCTTCAAAGTCTGCTGTCCTGTTGGTCAGCCATATGTGGTTTGCTTATTTCTCTAATTTCCCAACTCTGCCCCTGGTGTTGGGATGGAAACCCTACATGCAAGCAAGTCTTCTCCCGTCAAGCCACATGTAAGCCCCTATTTCATTACGACCTATTTCCATGTATGTAGTATGTGTGTATGCAAGAAGGTGCATGTGGGAGTCAGAGGATACTCTGCAGAGCTCAAGTTGTTGAACCCAGGTTGTCAGGCTCAGCATCAAGAGCCCTCACCCATGGAGCCATCTCCTTGGGCCCTATTTAATTAATCAGTCTCTCCACTCCACCCTTCTTTCTACTGGATTTTTGTCCCGCGCCTTCTTCGCCCACAAACAAGACGCAGTACAACAGGATCCTTCTGCAGCAGATTTATTGAAGCTTCACACACTAGGGCAAAGAACGGAAGACCCCAAGCCTCCCAGGCAAGCCGCTTTTATAGGCAACATTGTCCATCTCTGACGTGGGCCTTTCCCATTGGTTAGCACACCCTCACCCGATATGATGTGTCTGTCTGGAGGCCAAGCTTCTTGCTGGAAAATTACAAGGTGTCATGCGCAGTGACTTGTTTACTAAGGAGCTTCCTTAAACCGCTTAGTCATGGGCCGGATACAGGCGCTCCCTACAGATTTTACCCATAGTTCTGCCTGGGAACTTGCTATTTGCACTAAACTGATTTCTAGCATAGAGATCCACCTGCCTCTGCCCTTTCTGAGTGCTGGGATTAAAGTTATGAGCCACTGCACCTAGCCCTCATTTACTTTTTGAGTGACTATGTCAGACTGAATGTTTAGGCCTGGGGAGTCATGGTTGGGCTATCCCAATAACTGCCGAGTCAAAGATATTGCAGCTGTTAAAGCCTTTTATGAATGGCTTGCACACATAGGAGAGTCTGTGATTATCATGCTGGGACATTCTGCAATCTCCAGGTTGTTCATCTGTTTAAAAAAATAATAATAAAATAAAAAAAAGCGCCCAACACTTAGGATGCCAAGGTTGGCCAATCTCTGTTGAACTTCAGGCCAGCCAGGACCACATTGTAAGGCCCTGTCTCCAAAAACAAGGAAAGTTAACACTGTTGAGAGGTCTCAGTGGATAATGGCCCTGCCTTCCAAGGCTGGTGACCCACATGGTACACAGAAAGGACCAATTCCTGCACATTGTTCTCTTACCTCTGTATGTTTACACACACACACACACAATTTTTTTTTAAAGAAAAAAAGGTCTGTTGTTGGATACTGAGGGTGTTGGTCCTTCCTTGTGAAACCCATGACCATAAGAAGGACAGCGGCATTTCTCATTTGCTAGCCCTTGCCAAAGACTTCCTGTCCGAATCCCGGTGCCCTTCCCCTAAAAATGAAACCGAAAGACAGTTGACTCAGGCAGCTTCTCGCACTCCATCTATTATTGATGAGCCTATCCTGATGGTCGGCTCCCTTGACACCCCCCCTCTAAAGCCCAATAAGCCTGAAAAGATTGATTCTGAACCTGAGAGGTCCAACTCCAAAAGTTTTGTCAAGGCTTATAAGAAAATTTGCTTCGGTGGAAATTTGCTTCGGGTGGAAATTGGCTTGATCACTCCTCTGAAGCCAACTTAGAGGAAGAGGCGGCCAGTTATGAGGAAGAGCGCTATGGCCCGCCACCTCAAGGTTTGTTAATCACCCCAGAGGTTCAGGAAAGGGTCTTGCATTGGCCCTCGCCTCCTCCTTATGTGACAGAGGGTACTCCCTCTGCCCCAGTATTGAGGTGTGCCGCGAGAGAAACGGACCAGGGGCTGCCAGAAAGACAGCAACTATTAAGGACTAAGGATGTAAGACCCCTCCCTCCCTTTTTGCTTAAGCAGCCCCCCCCTTGTTTTAGCAATTCCCTCTTGCCCAAGAGGTAACGATAGCAATAGCACGTTGCAGAAACAATAAGTAAACTTGCCTAAGACATGTCAACAAGACCGTAAAAATTAATTCTGCTGATAAAAAGAAAAACTGCAGTTAAAAATAAGACCAGGTGCCTTGGCCCAAAAACAAAGGAGAACTGCAGGCAGGGGCCAGATGCCAAACATTCCCCAACCAAGGACAAACCGATTCCTCTGTGAACTATAGGTCTGCTTTTACTATGTATGTCAGCAGGGCAGAGGAGAAATAGAGAGATAATAGTTACTTGGCTACGTGATCTGGCCCCGGTCAGGACCAGGGAAATTCCAAGCAGAGATAAAAGACAAAGGGTTCCAAGAAAGACAGCAGGCCTGGGAACGGACATATCCGGAGCCTGCGGTCAGGCCAGATGGTGACCTGGCCCTCACCCCCGCAACAGATGGCTTCATTCAAACCAGCCAATGAGAACCTTGTAACTATGCCTCTGCTTCTGTACGCGCGCTTTTGCCTCCCCAACCCTATAAGAAGGCCCTAAACAAAAGACTGGGCGCGCAAGTCCTCCTGAGTGGCTTGGTCGCCCGCAGGTACCTGTGCCTGTTCAATAAACCTCGTGCTGTTTGCATCTGATCCGTGGTCTTGGCTCGGTCCTTGGGTCCCGGGGTCTCCTCCAGAGGAAAGGTCCGTTTCGGGGGTCTCTCACCCCCGGGGGTGTTTCAAGGATATGCTCCTAAAACAGGTTTCTGATTTATGGGAGGTCCTCTCTATAAAACGAGAGCTTCAAGACCTTACGCGGCAGATACAAGATTTACAGGTAGATCTCACGAGAGAGGCAGGCATAAGTGACCCTTATGTAAGAAAGTCTGCTGTTGCTCCCCTACAGCGCAGTGATCTCAAACAAGGCACACTTCAGAGACAAGGGAGGCCCAAAAAGAGAGCTGACTATCCCCTTGCCTTCCCGGTGGTGACTCGAGCTCGCTCTCGTTCTCAAGATGAGAGAGAGCAGGCAGATACTACCGAAGAGCCAGGAGAGGAGGAAGAAGGACCAGGGAAATTAGCAGAAAGGCCTAATGAGAGCCAGATTATATATAAAAAAATAAATTCAAACATATTAAAGATCTGCATTCTGCTGTTAAAAATTATGGGGTTAGCACCCCGTTTACTATTACCATTCTTAAAGGGCTGGGAGGAGATGGTTATTTATTGCCCCATGAGTGGAATAAAATAGTGCAGTCTGTTCTAACCCAAGGCCAGTACTTGACCTGGATGGTGGAATTTATTGATAAAGCAGAAGTACAGACTATAGTCAACAAAAAAGGTACTCAAATGGCCTCATGGTCCTCTGATATGATTGCTGGGAGGGGGTGGTATGTGGCAGAACAAAGACAGCAAAAACTTCCCCCAGAGCTCCTCATGCAGACCGCACAAGCCGCCTTGGCTGCCTGGAGGGCCGTACCCGCCGCTGGCACTGTTACCTCCTCTTTATCTAAAATAACTCAGAGAAACAATGAGTTCTATTCTCAGTTTGTAGCCAGAATGTTAGAGGCGGCCGAGAGGGTATTGGGAGAAGATAGCATAGACAATATTTTGATTAAACAACTAGCCATAGAAAACGCCAAGACGGCTTGTAGAGCATCCTTGAGAGGGAAAACCAAGACCCTAGACTTAAATGGTATGATTAAACTTTGCAGTGAGGTAGATTCCTTTGAGCATAAATTAACAAAGTCTATTAATATGGCAATAGGGGCTGTCCTCCAAGGTCCAGCTAGGGGGGCGGGTTCCCGAAATTGCTTTCGTTGCGGCTAGCCTGGACATTTTGCCCGAGAATGCCCTCAGCATCGAGAAGAGAACCAACCCCCTTCAGCAGCCCCCCCCCCCCCCCCCCGCAACGGCCCCTCCTGGGTTATGTCCCCGTTTCAAGAAAGGACGTCACTGGGCCAGAGACTGCAGATCAAAACCAATCTTAACGGTCAGCCCCTGCCTGCGGTCTCGGGAAACGGGCCACAGGCCCCGCCTCGGGGCCCTACACAGCCTGCCACTCTGAGGCAACCCCCTGTTCTGACCACCTCAGCTTCAGCCTGTCCCGAGCCACTCCCGGGAGTGCCAGACTGGACCTCTGTTCCACCACCAGCTGGATTATAATTCCCGAAGAGGGACCAGTAATTATTATTCCTCATTCTTGGCCGAGCCTCGAGCTCACTGCAGGGACTTTCAATTGTTCCGTCAATAATAGATGGAGATTATTCTGGTAAACTAAAGTTTCTGGCCCAAGCTTTGTGTGGCCCCAATACAATTCAGGCAGGGCAACGTGTGGCCCAGGCCCTACCCCTCCCCTTGGTAGGGAAGTTCCCTCATAAAGGCTGCCACTCAGAGTCTTCAAAGCCAGGGTCCAGTGATATTTTCTGGGTACGACAGCTAACAGAAGCTAGGCCAACCCTTAAGCTCCTTTTGGAAGGGAAAAGCTTCCTTGGTCTTTTAGACAGTGGGGCTGACTCAACGGTGATAGCTAAACAGCATTGGCCCAGCTCCTGGCCATTGGAGCCTACTGTTACTCATTTAAAAGGAATAGGACAAGTCCAAAATACACTGCAGAGTTCCAAATATGTAAAATGGACGGACTCAGAAGGAAACACTGGGACAGTTAAACCCTATGTTGTGGATGGACTACCAGTAAACTTATGGGGAAGAGATATTATGACCCAAATGGGGGTCATTATGCTGAGTCCCAATAATAAAGTTACACAAATGATGTTAAAGATGGGCTTTTTGCCAGGGAAAGGATTAAGAAAGATGAACAGGTTGGAAACCAGCCCGTCCTCCCTATCCCTAAGCAAGACAGAAAAGGGTTAGGGGCTGACCTTTTTTCTTAAAGACCACTGCTCCCCCTGCACTCCAGGCTGATAAAATTATGTGGAAATCAGATACTCTGGTCTGGATAGACCAGTGGTCTATGCCTCAAGAAAAGGTCCAAGCTGCCCTGAAGTTAGTGCAGGAACAATTGGAACAGGGACACTTGGAACCTTCCACTTCACCATGGAATACCCCATCTTTGTTATAAAAAAGAAAAATGGAAACTGGAGGCTACTTCAAGATCTTAAGACAAGTTAACAAGACCATGGTTCCTATGGAGGCATTACAGCCCAGGCTACCTTCACCAGTAGCGATTCCCCGGGGTTTTTTCAAAGTTGTAATAGATATAAAAGACTGCTTTTTCTCAATTCCCCTCAACCTGGCTGATTGCAAGCGCTTTGCTTTCTGTATCCCCATAGTAAATCATATTGGGCCAAACCCACACTTTCAGTGGCAGGTGCTTCTCCAGGGTATGGCTAATTCACCCACTCTTTGCCAAAAGTATGTGGCCCAGACTATTGATCCTATACGCTTGGCTTATTCTGATGTGTATATTATCCATTATATGGATGATCTTTTAATTGCTGCAGCCTTATTGACTGAAACTCAAAAAGTAGCCCAAGAAATAGTTTTAGCCCTTCAATGACAGGGTTTTTACATAGCCCCAGAAAAAATACAGATTAGTTACCCCTTTTTGTTTTGGGGATTTCAATTAGATCCTGAGTTGCTTTATACTCAAAAAATTCAGATTCGAAGAGATAAGTTGAAAATTTTAAATGATTTTCAAAAATTAAGAGATATTAATTGGCCGCAGCCCTATCTAAAATTAACTAAAGGAGATTTACGTCCCCTTGATGATGTACTTAAAGGAAATTCTGATCCTCTCCTAGGGAACTCACCCCTGCAGCCGAAGTGGCTTTGCAAAAGGTAGAAACAGCCATAATAAACGAAAAAATTAGATATTTTAATCCCTCGCTGCCCTTGTTTTTTCTTGCCTTCCCCACCGAGTTTGCCCCTACCGGGTTATTGTGGCAGGCTCAAGTGCCTCTTATGTGGGTCTACCTCCCTATGACCGGCAGGAAACTGCTTCCTAGTTATCCAGCTTTGGTTTGCCAATTACTTTTTTTGGGAGTCCGGTATGCTACTAGATATTTTAGACGAGAGCCAGATATTATAATTACTCTTTATTCCAAGAATCACTTAGAATGGCTACAGACCCATAACTTAGACTGGGCTGTTTTTTGTACAACTTTTCAGGGACAGTTTGATACGCATTTACCTAGTGATAAACTTTTGCAGTTTTTCTCATATACCCCTTTTATTTTTCTTAAAAACACGCAGCAGAATCCTATTCCTGGGGCCTTAACCATATTTATTGATGGCTCCAGGAATGGCAGAGCCGCCTATGTAGTTAATGGGCAGCAGTATACTGTTCCAACCTCCTTTAATTCTGCACAGTTGGTAGAATTATATGCTGCTCTTTGTGTTTTTGAAAAAATGCTTGATTCTCCTTTTAGTCTTTATTCCGATAGCCACTATGTTGTGGGCGCTTTGGGTGTGCTTGAGATAGTTCCTGTTATTCAGCCCAGCACACCTACCTTTCAAATATTTTTTAGGCTGCAAAGATGTATTAGACAGCGCCTTCACCCCTTTTTTGTAGGTCACATCCGTGCCCATTCTGGTCTCCCTGGACCCTTAACTCATGGAAATGACCTTGCAGATTCTGCCACTCGTCTGACCCTGCTGTTGCAGGAAGCCCTTGACCCCGTGGAAGCCGCCAAAGAGGCCCATAGGCTTCACCATCTTAATTCACAGATGCTAAGGCAAAAATTTCCCATAACCAGAGACCAAGCAAGAGAAATAATTAAAAGTTGTAAGAACTGCGTAACACTTTTGCCAGAGCCTCATTTGGGGGTCAACCCTCGTGGCCTCATGCCTGGGCAACTGTGGCTGATGGATGTTACCCATATTCCCTCCTTTGGAAAAATGAAGTTTGTGCATGTTTCCATAGATAACTATAGTGGATTTATTTTTGCCTCTGCACATTCCGGAGAAGCTACCAAGGATGTAATTAGTCATATGTTACAAACCTTTTCTGTGTTAGGACAGCCCAAATGTATAGAAACAGATAATGGCCCCGGATATGTTAGTAATAAGCTTAAGCAGTTTTGTGCACAAATGGGGATTAAACACATTACTGGAATTCCTTATAATCCCCAGGGCCAAGGTATTGTGGAGATGGCGCATCAGACATTAAAGAATACCTTATTAAAGCTTGCTTCACAAGAAACATATTCCATTAAAGGAAATCAAAAGGTTTTGCTGGCTCATGCCCTGTTTGTTTTAAATTTTTTGACTCTTGATTGCTTTGGAAAGTCGGCAGCAGAATGCCATTGGCATCCAGAAATAAAAGACAATTATGCTATTGTCCTGTGGAAGGATCCTATGACAAAGATTTGGAATGGCCCTGACCCGGTCCTTATATGGGGCAGAGGGTCTGCCTGTATATTTGATACCAAAGAAGGCAGAGCTTGCTGGTTACCAGAAAGATTAATTAAACCCTATGTACAACCTGTTCCCTCAAAAGAAAGAAAGTATGATAATTTTGTCCAGGGACTCCTCCCCTGAGAAAAATCTTTCCTTGCTTTTCCATTTTAGGTAAAAGACTATTGTGCCGGAGATTACAAAAACAAGCTCGGCAATGAAGGCTGTTCTTCTGGCTGCACTTGGATTTTTTACCTGCCTTGATGGAGTGACGCTTAACCCTGTCAAAACTAGTCCCCATCAAGTCAAAAGACTCTCCTGACAGATCTATTCCCAAACGGGGGAAGTGATCTGGGAACTTACGCAGACCCACATGCCTTTTTCATGGTGGCCTGAGCTTACCCCAGACTTCTGTCAACTAGTAGCGGGATTAGAAACTTGGGACATAACTGAGATAGACCTTATCCAGCTGAATAAAAGTAGCTATCATGGCAGACAGATGCAACAAATGACTGCCCCAGGATGTAGCAACCCCACTGCCAGATGTCGATTGGCGCAATCGGACTTTTATGTATGCCCTAAAGATGGTAGAAACCAAGCCACTGCTGTCCGATGTGGGGGCTACGAGGAGTACTTTTGTGCTCAATGGAGATGTGAAACCACGTGTGCGGCTTATTGGGGCCCTTCTTCCTCTTGGGACCTTATTTTGGTTAAAAGGGGATATAAACAGCCTGTCTTGGGTGGTACTACATGCTACCAAACCCAGGGGGCACAAGGACAACAACATGGATTGTCTCTACCCTTAAAAATTACCTTTACTGAGGAAGGCAAAAAGTTTAGAGATTGGAGCCAGGGCAGGACCTGGGGGCTTAGATGGTATTTAGATGGCAAGGATAAGGGGACCACCTTTAAGATTAAACTGAAGGTTGATAATGTCATTTCCCTCCCTGTTGGGCCTAATACAGTCCTTCCAGAGCGAAAGGCCCCCATTGCTCCAATCCAGCCTGCCGCTCCACCGCTACAAAGTTCGGTTATTGGCACCCCCGTGCTGTTACAGAGATTCCCTTGATCCATATCCCCCCCATCCCTGGGACTAGTGATCAATTGCTTGATTTAGTTTAGGGGGCATACTCAGCCCTAAATGCCTCCGATCCAAATAAAACAGCCGAATGCTGGCTTTGTCTTACCTCTAGCCCCCCATATTATGAAGGCATAGCCTTGATAGCAGATTTTGTTAATATTACTTCCCCTACCTCCAGATGCTTGGCCCCCATGCATTGCCTGACACTCTCGGAAGTGTCAGGCATGGGTATTTGCCTGGGGACACCCCGTGGCCGCTATAGCGCACTTTGCAATCAGACTGCTGTTCCTTTTCCAGGATCATATTATCTAGAGGCTCCTAATGGGACCATTTGGGCCTGCAATACAGGCCTCACACCCTGCGTGTCGGCCAATATTTTTAATAGAACACATGAATTTTGCATATTAATTCAACTTTGGCCACACGTCCTTTATCATGAAGGAAATACTGTTGCTGAATTTTTTGAGCAAAAACATAGGTTTGCTAGAGAGCCTATTTCTATGACTATAGCCTTACTGTTGGGAATTGGGGGCTCAGCTACGAGAATTGGGACTGGAACCACTGCTATTTTACAAACTAATCATTTGACTCAATTACAGAGGGCTATGACCATAGATCTAGAGGCTATAGAAAAGTCTGTTTCTGCGTTAGAAAAATCCCTAACCTCCCTTTCTGAAGTAGTTTTGCAGAATCGTAGAGGATTAGACCTCTTATTTTTAAAAGAGGGAGGGCTTTGTGCAGCTTTAAAAGAAGAATGTTGTTTTTATGCTGATAATACAGGGGTGGTTAGAGAGTCTATGGAAAAGTTGAGAAAAAGACTAGCTCAGCGCAAGAAAGAATATGAAGACCAGCAAAGATGGTTTGATGGGCTTTTTACAAAAACCCCTTGGCTCTCCACCCTAATTCCCACACTTGCAGGACCCCTGATTATGTTTCTGTTGCTTCTTACCTTTGGCCCTTGGGCTTTTCAGCGCCTTACCCATTTTATAAAAGGCCAGATTGATTGGGCTTTTTCAAAAAAATTACTTTCTGTCCATTATCACCAAATAGACTCATTAGAAAGCATTCAGGAGACATCTGTCTCAGGCCGGTTTCAGCAAACAGAGCCTACCAAAAGGCTTCATTTCAAAACGCTCTAACCCCGAGATGATTCTGATGGCTAGAGTGTACTCAATGATGGGAATAGTATGGAACCTGCTCTGGATGCACAACATACAGAGGTTGTCAAGACCAGCTCAACAGGGCATGTTGCCAGAGAACAGGATGTACTCCATATAGCCTAAGACAGGGGCCCTTTCCATCCTCTCTCTCTCTTTTAAGAGAAAGGGAGGAATTGTTGGAGACTGAGACTTGGTCCTTCCCATAGCCTTGTGAAACCCATGACAGTAGGAAGCAGTTTCCTGGTGATAAGATGTTTTCTCTGATTGCTGGAATAGCTCTTAGTAAAACCACAGGATATTCCTTTTGTTTGCCTTCCCCAAATGGGTGGGGTGGTGCTGAGCACAACGGTCATGCCATTTACCCTTGCCTCACAGCTGTAATTTTCATCCCCTACCCCCTCTCCTCACTTCCCTCCCCTGAAGAGTATATATGTTACAGCTTGCAGCTCAATAAACGAGACCTTGACGCCACCCAGACTGACTCGGTCTTTCTTAGCGTGCCTGGTCTCCTTTCTCACCCCCATTGGTCTTTCAGGAGGTGCCTCCTCAAGACCCACGAATAACTAGACCCACTGGACGGGGCAGTCTGTGCATGGTAAGCCTAGAGGCCTAGAGGTTGATTACATCCTTGGCATTCTGCCATCTAAGGCTTATGTATTTTTGAAAGTGTGTGTATACGTATGTACATATGCCTCTTAACTCACAATTTAGGCAACATTTGGAGTTTATTTAATCTAGGTTAGCAGGCAAGAACTATTACTAGAAGTGCATCTGGAATGACTTCTTAGAGCCAGCTTTGCCTTGGTCTCCTTAGACTCTATAAAAGGGATTGTGTGTGTGTGTGTACAATTTTCCTCAATGGCAAATTTCAGTGAGCTTGTATTACTCCATGTTAACTTGAAAGTATTCTAGGAGTGTGGTCAGACCTGGGGGGCAGTGCTGTAGCCTCTTAATTTGATGCCATCTGGTCCCCAGAAACAAATTAAGTACTGTAATGGAGTAGTGTGTGTTTAATTTGGAGGTAAAAGTTTTCCTGGTCAAGGTGTGGCTCTCTGTTAGAGTAAGCATTGGAGGAGCTTTGCGGCTGTTGAGGTACCTTAGAGGGCCAAAGTACCTGCTGCTGTCAGGCCTGATGACCTGTATTTGGCCCCTGTCACCCACATGATGGAAGCAAAGAACTGAGTTGGGTTAGTTTTCTTCTGTTCTCCTTACCCCCCCCCCCCACTCTACCACACAGCGGGGAGTGTACACCTCAGTAAATACATAACATATCCTCCACTCCACCACACAGTGGGGATAAACACCTCAGTAAATACATAAATAAATAAATGTTAAAAGTAATTTAGAGGATTTAGAGAGCTGGAGTGATGGCTCAGTGATTGAGCTCTTGCAGAGGACCTGGTCTCAACTCCCACTACCCACATGGCAGTTCCAGGGCTTTGACACTCTCTTCTGGCCTCTGAGGACACTGCATACACATGTAACACAAATAGACATGCAAACAAAAATAATAAACCTTAAAGGAGGATTTAGAGAAAACAATTATATTTATTTGTTTTGAGACAGGGTCTCACTGTGTAGCCCTGGCTGTATGGAGCACATTGTGTAGACCAGGCTAGCCTCCAGCTCACAGAGATCCACCTGCTTCTGCCTTCCAAGTGCTGGGATTAAAGATGTGTGCCATCCAGAATATCATTGATGATTTCTTTCCACTGCGCCATCCTGATTGGGACCCAAATACTCCTGAAGGTAAGGAGCAATTGTCCATCTATTGCCAGACTCTGGTAGCAGGTCTCCGAGTGGCTACACTTCGCCCCACCAATTTGGCCAAGGTAAGGAAGGTTATTCAGGGCCCGACCAATCACCCATGGTCTTTTTAGAAAGGCTAATGGAGGCCTACCGTAGATTTACCCCCTTTGATCCCCAAGCCGAGGGACAAAGGGCTTTGATTGCTATGGCCTTCATTGGTCAATTGGCCCCAGATATCAGGCATAAGCTGCAATGGCTAGACAGGTTGCAGGACTTAACTTTGAGAGATTTGATAAAAGAAGAAAAAGTTTTATAAAAGGGAAACAGAGGAAGAAAAAGAGCAGAGGAAGAAGAGAGAAAAGGAGAGAGAGATGGTTAGGGAAAAACGAATAACAAGAGAATTAACAAAAATCCTGGCCACAGTAGTTGAAGGCACCACTAAGGGAAACGAAAAGTGTAAGAGAGACAATGGAGGGAATAGCCTGGTTCCGCATCGCGACCCTCTAGACAGGAATCAATGCCCTTACTGCAAAGGACTAGGACACTGGGCTAGAGACTGCGCTAAAAAGAAAGAAGCACAAGGGCGTCTGCATGCCATGCTAGCCCTAGGAAATGATGACTTGGGGTGTCAGAGCTCGGACCCCCTCCCCGAGCTCAGGGTAACATTTGAAGTGGAGGGGACACCAGTTGGCTTCAAAGTGGATACAGGAGCAGTTTACTCTGCCCTACGGGCTCCGTTAGGACCACTTTCTAGTAAAAGGTCTTCGGTCCAGGGAGCCGGCGGGATCAGATACCGTGCCTGGACCACGAAGAGAACTATGGATTCGGGGAAGGGGAGAGTCCAGCACTCCTTCCTAGTTATTCCTGAGTGTCCTGCCCCCCTAATGGGACGAGATTTCTGGGCTAGGACTAGCAGTAAATCAGCCCCCAGTGGTGGTAACTTTGAAGCCCTCTGCATCCCCAGTCAGGGTTAAGCAATGCTACATGAGCAGAGAGGCCCGAGAAGGAATTAGACCTCATATACAGAAGCTTCTCAAACTAGGAGTATTGAAGCCCTGCCAATCAGCTTGGAACACCCCCCTGTTGCCCATCTAGAAACCAGGGATGGGGACTATAGACCGGGCGCAAGACCTAGGAGAAGTGAAGCGTGCTAGATATACAGCCTTTATTTGCTTTTGAATGGGTGGATCCTGAGATGGGTAAGTCTGGGTGTGGCCAGGATAGTGGGGATTGATTGGAAGTTACATTGTGCATACAGACCCCAAAGCTCAGGACAGGTAGAAAGAATGAATAGGACAATAAAAGAGACCCTAACCAAACTGGCTATAGAGACTGGCTTAAAAGATTGGACTCCTACCTTATGCTCTATTTAGAGCCAGGAATACCCACTCCTCTTTTATATGTAACCTGACCCCCTATGAAATTTTGTATGAGACACCTCCTCCAGTGAGAGATTTGTCCCCTATTCTAGAAGCTAATGACTGCTTTCCCACTCCCTTGCTTGACAGACTGCGTGCTTTAGAAAGAGGTTCTTGTAGTGACAGCTCCCCACTTCCTATCAACCAGGGGACGGAGGAACACTCCACATCGATATCAGGTGGGAGACTTTGGCTACGTCTGCCACCATCAGGTACAGACTCTAGAACCTTGTTGGAAAGAACCATATCAGGTGCTCCTAACCACCCCACTGCAGTCAGGGTTGATGGCATCACATCCTGGATCCATACATCTCACCTCAAGCCAGCGTCCTCACCCCTGGAGTCTCAGTGGAAGCTGGAAAAGGTTGATAATCCTCTCAAGCTATGGGTTCGTCATGTGGCTGGGAACCCTCCTGCCCGCTGGGGAAGAGTAATCGGTATATACCACTTGACTGTGCCTGGTCAATTTCCAATCCAGAGACAGGGACAACCATTACTCTAGCCTCCCAAATGAGACCTAAAACACCCTGGTTTCTAGACTTGACTTTTGACCCATCTATGTGAATTAGCTGAGGGTCCTGGGCTCGGACAAGTTTTACCCGAGCTCAGGCTTGGAACCTTGTGCTTGCTGAATGGGCACTCATTCCACTGAGAAACACTGAGGGTCGTGCTTATCCAGACTGTGTGCTCAGCGAATGGTACATATGCCCTGGGGGAAAACGAACCTACAAGTGTGGGGGGTAGTTATTACTGTGCCAGCTGGGGATGTGAGACTCCCTATACAGGGAACCAAGAGAGGCCAGTGGACCCCCAGATTTAATTTAGGCCACCAAAGCACTGAGGAGCTCAATAGCCAAAATAAGTTTTACCAACCTGGGCAAAGAGACCTTCGGATGGGAGAGGGCCAAGAGCTGGGGTTTACGATTGTATCGTCCAACTAATGGGGATTCGGGCATCTTGTTTACTTTAATACTACAAGAACTGCCTGCAAAACCATCTGCTGCCATAGGGCTAAACTCTGTACTTAGACCAGGTAACCCCCAACCACCTGTTAGGCCTCGACCCCCTACTCAGAATGCAGGGACCATTCTACTGCCTCTCACCCAGGCAAACGGGTCCAACCTCTACTCCGGGCACTCAAGTCCCGGCTATAGACAACCTATATAACCTTATCTTAGGAGCATACTCGGCCCTTAACCACACCCAGAGTGCTTTAACCCAATCTTGCTGGCTCTATTTGACGGCCTCCCCACCATACTATGAATGAAACTTAAAACATAACCACTAGCTCTTCCTGTGACTGGAGTACAAATCATAAGCTCACCCTTTCTGAAGTTTCTGGACGATGAACATGCCTAGGAGACCCCCCAGATGCAGTTAAACAGACTCTGTGCTCTCAAGTTTTCCCTGTAAATTCCACAGGAGGCACTCAATACCTAGCCGCTCCTTATGGGACCCGATGGGCATGCAATACTGGGCTCACCCCTTGTGTTTCCACTCAGATACTTAAGAACTCAGCCCACTTTTGTGTCATGGTAAGAATATTTCCTCGGATAGTATATCATCTAAGTGAAGAATTTGAAAACAAAATAGAAGGTAAAACTAGATTTCAAAGAGAGCCTGTATCATTAACCTTAGCCGAACTCATGGGAATAGGTGTTGCAGCTGGTGTAGGAACTGGGGAAGCAGCAATGGTGCAAGCATCTCAACAGGTAGCTCTACTGCAGGCTGCTATTGATCAAGACTTAAAAGCTATAGAAACCTCAGTGATGGCCCTACAAGATCCCTTGACCTCTTCATCAGAAGCAGTGCTGCAGAACAGGCGCGGGCTAGACCTATTACCCAGAAAGGAAGGAGGTCTATGTGCTGCCTTAAAAGAAGAGTGTTGCTGTCGCGCGCACCCTGACCTTGAACAGAACTGCCTGCCCTGCCCCATAAGAGTGGGGATCAGTACTACCTGTGTTTTACTTTCTGTGTATCTGTATGTGTGCCATGGGTATGTTGGAACCTGAGAAGCCAGAAGAGAGTATTGGATCCCTTGGAGCTAGAGTTACATACAGGATCAGAGCTTTCTGATGTGGATGATGGCAATAAAATTCGGGTTCTTGGCAAGAATAGCAAGTGCTCTTAACTTCCACGTCATGTCCAGCTCTGAATTCCTCTCTTAAAGACCAGTTTTGATCCGAGTTTTTTTTTCCCCCAAAGATTTAAATATTGTTTATGTGTATGTGTGGGTACCTGCGTGTGTGTGTGTGTGTGTGTGTGTGTGTGTGTGTGTGTGTGTGTGTGTGTGTTTGTGTGTGTGTTGGGGCTTTTCCAAAGAGGCCAGAAGAAGGCATTGGTGTCCCTGGAATTGGAGTTAAGGGCAGTTGTAAACTGCCATGTAAGTGCTGGGAGTGAACCTGTGTTCTTCACCACTGAGCCACCCATCTAAGCCCAGTGCCTTTCTGTAGATCTATGCTTAGAACAAGCAGCTGTTAGAAGGTCTTGTTCAAGGTGCTGTCATGGCTAAGGGAGACAAGAACAAGTTTCCTAAAACTGTCCTGTGGGTAGATGTGAGTCTTGGCTGAGGAGAACCGGGAAGCCTGCTTAGGGGGCTTTGTTTATGATAGTGTATGACCTCAAACTGAGATCTGTCCTGTTTTTTCTGTATGTAGATTTTAAGGAATGATCATGACGGATCAAGCTCAGGGTGGGAGCTGTGGTGAGGTTCAGGTGCAGCTGTGTTGTATGAGGTTTCTGGCCCAGACTTTCAGACCCACAGTCTCATAGTCCCACTGAAACACACAGACACTTTTATTTACGCTGATTGACCTGGGGCCCAGGCATATAACTTGCTAACTCTTTACCCCTAATCTAACCCATGGTTCTTATTCTTTTCAGCCATGTGGCTTGGTACCTTTTATCAAAGCAGCATAGTTGTCCTCTGCATCTTCTGGCTTGTCTGGCGTCTCTGTGGCATTTCTGCCCTGTTCTTTCTGTTCCGGGAGTTTTCTTAGTCTGGCAGCCCTGCCCACACTTCCTGTCTCCCTTTGGCCAATCAGTGTTTTTATTAAACCAGTAGGAGAGACAATTGTCTACAATGTTACATAATTCCACTACATAGCTGAGAATCTGGTCTTCAAACTGACAGTCATGGAAGAGGCTAGGGAAAGGTATTAGGCGAGGTTAAGGTCAGCAGATAGAAAAATCAACACAGATTTGAGAGCTGAAGGCCAGACTGTTCTCTCTGTTGTAGGGGAAGTTAGTTCATGATTTCAGACATTCAGTGTTGTAGTCCTTGACTTCCTCCACGTAAAATAAAAAAGAAACTTACTTCCAATATACAGAGTAAACATTTCCATGCCCAAAGTAAAGAATAGGAGACTAGCAATTAAGGATCAGCCCAAAGAAAGACTAAAACCCGGCATTAGCTAGCTGTCCAAGACAGCTCAGACCTCAGATCAGCGCCTACCTAAAGAGTCAGCTACAGCACACATCTGTAACACATCTGTAATCCTAGCACTTCTATGATAATGTAGGAGGTGGAGACAGAACTCAAGCTGTGGGCCAGCTGTCCTGGTGTGAAGTGAGGAGGAACAGGACCTTCCTCAACGAGGTGGAATGTGAAAACTGTACTCAGGAGGCAGGGGCAAGAAGTTCTCTGGAGTTCAGGCCCCGCGTGGTCTACATAGCAAGTTCCAGGTCAGTCAGGACTACACAGTGAGATCCTTCTTAAAAACACAACAGAGGGGCTGAAGAGATGGCTCAGGAATTAGGAGCAGTGGTTGCTCTCCACAGCACCCAGGTAATACTCTTCACACCCACACTGCAGCTCACAAAATCTCTAACTGATTCAGGGATCGATCGGAAGCTCTCATCTAGCCTCCTCAGGTACCAGGCATGTATGTGGTGTACAAACAGACAGCAGCCCCCCCCCCCACACACACACACACACAAGAGCAAAAATTTCTAAAAAGCAACAAGAAGTCACCAGGGAAAACATTCCGTCTTGCAGTTCTAGGTCTGGCATCCAGGGCACATGTGGTATCACGTGTGAAACCCAGTAAACCTGAGCAGCCCTATCTGCCTGGGATTTTGGCCTGACTTTTGGGTCAGCTCTGCATGCTCCTTGCAGCCTTTCATGCTAGACACCCCTCACTCCCTGCCAGCTTTATCTTCCTTGGTTCCCTTAGCTTCACTCTCATGGCCTTACACTTTGCTCTCTTGGTGGCTGCTGGCAGTTAATCTGGCTGTCTTGGACTGCAGCCTCATTAGCCTCTGGGTGCCTAGGCAGCTAAGCGTGGGGAAACGAACCCTGGGAAAAAGGACTTAGGTGTAAAGCCTGTGAAAGCATGGTGTCCCTAGGCAGAGTACTTTCATCTCAAGGGACCATCATCAAATGAGCATGCTCTTTGCATTTCTTTGAGCCTGGCATGCCTGTGGTTTTGCCAGTTCCCAAGATGCCCTCAAGGCATCCTGATTTTCATTTTTATTGGTGTTTATTAATTGTACAAAATAATGGGTCCCATTCTGACATTTCATACATGTGTGTAATATTCCTTGGTCATCTTCAATCCCTTATCATATCCTGCCCCCCTTGAGGCATCTTTTATTACATTGATGCAAAGTACTTGGTTTTGTTTTACAAAACAAACAAAAAATGTATTATTTTTTATTTTTGCTTGCAGGTATGTCTCTGTACCACGTTTGTGCCTGGTGCTTGGAGAGGCCAGGAGAGAGAGTGTGTTGGATCCTTTATAGATGGTTATTAGCTGCCATGTAGGTACTGGGAACTGAATTCAGGTCTTCTGGAAAAGCAGCCAGTTCTTCTAGCCACGGAGTCATCTCTCTAGCTTGGCCTCTTCTTTTTTTATTTTTTAGATTTATTTTTTTATTATACAGTGTTCTGCCTACATGTATGCCAGCATGGGCACCAGATATCATTACAGATGGTTGTGAGCTACCATGTGGTCCTGGGAATTGAACTCAGGTCCTCTGGAAGAGCAGCCGTTGCACTTAACCTCTGAGCCATCTCTCCAGCCCCAGACCTGGGCTCTTTTCAACACTGCTTCAGCATCACTAACTCCTTGTCCCAGCCTTACACAGGCTTTTCTGGTTGGAGGACAGTTTCTTGTTGCTTTTTATTCTCACTGTAGATGGAGAGGCTGCACGCTGGGGTGACTTGAAATGTCCTTTATCACATTTAGGCCCTTACCTTTGAACTCAGCCTCCTACAAAGTCTCACCTCATGGACAAAATGTCGAATGCCTGCAGCGTTCCCCGGCTCTTCTGGCTCACAGCTCCATGGTTTCCAAATTCTCACCACGAATCAAGTCTGAAGGTCTCCGGACTGTGTAGTCAGATCGTCCGTCGTCCCTCCCCCCATGCCTTCCTGTCAGTTTTCTGTTAGTCAACACTCTTTGTGTCACTGTGAAAAACACTTGTTTATGTACATGATGCTGCAGATTTCAGTCCGTAGGTCCTGGCTCTGAGTTTGGGCCCTTGGTGAGACAGACATGGTATGTGGAGGGCATGTGGCAGACAGAGGTTACTCCCCTCTTGTCACAGTCTGTGAGCAATGAGCATGGGGGGCATGAGAATTTCTGATAGGATGCTGAATGAAGTTGGGTGGGGATCCTGTTTAGGAAGAGGACCAAGCACAGGTCTTGGACCCCATTCTCAAGCATCCTGACCAAGAAGTTGGACCAGACACAGGAGCCTTGGGAGGAAGCCACACTTCCTCAGCCTCTGCAGGTGCCATCTTCTTCCAGACCCCTCTGTGGTTACCTGGGCTCTTGAAGGCTCCTTGGCCTGTGGCCACTGGGGCCTTAAGACAACATCTTGGCATCTTAGAAGTGAATATATCACAAGTCCTAAAGAGGAAGCTGCTGTTTGGGAGCACCAACCCAGCTGGGAATTCTGTGACTAAGGTCACCAGTGGCAAAGTCTAGTAACACCCTTATGATTTTGAGACAGGGTCTCATGGAACCCTGGTTGGCTTTGAACTCTTGCTCCTGCCTCAGCCCCCACCCATCCACTCCCAAGCACTGGGATTAAAGGTGTGTTTCTCCATGTCCTTATCTTCATACATTGAATGCACTTCCATTTTCCAGCAAACCCAGTCTGTTTGCTATTTAGGATGCACTGCTATTCAGAGATGCCTTTTGTTTTGATGTGTTTTACTTTTTTAAAGGGATTTCCTTTATTTTTCATTATGTGTATGTGTGTGGGTCTGTGCACAGCCTTATAGTAATGCCTTCAGAGGGCAGAGGCATCAGTTGCCCCAGGACTGGAATTAAAGGTAATTTTGAGTGGCCCAGTGTGTGGGTGATGGGAATCACGAGCGAGCAGTGTGTGCTCTTAACCACTGAGCCATCTCTCCAGTATCCTTATACATTTACTTAAAAAATTTTTTTTTCATTTAACTTTGATGTGTTGGGTCCCAAGAACTGGAATTAGACAGTTGTAAACTGACGTCAGTGCTGGAAATTGAACTCAGATCCTATAGAAGAGGATGGCTCTTAACCACTGAGCCATCTCTCCAGCCCTCACATTTTCTTCTTATTTTATTTTCTGTTTGTGTATATGTGGCTTGCCTGAATGTGTGCCTATATACCGCATGCGTGCCTTCTGCCCTCAAAGGCCAGAAGAGGGCATCCAGTTTCCCTGAAGTTGAAGTTACAGAGTTATGAGTCGCCATGTGAGTGCTAGAAATCAAATTCAACCGGGAAGAGCCAGTGCTCTTAACCACTGAGCTGCCTCTCCAGCCCCTGATAAGTTGACTTTTGGTCCAGGTCCTGAGTGATTATTCCTTTATGCTTGCTTTCATTTGTTTGTTTGTTTGTTTGTTTGTTTATTTGTTTGTTTGTTTGTTTGATATTAGGGTTTCACTTTGTAGCCCCAGCTAGCTTGGAACTCAAAGAGAACTGTCTGCCTCCACCTCCTGAACACTGGGCTGGCCTTATGTGTCAGCTGATCATATTGTCAGCTTGACATAACTGGGAAGAATAGCCTCAGCCGAGGGACTGTTCCTGTCTGATCGGCTGTGGCATTTTTTTGAGTTTCGATTGATTGACATGGGAGGGTCTAGCCCAATGTGAGAAGTGCCACTCCCGAATGGGTAGGTAGTTCTGGTTGTATAAGAAAAGGAAGCTGAACGTGAGCCTGGAAGCAAGCCAGTAAACACTGTTCCCCAGGGCCTCAGCTTCAGTTCCTGCTCCAGGCTCCTGCCTCAGCCTCCCAAGTCGGTATGGTTAGTGTTTCACCACAGCACTAGAAAGCCAGCCAGGCCATCTTGGTATTTCTCTACTCAGCAAAAGTTTGTTGGCATTTACTTTTAATTGTATGCATGTACAGATACTCACATTTGTATAGCACAAGCTAGCCCCACCATGCCCAGCTTAATTCCTTGTATTAACTGCTGCTTCATTTTGTTACTCACCCCATAGCCTTTTTAAAAAAAAGTTCTTGGAATTGCCCATTTTAAAGCTTGTGAGTTCCTATTAGAATTGTCTGGATTGAATCAAGCAAAATACTATCTTTTATGAAAAACTATTGCCCCGTTGCATGAATATTTTGAGTGACACTTTATATATACTAGGTACTTTCAACACTTTATACACTCGGTTTTGTTAGGCTTTGAGACAGCATCTTACTATGTAGCCTTACCGACTGGCCTTGAACTCAGATCCACCTGCCTCTGCCTCCAGAGTGCCAGGGTTGAATGTGTACCACCACAGCCAGCTTCACTTAGTATTGAGAACAACTGTGTGAGGTAAATGTTGATCTTTTTGGTTTGTAGGTGACACCGGAACCTTCCTGGATCTGCGGAGTGCTCCATAGTGGAGCACTTGCCCAGTTTCATTCTGTTAATTGTGCTCATCTGGCTTCGAATTTTCCTTTCTCTTTCCATGTGAAATCAGGAGGCATCTCCATGTTTATGTAAGCCAGGAAGGGTGGACCTTAGTTAAAGAAGTGACCCAAGTCCCTTTTTCTTTTTCTTCTTTGTTATTTCTGGGCAGGGGACCAGGCAACTAAGGACTCTTTCTGAACTCCATACATGCCTATCATTTCTTTATCACTGCATTGCAAGGCTGTTCCTAGGGGGTTTGGGAAGGTCATACTAGTTTCAGGTTCTCTCTCTTTTTTTTTAATGGCCTGATCATTTATTTATTCACGTTAAAGACTCTTATTTTTTTTACTGAACTCTGTCTTAGAAGTTAAAACTCTCCGTGAGGTATTCTGTTTTTGGCGTCAGGATGGAGGTTAGGATATAGAGTATGGAACATGTCAAATTTCAGAAAATATGTCAAGACTTGGTCAAATCCATGTGTTACAGAAAACATGAATGAATATATTTCAACCTTGTGACAAAATGGCTTTTAATCTTAAAGTGGAGTCAGGCTGGTCCACCATTTCTGGCTGGTCCATTATTTTTCCACTTGTCGAATGTCGATAGGAAACAATCATTTCTGTCTGTTGTGTGGGTTGATAATATCAGTACAGGAATGGGAGTGCTAGTATTTTTGAATTTCTCAAGAGACAAAATTTATATGATGGATAGAGTCTCTATAAATTGGATTGATTAGGAAGAGTACATTTTTCTTAAAACCGTTCTCTTTGTTCTGCATAGAGCTGTAGCTGGAAGCTTCTCTGTCTAGCCTACTCCTGAACCTCTGACTGTCAATGTTAGCTGAGCAGTGTGCCAAATTTCCCACAGTTCGTGGTACAGAGAGGATTCTCCCAGCAGCTGCATCCTGGTTTAAGCTGTCAACACAAGACCCAGCACCAAGCTACATGGCAGATTTGGGGTTTTGCTCAGATAGATAAAAAGGTTAAAGGATACAGAAAAACAGATTCAGATGGAAAACAAACAAAAAACCTCTGAACAGGTTACAATGCATTTAAATATATATATAAGCTTTAGAGAGAAAAGGAAAAGGGTAGAGAAAAATCCTAAAAAAGAAATAGAGAGGTTTTTAAAGCTATATGAAGATGAAAAATACAGTGAGAGTCTGGATACTGTATATTATTGTTTGTGTCTTTGGGATTTTTTAACTACTACGAGACATTCGATTATAAAGGCTGCTAAACTAAGCCAACATATATATTTTAAAGGTATCTTGACTTCAAAATTTGAGTCTAAGGATATGTTGCTTTGGAAAAAGAGGTTCTGCTTTTGTTTCCACAGAAGGTGAGAAACTGTGGATTGCTTCATAGCTAATATGGTTTGATTGACCAAGAACCCCCCTGAAAGGTCTGCGAAGACAGCCATGGCCCAGATGATCCAACGTCCACACCAGCTGCAAGGCAACTGGCGGAGACCATTCAGCCTCACAGACTACTGCAGCCAAGATTTAACAATAATTCTAAATTTTCTCAGGATCCCCATAAGATTTTTAATGCCCCCCCCAATCAGCAGGAAGTAGTATGGAAAGCTATGCTCAAATTCTCTAAATTTTGTGAATGTTTGCTTTTATTTTAAAGGAATTGACTATATATGGTTAATAGCTATAAACAATCTCTTTCTAACAGAAAAAAGGGAGATATGATTTAGTAATGATAAAAAAGAAATGGCTTTTGAATCCATCTTAATCCATAAAACAACTGTTAATCTCAAAATATTTTACACTGGTATGGATTTTAGTTTATTGACACAAATTTAAAATCAGTTTTGTTATATGTACATTTAATGTATTATGTTTATGCAACTCATTTAAAATTGTAATGTATCATTATGAAATACAGATTAATGGTCATCTATGATAAACTTATAGTCATGTTAGTTAGGTTTTTTTTAGGTATAGAAAAATATTTCAGATAGGTAATCGTCAAATACTTCAAAGACCTACAAAAAATGATGTTTAAATGTTTTAAAAACTTAGATTTTTCTGGACTGTGAGACATGTCTGCTTCTTTCAGCACCAATTTACTTCAAAAGGATGATGAGCATTGAAGAAACTCTACATGGAGTCTACTTTCTTTGTGGCAAAAGTTAGCCACTGGGCAAGAAACTGCTCTTGCTTTGACTGCTGACAGTATGCTATGTAAACTGGACATATGGGACCCATAGGAAAGTGACCACTGAACATTGTCGTCAAATCGACAATATGCCCCTTCATGTTCCTCCTTCACAGAAGAAATTGCCAGACATTCTGCAGGACACCGGGAGAAGCTACCGACAAACTTTGCCAACAGGTGAGAGAGTTGTTCAAATTTCCTGCTTCACTAAAAAGTCTGCCAAAGACTTGAGGTTTGTAGACTGAAGATGGATGCCCCAGTATTGCAGAGGAACTTTGGGTGACTACTGGCAGCCAGATATTTCTGTTATTTTTAGAATTGATTGCAATGAGTTTCCTGTTTACTCAGATAATATATCCTTCTGGGGTCTTTGATAGAGTTGAAGACCAGATAGTTATAGTTTTCCTTAGTTATGATAAAAGATAAATTATATATAAAACTTTAGACTCACAAAAATAGGACAGATAATAGACTATTTTCTTTAATTTTTCCAAATACAAATAGACTAGGTATTGTAACTAATTCTTGCTTGATAACTGTTTTGTTATATGTAATTTTACTATTTTAAAGTGAAAGTCTTCCTTTTTGATTAGACCGACAAGAGAAAGTGCTGTGGGACCTTTTTTTTTTTTGTATGCTGTGAATATGTGTTGCTACCATTGGTTAATAAATAAGCTGTTTTGACATATGATAAGGCAGCTTACAGCCCGGTGGAAAATCTAAGCAGAGAGACCGGAGAAGAAAGGCAGAGTCAGGCAGATGCTGCCAGCTGTCAGGAGAGCAAGATGCAGTGGAACGCAGGTAAGCCATGATCCATGTGGCAAAAGGTAGATTAATAGGAATTGGTTGAGTTAAGTTGTAAAAGCTAATTAATAATAAGCCTGAGCCATAGGCCAAACAATTTGTAATTAATATAGGCCTCTGGTAAATTATAAGTGGTTGCAGGACCGCAGGTGGAAGAGATTGATCTGGACTGTGGTGCTAGGTGGGACTAAGGAACTTCCAGCTACAGATGGTGCCCAATGTGAGGCAGAAATTTCTGCGTAAGACCTGAGAAAGCTTTGAAAAGATTCTAAACTCACAGAAATGGGGCCACAATGGGCTTCCTTGTCTTACAGTATTACACCAGCAGCAGCAGCACAGAGGCACGACCCAGCTGCCCAAGAGGCAAGATGTAAAAGTAGTGGTAAGCCACTGGCCATGTGACAATACACAGATTAATAGAATGGGTTAATTTAAGACGCAAGATTTAGCTACTAATAGCTGGAGACATAGACCAAACAGTTTGCAATTAATATAAACCTCTTGTACGTATATTTGCAACCAAGAAGCTGCAGGACACAGGAAATCTTCCAGTTACACAGAGCAGTTGAATTCCTTACCATAGTGTAGAACCATTTCAGTTAATAAGTCTATATGTTTGTAAATCATCTTCTGTTTGGTTTTAACGGGTACCTTTTTTATAGCAAGGGAGCCAATGGGCATTATATAGAGCAACTTTGTCTCCTTTGCCAGGGAGTTTCTTTAGGACCTATCTTTCTAGCCTTTGTTGAGGATAGAGGGAGACAGGTTCTCTTCTGTAACTGCTTCTCAGCTGAAATTAGATAGTGTTGTCGGGGCCCAGGAGGGCTAAAATGATAGTCAAAGGCCAGGAGATGATTCGGGCAATGGGGCATTCATCAGAAGCACCTGGTTTGCTGATCCAGCTGGAGAGACAGGGAGCATTTGTATCAGCTTTCAGCAAGTCCAGGGCTTGTAACCATTTGGAGCTGTTGGGAGCCCTGCAGCCCAGTCTCAGATCAGTGTATAAAAGCCTGTCAGAAGTTTCCGAGAGGCAAATCCTGTGCAGACAATCTCTTACTTGGCAAGGACCAGTGGATCTCAAGGCAACACAGGACACTGCTGGATTTAGGCAGCTTGCACACTCTTCTTTTTTATGTTGTTGGTTCTTTTGGCGGTTTTTTGTTTGTTTGTTTGTTTTTTGTTTTGTTTTGTCAGTCACTCACGTGACAGCTGTAGTTTTTTGTTTTTTTTTTTCTGGAAATTTTGTTTCACAAATGTTTTCTCCTAAGATTTAGCATGGGCTAATGCTTCTCAAATGTCTTATCAGGAATTACTAATTACAATTCCTAATCCTGGGGACTTTTTTGACTCAATGGAGGCAGTTACAGTTAATGGGTCATGCTTTCATAATTGTTCTCATAACAAGGTAGATAGCACCACCTTGTGGAGAAAGGGACTCGTGGAGCAGTACTGGCAGGAAATAATGGGTACATAAAAGGAAGAAGCACCAGGAACATTAACCAAGTCTCACAGATCTGGGAAGGAGATTAGGCAATGCACACACAGAAAAGGAAAAGAGCCTCAGCCATACACATAGTGCCATCTGTTGAGGTCAAGTTCCCTGGATGTTGTCTCCCGAGTATGTGCCATTCTGGCCTTTAATGGCCCATCCTACTAAAACCCTATGTTTATAGAGGAAATAGGGAAAAACCTGTTTTCCTGCACTATAGACGCTGCCACCTGCTGAGTGCTAGCCTCTTGGGAGACTCGAGACCTTGGGTGTGCCGGATGAGGGGGCAGGGTGTGAAGGAGAGTTAAGGTGATAGGGGAGACAAAAGGGGACACACAGAGAGACACAGGCAGAAGCGACAGAAGAGGCAGAAGCTGGGGACAAGCATGGATTAGAGTCAGTGTGAGTAGAAGGGGCAGAAGGAATCCAGCATGGCGGGAAGCTAGAGGGGAAAAAGCTAGGCGAGATGCAGTGGCAGGAGAGAAGCATGGCTAAGAGACAGACAGGTCTAAGAGATAAGATATACTAAATAAAGCTCAGGTCTCTCAGTGTCAGTAAGAGCCTGAATGATGGAACCTAAACGACTCCTGAGTGTAGACTTATTTAATCTTGACGCTCCTTGCCTGGGACAAAACTCGGACCACAAAGAAACCGGACGCGGTAAGTGGAGGTCATAACCCAGACCCACTCGGTACCTGGACACCAAGCATAAAGACTCAATGGTAGGATCCTGTATGCTCCTGGAGGAAAAATGCAATGCAACCACCTTCACCATACACAGGAGCCTACATCGGTGGAAGAATGGTACAGTGGAATGTAAAAAGATCCCTGCTCGAGACTGTCAGATTACCATCAAAACCTTCCCAGAGAGGCAAGTAGCGCTAACCCAGGAGCAATCTGTGCTGACTTTTTCTCATGAGACAACTTATTTTTATCTCCTTTTAATTTAGTTTTGGTTTTGGCAGCATTTTATGTGGATTTCTTGATGGATTTTTAAAGGCTTGGTCGTCTATTTAAGGTGCAAACTAGAGTTATCAGAATAGTTTTTGCATATATCCAGTGACGGTGTCTCTGGTTTGAAAATGTATGCTCAATGAATTTGAGGACACTCAAGGGTAATAAAACATTTTGGTTCAACCCATGACATTTGAGATGAAGTTGCCATCCAAAAGACATGTTATTTTAAGAACAAATAGTTATTGACCATAGTAAACCCTCACATTAGTTGTCTTGACTGAATAATAGATATTATTAAAAACTTTTATTTATATCTCTCTCTAGTTATTAAATCTTATAAGTCTTTAACCATACTTAATAAATTTATAAATCTGGAGGTACAGAAAGTTTACATAATGGTTTTATAAAATTTGAGATAAAGTTCATATTTCGGCAAAAGTGAAGCCAACAGTCTATTCTTGTATTTTGTTCTCTTTTTTTCTGTCACAAAATCCGGTGGCTTCACCTGTCACAGGACAGAATGGAAACTTTTAAATAAGGATGCTTGGCCCTAGAGAAGGAGAAGCCGTAACCCAACTCCGTAGCCAACTTTTTAATAAAGTAGAACAACATAAAATATTTTAATATTATCCATATCTAAAAGACATCTCAGTTCCTGATGAGTATTCAGTAATGAGGAGGGACAGAGAAGGTTCAGAGATTTACAGTTCAGCTTATCAAAGCAACCACAGCAAGTGGCCAAAGCTGTGGGTGGTGTCTCCACCCCACCTTGGGTCAGGACTTTATCCCAGCTAGCACCTAGTAGCTGGTCCAGATCTGGCCTGGACCAGGAAAAAAAAAAAAACAGAAACCTTTCCTTTTTGGTTATGGCTGTGGCAATGGAGCAGATTTAAAGAGACAGACATAGCAAAAGAAGTAAACACAGTAACAGAATGTTCAAGGGACAGAATCTGCAGAAACAAGACCAGTAAACAGGACGTTCACGTAGTCAAAAAATATTGGTCAAAAAGAAAACATGGTGGCCACCTTCATGCATTTAACTAGGTTTTACCAATTTCTGCCTCAGTTCCCAGCATCCAAGAACCAGGTGGGCAGAATGACTTTGCTAGTGTCCTGGGCAGAAGACAAAATACAGAATAAAACATGGGACCAAGAACCAGGCATCAAAAACAAAACAAAAAACAGATGGGTATTGTAGCATATTACTAGTGGCCTGGACAGGAGAAGTTTGTGTACCTCATCAGGTACCTCCCTGCTCCCATTAGGGATCCCAGCAGCATCAGATTTAATAAGAGACACATTTTATCACTAGGAGACAGACATGTTTTATGACATCAATGGAAGCCGCCTCAAACAAGTGCTTGCTGTGTTATTTTTAGCACAGCGGCTTGTTTCAATAATATGTCAAATCAAAAGCATGCCTTGGAACCTTGGCACATCTCAAGATGCACACCATGCCCTAAGGCAGCATTCCAGTCCTGAAGTCGCAGAGTGAAGGTCTGCCTTAGAATGTGAGTTGGGACCTTGATCTTACTGGGCCTCCAAATATTAATCCCATTAAACCCATGAGAGTGAAGACTGTTAACTAAATTCTTTCAGTTAAGTTATTCCTTTCAAAATAAGCAAACTTTATTTTCTGTCCGACAGGTTGTGGTAATTTAAATATAATTGGCCTCTATAATCTCATAGAAAGTGACACTATTAGGTGTGGCTTTGTTGAAGTGAGTATGACCTTGTTGGAGGAAGTGTGTCATTATGGGGGCAGGCTTTGAGATTTCTTATGCCCAGTGTATTAGTCTACTTCCTGTTGCCTGCAAGATGTAGGAAAGCTAGTCCTCCAGCACCATGTCTGCCTGCATGCTGCCATGTGCCCTGCCTTGATGATAATGGCCTGAACCTCAAACTGTAAGCCACCACATCAAGTCAATGTTTTCCTTATAGGAGTGTTGCTGTGGTCATGGTGTCTTTCCACAGCAATAGAAACTCTTAAGACACAAGGCTCTCTCCCTAAAGCACGCTTTGAGAAAATAGCATTGAACATAGGAAAAAGTGGGCTTCATATAGCCCCCCCAAAATGCAAGGCTTGAGGGCTTAGAGTTTTAGGTTAAATAGGAACTTGGCAAAACATCTCAAAATTACTTGGCAGATTATATTATCAGGGTGGAGGTTATGGTATAGGGTGTGGAACATGTCAAATTCCAGAAAATGGGCCAAGACCTGGTCAAATACAAGCTTTACAGAAAATGGGAATGAACTTAATTTTGACCATGTAACAAGATGGCTTTTAATCTGAAGGTGAAGTCAGACTAGTAAAATAACAGCCAAAATTGGGTGTGTATCTGCAGTTCCCAAATTCCTCTGGTGAGAAGGGCTGGAAGAAATGGGCTAGCCTCGATTGTACAGTGTAGCACAGAACCAAGAGACTCTGCTGTGAGCACCCACTCTGGAAATTGACTTCTGGCTTCCAAATGCATGCCTTAATGTGCATGTGAACTTAGCACATTCCTATCACCCCAGCATTTGGGAGGCACAGGCAGAAGGATCAAGGTCATTTTTTTAAAAAAATTTTTTAAAAGATTTGTTTAGCCCTGGCTGTCCTGGTATTTCCAGCAGTAGACCAGACTGGCCTTGAACTCAGATACCCACCCGTGCCACTCCAACCTGGCTCAAGGTCATTCTTAACTACAAAATGAATTGGGAGCTAGCCTGAGCTACATGAGACCCAGTCTACCCCTGCATAAAAGATTGAAACAAAAACTTCTTGGTGTATGATTTTCAGTAGATTGTAATTTGTTCTGGAGTAAAACACCTGGTTGTTTTAGGATTTAAAGGCATAGTAGTGAACGATCAAAAAATTTGGCCAGTTATTCCCTATCAGTGACTTTGTTCATAAAATAAGCGTGTGAATGCTGCCAGCTGTCATCAGTGCTACAAGCTGCCCCTTGGCACTGGCTTTGACCATATAGGTATAGTCGTGTTAGCCTCTGCACTGACATCCATCTGACTTCCCTGGCCTCTGGGCTTTGAACAAAACTTGGACAGTTCTAGTTCTGAAGGTTTTGGTTGTTTATAGTTGTTTCCCAAGATGATAAAACTCACTAACTTGGATTTATTTGTGCAGAAGGTCTGGCCCTGACCTCAAACTTGTGAAGATCCTCCTGCCTTGGCCTGTGGCCTGCAGGGATTACAGGTGCAAGCCACCATGCCTTCTAGAAACTGAGGCACTAAAACTAGGCCTTTGGTGCCTCCATGGTTTAGCAAGATGATGTGTTGTCCAGGGGCAGGCCAAGGGCTACTCAGGGCTCTAGGTGAGGCTGGACCTGAAGCCGAAACACTATTTGGGGCTGATTTGGACCTTACTGGGCTGGACCCATCCAGAATCGAGACTAAAAAATTGTGGGGCTCACTTTGGACCTGAGTATATGCATCCAGCCTCCTGCTACAGAGGATTGGAGGCCAGGAGTGGAGTGCGGCCTCCAGGCTGGGGTGGGATCTCTCACTGCTGTATGTGCTGCCCTTGCTTACAGACCTTTGCCATGTGCTGTTTCTTGCCTCTCATGGATTACTCTGGATCCATCACCTGCCCCTGCCTTCTGCTGGGGTCAGGTAGAACATGTGAAGCCCCCTCCACCCATAGACTACTAGGTGAGCCCAGACAGTCCCCACCATTTACACTGTAGGGAGTGTTGTCAGTGACCCCATCACTCAAATGTAGTGGGGGACCCAGCCCTGCCTGCCTTGTGTGCAGGAATAGGCTATGTGTGCATGTGTGTTGGGATGGAGAGTGAACGCTGTGGCTCTCTGGAACTGGATAGGATGAGGGAGGCAGGTGGGGCTGGTGATCAGTCACTCACTGAGCCACTGGACACCTACTTCTTCATTGTTTTTAGAGCCTCCTTCATTTCAAGCTTCTTCAGAACAGTGAAGTGGCCCGGAAATCAGGCTTTAGTCTGAGGGCTGTGACCTTGACCTCTGACCCTCAGTAGTCAAAAGCCTTCTGTCCTATGGGGTTTAGTGAATCCCTGGTTCTCACCATGCTGTCCTCTCTTCTCAGAGACCTGTTTCCCTTCTTGCTAATCTGGTCTCAACTGAGCATGGAGCCAGTCAGTCTCCCTTAATAGGGCCTCTGAGGCTTCAGTGCCATATTCAGTACCATATGGCTGACAAGCCCCTAGGCCCTTCTCTTCCTGGACAGAGTAGCATGGTGCATAAGGGCAGCCACTGGAATGAGAGGGCAGGAGGATGTGATCGGACATGGTCCCTAATTTCCCCCCAGTCACAGACACACAAATCAGAGGCAGTGTTTAGCCTTGTATTAGAGGCTGCATCCCCAGGCAGTTCCCCTCTGTGCATTCCGGGTGTGCTCTGGTAACTGGACAGGTATAAGTGCAGATTGTCATCCTCTGAAGGGACATGGTGGATGTGTGTGTGCCTTTGTGGGGATGTTGGGAATTAGTGTCCAACACCAGGACATGAGTACTTTCCTCCTGAGGGCTGCCCAGGAATTAGAAGGTATGGCCAAGGGTGGCCATCTTCAGGGCTGGGCCTTGGCTCACTTCCCCTGCTGCAGTCCTTCCTTAAAGAGATCACTTCTAGTGCCTGAGGCCAAGGTGGAACACGTGCCTCGCCCTGTGAGTCTCACAGCTCATTTCCGCCCTGGGAGCCAGGACCCCAACTCCTCCTGGAGGGTAGAGTGTGTGTGTTGGGAAGGTGACTGGGGTAGGGGCTGGGTATTAGGACAGTTGAGAATAGCCTAGTCGTCTTTGTCCTTGGCGCCGTGTTTGAGGATGCGCGTGAACTCCACGTAGTTGAAATTGCCCTTCTTATCAATGGGTGCCTCCCGGTACATCTCATCCACCTCCTCATCTGTGAATCGGTCACCCATGGTAGTGAGCAGCTCCCGCAGGTGGTCCTCATGGATGAACCCTGGGGTACAGCAGGACAAGGTCAAGGGCACTGGCCACACCCACCCCTTCCCAGCCACACTCACCCACGCCCTCCCAGCCCTTGGAGACCTCATGGGGGTGAGAAGCTAAAAGCGCTGTTCTTGTCTCCAGTCCCTTTGAGGGAAAAGGGCCCAGAGGGAAGGGAGGAGTTCTAGAGGGACTGTCCATGGTGTCCACTGTGGCCCCATGAAGAGACAGAAGCTGGGGTAAAAAATGGCACGGCAGTTTGATTTCTGGAAGATTTGCAGTGACATGTCAAGGGCCAACAGATACAGTTAGGAGGTGGGAAGCCTTGGCAAACGTGCCACTGGGAACTTGGAGAGTGTTATCTGGCCTGGTCCCTTCTTCTACAGACACAGAGCACCCTTGTCCCCCTCTACCCAGCCCGGGCCTCCAGAGTGCACTGACCTGAGGCCTCTTCGTCAAAGCAGGCAAAGGCATTGCGGATCACATCCTCAGGGTCTGTACCATTCAGCTTCTCCCCAAACATGGTGAGGAACATGGTGAAGTTGATGGGCCCTGGTGCCTCGCTCATCATGCCCTCCAGGTACTCATCTGTGGGGTTCTTTCCTGTGATGGGTGGGCACTGGGGCTACTATCTTTAGCTCTGTCCCCAGCCTGGGTAACTCATTCCCAGCGACCTTCCCACACTGAACATAGTAGACTGGGAAGCAGGTGCCAGGCTGTCAATTTTCTGCCTGCTTTTGATGTAGGAAGGCATGCCACAAATCCCTGGCTCTTCCATCATTCCAGTGTGAGATCACCATCCCCAGTGCCTCTGTGCCTGGTGCAGGACCTACCTGCCTTGAGTTTGATTTCCCTGAGGCAACAGCATTCTTACTGTTTTTTCCACAGACCAGAAACTGAGGCACAGAAAGGGCTGCTTATCCAAAGTTACACAGCAAGG
Organism: Phyllotis vaccarum; assembly: GCA_033318265.1. NCBI lineage: Eukaryota > Metazoa > Chordata > Mammalia > Rodentia > Cricetidae > Phyllotis > Phyllotis vaccarum. The sequence continues at coordinate 183,687,049 of JARWLC010000001.1, read as the reverse complement.
GAGGGGCAGGGTTAACAACCAAACCCAAGCAGTCTGTCCCTGAATTCCAGAAACACCCCTGAGCGTTGGTGTCACACTCTCTTGGATTTAAACTAGCTCTGGGCCTCGGCTTCTCCTGTGGCTTTAGAATTGTGAAGGTAAGACAGCTGTCCCAGACCTGCCATTGCAGTCTTGGCACAGTCCTGGCATGCTGCACTCTGCTGGGTTCAGATTCTAGCTGAACAGGAGGGCTGCATGGAGAATTAGGTGATGTCCGCAGACCTTACTCATATCTTCCTTTTTATCTTTTAACTTGAGCACAAGGTTCTTTGCTCTGTGTTCTCCCCTCCCCCCATTTCTGGAAGGAATACCGTAATTTTTTGCTTTCCTTTTATTGATTCTCTCATATAGTAGTACACCCTGACCACAGTTTCGCTTTCCTCCCAGCTCCCTCCTCCCCATCTCCCTCGCGCCCAGACCCGCTCCTCCATTTCCCTTCAGAAAAGAGCAGGTCTCCCAGGGATGTCAGCTGAACAGGACATAATACAATGCAATAAAACCATGCACAAGCCCTCAGGCAACCCAGTGGGAAGCAAAGGGTCCCAAGGGCAGACGAAAGAGTCCCAGGACCCCCCCCCCCCCATCACTGTTATGAATCCCATAAAGGCACCAAGCTGATAACTATCACATACGTAGTTAATGCCCGTGATTTTTCACCTCAGTCTCTATGAGCCCTGCTGGGTTGACTCTGTGGGCCATGTTCTTCTGGGAGGACAATGTTCTTTATCCAGAAGACCACAAGTGATCTGTGGACCCAGACACAGGCACATGAGTCGCTATTTAGAGCCATTCAGTCTGAGGGATGTGAAGCCCTCAATACAAAGTGTAGTCTGACCAATAGGGGAAGCCTTTGTGACCCAGTCCCTCTGAGCCTTGTTTTATAGGATATCCAGGAGCTCTTAGCCCTTGAGGACTGGCCCAGCTTCCCCAGACAGTCTTTCTCTTCCCAGATGCTGAGAGGGTTCAGATTAGAGTGCTGGGGTCAGGGCAGGCCTGGCCTGAAGCTGGGGGGGGGGGGGTCCCCTCTTTCCTATTCTGGGTAGCTGGTCTCCACCAGACCTGTGCTGTGCACATGAGAGCACAATGCCTTTTACACAGACAGGCCATTAGGCAAGGGAGCAGTGCCAGCCACTGACTGGGATTGCCACACCCAGAGCCATGGCTTGACCCTCATGTGGCTGTCCCTGTACTAGACTTTTCTTGTCTGTCACCATCCTGATCCCTTTGCCCCACTGAAGGCTGTGCCGGGAATTAGAGCTAAGGGTGGCCGTCTGTTGCCAGCACATGGGGAGAGACTCCTCCTGGAGGCCTTCTCTTTAGGCTTCAGTGTACCCATCTGAACATTGGCAATTTGTACTCAAACCCTTTAGGTCCTAAGACCATGGTCACTGGGGATATAGAGGAGTGTTCCAGCCTCCCTTCTAAGCCGATGTTTCCCCATCAGTACAAACTTTGGTGTGGCTGCCAGTTTTCTCCTTTCAGTGAGATTTACCAATCACAGATCTGACTTTCTCCAGGGAGTCATCCTGTCTAGTCAAATCCTTGTGCTCCACCTGCTTCGTGCCTCAGTCTCTCTCTCTGTTAAATGGGTAGAGTCAGAGCAATATTACCTGAAGGGTAGCTTGCAGGTCTCATTTTACAGGAAGTGTCGTGTAAGTACCAAGCAGACCTTCTCCCTGCATATGTCCCCATCTGTCCTACTCACCCAGAGAGGCCAACATGTCATGTAGGTCCTCCTTGTCAATGAAGCCATCACGGTTCTGGTCAATCATGTTGAAGGCCTCTTTAAACTCCTGGATCTGGGACTGGTCAAACATGGCGAAGACATTAGAGGTAGCCCTCTGAGGCCGTTTCTTGGTGGTCTTGGCCTTGGCCCGCTTGCTGGACATCTTAGCTTCAGGTGTTGGGGATTTCCTGTAGGAAGGGGTGTGGGATGACAATGGCCATGGAATCTTCCTGCCACTCCCTGATGGCTTTTAGAACTAAGCTTGGTATTCAAGGCCTCCCACAGGCTTGGGCCTCCAGCCATCCAGTTCTGAGAGCAGCTGTGATCCTGAATAATTTTCTCCATCTCTCCTCATCTGGGGGCATCGTGCAGCAGGATTAGTTAATTTGGTGTCTAATTTGGAATGGCATAAAATGTACTAATTTTTCTGGGACTGGTAAATATTAAGATTGGCTTGGGGCCAGCCTTTAAGGGCACTGTCTACTCTATTCCTTGAGAGCATGTGACCATCTCAAGGTGACAGGGAGGTAGGGACCTGCTAGGAGGGAGCAGACCAGCAGTACTGACCTCCTGGCATTACCCTCCCTCATTCCTCTCCATCCCTTTCCATCCGCCCCATTTTCTGTGCTGTCTGCCCCTCCCCCAGCTGCTTTTCCTCAGGGAGACTGACTAGTCCCTAGTGGGTAACAGTTTCATTCTGGACCCTCCATCACTTCCTGTACATTGAAGCTCCTTTAAATTGAAACCATAGATCCATTTAGATGTATGTAGCCTTTTGGCCTTGGGCCAGTCTCTCCCATCCCATTCAAATTCAGACCTTGTCCTCCTAAAACCTTCAAAGGCTTGTGGTTTTCTCCTCCCACACCTCCAGGGTGAATCTGGATTCCCCCAGCCTGCTCATCACACCGTGTCCCCTTGATGAGAGGTCATCCTTCTGGTGACCTAGCATTCCACAGCCATTCCCAGGCCTTCCTTCCAGAACCTTCTATAGCTGCCTTTCTCCAGCTGGGCTCTGGAATATGTTGTGTGAGCTCTATTGTACAGTGGAGAAAATGGGTAAACTGAGGCCAGAGAAAGCACTCAACCTGAACCCATTAGCTTATGGGGAGAATGCATCTCAAGACTTATTGTCTGCTTCCCCTCAACTAGCCAAGACCCCAGTTTGTCTGCTCCTCTGTCCTATGCAGTATATCCCTAAGCATCGGGCCTATGCACTACTTCTGTCCTGCCTCTAATACTCTGTCCTGCCTCTAACACGCCCCTCCCATGTTGGGAGCAAGGTCAGCTCTAGCATTTGCCTGTAGTCTTAAGACTCTCTGTGAAAGCACAATGAGCCCCATCAAACACCAGGTTTTTTGTGATGCTGGATGGGAGATGGTAAGGCCTGAGGGCAGGAATGTTGTCCTTGGAAGCTAGCGTCTCCTGTGGCAAGGTTGAGAAGGCTAGCAACATACCTAGCCCCTCCCTATTGCTGGTTACCTTCACTCTTGCACTCCGGAGAGAAAGTGACCCCTCCCCAAATGGAAGTGCATGCCCAAGAGAGGGTTGGATGCCAGGACACCATGTTCACTGGGGTCAGTGAATGGCAAAGGCTACATGGCCAGGCAGTTTCTAGACTTGGTTGAGTGACTGAGGTTAGTGCTAAGCTGGGCCCTTAACCCTGAAGCCATATTTTCTCTTCTTGAGTACTAGACACCAAGGATACAGTAACAGCTGACACCCAGGCAGAAAGAAGCCACCTCAGGCCCTTAGTCATCGCTTTCCCCATAGGTGGACAATGCCAGATGCCCTCCTTTTGAACAGTTTATCAGAGACCAAGTACTCCATGTCCTTGGAAGCAACCAGTGCAGCTAGAGGGCTGTGAAGGAGTAAGGACCAAGACCTCTTTATCTCTGTTCTGTGGTGCACACAGTACTGGGGTAAAGGCAGTGGGAGGTTTAAGGGTAGTCGCCACCCCAGGGTGCAAAAAGGGGGAAAGAAAACTACAGGGCTCAGTTTTCTCTGACACCCGGTTTCTTGGATCAAGGACCCCCCCTCACCTCCATCCCTTCACCCCCACCCCCTCACCGGCATCTCTACGGGCATGTAGCCTGGACTGGGCTTGGTTTGTGTGGCTCCTTAGCAAAAAGACACTCTGGACACTTTTCCTTTCCCAAAACCCAATTTTCCGGGGCGCAGAACCATCAACTGCCCAGTCCCGATTCAGGGTCCCTGTAGGACCCGAGCAAGGTAGCAGCCCCAGAGCCCACACAACTCTGCATGCCACAGCCCTCTGACGGCCGGGTGAGGCTCGGCCTAACCACCTACTGTAGCTGCCCAGATGCTGCCCCGGCTCCCACCTGCTGCAGAGAAGAAAAGTCCCGGGCGGTGCTGCGGTGCTGCCGGAGCTGGCGGGCCGCCGCTGGGGCCACTGCTCTGAGCTCTGGGGGAGGAGCCCCGGTTGGCGGGTCGCGGGCGGCCAGGCCTTACAAGGCAGAAGAATGCAAGGGGGTGGGGTGGGGGCGGGGCCGCGGCCTCCAGCCCGGCCTTATTAGGTCTCCACTTGCAGGCTGGGAGGCTAGGGTGCTCCTGGAACAGCCCCCCCATCACTGCCTATAGCCTGGCGGCCCATATCCAGACTGGCAAAAGGAATGGAGCCCTGAGAGTTTACTAGCCCTCCGACGGCCCCCCTCCCCACACACCCGTCTTGTGTTGAGAGGCTGGCTTTCACTCGACCAAGTATGGCCTTTTTTATTCCGTGGGAACCGAGGACAGTCCTCAAAGCAGCGCTACTCCATCACACTTTCCCTGGGGAACTTTCCAGAATCCAGTTACTTTGTAAATAAATAGCTGCCTGACCCTGCTAGGGCGACTGATGCATCTGTCCAGGGAACTCTGGGAGAGAGGTGTGGAACCATCAAGACATGGGACGGTTCTGAGCAGAAGGGTTCAGTGGCCTGGATTGAAACGGGGTAATGATGAGACTGGGGGCTAGCGAGGTGCTATTGAGGGTAGATGGAGCCAAACTTAGTGTTTCATGCCAGTAATCTCCGTATCTGAGAAGCTGAGGCAGCAGAAGTTCAAGGCCAGCGTGGGATACTGAGTAGGTTCCAGGTCAGTCTGAGCTACTACAGAGTGGAGCTATCTAAATAAATAGAAGCTAGCAACCTTTATCTATCCTGGGCAACATTAGAAGTAACAGGTGAAACACTCCCGGAACTAGAACTTTGCAAGTTTAAACGCCAGTAGCCACGAAGGAAAGGCTGGTGGATTTGAGCGCAGACGACTTAGAGAACTTACACTTGAGGACCCCAGAGCTGACAGAAAAAGTGTTGGAGCTGATGGTTGAGGCTCAGGGGACAGCAGGAAGTTGGGCGAGAAGGGGAGGGGCCCTGGAAAAATTTCACTGTTTGAGACAATAGGATCTGGAAATGGATCCAAACCGAATGAGGGGGAGAGAAGTTGGCTCCAAAAATTTCAGTTTTTTTATTTTAAAACTATATTTATCTGTGAAGGGAGTTGGTGTCAGTTCTCTCCGCCCCTCCGTATGTGGTCTGGGGATCAAATTCCTGTTGTCAGGCTTCACACCAAGAGCCCTTACCACTGGGTCTCCCCTCTCAGGGCCCAGCTCAAGGCTTTGGGGGAGGGGAGCTGATGGTGAGACCTGTTTTTTCTTAGGCAGAGTCGGTGTAGGTGGAAAGATTCCCGCAGATTTGTAACAGATCCATTTTGTCTTAGATGTATTACTTTTTGGGAACATTTTTTAAGTAATTTCAAGCATACAGTAAGGGCATAAGAATTGTACAGAAAACTGACTTCATTGAGCTATATAGTTAAATGCTGCCTCAAACATTAAAAAATAAATAAATAAACAAAAGCAGCATGGGGCTGGAGATGTAGACTCTGGGTTCAATCCCAAGCATGTCATAAAACCAGGAATGGTAGCTTGCACCCGCCGTTTAAATGTAGAGGCAAGTTGATTAGAAATTAAAGATTATCCTCAGCTACACATCAAATTCAAGTCCAGCTTTAGCTGCATGAGACCTTATCTCAAAAAGGTCAGGGGGAGGGGCAACACTGGGGACCTGGTTAAGAGCACTTTCTGTTCTTTTAATAGACCCTGGTTCAATCCCCAGCACCCACAGGATGGCTCACAACCATCTGTAGTCCAGTCCTGGGAATTTCGATCCTCCGTGGGCACTGGGCACTCCAGTGATACCCAGACATACATGCAGATGAAATAAATGCCCATACATCTAAAATAGATTGGAACAAAATTTAAAGGCAGCATGTTTCATTCACTTCCTTTTTTCTTTTGCATTGCTGGGCCTCATGTAGGCTAAGCAGGTGCTTTACCATTGAGCTATGCCCTAGATGGGGCAGTATGCCCGATAATCAAGACAGGAAGACAATCTAAATAGTCATCCAGAGTGAGTGAGCAAAATGTGGCACATTCAGACCATGGAGCAGTATTCAGCTTTAAAAAGTAAGGAAATGGGGGCTGGACATGTAGCTCCATGGTATACCCCTAGTCTTTTTTGTCAGGTAGAATCTTATTCTGTAGCTCTGGCTAGCCCAGAACTCACTATGTAGATCAGGCTGGACTTGAACTCACAGAGATATGCCTGCCTCTGCCTCCTGAGTGTTGGGTTTAGAAAGTCTATGCCCCCATGTTCAGCTCAGTGTGTGTGTGGTGTGTAAGAAGTTAAAGATGTAGCTCACTTGGTAAGAGTGTTTGCCTAGCATGCAGGAGGCCATGAGTTTGATTTCCCAAAACTGTCTGTAATCTTAGCGTTTGGGAAGTAGAAGTGGAAGTGGATAAGAAGTTCAAGAATATCCTTAGGGGCATAGAGTCTGAGACCAGTATGTGCCACATGAGACCTTCTCAAAAATATGTATATGTACATTGTGTATATTTATAATATGTATCATCCCACATGCACAGAAAATTAAATAAAACTCAAAAAACTTGGAAAGTTGCACAGCTGGCAAGATGAGTCAATGGATAATGGAGTCTGTGGCAAAGGCCTGGTGGCATGAGTTCTACAATGGAAAGGACCAGCTCAGCGAAGTCATCCTCCAACCTCCATAGGATGCCCTCAGCACCGGTACCTCACCCCCTCACTCACAGTTAAACAATTTAAAAGGGGCTGAGATGGTCAGTGGTTACAAGCTTGGCTCCTTTAGGGGACCCAAATTTGGTTCCCAGTGCCTCCAGCAGGCAGCTCACAGCTCCTTTGTACTCTAGTTCCAGGGATACCTGCACTCATATGCATATGCTCATGCACACAAAGTCTAAAATATTATTTTAAGACCCTTTTAAAACTGGGTATTGTAGTATGAGGTTTCTGGCCCTGACTTTCCAGCCTAGCCTACAAGTTCTGACCTAAGAACCACAGACCCGCAATCCCACAAAAACACACAGACACTTATATAAATTATATGCTGATTGACCTGGGACCCAGGCATATAACTTTCTAGCTCTTGCTCTTAAACTAACCCAGGATTCCTACCCTCCTCCTTCTCCGACCCTCCCCTTACTTCCCTCCCCCTCTGCTCCCCTCCCATCTGGAGCTACTTCCTTTCTATCTCCCATTAGAAAAAAAATAGGCTTCTAAGGGATAATGATAAAATATAACAAAAGAAATGATACCACCATAAAACAGAAAGGAACACATTGGAATTAGACAAGACAGAAGGAAAGAACCCAAGAGAAGGCCCAGGAATCAGACCTGCTCATTCACACGCAGGAATCCATCCCATAAAAACTCTAAACTGGAAGCCGCAGTAGATCCGCAGAGGACCGGTGCAGACCCGCCTAGGCCCTGTGTATACCGCCTCGGTCTCTGAGTTCACAGCTTTGATCGTGTTGACTTAGAAGCCTTCGGTTTCTTGCTGTCCTTCATCCCCTCTGGCCTTTGCTCTCTTTCTGCCTCCTCTTCCGGGGTTCCCTGAGCCCCGAGAGGAGACATCCTGTCTAGGGCTGAGTGTTCCAAGGTGTCTCACTTTCTAAATGTCTGCCTGTGGCTCTCTGTATTTGTTCCCACATACTGTGGGAGGGAGTGTCTCTGATGATGGCTGAGGAAGGCACATCTGAGCTAAGAGCATAGCAGAAGGTCATTTGGATTCACATTGTTGCTTACATGTTTGTTTGTTTCTAGAACTGTCGTATTTGGTCTTACCCTAAGACCCTGGCCTATCTAATGTCTGGTTCTTGGTCACCCAAACAGTGTCAAGTATGGGTTCTATTAGATCAGATATTGGTTATTCCCATAAGCTTTGCCATAGCATACCTTGCAGGCAGGACACCACTGTAGATCAAAGGGGTTGGGGCTGGCATGGCATTCACATTCCTCTTTTGGTAGCTTGCCAAAGATGGTAGAACATAGGGATGAAGGCTCTCCGTAGCCACCACCTTGACTTTTCCATATTCAGTGAGTTGTGTAGGCGCTCTCTTCAGCAATGGTGCCTTGTCAGTTTGTGGAGAGCAGTCTATAGTTTTGGCAACAGCCTGGGTGCTTTGGGGACTCCATGGGACCCCTTTGACTAACAACTCAGTTATATGTACCCAATCCCTAAACTGGAAGCTTCATTTGGTAACAACAGACGGCCGGTTGGGGCTCTGTCTCCTCCATTATTTGGCAATTTTATTTAGAGTTAGGCATGTGAAGGAAGGTGGCCATCAGGTGCCTGTGCTCTGGCTTTTTCGTCTACATGGATAATCTTCCAGGAAAGTGATTGCATATTAACTGAAGTCTGCCTGATTACAGTGGGCTCTGGGGCATGGTGAGAGTAGGCTATCAGTGTGAGAAGGTTGAGTGAGTCTTGTCTCTTCTGGATTGAGATCACAACACCGATGACCAAGGTAAGGGAGCTGGAAGCATTGTAGCTCAGATGAAAAAGAATCCTGGCAGTCGGGAGCCCAGGAATACCACAGGCACTGTAAGCACAGCAGTTTACAGCCCTGCTCCAGGGAAAGGTTTCCCAGATGTAACAGCTCTGCTCCTGCAAGGGGAGGCTTTCCCCAGCAAAATTGTTACAGTTCTGCTCTGGTAACACCGCACTTGGCTAGGGGAAGGTTTCCTCAGCAAAAGTGTTAAAAGTTCTGCCCCCTCTGCTCTGGCAAAAGGTGTTGCTTCTCTGCTACACTCTATTGCAGCAAAAGAAGGTTTCACTCAAACCTCATTCGGGAGGTTTATTAGGAGGGAGAAATCCAGGAGAGTGGCTGCCTCTGCCAGCAAAAAGACAGCAGCAAACTGAACTACAGGGCCCATATAGCACTTCTTAGGGTATTTCTAGAAGATTTTCGGAGTGGGAATTAGTCAGATTTCAATTCCCTTGAGCTTGGACAAACTCAGATTGGCTATATTCCCTGCTCAGGAATTGGCTGGTTTTCTTATTCAGGGATTGGTTAGTTTTGTGCTCAGTTGGTCAGGGGCAGATTTGGCTCTGGTTTCAGGGCTAAAGTGTGTTTCTTTTACTGGCTCTGGTTTCAGGGTCAGAGTAGGTTTCTTTGGCTGGCCCTTTTGCCATATAGGAGCACTAAACACCCATTGCTAGGCCCCACTGATTGGAATGAGAGCAGCCACTAGGAAGCCAACGAATCTTTTTTAAGGATATCTGAAGCCATCCAGGGGAATTAGGAAGCTCCCACTGGCTTTCTGGAGCACCTTTGGGATGCTTAATGGATATACACTCTATTGACCTCAGTGTCTCAGAAATCCAGCAGGCTGTGGTGATATATTCTATATTTAATAAAATCAGCCTAGAATATCAGAGAACAGAATCACCCACAGTCAAGCGGTGAAGGCCAGAGAGTGGTGACTCACACCTTTAATCCTATCACTGGGAGACAGAGATCTTTGTGGATTTCTGTGAGTTCAAGGCCTGACAGACAAACAGTAGTAGCTCAAACCTTTAATCCTAACTGTAGGATTATGATGCAGAGCTGAACCAGGAAATGAAACAGCTGGGTGGGGAAGATATTTAAGACAGGTGGAGCAGAGATTCAGGCATTCTGTAGAAGCAATCAGTCGGGCTGAAGACCCTTAAAGATAGCATTTACCCTGTTTAGTCTGAGAAACTAGCTGGGAGAGAATTGACTGTGGTCTGTTTCCTCTCTCTGATATTCCTTCTTTCCCCCAAAATCTGGCTCTGGGTTTTGATTATATACTAAATAAAATTTGTGCAATAGCAGGCTTTTAATATTGCCTTTATGACTCGGTTGGCCCCAGACGTCCATAGAAAGTTGAAGAGATTGGTGGATGTAGCTGCCAGATGAAATGATTAATCTGTTCTAATAATAATAAAAACTCATGAGTTATAAATTGAGATAAAGAACTAAAAATCCAAAGAAAGTGGAGCAATTGGCTGACCTTCCCATTTTCCAGAAGCTTCAACACCAGAAATTGCCCCAAACTCCCCCTGGGTCCTCTTCCTCTCTAGCTGCCCTGCAAAGTCCTCCAAGAACTTTATGACTAATCCTAGGCAGTTGATCACTGACTCCATCCTAGATTTAAGGCTGCTTTATTAACACAGTGGACTGGCTGTACAGAGCATTCTCCTTCAACAGCAAGGCCTGAAGGAACAAGCAGGTTGTAGTTGCTAGAAAGCAGAGTTTCACTAGTAGAGACCCAGATGAAAAAAAGGATGGGGACTAGCTCAAATCATGGCTGCTTTAGGAGAAGGGGAGTATAGGGGTCAGCAGAACCTCAGACAGTCGAATCAGCCTCCGACCAAACTAGACATAGACCAATGTGCTTATTTCAAGGCCAAAGGGCACTGGAAAACTGAAAAAGGAAGAAAGGTTCTCAGCCTGGCAGGCACTGGCTGATAGGGGCCAGGGCTCCATTGTTATAAACTCCAGGAGCCCATGGTCACTAGAAAAATTAGAGACAATTCTTGGCGGACTTTGGCATGGTCCATTCAGTACTGTAGTGGATTTATGATGTTACATTGTAAATAATTGTCCCGCCTATGAGTTTAATAAAAAGTGTTGATTGGCCAAAGGCAGACAGGAAGTGTGGGCGGGGCTACCAGACTAAGAAAATTCTGGGAACAGAAGAACTGAGCAGAGATGCTACAGAGACTCCAGAGTTGCCAGAGAAGCCAGAAGAAGCAGAGGACAACTATGCTGCTCTGAGAAAAGGTACTGAGCCCCATGGCTGAACAGGATAAGAGTCATGGGTTAGTTTAAAGTTAAAGAGTAAGCAAGTTATATGCCTGGGCCTTAGGCCAATCAGCCTAAAATTAATGTAAGTGTCTGTGGGTCTGTAGGTCTAAATCTTGAGGCTAGGCCCAAAAGTCCTAGCCAGAAACCTCCTACTACACAGTACTGTCCCAACCCTTGGGCCTACTGGCCAAGAGATAAGCCACCATTCAAGAGGTCAGTGAGACTGGAACCTACACCTGGTCCACCTCATACAAAGTCAGCCTGGAATAAGGTACTGTGACTCATTCCTTTATTGTTATGCTGGTTTGTCCTTATCCCCTAATTGGCAGGGATCTGTTGAGAAAACTAGGAGCTACCATTACCTCCATTGAAATGGAGGGCACCCTGAACTTAAAGACCCCATATTCAGCCAGCCTGATAACCCGTTTCTTATCAGGTGAGAATAGGATGCTGGGAAACAATCTGGAAAACCAGAAAGCGTTTGATCCTTTCCTAGTCCATCATGACTCCTAACTCAGGTGAGGAACTAACACGAGGGTTTTCAGGTGTGTGGTAGAGACCGTTCCCCCTGCACGAGCTTCTCATTGGCCACTTACTCAACTCTTGAGTTCAGCTACTTTGAGAGTTAAACAGTAGCCAATTTCAGACTCTGAGGCAGGCATTAGAAGGCACCTTTGGAAAGTGGGAATTTTGGTCCCTTGTCACTCGTTCTGAAATACTCAGCTCTTTCCTCTCATAAAACCAAGCACCCAAGACTGTAGTCCTTTTCAAGACCTAAGGGGAGTGAATAAGAGAGTGGATTCCATTCACCCAACCATATGAATCCCTACACCCTACTCAGTTAATTGAACCTAGGGAAAATTATATACACAGTCTTCGATCTAAGGTTATCTTTTTCTGTCTGCCTCTGGCACTTGCAAGTTGGCCCATATTTGCCCTTGAATAAACAGACCCTGAGGCAGAGTTCAGTGGCCAACTGACCTGGACTCATGCCACAGGGGTTTAAGAATTCCTCACCCTATTTGATGAAGCCCTTAGTGAAGACCTGTTGAAATACTGCCAAGGACACCCAAATGTCACACTCTTGAAGTATGTGGATGATCTCCCTATTGCTGGCCACACCCCAGATGTCAATGTGCCACTGAGGAGCTTCATGATACACTCTGGTAACTGGGCTATTGAATGTCTGCCAAGAAGGCCCAGCTCTGCTCTAACCAGGTAATTTACCTAGGGTACCATCTGGAGGGCAGCAACAGGTCTGTCTCTGAGGAGAGTCTTGAACATTCCTGAACCACATGATAAGAGGCAGATGAGAGAGCTTTTGGAAACTGTTGGATACTGCAGATTATGGATACCAATGTTACAGGGGTAGCTAAACCATTATGCCAGAGTCTGGAAAGAAATGGTCCCCTGATGAGTTGGGTAGGCAAGAAAAAAGAGGCCTCCTGCAAAATAAAGGAGGCATTGGTGTCAACCCTAGCTTTGGAGCTACCCTACCTAAGAATTTCTACCAGTTTGTGGATGGACACCATGGATTTGCTGGCTAAGGATATCTTAACCCAAACTCTAAGACCATGGAAAAGGCCTGTGCTATACCCTCTAAATGCTTGGACCCTGTTGAAGCAGGATGTCCAGCTTGCATTCAGGCCTTTGATGCTATAGTGTAGCTGCTAAAGGAGACTGACTGACTATGGAACAGGAGTTTGCTGTGGGATAATGCTCTTATACACTGTAAAGATTTGTCACTCACATTGGTTTAATAGAACACTGATTGATCAGTAGCCAGGTAGGAAGTATAGGTGGGGCGACCAGACTAGGAGAATTCTGGGAAGAGGAAAGAGAGAAGCAGATGCCAGCCAGACACAGAGGAAGCAGGATGAGAGAATGCTGCACTGAGCAAAGGTACCAAGCCATGTGGCTAAACATAGATAGAATCATGGGTTAATTGAAGTGTAAGAGCTAATTAGTAATATGCTTGAGATACTGACCCGGAACATATCACAGGGAGATGACCTCTGTGTCTTGGCAGTGGGGACAACCCATTCCCATTGCTCCTCCTATTCAGTGTAGACAGAATCTTGGCAGCTGGGTAAGGCAGCTTTTCCTATGTAGCTGGCTCTGTCAATACAAAGCAAGTCTCCAGGTGGAAATTCTGAAGCCATCATCTTCTTGGAGAAGATACAAGATGCTGCTGGGAGCTGACATGTCTCTCTATCATAAAAAGCTTTTATATTAAATACTGTATTCTCAAATTTCTAACTGTGTTTGAGGATCAGGGGAACAAAATCCATTAGGTCTATCTAATCAGACATATGTTGTTTAGGCTTATTTTTGAGAGCATATATGCAGTTTCCTCAATTAGTTATAGCTTACCAGTGTTAGTAAAAGCAAGAAGTCTCCAGTTCTTAACTGTTTTAGATACATAAAGCAAAACCAAGTTTTAACATCACAACAATTTGGTGTTAATATCAATGGGCTTATTTTTAGGTTATAAAATCTGGCTGCCCACAAAATTCATTCCTGCACATGAATGCAGAGGTGCAGCTTTAATATCTCAGTAGACCAGCATGGAATCTGCACACGTGGTCATTCTCACCATGGCAGATCACGTGGGGTTTTCCAGAGCAGCTGTAATCTGGAGTTACAAGTTTACAGATTTTATTAGATCAGATTCAGCAAAGCCCAGAGGCAAATACTGAGCCCAGAGCAGCTCATTGTAATCAGCTGAGCTATAAACAAGACACAGAGAACATGCAAATTTGACATCCAAGACAAGTTAGGGCAAGTATGCAGTCAGTGCCCAGGCGTTTATACATTCCCATCCACACACAGAAACTAGACAGGATTTTTAACAGAAACACATACAAACTTTTCAGGAGACTGTGTCATCTGACCAATTCAGAAATCTTAAAATAAGAGTTTACAACATAAAGCGGCACAGGAATAAAATTCGCTTCCTGGCCATGACACAGCTCCCACCATGTCGGGCAGCTTGCTGCTGGGAGAAGGTGCTGCAGAGGGAAACTGAAGAACCCTATAAAAGCAAAGCAAGTTGAGGGTGGGGGAGGGAACAGCCATGTGCTGGGTGTGAATCCCAGTGTGAGCAGGTCAAACCTCAGGGAAGCAAAGGCACCCAAGAAAACAGTAAGTCAGGGAGACTGGGAGAGCAGTTAGAGAATTAGATACAGGCAGGCAGAGAAGCAGGAAGAGACAGACAGAAAGGAGAGGGGGCAGGAATGCAGTGCGCATGTACGTGGCAGGGAGCTCAAACCAACGTATGGTGAGACAGTCCCAGTTTGGATACATTTTATAGGGTGTTTGGGAAGCAAATTGGACCTGGAAGACTATGATGGTGCATCCTCCAAGATAGCCTGGAGGCAAAAGAGTGGGGATTTGGGGGTATCCCTATAGAAGATGTCTCTCAAATGAGGAATCCCAGAGAGGCAGAGACTGTCTCTGCCCCAGGTACTATAGTGGCTTGTCAGGCTGACTGGAGATCCGAAAAGGTCCTGGACCTCTCTTAAGGCATTTTGGTTTGGGAATGGGAGACTTACTGAGCAAGTCTGTCTGACACGGGAAAGCCATGGTTGCTGGAAAAACTCAGCTCTAATGGGGTTTGGCACAAAATGATGAGTTTTAAATAGTCCCAGTTTGCTGGATGCAATAGGCCAATCAAGCCAAATTAATAAATCCAGATTTAATGAGAAGTTGGGCTTCCACTCAATCAGCTGGCAGACACAAACCTCCAACCACAGAAGTCAGTGGTCGCCTCTCCCAATATAGTTGAGGCACACTCTTCCAGGGAGCCCCTGAGCACCAGACATCAGACACTCCCATCACCCGCTATCAGGCCCTTCTTCTAGATGCACCCAGAACCAAGTTCTTGCTTTCTGCGGTGCTAAATCCAGTGTCCCTCCCACCTGACCACTGCTACACTGACATGGTAGAACCTTTGAGGCCCAGCTCTGGGGCTAACAGGTTTAACTCTATACATGGCAGAAACAGCTATAATGTAAGACAGGGTCAGGTATGCAGGGATGGCTTGAGGTCATTTGGGCCAATCCCTGCCTCAGGAGGCCGAGTTAATAATTTTGACTCAGGCATGACTACTGTGCATATCTATGGTGCTTATATCAAGAGTGAGTCCTTGATATAAGCAGAAAAGGGAATCAAAAGCAAAAAAGACATTTCTGTTTTCCTGACAGACATTTAGTTACCTAAAAGACCTGCCATCACACACACACAAAGGTATTTGAATTCTTGAAGAAAGAGGTTTGCAGAAGCCACAACAGTAGAAGTTACCAAAGAGTGATTTGGCCATTACAGGTCCTAGGCTCCTCCTGGAGTCTCACCCTCCTGTCCAGGCCAGACTAATTTGTGCACCTGAGTACACCACTGAAGCAGATCTGACAGGGGACCACAGAGGACTGATGGGTCCTTCCAGAGAGACACCCCATCTTACCGAGAGCCCTGGACTATTTCTTCTCTCTCAGAGTCATCAAAGTGCTCATTTGGGATCTGCCAAGGTAAAAGAGCTTGTCGGAGACAGGTACTTCTTTTCTCATCTGGATAAAAGTCAGACTACCTGCCAGTGTGCCATCTGAGCCCAGGCAAACTCAGAAGTAGGAAAGCCAGTGTGTTGGGCATTTGAGAGAGCACCTAGTCTCTGGGGACACTGGGGACTGGACTTCACTGAAGTTACCAGCAGAGTTTAACTGCAGATACTTTCTGGTCTTTGTAAATACTTTTTCAGAATGAGTAGAGGCTTTCCCCACCAGGTCTAAAATATGGAGTCACTAAGAAATTTGATGGAAAACATTTCCAGAGCCATCCTTCTGTTCTCTTTGGCATTAACCATGGCCTGGCATCCTTGGCTATAGTGTCACAAGAAGTGGCTGACATTCTAGGAATATACTGAAAGTAACATTGTGTTTAGAGTCCCCAAAGTTTAGGACAGGTAGAGAGCTAAGACCATTTAAAAACCTAACTTCTGGGCAGAAACTGGCTGAGATACGCCCTACTATTCTTTATAAGATTGGTGTCTACCGAGAGAAACACCATTTGAAATCTTTGGTCTACTGCCATTAATCCCCACGGGAAGGAAGCCACTGTTATCGAAATGTCCAGTCATTCCTTCCTTCAAGACTCTCTAGGCTCTGCAATGGGCTTTCGAGATATGGAGACCCACCACTTACCTCTCCCACTCTGCCATCCCTGCCAGAATCGGCACAAAGTTAGAGCCCAGAGACCTAGTGTGGGTCCCTTGCCTGCCCGGAAGGACCCTGGAGTCTTCCTAAAAGGGACTATACCCTATGATCCTGACTATACCCACTGCTGTTAAGCTTGGACTCATCACTCCCGTTTGAAAGTAGACACGACCATCTAAGGAAAGAATGAAAGATGGAGGGTATTGTGGGATCCCCTAGCATCTCCTAAAGGTGTGATTCACCCAAACCTCGGACTCAGAATGACAGTAATATCAAGAATTTTAACTAGTAACTCCATATGTGGCCAACTGGAAATGTTGAGGTCTGGGATTAGAAGCTGACACAAACGTCTAGCAAAAATAATCTGGGGCTTTCTGTAACCCCACTTCCCAACCCATATTTAAGATAGGCCTGTGTGCTCTGCTTGAAAACTGTGAAGTTATCATTCAGCCCACCTTGGATGTGGGAATGGGATCCAGGAACTATCCCTGTGGTACTCAAAATTTTGTGCATGCCCTGTTGAAGGGCCTGCACATTGCCATAAATGGATGAGGGATTATCATTGCTTCATCCTGGGCCTTGAGACTGAGTTCACTCAGGGCAGACATAAAGACCCATATATCTCCAACAAGAGAATCTTCCCAGGATTGTCACCCAGGACCTGTAACCCTTTAAGGGTTGTGGCCTGGAATGAGTGTCCCTGGCCTTACAGGGACAGACTTGGGGATTCATGCTTAAATTTAGAAGCTTTGGAAATAATCCCAGTGTCGAATCACTATCCAGAGAAAGATACTACCTCAGAGAAGCTGGTTGCCTCACCTAAAAGCAAAAGTACCTACTTTTCTGCCCTCCTGGATGACCAAAGTGATTGGTCAGACCTTGGCTTTGACTGAGGACAGCTAGCCCCCACCTGAAAATCCTGCCTTCATGGCAGGACATGGCCCGGACCTCAGATGGTATTCCTGAATTTGAGAGCTTAAGACTAATGCAAAGGGCTGGAGATGGCTCAGCAGTTAAGAGCCCTGGCTGTTCTTCCAGAGGTCCTGAGTTAGATCCCAGAAACCATATGGTGGCTCACAGCCAT
Organism: Phyllotis vaccarum; assembly: GCA_033318265.1. Lineage (NCBI taxonomy): Eukaryota > Metazoa > Chordata > Mammalia > Rodentia > Cricetidae > Phyllotis > Phyllotis vaccarum. Next base: position 183,669,842 of record JARWLC010000001.1, on the reverse strand, counting down.
CTGTAATGAGATTTGGTGCCCTCTTCTGGCCTGCAGGCATGCATGCAGAACACTGTATAATAACTAAATAATTTAAAAAAAAAAAAAAAAAAAAACACTAATGCAAAACTGGGTAAGCCTAATCTAAACCTAAATAAATCTAGAGCTAGAATATTCCTAATCTCAGGTGAGATTGTTGGCTCTGTCTGGATCCCAACCTCCTCTTTAATGTGGGATGGGGCTAACATCTCAGTTTCCCCACTACTGCCTTACCAAAAGACAGAGATTGTAGCCACAAGAGACTAGACTCCCCCTGGACGGCCGGCAAGGGAAAAGTATATACTTAGTATCTTCAACCTTTGCTTTCTTCAATTTCCCTTCCAGTTCTATCTTGCAGTTTCTTGACTCATACAAATAAATCTGAAAACATTAAAATACACCTCCTGGCCCCACCATGGACATGTTTGGCCTGCACATTTGGCCTCACCAGATGCATAATGGCTGAACATTTGGATGTGGAATCCTGTTTTTGTGCCCTGGCCGTCCTTCCCCATATATAGATGAGAGAGGGGAGGGAACATTGTTTACCAGATAAAATGCTGGCCCAGAGAAGGAGGAACGCTCCATGTGATGTTCTTCCTGTCCTCACAGGGCTAGAATTGCAAGCTCTGGTGCCTTCAGGGACTCAGCAATAGCCTTTAGGATCAGAATTCTAGAACCCTGAGCATCAGAGTGGACCAGGACATAAAAAACCTCAAAAGATTCTATAGAGCAACTTGACAAGCAAGTGGACTCCTTGTTGGAGCTGGTTTTACAGAACTGTAAAGGGTTAGATACATTGTCTCTGAAGGGAAGTCTCTGTGTGGCTCTAAATGAAAATGCTGTTTTAATGGAAATACCTCAATAGTTAGAAGAGAGATGTTAGCGTTAGTTCAAAAGAATATGGATCAGAGTCCTAGATACTGGCTGAGGGGGTCTCTGTACCAGTCTCTTTGCTCCCCATTGCTGACAGGGCTGGCCTCAGGCCTCTAATATGCTCACCACCCTCTTACCTGCAATAGTACCCTTTCTTTTGTTACTTCTGGATGTTATAATTGGCTCTCTGTCACAAATTGGCTGTCTACATATATAAAAAGGAGAAACAATACAGTTAAGGTATTAACTCTACAGATCCCAAATTCTCAGTATCAGCCTTTAGCTCAACATGAATGCAATCAATGATTTGATTCACAGTAGCCCATAAGGAATGTGGTAATTAAAGCAACTCCATATTAGAGATCTGAGGCCAGCCCTGTCAGCAACCCAAGCCTATTACACAATTCTAGTAAGCTGAGTCTGAGTCTGTTTAACTATTCCAGGAGATACTGATCACTGAAATTCCACAGAAATATATTACTGTTACAAAATAATTAGCTTCCTGCTTACTCTGGCTTCTGAAAGCTTGCTTAATTGCCACTCACAAGAAACTCATGGTGTTATCTCACGCCGTGTCTGTGTGTCTGTGGAACACATGGTGTTATTTCACATCTGCAGAAGCAGAACAATTGTAGGTTTTGCCTTGAAAAAAAAAAAAAAAGCCAGGCGGTGGTGGTGCATGCCTTAATTCCAGCACTAGGGGGGCAGAGGCAGGCAAATCTCTGAATTTGAGGCCAGCCTGGTCTACAGAGGGAGTTCTACACAAAGATTGTAGAACTATGTGAACAGATTGGGTTGGGGGAGGGGTGAACTCCTGAACCACCAAAGGACTGGTCTGTTGCTTAGCATAAATCACATGTAATGTAACTGGCAGGCCACGGGAACTTCCTGCTAGTCTTCATGTTCCTAGACCCAAAGCATCATGGCTTTCTTGATGCTCATGCTGCTCTTACAGAGGAATCCAGTTGGGTTCCGAGCACCCACATCAGGCAGCTCATCTACTGGTCATTACAGATCCAGGGAATCTAATACACTCTTCTGACTTCCTAGAAAACTGGCCACATGTCTCTCTCTCTCTCTCTCTCTCTCTCTCTCTCTCTCTCTCTCTCTCTCTCTCACACACACACACACACACACCCTCCCCCACACGATACAGAGTACATATGTGTGCATACACACACATGCTCTCAACACACATACAACATATGCACACACAACATGCACACACATAACACACACACAACACACACACACACAATACACACACACTGAAAAATGGTACAACTGCTGTAGAGGACAATGAGTACAATTCTTCAAAAAATTACAAAGAGAAGCCGGGTGGCGTGGAGCTGCTCCCCCAGTGCTGGGACTGTGGCATGAGCCACCACTAGGCTTGAAAAAGCTTCTGCTTAGGCCTTCATTGGTGTAAACATTCGTTATTGTTACCAGGCCTTTCTTCATAATGCTTCCGCCTGTCTGTGGATGTCTTCCCACACCCTTTAGAGTTCCTGGAATCATGTTTTCAGCTCTGATGGGATTGGTCCTGTTTCCTGTGGTTGCTTTGGTATCATATTTAGAAACTATTCTTGTTGAGGTGTCTTTCCTTATTACACTGTCTGTCAGTACTGAGGGGGATTATGTTACATTGTAAATAACTGGTTTAATAAAAAACGCTGATTGGCCAAAAGCAGAAAGGAAGTGTGGGTGGGGCTGCCAGACTAAGAAAACTCTGGAACAGGAGGAACAGAGCAGAGATGCCAAGAGACGCCAGACAAGCCAGCAGATGCAGAGGACAACTATGCTGCTCTGAGAAAAGGTACCAAGCCACATGGCTGGACAGGATAAGAATCATGGGTTAGATTAAGGGTAAAGAGTTGTTAGCAAGTTATATGCCTGGGCCTTAGGCCGATCAGCCTAAAACTATTGTAAGCATCTGTGTGGGACCATGGGACTGTGGGTCTGCAGGTCTGGGCCATGAGGTTAGGCCAGAAAGTCCAGGCCAGAAACCTCATACAACAAATGGTGCCCAATGTGGGTAAAATATACCCTCATAAAGCCATAGAAAGCTTAAAAAATGGTCTAGAGCCCAAAGCAGCTTCCGAGTTGTGGCTCTGAAGTGGCCTGTGGTAAAGAGATTGAATTGTTTATGGGATGAAATTATAAAATGGTGTGTTTACTACATGCAATTTAAGGTGAACAAGACCAGTTCCTGAACCTAGATGTAAGCAAAGAGCTCTATATGGTGGATTTAAGGTTTCTGTTCATAAGGACAAAACTAGAACAAAATCAAAAATGGCTCCTTAGTGTCGATGTTTTCTTGGATCAGCTCTGTTTGCTGGAGGCAAGCAGAAGCTTGGCTTTTTTAAGAGAAGCTTCCTGATTCAGTCTTAGAGGCAAAACACTTGTGAGTCTTTTAAGAGGCCCTGCTGCCAAATACTTAAATTAAATGGAGTTAATGAGCAGCAGATGGCAGTGCTTTACTTGGCGATTATATGGACCCTAAAATTCCCCAGAGTGGGAATTCCTGTACCAGAACCTCGTCTAAAAAGCTAAATTCTATGAAACTGGACTAGGAGCTGGGTGGAGCCATCCAGCCATCCTTAGCCACACCGTGGCTGGTTAAAGGTATGGACAGAAACAGAAATAGAAGAAGCTTGGTAGATCAGCCACCCTAACCAAGCAAAAGTGTGGTCAGAAACAGAATAAGATAAGAAATAAGAGATATACAGTAGAGACAGATTTAAAAAAAATTCTAAATGGTTTAGAGTGTGTTAAAAAAATATGTAGGCTTGAGAGAGAAAAGAAAAAAGAAAAAGAGTAGAGAAAGTCCTTAAAAAAGAAATAGAGTAAAAAAGAAAAACCACGTAAAAATGGGAAATACAAAGAGTGTCTGGATACTATATGCTATTGTCTTGTCTTTAAGTTTTTTGACTGGAAATGAAGTAGTAAAAGCTGCTAAAAGACAGTTGATTATAAATGCTGCTGGATTAATTCAACTTACATATTTTGTAAATGAGTTTAAAATTGAAATCAAAAGATATGCTACTTTGGAGAAGAGGTTTTCTTTTTATTTCCACAGAAAATGGGAGGCTGTGGATTTATTTCTGGTTAAAGAAAATAAGGTTTGATAGAGGAAGACGCCCTGAAAAGTCTCCAATGGAAATGGATGGCCCAGGTGACTGAGCATTTCAGAGCACCTCTGTTGGAGTTTCCTGAGTTCTGCATCCACAACAATTTCAAGGAGTCTGGCTGAGATGACCCAGCCTTAGAGAGTACTCCACTAAAGACTTGTTCATAATCCTAAATTTTTCTTTGTGTCGCCATGGGATTGCTAGTGCTCCCAATCAGCAGGGAGTAGCCTACAGAACTACACCCACATTCCCTCAAAATGGATTGTGGATGTTTGTCTTTGTTTACAGTGTTGGTTACAAGTTGTTATAGATAATAGTGAAAAAAATTATACAAAGGAAATTAGATTTGGGGTTCTTGTTTTAAAAAGAGAAAAGGGGATATATAGTGAGATTATGTTACATTGTAAATAACTGTCCTGCCCACTGGTTTAATAAAAAACGCTGATTGACCAAAGGCAGACAGGAAGTGTGGGTGGGGCTACCAGACTAAGAAAACTCTGGGAACATGAAGAACAGAGCAGAGAAGCTACAGAGGACAAGTAAGCTGCTCTGAGAAGAGGTACTGAGCCGCATGGCTGAACAAGAATCATGGGTTAGTTTAAGAGTGAAGAGATAGCAAGTTATATGCCTGGGACCCAGATCAGTCAGCGCACAATTAATATAAGTGTCTGTGTGTTTCAGTGGGACTATGGGACTGTGGGTCTGGGCCTCAAGGTTAGCCCGGAAAGTCCAGGCCAGAAACTTCATACAACAGCACTGTCCTTCAAAGTCAGTTGTCCACAAATATATGGGCTTACTTTTGGACCCTCAGTCTGTTTCATCAATATGACTATCTGCCCTTTACTATACAATTGTGATTGGTTTGTATTCAGTTTTGAAACAGAAGTACACTGTTCAGCTTTCTTTTTTCAAGATTATTTTGGGCATACCAGGTTCTATGCATTCTCATATGAATTTTAGGACCATCTTGTGACTTTGTGCAGAAAAGGGATCTGGGAATTAAATCAACTAATTTACTTGGGGGATTGAATCCAGGGCCTTTGGAATGCTAGGCAAGCACTCTACCAGTGAGCTGCATGCCCAGTTTGGGAGCTGGGGTTTTAATATGGACCTGCTGCATGTCTGGGTAGGCTAATTTGGGGGAGTACTGCCATCTGTTTGCATTTAGTTTTATTTGTGTGTGCGTAGTTTTTTTTTTTATGTAAATCTTTTGCTAATTTTTTTCTGATGCTATTGAACATGTTTTTTAAAATTTCATTTTCAAAGTAGGTAGGTTTCATTGGTAGGTTTTGGTGTTTTCAAATAGCGTCTCACTATGTAATGTAGTCAGAATTTTCTCTGTCCTGGCTGGCCTCACAGCCATGTAGGCTCAAGTAATCACACAAAGGCTTATATTAATTATAAACTGCCTGGTCTATGGGGATAAATGTGGGATAATGCAGTAAATATTCTCCACTTGTATTTGTTTAACAGAACACCCACTGGCCAGAAGGCAGGCAGTAATTCTGGAAAAGGAAGAGCAGCGCACATGCCAGACACAGAGGAAGGAGGATGAGATGCTGCACTGAGAGAAAGGTACCAAGCCACGGGGATAAACAGGATAAGATTCATGAGTTAGTTTAAGAATTAGCAAGTAATAAGCCCCAGCATAGGCCAAACAGTTTATAATTAATATAAGCCTTAATGTGAGTATTTGGGACTAAATGGCTGTGAGACCTGCCAAGCAGGACAGAGAAACTGCTGACTACAATGTGGCCCTGGCTGGCCTGGAAGTTACTATATTCTGGCCCTGAACTCACAGAGATCCACCTGCGCCTGCCTCCTCGGTGCTGGGATTAAAGGTATGCACCACTACCTCTCGCAATTGGTAGTCTAAACGGTTTAACTAATGGCTCACACTGTTAGTCCCAGCATTTGGGAAGCACAGGCAAGAGAATCTCTGTGAGTTCCAGGACAGCCAGGATTCTGTCTGGGGGGAAAGAAAAAGACAGAAGGAGGTGGAAATGGATCTGTCCTCTGATACCTCCGAATGTTTTTATTATATTACAAAATATCTCCACATTTAATGGTTTTTTGTATGTACATGTATATACATGTGGAAGTTAGGGGACCACTTCTGGGAGGTCCTCTCTTTATACTTTGTGATTCACAGGGATGGAAATTAAATCATCTGCCTTTCCCCACTGAGGCATCTGTTCAGCCTGCAGAGCACTTCTTATACAGATATCTGGACCTTTTCTTCATGTCAACCAACTCTCTGACTTTCTTGACATCAGATGACATGCCACAAGTTTAGGTTCTTAAACCTGTGAGACTGTCCATGTGCCATAAAACAGTTGTAAATATTAGGTCCTGGGTTATCCTCACATCTTTCCACCTGGTTACAAATCATGGGTTCTTCAAAACATTCCCCTAGATTATTAATTTGCTAGAGTGTCTCACAGGACATAGGTAAGCACCCACCTCTTATGGGTACATTCTAAAGGACATGGCTGGATAGCCCAGCAGACATACACAGTAAGGTGCTGGGGGTGAGGGCATGTGGGGCTGCCATGGGCTCTCCAGGTGTTTGCTAGCATTGTGCGTTGTTCATTGGCCCAGAAGCTCAGCCCTCGTTTGTAGGGTTCTTTATGGGGGTTTGTGACATAGATACAGTTGACCAAACCACTGGTCATTGGTGCTTAACTTAACCTGCAGCCTGCTTCCCTCCCAGAGGCTGCAGGAGTGAGGTAGGGGCACTAACCTGCTGACATGTATTCCTAGTGATGGCGTTTCCATCTTCACCTTCCCATCATCCCTTGAGCAAAGAAGACACTCATACCATGTATGAGAGTCTGGAAGCTTTAGGTACTCTGTGTCAGGGGCAGGGTCAGATAAGACATCATTCCCAGTAGTGTATAGAGGTGATTTGGTGAGCCTCCTATCTGCTTCCTTGGTACTGGGATCAAAGGCAGCCTACCACATCCAGCTGAGACAGCTACATTGCTGTTGTAGTAATAAACTCATGAAGTTATTCATTTAATAGTTCTTTCATAAACAACCTCAGGACTTTCTATGTGAAAATCATATTACCTAGAAATAGAAATAGTTTTGGTAACTTTGTTTCTTTCCAATCTAGAGGCTATTTATTTATATTAATAAAAAACTATTGCCCTGCCTAATTGCTCTTGCTCGAATGCCCAGTTCCATGTTCTAGGAGAGAGAAACATCATTTTAATCCTGCTCTTTGTTGTGGTGGTGGCCAAATTTTTGAGGATCTCATGTAGCCTGGGCTGGCCTCCAATTGGCTAATGTAGCTGAGGCTGTCCCCTTCCTGCCTTCAAAGTGCTGGGGTCACGAGCATGTGTCCTTATACCTGGCTTTCTGTCTGTCTTCACAGACATCAGTCTTCGTCAGCATGTGTGATGGTATCTGGGGATCTCTGCAGCTGCTTGTCTCAGCTCAGGGGAGTCCGCTGTTCCTAATTGGTTGAGAGTTTGTGTTTGCACAAGTACATTAGACTTCATCAAATATTTTGTTTCTGCTGTGTTTCCTTTAGCCTCTTGATATAGAAATTCTTTTGTTTTGTTCAACTGATGTTTTTGGAGAGCCCTGGCCAGGTACTGTGTTCTCCCAAGTAGCTTCAGGAAATATATTTATTATTAAAAAAAAAAATTATGTGCGGGGGGTGGGGTGGGGGTAGGCTATTAGTTACTACATAGACCAGGCTGGCCTGGAACTCAGAGAAATCCACCTGCTAAGGTGCTAGGATTCAAGATGTGTGTCACCATGCCTGGTCCTACCCTATTTTTTATTCATCATTGTGTGCACAATATGAATGTGTGTGTGTGTCGGGGGGGTTGCATGTGCCATTTGTGTATGTGGAGGTCAGAGGACAGCTTTGTAGAACTGATTCTCCTTCACCTGGGTTCTGGGAACTGAATTCAGGTCGTTGTGAGGAAAACTCCTTTGCCCACTGAGCTATCGAATTATTTGTGGGTATATAGGTGTGCGCATACACGTGGAGAGCAGAGCATGGCTCTTAGTTGTTCTGATCTCTGTGGATCAGCTCGGGCTGGTAAAACTGTGTGTCAAATGTTTTCTTCACTGATATGTCTCGCTGGCCAGCAAGGCCACAGCCGAACATTGTCTCTCGGTGCATTGAGTCAGATAAACTGTGGCCACCTACTTAGGGCAATGCCTGCCCAAAGTGTGGTGTTCAGGGAAAGGTGGCTGGCTGCTGGTCTAGCCAAACTCCCCATTGTTTTAGGCAGTCTGCTGACACATCTTAGAGACAACTTGAGGTTGTTGGCTGGAACCAACAGACTAGGGTCCTATGTCAAAATGTCCCTGTTCTGTCTGGAGCAAGCCCTGCTGGAAATCTTGCTCCTTACCTAGCACCCAAGGTCTTCTCATTGCATCCTGTCTGTGCAGCAGCAAGGGCCTTTGCCTCTGCTAGCTGGGCCCTTCACCACCCCTGGAGCCTCCTGCTTGGCTTTAAAGCCCAGAGTAAAAGTTGCCATCTCAATAAAGTATCTGCCTCTTCTCCCCCAGGTCAGTCATTTAGGTAGTTCTTTTGTGCGGGGAAACTTGAACCCAGGGCCTTGTGCATACTAGGCAAACACTCTATATTTTCAGCCCTTTTCATTTTTGAGACAGGTCTCACTATTTTGCCTGTGCTGAACTCAAGTGGCAGGCTTCTTCAGCTCTCAAGCAGCTGGAACTATAGCTGTCTTCCCCCACCCCCTGGCAGTGCTGGAGATGACACCCAGTGACTAGCATGTGCTAGGCAAAAGCTTTACCACTGGGGCCTTGGGGGGGGGGGCGCTGGGCTGCACAAGCTGGGTGCTGAGTCAGTGGGAAGAGCCTGCCTGCCTCTCTCAGGAAGCTCCTATCTCCTGGGTTGAGGCAGGCAGTCACATCTCATCACATGTAAGTCACCATAGCAGTGACAGAAGCAGAAAGCAAGGTTGGCATCAGGGAAACCTGGACTAAGTGCAGGGGAAGGCTTTTCCCAGGCCTCACATACGACTTGAGTGCAGAGGAAAGAGATGCAGGGCACAGTGTGGGGAGAGCCTTGCTGCCCTGTGCAGGTTTTCTGTAGGTAGAAGGCAGACTGTGAAGGGTCCTTCTGCCTGTATGGTGGCAGGTTCCAAGGGCTGGAGACACACCCTAGATCCTGGAGAAGAGCCTTCTGTACTGCTGCAACCAGAAGCTGCCCTGCTCATCAGTCCCTTTACTGTACCCGCATGGTCTCTGCATGGCGTCCAGTAGCAAACTGCTCTCTTCTCTTTCCCTGAGGCCCCCAGTGCTCCTCACTCAGTGAGGACTCTGCAAGACTCAGGACTTAGAACCCTGGGGGAGTTTGGGGTTCTAGGAGGGAAATATGGGCCCCCTACTGGTTCTGATTTTCTGGGTCTCCTTGCCCCACCCTGAAAGCATTCCAGGAAGGGCACTTTGTGGATGGTACATTCCTTTGAAGGGCTGGTTGAATACTGGATGCAGAAACAAGCTTAGTCCTCTGCAGCGGAAGGCCACTTGCCTTTCAATCCCCCTGGTTGGGTAGGAGAAGGAAAGTGCTCGCAGACCCAGCTTGGTCAATCCTGTTCAGCCACCCTTGGATCCCAGGCGGAGGGCAAGCTGTTTTAAGCACAGGGGTCTGTTTATAGAACAGTTTCATAAGGCGTCAAACTCCTGGAAAGGTGGTAATGAATCTGTGTCACTGGGCCTGGGGTCACAGTTATCTTGGCTGGTCTGGCCCAAGAACCTTTTAAATATTATGTTCTGACTCCACTGGGGGTGGCTTCTACCTCCCCTTCTGTCGGCTCAGTCAGTAGCCAGGCCTCTTCCACCTGGACTGGGCTGCTCCACAGCTCCTTCCACATCATGCCTCCTGCCACACCAGACTGAGACTGGTCCATACCACACTGGCTTCCTGGTGAGCTTTGGGGCAGCCCATGCAGCCCTCCCCTGGCACAGCAAAGCATATCCCCCCATATACTGGGCAGCCTAGATTGTTGAGAGGGCAGCTTCTGGGGATCTTGTATGGAGGCCAGGTTTTGAGTTGTCTATCTCGTTTCTATACTGGTACCTATGAAGACAGTGTATTGTTCTGACGCCTTGAGGACACTGAGCTTTAGTTTACCGCCCAGGCTCACAGAGCAGGTAATTGACAACTGAAATTAACTGATGCCCACAAAGCAGCTTGTTAAGAGCTGCTTTTTGGGACGGAGTATAGCAAGGCTTCCTGGGATCATCTGCTGCCATCCTCCTTAGCCCAGCCCAGCCCACTGCAATAATGCCATGAGCCCTTGGTACATGTTACCTCATTTATTCTCACAACATGCCTGTGAGGTAGGGAGGGGCAGGGTCTGTCCCCATTTTACAGAGGAGGAAGTTGAGGCACACAGAGGTCAAGTGACTTGCCCAAGGTCACAGAGGGGGCGGCCAAGCTGGAACAGGCCCCCAGAGCAGGCCTTGCTTCACCTGAGGGACCCCTGCAGCATGCGCCAGACAAGAGGATATCCCCAGTGCCCTTGAATCATACCCACAGTAGATAGACAACAGCCCCTGGTATTCTAACCTGTCTGCTGGGTCCAGCCCCCTCTAGGCGGCCTGACCCAGTCTTGCCCTCCCCATCCTGCTCTGTGGGCCCAGGCCTTTGCAGCTCAGGGCTCAGAACGCCTTGGGATTAGGAGCATAGGAGTGGGGGACAGGAGAGATTGGGATGAAAATTACAACAGAATAAAAAACTTAAGAGGCTAGGCTGATGGGTTGGGTGGACAACCAAAAAAGGGTGGGCTGCTTACACACAAGGTATATTTTTACACACACTTGTACACACACCTAGATATAGTACATGTAAAAATATATGCTATTCACACACCCGCCTCCTGCAGGTACCCCAAGAGCCGGTGGCAGCGGCGCTGGTGGGCTTGGGTGAGCAGATGGGCATTTATTAAATATACACTCTAAGGTCTATGTGCATATGTACACATACGTACAGACACCACCACCTGCCCCAGGGGGACTGGACGAAGGTGTGGCCAAGGACAGACAAACCCCTGAAACCACTTGGGAGTCCTAAATTTTCTTTTGCTGAAGAAAGGGGCTGGAACATGGGAAACATGGCTTTCCCACACGTGCTCCAGAACCAGCACGTTCCTTTTCTGCTCAGAGACCAGCCCAGCCTGTAGGCAGTTGGATGGCAGCGGAGGGCGGGCACCTCATCTGTGTGCGCAGGCCTACAGTGTGTGAGCACTTAGCGGGGAGGGTGGGGAGAGGAGGGATGCTGCCCATCTCTGTCCTCTGTGCCCTCAGCCCCAAAGGGTCACAATGGTGACCCCTGTGTGAGCTCTGAAGGGGGAAAAAAACCGTGGGATGTTGGAAAGGGAGGGATGTGACAGGGACCCAAGGCTGCCTTGGACTATGGTGATCTTGTAAACAAGCTAGTTCTTAGCAGACAGCACGTGAGAGGACTGCAGTCTGGAGGCCAGGCCAGGGCTGCCCAAGTTGTCGTCTGGTCCGCCATGGCAGCCCAAAGGGAAGAGGGTCTATTGTGGTTTTGTGAGTCAAGTCTTCATAACCTAGAGCTGGAGGGACCCAGAGTAGCCACATTGTGAGCCCTTGTTTGTATCAATTGGAAAGTCGGCTCAGGGTCTCTAGAGATAACCATACTAAAGGGTGAGAAAACGCTGTTCCATTTGCAATGAGTTTTTAATGATTTGAAATTGAGTGCGTTCTCCTTCGTGGCCTTAGAGCCTGGTCTGGGCCTCAGGGACATAAATCTCAATGCTGTCCGCACTCTCTGTGGCTGAGTTCTGCCGCACAGACGCTGCTCGCTTGGCTGCTAGGAGTCTCTTTCTGGCCTCCTGACGCTGCTTGTCCCCCGCGTCTGAGGCTTTGTCGCGGCTCATTGCCGCCTTGGATTTGGCTGGCTTCTTCGGAACCGGAGGCGGTGGTTTCTTCTCTTCCTTTAGTGAGACAGCGGGGAGGGAACGGAAATAAAATAAAGGTGCCACGTTTTGTGTGGCACTGACCCTTACTAAATGCAGGCAGCTGGCATTGCCCACCCGCATCTCCACACCAGACTGGCACAAGCAACACAGATTAGAATTTGAAAGCCACAGAAGCAATGATAGTGGAGTAGCACAGGGCTTCGAAGCAAAAAGCAAGCTTATACTCTTAGAATGTTCTAGCGGAGGATGGACCATCCCATCTGTTCCCACCCTTGCTCTGAACCATTAGGAGGGACCCGAGACACAGAGATAGCTAAAGTAGGGACCTCAACTGTCCTTCTATCCCATATTTCACATGCTGCCCTTGCATGAGAAGCAGGGCCACAGAATCCAACATGACAGGCCCCTGGGCTCCACAGGAGGCTCCCCGAGTGCCCCTGACAGCAGGGCCCCAGAAGGCCCTTCAGCTTTTTCACTAGCACTTGAGACCCTTTTACTAGACATGCAGAGCACAATGGCATGCTTTGGGGACAGCATCCACTATATAGCGAGCAGCATGCTGGATCCCGCAAAGTGATGGACGTGAGCCCCAGCTCAAAGACGACATATGGAGAAGGGAGCCAAGCAGCACTGACCGATGTGGGCAGCGTTATTGCCGACCAGGAATTTGTCCCTGGACTTCCCCTCCGCACTGCTCCATGCTCACCTTCCTCTTCTCGGGGGTCTCCACCAGCTGCCAGCTGTTGGCCTTGAGGTGGTAGAGCTCATCAAACTTCATGCTGATGTCTTCAATGGACAGCTGCAGCAGGTCCCAGAACCCTGCCAGGTCCTGGGCTGTTGGACGGGGGTTGGCATCAGGGTTCTGTGGGGCAGATAGGGGATGAGTGGGGCAGCAAGGCAGAAGCCCATCTTATCTCCCCCACTGGCACTGGGTGGGATCTGGACAGGTCCTTGTTCCCTTGTTCTGTGGCCAGGCCAGGATCTGTGAGTCAATGAAGCCAGCTCTGGTTATGGCCAATGCCAATGGCAGGGATGCCTGGGGGCAGTTTCATCATGAGTGGGCCCTGCATATATATGTGACTGTGGCCATCACTAGGATCACTATCACAGAGCTGTGGTAAGGAAGGCGTGTGTCCTCTTGTGTTAGGCAGGCCAAGTTCTCATTTTATAGGGTGGTCCGTTCATGATGAGTGCTTCCCAGGGAGGTAGGAAGAAGGCAGGCCCAGGCCAGCTGTGATCACAAAACATCTGCTGTTTTCCATCCATAGGCCCTGGAGACTCACTTTCCACTGTGCTCACCCTTGGAACTCATGCTAATGATTTGCTGGAGAGGACTCTAATCCAGGAGATGCTGTCCAGGATTTAGCTTCTGGCTCTGGGGTAGGCAGGCCCCCAAATGAGCAAGGGAGGAGGAGACCCACCTGACGCAGGGGTAGTATTTCCTCACGTCTTACCTTCAGCAGCCTCTGGATATAGAATGAACTAAACATAAGTAAGTGAGGGCCAACTGACTTACATTCTCATATTCTGTTTTAACCCAGGTTCAATGTTCTATTTCTGGAGGATTGCCTCAGTCCTTCTGGTACTGGGCATGGTGTGTACTGCCGCCATCTTTATAGTGCCAGGAGGGGGCAGCACCTCCTGTGTGTGGAGGTCACAAGCTACAAGGGGCTCCCTGGGCAGGCTCTGGGCAGGGCAGCCAGGGTTGTCTGGAAGCCCTGTAGAGGAGGTTTAATCACTTACCAAGTTCTGCTCACAGAGGCCGCGGAACTGCTGGAATTTCTGGGACATCAGGAGCTGGGCACTGCCCACAGCACTGAGGACTTTTCCTAAGACTGAGAGGCAGAGGAAGTAGTTGAGAATACATGACAGTGCTGGGCAGGTGCCAGGCATTGGCATATGGAAGGCGGGACTATGGTCATGGGTGTACAGGTGTGTGTGTATATTCACTGTGAATAGGACAAGGGTTGTGCTGGGGTGGAAAGGGAACTGGAGCTCAGGTATACATGAGTGTATGTACATGTTATATACACATATAAAGCTAATAGGTTCTTTTTACACATTAACCCATTCTTTGTGTGTTTGTTTTTGGGTTTTCAAGACAGAGTTTCTCTATTTAGACTTGACTGTCCTGGAACTGCCTCTGCCTCCCAAGTGCTGGGATTGAAGGCGTGCACCGACCACTGCCCAGCTGACCCATTTTTATTAAGGAAAACAAAGAGATGAAGGCAGTGCTGGTCATTCCAGCACTCAGTAGATAGAGGCCCAAAAATCTGAGGCCATCCTGGGCCTTGTCTTATAGTCAAAAGAAAGCTGGGCATGGTGGTTCACACTATTAATCCCAGCACTTGGAGACAGAGATACTTTATTCTCATTTCTAAAGAAATGTTATGGCAGTAAATTAAAAGCAGCTTAAATGGGAAAATTTTTCCAAAGAAATGTAAATTATCATGGACTCAAGAAGAAACAGAGGGGTTGTTGAGAGAGTTCAGTGAGTAAACACTTGTATGGCCTGTGTAAAGATGGAAGAGAAAGTGGCCTTTGCCGAGTGCCTCTGACTCCATTCCCATCACACACTCACACACACACACACACACACACACACACACACACACACCACTTTAGGTCCTTTTGGTTAGCACTTGCTATCTCAGCACTTTGGGATGGAGAACCATAAGCTAGCCTGAGGGCACACAGCAATCCAGTTTAAAAGGAATCCATGCAAAGGAGGCAGGGGCAGGCAGATCTCTGAGTTCAAGGCCAGCCAGGGCTACATGGAGAAACTGATCTTGAAAAACAAACAAAACACCCCACACTAAAACAAGAAGCCATGTTGTAAGTGCTAACTGATCCCAGGCTCTCTGGGTAGAGCAGTCAGTGTCCTTAATCTCTCAGTGTCTGTCCAGACTGCACTTGGGAGACTGATGCAGGATTACAAATTAATTCAACGCTTGCCTGGACTGTTGTTACTAAGACCTTGTCACAAAGTAGTGGCTAAACAGGAAGAGGTTTCTTTTGGGGATGATTAAAATATTGTATCTTACACAGTGATGACATCTAGACAACCTTGTGAATATGCTAAGGTTCCATCATATGATAAAGGGGAGAATTTTGTGTATAAACTATATCTCAGGGTATGGTTCAGCGGTGTTGTGTGCTCAGCAAGCATAATACCTTGAGTTCAATCCTGGGTTCAATTATCAACTAGGTCTTAATCACTTTAGAAACAACAGTTAAGGGTAGAAAACCAGAAAATCCATTGCTTACCAGTGGTGCAGAGCAAGCTGCATGGTGCACACAGCTGAGTGGTTCAGATCAATGTCATGAAGGAAGCACAGCACAGGTGCTAATATAACCACTGGGTGAGCTCAGTAGTGGCAGCTGGGTCTTGTTTTTGTTTTGAGACAAGGTCTTATGTAGCTCAGGCTAGCCTTGTACCCATTCTATAGTGGAGCCTGGCTTAAACTCCTGATCCTCTTCCCTCTACTTCCTAAATTCTGAGATTACAAGTGTGTATCACTCACTACCTGGCTCGGTAAAAAGCATTTTGGGGGCCAGTGAGATGGTTCAGTGGGTAAAGATATCTGATCCCTCAAGCCTGACAACCTGATTTCCATCCCCAGAACAAGCTCTGGCAAATTATCTTCTGACTTGCACATCTACACATAGCACGTGTCTCCTACACACACACCCACCCACAGTTTTTTAAAATGTGGAAAACAAATTTAAATTGATAGTAACATGTGATGACTAACAAATCTTGTTCCTGCATTAGAAAATTCATGCTACTGTGAGTTTTAATATTGAGACAAAGTCTCACTAAATGGTGCAAGCCTTGAACTAACTCCAAATCCTTCTGCCTCCACCTCCCGGGTGATAGGATTATAAGCATGTGATGTGGGAATGTCTTTCTGCATACTGTGAATATCAATCTTTAAATAAAGGAGCTGTTTTGGCCCATGACAGGTACCATAGAAGAAGTAGGTGGGGGAATCAGAATAGGTAGGAAAGGAAGGGCTGAGTTAGAAGAGATCGAGCCAGCTGCCCAAGAAGAAACTTGTAAGGAACACAGGTGAACCACTGGCCACTTGGCAGACAGATTAATGAGAATGGGTTAAGATAAAAGAACTAGCTAGCAATGTGCCTGAGCCATAGGCCAAACAGCATGAAGCTAATATAAACATCTGAGTCATTTCTGGGGCCCTAAGCAACTGCGGGTAGCCAAGGAGTCTGGGGCTGCAGTCTGTGGGTCTGGACCTCTGGCCGCCCAGGGCTAAGAAACCTTATTGTAACAGGCACATACCATGTTCAGTCTTGACAACTGCACATTAGTCTAACTGATTTCCTTTGTACTTATAATATAGATTTAAAAATCTATGTGTTTGTGCCTGAGTTGTACTGTACCATGTGCATTCAGGATCCTGTAGAAATCAGAAGAGGGCATCAGATCTCATGGAACTAGAGTTACAGATGGTTATGAGTTGTCATGTGGGTCCTGGGACTGGAGAGATGGCATTGTAAGCTAAAATAAACCCTCTCAAGTTGCTTTTGGTCAGAATTTTATTACAGCAATAGAAATCCTAAGAGTCCTTGTAAAAAGAGGCAAAGAAAACAGGTGTGCTATTACACATTCTTGATCCCAACACTCAGGATGTGAGTACAACATCGGTCTGGGCTACTGTCAGACCCTGTCTCAATTAGTGAGCTGATGAGATGGTTCATCTGTTTAAGGTGCTTTGCTTTACAGACCGCTGACCTGAGATCAATCCCCAGGATCTCCGAGGTGGGAGATGAACCCACTCCTCCAAGTTGTCTTTTGGCACATACCCCTTCCCCATGCATAATAAATGTAATTTAAAGACTAGCTGAAGCAATTGGAAGAGAACAGCCCAACATCAACTCTTGACTCCACATGTGTGCATGCAGGGTAAGTGCACCACATTCACACACACAGGGAAGTTTTATGTTTCATATATTTTGAAAAAGGGCTAAAGAGAAATATAAGGCAGCAATTCTATTCCTAAGAGATATACTAAAAAAGAACTGAAAACAAGTATTCAAATGAATATTAATGACATTATCAAAACATATTTCATGTTATTAGGGAAGTCTTATCCTAATGCTTATAATTATTTTATCATTGATATTACCAACACATCTGTTACATCAACAGACTTGTTTTTGTTTTTTTTTTTTGTCTTATTTTTCACTAATGCAATGTGCTGTGCAAACTCTCAAAGGTAGGTTTCCCTCTTTTTCTTTCTTTCTTTCTGTGTGTGTGTGTGTGTGTTGCTAGGGATCAAGGCTTCAGGTTGAGCAAGTGCTCTATCCCCCCAGTCTACTTTCCCTTTCTTTATATTTCCTGATGGAATTAATACGACAGGGCCAACAACAGCAGCAGCATTCTCTTGTTCTCACCATCAAGGTGTCACTTTAGAATAAACTAAAGTTCACTGGACATTCCAGGAAAGCCTCCAATCCTAGAGAGAAATAGGTGAAAATGACCCCAAAGAAATAAAGCCAATGCAGGAACACAGGAAAGTAAATATCCACAAAGAGGACGAAAGGAGACGCTATGCTCGTCAGTCAAAGACAAAATCTTAGGAAGAAATGAGTATGCTGGTTAGCCATGAGTTTATGGTTGACAGTCTGAAGTTAATAATGTCAACAGAGTTCTCCAGTAAATAACACAAAAATCAGATGCGGTGGCTTCATATCATAATCCCAGCACTTGGGAGGCAGAGTTAGGTGGATCTCTGTGAGTTCGAAGATAGCCTGACTTAAAAAAACAAAACAAAACAAAAAACCCAGTAAGCACCTATGAAGATATTGTCAACATTACTAGTCACCATGGAAATATACCAAAACCACAGTGAGCTACAGAGCCACTAACATGGCAATCACATATATGTACCGGGAGAGGCAGGATGGAAGGCTTTCGGAAAGAAAGCTAGGATGCCTAGATGAAGGTTTTAAAAACTCAATCTTTTAAACATTTTTGGGCCAGTCTGAAAAGGCCTGATATACCAGGATGGCAGTAAATGGGTGACTCAAAGAGATCTTGAAGCATGTATTTCCAACCCAAAATGGACTGTCTTATGTTTGCATCTTCTCTTCCAGATGATGACTGCAGAGTAGAGCTCGCTCCAGCAGGATGCCAGCATGCCAACAACCTGTGGACATTTCACATGAGCACACAAAACCTACATCTTGGACAAATTCTGTGTATAACAAAGAGACAAGTGACCCAATGCTGAGAACAGCATTATAACTGATCACTTCAGCTTCCCAGAAGCCAGGAAAAACGTAATCCCACACCTCTTTTCCACTTGAGAGAATGGAATGTGGTATATTCACTGTTATATAGTAAAATAGGAGTGCTCAAGCCAGCTGTGGTGGTACACACTGTAATCCAGCACCTGGAGGCCCAGGCAGGCAGATCTCTGAGTTCAAGGCCAGCCCAGTCTATAGAGTAAGTTCCAGGACAGCCGAGTTGAAGGATAGCCTGGTCTACAGAGTGAGTTCCAGGACAGCCTGGGCTACCCAGAGACCCTGTCTATAAACACAGCCTGGGCTACCCAGAGACCCTGTCTATAAACCAAACAAAGCACCAGAGAGGCAAAGCAAGGGGGATGACCAAGAACCCATTCATTATACAGTGGGATCTGTCTCAGTAACTTAAAGACACTGGGAAATGTGAAGCTTTAGATAAAGCTGCCTTGGAGAATAGCAATTCCATTCTTAGAACTGCACTAAGATGGTACATCACTCTCTCTGTTGCATTAGTCATAAAAGCCTTCAAACAGAAATGATCCAAACGCCCGTCAACAGATGAACTACGTAATAAGGTGTAGAACGTCCATAAAAATGGAGCACTATTTGGCAGCACAAAGGAACGAAATACTGGTACGAGCCACAACATGGGTGAGCCTTAGTGGTGGCCTGCAGACTGAAGAGTGACTACTTGCGAGTCTGGGTTATTACTTCAAAGGGATTAATTTCATAGCACGTGATTTCTATCTGGGATTCGAGGCTGGGACGTGGCTTGGTGGAGGTAATACTAAGTAACTAACTGAAGCACGTGGAAAAGACAGTATGTGGTGAAGAGAAGAGGAAAGGCAAAGTGTGCTGGTGCTTTTCCTGTGGCCCTGCACTAGGCTATAAGAGAAGGACTTCAAGTTTGAAGCCAGCCTTGGCTACATACTGAGTTCAAAGCTAGCTTGGGCTATAAGGCAAAATCCTAGGGAGGAAGATGAGAGCAACCAGGCACTGACACTGACAGGAATTTCAAGGAGAAAAAGAACAGACACAAGTGAGAAGGAAAGCTGCTTTTTTGAGACATACTCTCTCTCTGCCTCAGGGGTGAAAGTCCTGGCATGTGCTACCACATTCCACATTTCTGTTTTGTTTTGTGGAAATAGTGTCTCTGGGTAGCTGTGCGGCTGGAATGAACTGTTTTACAGAAAGTAGAATCACCAGGAGATGGGCTTTTATCTTGATTTTTGTTTAAGAAACCCACTCACTGTGGGTAAACCATTCCCTGCTTGAGATTCTGAACTAAACAAGCAGAGAAAAACCTGGACATCAGCAAGTACTCCAGGCCCTGTCCCCGACTGTCACACTCTGATGTCCTGTCACGGTGGGAAAGGACATCCATCAGGCTGTTCTGTTCTGCTTTTTGAGATAGCTATGAAGCTCACATTGGCCCTCAAACTGCTATATAGACCAAGCTGACCTTAAATTCACAGAGATTCACTTGCCTCTGCTTCCTAGATGCTGGAGTGTATGCCATCTGCCCCAGCTTTAATTTGTTACATTTGCTTATTGCTGTGTGTGGGTATGTGCACATGCGTGGGTATGTATGCCACAGCACATGTGTGTGTGGGAGATTATGTTGTTACATTGTAAATAACTGTCCCACCCACTGGTTTAATAAAAAGCACTGATTGGCCAAAGGCAGGCAGGAAGTGTGGGCAGGGCTACCAGACTAAGAGAACTCTGAGAACAGGAAGCACAGAGTGGAAGGCCAGAGAGAAGCCGGAGAAAGCAGAGGACAACCATGCTGCTGTGAGAAAAGGTACTGAGCCCCATGGCTGAACAGGTTAAGAGTCATGGGTTAGATTAAGAGTACAGAGTTAGCAAGTCATATGCCTGGGCCTTAGGCTTATCAGCCTAAAACTATCGTATGCACCTGCATGTCTCTGCGGGTCTGTGGACCTAAACCTTGAGGCTAGGCCCGAAAGTCTGGGCCAGAAACCTCCTACTACAAATGGCAGCCCAATGTGGGGCAAAAATACCCACATAAAGCCATAGAAACCTTAAAAATGGTCTAGAGCCCAAAGCAGCCTCTGAATTGTCTCTCCCATGTGAGCCGTGGTACAGAGATGCCCTAGTGAAGCACATGGGCTTGAGCTACAATGGTGTGGGCTTTTGGAGTGCAGCTTGAGGGGTAAAATGGCTGGTTCCTGAAGTCTCACAGGACCCTCAATATAAGGAAAAGGTTATAAATGATTTATTTAAGGTTTCTGTTCATAAGGACTAAAAGGGAACAGAATCAAAGATGGCTTCTTAGTGTCATGTTTTCATGGATCAGCTCTGTTTGCCTGAGGCAAACTGAGGTTTGGCTTTTTGAAGAGAAGCTTCCTGATTCAGTCTTAGAGGAAAAACACTTGTGAGTTTTTTAAGAGGCCCTGCTGCCTAATACTTAAATGGAGTTAATGAGAAGCAGATGGCAAAGCTTTACTTGGTAATAATATGGACCCTAAAATTCCCAGAGTACCTGGACTAAAAAGATAAATTCTATGAACTTAGACTAGGAGCTGAGTGGAATCATCCACCCATTCTACCAACCTTGAATCCTTAGCCAAGGACCTTGGCAGATTAAAAGTGTGGTCAGAAACAGAAAGAACTAGAAGAATCAATCACCCTAGCTGAGCAAAGGTGTGGTCAGAGACAGGAAAAGTTAAATATACAGTAAAGACAGTTTTTTAAAAAAGTCTAAGTGGTTTAGAGTGTGTTGAAAATATATATACATAGGCTTAGAGAAAGAAAAGAAAAAGTAGAGAAAGCCTTTAAAAAAGAAATGGAGTAATATAAATAAATAAATAAATAAATAAATAAATAAATAAATAGTCACGTAAAGATGGAAAAAACAAAGAATGTCTGATACTGTATGTTATTGTCTTATCTTTAAGCTTCTTGACTAAAAATGACTTAGCAAAAGCTGCTAAAAGACAGTTGGTTATAAATGCTCTTGGAGTAATTCAACCTATATATTTTGTAAATGAGTTTTACTTTAAAATTGAAACCCAAAGATATGCTACTTTGGAGAAGAGGTTTTCCTTTTATTTTCACAGAAAATGAGAAGCTGTGGATTTATTCCTGGATAAAAAGTTTGATAGAGGAAGGCCCCCTGAAAAATCTCCAATGGAAATGGATGAACCAGATGATTCAGCATTTCAGAACACCTTCGTTGAAGTTTCCAAAGCTCTGTATCCAGAACAATTTCAAGGAGACTGGCTGAGATGACCCAGCCTTATAGACTACTCCACTAAAGACTTGTCCATAATCCTAAATTTTAATTTGGATTCCCATGAGATTGTTGGCATCCCCATTCAGCAGGAAGTAGCCTAGAGAATGACACCCACATTCCCAAAACATGGATTATGGATGTTTGTGTTTATTTACAGTGTTGTTTATAAGTTGTTATAGATAAGGGGGGGAAAGAATATTAGATTTGGAGTTTTTTTGTTTTAAAAAGAGAAAAGGGGATATGTAGGGGAATATGATGTTCCATTGTAAATAACTGTCCCCGCCTAGGAGTTTAATAAAAAGTGCTGATTGGCCAAAGGCAGGCAGGAAGTGTGAGCGGGGCTGCCAGACTAAGAAAACTCTGAGAACAGGAAGCACAGAGTGGAAGGCCAGAGAGAAGCAGGAGAAAGCAGAGAACAACCATGCTGCTGTGAGAAAAGGTACCGAGCCCCATGGCTGAACAGGTTAAGAGTCATGGGTTAGATTAAGGGTAGCAAGTCATATGCCTGGGCCTTAGGCCGATCAGCCTAAAACTATCAGCTAAAACTATCATATGCATCTGTGTGTCTCTGCCAGTCTGTGGATCTAAATCTTGAGGCTAGGCCCGATAGTCCAGGCCAGAAACCATCTACTACATGTGTGGGTATGTATGCCACAGCACATGCATGAGTATGTATGTGCACATGTGTGGGTATGCATGCCACAGCACATGTGTGGCAAATCAGAGGGTAACTTGTAGGAGTAAGTTCTTGTGGGGATATGTTTCAAATTTGATAAAAACAGAGATATCAGAGGGATCTACCCACTGTCAGTCCAGGAAGATCAGACAATGGTAACTCACACCTTTAATCCCAGCACAGGGAATATCCAGGAGTGGTGACCTATGCCCTTAATCCCAGCAGAATTGAGTTTGAGGCCAGCTTGGTTTACAGAGGGAGTTCCAGGCTCCCAGGCAGGCAGTGGTGGGGCCACGCCTTTAATCTTAACCTGGATGTGAAACAACTGGGTGAAGAGGGTATTTAAGACAGGCATAGAAAGACAGAGCAGACAGATGATACCATGAGGAGCGAGGCTGAGGAAGCTGGAAGACAGCTGGGTGAGATCTGACTGTGGTGTTTCCTCTCTTTGATATCTCAGCCTTTCCCTGAGATCTGGCTCTGAGTTTCCTTTGTTCGTGCAACAGGCTCTTTTCTTCAATGCTGTGATTAAACTCAGGTTGTCAAATTAGTGGCAAATGCCATTACCTGGTGAGCCATCTTGTCAGCCTGTCAGAGTATTTATTTCATCATGGCCAATAGAAAAAGAAACTACAAGAGCAGCCCAGGCTGGCATTAAATTTATGGTGACCCTCCTCTGCCTTCTCATGTGACCTCACACCTGCTGGGATTATGGGGTTACTGTGTCATTATTCCTGGCTACATCTGTTTATTTAATAAGACTAGTTCTATGGAGCCAAAGACCAAGTCTTTATGTTAGACATGCCCAATTAACTATCAGCAAAATAAATGAATAAAAACTTATCTCATGCATATTGCTAAGCACTTTCACCAGAAAGTAAAAATCTTAAAAGCTTTGAGGGACAAAAACCCAAGGGCAGAGAAGCAGAATGACTTTGAACTTTTCATCACAAGTAATAGAAGCACAATGCCCTTAAGGTTTGGGGAGAAAATGATCTTAGCCATCACATTTTTTTTCATGCATTGCTTTACACACACACACACACACACACACACACACACACACACACACACAGGAATGTGTATATGCATAAACGCTGAATGTGTTAGGTTCAACTTTATACCTGAACTATGAGATCTGAAGGATATGAGCATCTAGAAAGTTCTCCAGAATAAAGTTTAATTTAGAAAAGTGAGACAAAGACCACATAGCCAGCATGTGGTTGGGGCGAAGGGCCCATGTAAAAAGGCCAAGGGCAGTGCTGAAGAACAGGAGAAGGCCTACAGCTGGAAACAGATCCAGAGAACATGGCTAGGCTCAAGCAAGACAGGAGAACCAGAAAAAGAGGAAAGCATAAGAAATTGATACTTAGCAACTCACTTTTAGAGAGGAGACAGAAGACAGTCACATGCAAGGAGGGCACACGCAGGTGACTACACAACAGCCAGCACCACAGCCCTGGAGCACTGGTGCCTCTGTCAGACACTCAGCCCTCTCATCTCCGCCACTCGACTTTTTAAAAATATATTCTCATTAAATGTATCAGTTACACACTTCACACACCTCCCTGCCCCAAGGTGGGTGTGACATCAAAGCTGGGAACAGGCCCAAAGGGCAATAAGACTCCACCAGCGCCCTCTGAATCATCAAAGGTGTCCTCAGAATGTACCATCAGGCCACTGGCCATCCTTCTTGAACCTTTAGTTGTAGAGGAACCAATTGGGAAGCTGACTCCGGCAGAACGTGTCAGCACAGGTGATGGCCTGAAGTTTCCGGAGACTCCCTGCAGCCCATAAGTCCTTCACCCATACTCCCTTCTATTTTGGTAGTTCGAGGGATGAACCCAGGGCCTCCTGAAGGCAGCCAGCACTTTCAGACAGTCCTTGCCAGAGGCCATTTCTTAGCTTCTTTCTAAGTATGCAAAGTATTCAAAGAAGCTAAGTGGCAAAGCAGAAACTTCTGTCCCTACATTTATAATTCCCTCCTGATGAGGCTGGGTCAGATGGTTGTATCTGGTGGGCAGTAAGCACTTAATAAAAAGCTGCGAAGAGATAATTAAAGTAGCAGTTTTGTGTCCAGCACTTCACCAGAGCCTTCCCACTAATTACCACAGTCCGTCCTCACACAGTGCTTATGCTGCTAGAGATGAAGATCAGAAACAGGTGACTAAGGGATCCTGTGTGGTTGAGTCTGCAGTCTGCACAACAGGAAGCTACTACTATAATGCCCAAATGGGAAGAGGTCGGGTTAGGCTCATAAAAACAGCCCAAGAACAGAGCCTATGCCCCCCCCCCCCCAAGCTCTAAGGCTGGTGTGGCACCAGACATCCAAGGGATCACCTTTACAAGACCCACCTTCTTCAGAGAGGTTGTTCTCTTTGGTCTCCTTGTCCATCTGGCAGCACCAGCCTTCCAGTCTCTCCGTTTCTGCCTGAAGGAGCTTCAGGAACCAGTAGCCATCCCGGCGGCAGGCCCCTGGCTGGGCTGGCTCTGCTGGGGAGCTGGAGGAGGTCTCCAGCCAAGGGTCAGGTGGGGGCAGCGAAGATGCCTCCAGGGCAGGGTCATTGTTGTCTCCATAGGAGAGGTTGCGCTTGATCTGGGCAATCTTGGGGGCCTGCCGCGGGCCAGCATCAATGCTGATGGAATTGGGGTGTGGGGTACAGTCTGGAAGACTCCTCTCTGATGACTTACAGCTGGAGTCATTGGCATCCTGGGTATCGGAATCAGTGTCTCGACGGGAGGACATGCTGTGAGAGGGGGCACTGCTTCTGTAGGGGAGGGGACAGGAGGGCCAGAGACCATCAGCACCTGACCCGGACACACGGGGAGACAGAGAAACGGATGCATCATCTGTTCACCATGCGCCTGAAGCGGATCCCACAGCCCCACTGCTCATTCTCTGCTCAGCCCTTGCCCACCCTGCCCATGCCCACACGCGCGGGCGCGCACACACACACAAGGACAAGGTCATAAGGTTGTCTGTTTACTGCAGTGGGGCCAGGAAGACCACCAACATCAGAGGAGCTGGGACTACAGCCCAGCCCAGCCTTGCTCCCCTCAAGGTGACTGGTCCACCCGCCTGCCCTGCCCAGCCCCACACCTGAGCCACCACCCGCACCCACCCCCAGCTTGGTTATTAGAAATCCAGCAAGGGGAGGTGGGTTAGGGAGAGCAGGAGAGGTGAGGGCGGAGGGAGGAGAGGAGAGTCCAACTTACCGCCAGTCGTCCTCTACCTGAACCCCGATGGACTGGAATTTGGTAGCGGGACTGGGCTCCTCTTTTGGCACTGGCTGAATGCAGTCAACCTTATTGAAGGACAACGACAGCCACGCACGGAGACAAAGACAAGAATAAAAACAAACACCACACTTGCTGCTGAAATTCACATTAGTGGGACGACGCAAACAGACATGTGGACAGACGGACACGAGGCATGCAGACACTGCACGTGGGCCCAAGTAGGGCCAGGTTAAGCCGGGCACTGCTCATTCGCGCGGAGGCGGGAGGGGTGGAGATGACTGGCTTTCCCTACTCTGAGGAGGGCGCCATCACATCGATCGCTTTGGGTCCGTTGTCCTCCGAGAGGTGGGAACCGCTCCTTCTAGTCCTCTCCTTTACACGATCAGAGAGAAAAAGGACGATGGGAGAGAACACACACAAAGCCACAGCCGTTATCTGGTGTAGTTGAAGCCGAGGGCTGTCTGGAGGCAAAGATCATTCCCCTAACCCTGCTGCGGCCTAGGAGAACTGGTGGGCACCTGTACGCAGCGCCAATCACAGACAGCAGTTCTCAAATCCAGAACCCAGAGCCAGCGATGCTCTGAGACAAGCCCCTGGACTTGTCACACTTGCTTTGTAAAGGGAAGGAAATATGACAGCAGCCATGCCCTGGGCCCAACCATCATGGCTCCCATACACCGGGGGCTTGAGGTGTCACAGTGGGATGACAGCATCAGAAGCTGGGATTCTAGAGGCAGAGGTCAGAAGCTTTCTGGAATGGATTAAAGTCATACTTTCTCTGGCAAGAGCCAGCCTGGGAAGCACAGCTATTTCCAGAGACTGATGGGAACATGGGCAAAGTCAGGGAAAGGGGATGCTCAGAAGGCAAAGAGCCAGAGTTCTTTCCCCCGTGTCACATTCTCAATTGAGGAACCAAAGCTGGTCCTGACCTCCTGAGAAGGGAAGTGGTCTTCCCAAATAAAGACATGATGGTCAGGACCAAAGGTCAAATACTGGTCAACTTCCTATGTTCATAAGAATCCCACCCAGAGAGGCTGCATGGGGCAGGTGTTGGACACTCATGAAGAAACCCAGCTGGGAGCCAGGAGGATCTGTCCAACTTCCTTCCTATACATGGAACAGAAGGCCAGAGCCATCTCTTGGGGACCGAGCAAAGATAAGAAACTGCCTGCATTTCTTTTTGTTCTGTTCAGTCTCCCTCTACATCCCTTGCTCTTTTTACACTCTAGTGTCATCAACCTGGTCACATTCATTCACTCCTGCTGCTGAGGAGATAGACATTCCTGTAGCCCTAGCACCACTACAACACATCCCACCTTGTTCTTTACCCTCCCACTGGCTTGGGAGTACTCCACCATCTCCCCACCACCTGCCCTCACCTTCTTTCACTATAGCTGGCCTGGCCTCGGAGGTCCAGCCAGCTAGCAGAGGATTCTCTGCATTTAGATCAGTTCTTGAAAACTGCCAGGCAGAGTTCAAGTTTGTCTCACTCAGCTAACAGAAGACACATACCCGACGCTAGGTGCTGCGAGGCAGTGGCAGCTAAGCTGGAGACTATGGATGTAAATATACATTGAATTTGCCTTCTAGACGGAACCTGGGGCATGGGTCACAGGGCCCTGCCCATTGGACCCTCTTCTATGAAGGGAGGCACAGAGACTGCCATCACACTTCTCACTTTGCCATGGGTCTGGTGCTTTAAGTGACCTACCTGTCCCCAAGGCCTGAGTGGGCTCAGGGTCAAGTTCCCCTTGAACAACCCCCATGGCTCAAGGGCCCTGGTCCCAGGCTTCTAGCCCATCAGCGTCTATGCTCCACGATGCTCCCGCTGCCAAGCGGGGCCATGGCTTCGGTATCGAGCTGACCTTGGATTAGAGAACTGTTAAGCCAGCCCCACCTCCTATGGGTTGTCTGGCAGGGCAAAGGATGGAGTGGACAGACAGACAGTGGACAGCAAACAGTGTACAGGAGCTTGCTGGCTGAGTGTAACTACATTCACTGGGACAACCCACTGGAGAATCAGAAACATGCCCACAGCTATGGACCCATAGCACAGGCAGCTGGACACAAGCCAGTGTGGCTACTGGCAGAATTTGGCTCAGCCACTTGGGGCAGATGCCTCAGAACAGACAGACAAAAAGACCTCTTCCCGGGAGCCCTAGTGGGCCTCCACTAGATGTAATTACACGCAGGCCGGTGCACGAAGTGGACGGAAGACAGTGCAAAAGGGACCCCTACTTGTATTCCTATGGATGACAGTTTCCTTTTGGGGATGGCCTCGGAGTGGGACTCAGAGCTCGTCAGTGTCCCTTGTTCACTCTTCAGAGCTGCATGCTTAGGGGGAGGCTCTGGAGCTTCAGGGCCTGGGCTGATTCCACCTCGTGTCACACTGGGCGGTCGGGTACTGCTGTCCAGGCTGTCTGATGAGTTGCTCAAGCCAGACTGGCTTGTCACTTCACTCTTGTGGTCTTGACTGTCCAGGTAGGTGTCCTGAGCGGACTCAGTACTGCTCTGGACGGTGACAGAAATGAACGGCTTTGATGTAGTACGTGGAGGGACCGGTGGTGGGGTCTTCTTATATGCCACTAGGCATGATGAACCTGTAGATGGATGAGAGGAGGGTGAAGGTGAAGCTTCTAACCCTTAAAGGCCAATTCTGGGCCAAGGCCCTGCCTGACCTGGCCAAGCTCTGACCTCAGCCAGAGGACTCTGAAGAAGAGAATAAGGATCACACATAGCAATGACCGGGCACAGAGGTCGTGTTTACCCTCTTGCAAGGCCAAGTCTACTGGGGAAGCCATATTTCTTAAAGACGTTCTCCACAGGCTGTGGCAGAGCATGACCACTGCCAGGAGGAGGCAGTAACAACAGAGGAACTTATCTTGCCTTCCCCAAGTCACTCTGTGACCCTTAAGTTTTTCTGCCTTTCCTCCCAACTCCTTCTGTGTGGGCATTCTGCCCCATTTGGCCTAAATAAGACATATACTTTGCCATTCTCACCCACTTCTACAAGGACCCACACAACAGCCTGCGATCTACCCACCCCAGATTCCACCATGCCTGATCCTTCTCTGTTTCTGCTAAGATTCAGGAAAATGGGCACTGCCAAAGGTCTGAGTCACCTGGCATGTGGCAGAGCACACATGAGCTCGGGCTAGTGCTTGCTTCCTAGGCTGCACCGTCTGGAACCAGACTAAGTCCTCCAGCAGGGCTGCATCTGAAAAGGGACCATTCTCAGTCCTGTCCTTCTAACTGCCCCCTAAGAGGCCCCACCAAAGCAAGCCCTGCCCAGGTCTCAAGTGCCCTCTCCTATAGAGACCCAAGCAAGCCTCTACCTACTTATCACAGAGATGACAGTCCACAAAATAAGGCCCAGTGCCACAGAGAATAGGCAAGGGGCTCAGGAGAAAGTCCTCTATTTGCCAGTGGAGAACATCCCTACACAACCTGATAAAATGGCTAAGTGAAAGTGAGTCCATCAAACTCAGGCTGTGGAGAAACTGAGTGACATATACAACCACCTCGGAAAAGGATGGGTATTTTCTTATCAAGTTAAACATGCAATTATCACACAACTTAGCAAGAATCATCAGGCAAGTAGCACACAGAAATAAACATGCTTGTTCAGGCAACTCTACTTGTAAAACCTAGGAACTGAGAACGAGTAGCTGAGTGACTGGATAGTGGCACAGCTACACTATGGAGTGTACGAGCGAGTGAGACCCGATGACTGGAATGAACTCACTTGTGCCCAGTGGGTAAAGCAATCCCCAAAGTTTTATAGTGAATGACTCTATTTATAACATTTTTGAAAAACAATGAAAACAGACTAATAACTGCCAGGGCTGAGGGATACTCGGGGAGAAGACAATGGGGAAGACAGGAGGGTGCCCTTGCAGAACATGCTCAAGCATGTGCACACACACAGGGACATCCAAGTAAGATAGGTGGTCTGTGTCTTGGCCGGCATTCTGGTGTGCTACCATCCTAGAGATTGCAGGATCCCCGGAGAGTGGCTAGAGAGGGTAATACAGGTTACCTCTGTGCTATTTCTTGCTCTGCACACAAAGCTGCAATCAAGTTAGTTAAGATGAATGGTGCTACAGTAGAGGGTTCTGGCAGTAGAAATGGTCAAGAGGCTGGTGACCAGCCTGCACACAGTGGAGGTGACGTGTCTGGGCATCTCTTCAGGAGCTCTCACTTCCCACTCCCAAACTTCCCAGTTCTGCTTAGGCCTCTGGAGGAAACAGGACTTCTCATATATACTCACCTGCAGTCTTTTGTCACTAAATTAAGGCAAGAACACTGAGGATGGGGACCTTCTAACCCCCTCTGCCTTCCTTAGTGCAGAGGGCCAGGCCCTACTACACAGGCTGACAGACAAAGTTGGGTCATTTGTGTTACTGTACTCAGCCTTGTGGCTCTGTAAGGTGGGGGTATCAATCATACCCATTTTACAGATGGGTACATGCTGGTCAGAAAAACTAGAGAATGTACTCAGTGGAAACCACATCTAGTGGGCTGCACAGTCTACCTCATTGTTTACCAGGCCTTGGGACCTTCCAAGTTAGGCACAGAGGTATCAGCATATCCAAGCCCAGATCCTACAGCCAGAGTAGGAAGGATCTAGACTGAAGGCAGACCTGGCTTTAGGAGCAGGGGTTTGCTTTCTGGGCTTTCTAGTGTCCTTATCTATTCAGTGCTTCCAACTGGCAACAGCACACCATATTCACACAGCACTTGGCATGCTCAAAGCATTTCCACCCCACACTCTCACTCTGGGATATATGCACCACTGTGACTGAGGGCATGCATGAGCCCTTCTGCTTGTCTGAAGTTATCCTATTCTGGTAAGGGTCTGTGAAGCTAAGAGGCAGCATGAACCAGACACGCCCATGTTCAAATCCCACACTCATTCACCAGAAGCAGCCACCCTCTGCAGGGCCCAGCATGGAATGGTCCTACCAGCATCTAGGAAAGAGGGAACCAGGATACATCTGTAAGCCCCCAGATACTGGGTCTGTGATCAGTATGGAGAGATGGAGGATTCCATAGCAAGATAAACATACAGGGCAATTATTTAAACCAATGCTGCCAGAGCCCAGCAGATAGGAATGACTTACTAGAATTTCAGGAATGGAAAAGCCTGGGCTAAAAGTCCCAAAGGTTTAAGTGGTAATGGTGGTGGGGTTTATGCCCAAGATCAATACAGCAATGAAGGTAGCTCTAATTTGCTCAAAATGCTCAAGAAAGAACTTACCTCTTAAGGGGAAGGAGCAACTCAGAAGTAGACTAAACCCTTGTCCTCACTGTGTGGTGGGCAGATACTGACTTGGTATGTTTGGTGGCTGCAAAAATGTTCTGTCTCCCAGGAGACAAGGGTTCTACTTCAGCCAGGGGTCTAGACAGGAGGCAGAGTTCCAGCCTCCCTCTCAGGGTTACATAGAGGTCTGAATCCTGGCATTAGAGAGTGAATGTGTAAGAGGCCAGACCAAAGGCAATAAGGGCTGGACAGACAGCTAACAGGAAAAGTGAAATCTCTGGGATATAGGCCACAGCTACATGCGGCTAAATAAGACTAGCAGAGACTTGGGGCTCCCTAGGGAGGTCACACATCTGCTAGGTCCTGACCTCACACAGGACTACTCTCATTTCCCTCCTGTGAACACACGCTAGGATCTGACCTTTGCTGGCCACCTCTCCCATCTCAGTTCCTCATGTGTTCAAGCATCATCTCCTCTTCTCTTGTTACCTAGGAACCTACATCAAAGCACCTTTCCCACCTTTAAGGATTCACTTGTGACTTGTGATAGGCCAGCAGCAGTAGTGGGAACTCCGTTTTGGCACAAGCTCAGGATAATGACTCAAGGACTGAAGGCTGTCAATAAATAACTGTTGAATGAGAAAATGAACCTCATTATTGCTACCCAAAACCTCCAACTGCCAAAAATTATGATTATTTGTTCAGGTTAAGTATATGCCTATACCTCAATCCTAGAACCTGTTTGAATTCAGAGATGCTCCAAATTCTATATAGGTCTAGACAACACAGTGAGTCCCAAGCTCAGGGCTCAGAGTGACACCCTCTTTCTTTGTGGGGAACAGTACTTGCTGTGTAAGATGAAGACCCCATAAAATCTGGGCACAGCTGTATGGGTAGGAGACACAGGAGGATGAAAGGACTCAGGGCCTCCAGCTTACCTAGACTGGCAGTACGACTCAGTGGGTAAAGGTGCTTACAGCCAAGGCCGATAGCTGACAGTTTAATCCCAGAAACCCACATGTAAGAGAGAACTAACTCACAGTTGTCCTCTGACTTCTATATGCACACTGTAGTACATGTGCACACATGCTAAATACATGTAATTAAAAAACTGAAAAGCAAAACAAAAACAAGGGAGCTCAGTCCAGTGTGGCCCTGTTTAACACAAAACCAGAACAGAACACCTGACATCTTCCTCTAGTTTCCACACCTGCACACACACAAAACATATATAAACTAGGTAGGCATGGTGGCACATGCCTTTAATCCCAGCACTAGGAAGGCAGAGGCAGGTAGAACTTTATAAATCTGAAGCCAGCCTGGTACAAAGAGAATTCCAGGATATCCAGGGCTGTTACACAGAGAAACCCTTTATTAGAAAAACCCAAACCCAAACCAACCAACCAACCAACCAACCAACCAACCAACCAACCAAAACCCCTAAACAATAAAATAAAATGTAATGGTAGGGAGGTGGCTCAGTGGGTAAAGGGCTAGCTCTGCAAGCACAAGAAAGACCTGAATTTGGATCCCCAAACCCACATCAGAACTGAGCATGGTGGTATACCCATGTAACCCCAGCTGGCATTACAATGAGACTGTCTCAAAAAGCAAAAGATTAAAAAGAATTTACCAACTGTCAGGTCAGATGAATGTTTCTACATTCTGCTTTTTAAAGCCAGTGTCTCTGTTAGCTAGACAGAGCATCAGACACGCAGGGTGGCTGAAACTCCATCTCCCATGGGTTCTGGAGGTCACAGGATCCCCTAAGAAGTTAGCTTCTACAAGTGCTTTGCTTGGGAGCTGGGTTGGACAATCCCAAGGCCATTGTTGTCCTCAGGCTGCTGGCTCTTGGGACATGGTGGGGATACAGGAGAAAGGCCCTAGACACCCCAAGAAATGGATGCCAGGGATCACAGACAGGAAGGAAACAGGGAACAGACCTTACAGAGTTGTAGGAGGCCCATCCAGCTCCAGGCTCCACATGAGCAGATACACATTCCCTTATTCCCCTCTAGTGGTGCTACTAGACCTGAAGATCTCCTTCCTTCTCCTACTGAACAAGAAGCTGCCAACCCTAAGCTAGAACAAGACATTCCTTTGTATGTTACAGCAGGAACTGCTTAAAGATGCCACCATTCAATCCCAGGTTTCCCTCCCCTTCCTCTCTCTACCTCAGAAGTGGGAAGAATTCTATGCAGTAAAGGCAGCAGCACCACCTCCCTTCAAGTCAACAGCACCTTTCATACCAGTACCCTCCCAAGTCCCCCTGCACTAGGGCACTAGGGAGGGGCCAAGGTACCACATGAGGTGTGCCCAAAGGCTGCTCCATCGTGGAGTGTTCCTAAATGCTTTCACACTTGTTCTCCTCCATCTACAGCTACCTTCACCTGCATCACCCACACACTGCTGCTCCTTAGACTTTTGCTTCCTGTTGTACACTTCCTGCCCGCCCCCATCCTGGTCCCTGGAAAGATACAACTCAAGGCACTCTAACACCTTTCAAGTTCAAAGTCCAACCTACTTAGTCCCACTCAGGGTCCCAGTATCCTGAGAAGCCAACAGTTTGCAAAGGTGTCACATAAGTGACAACTACAAAGCTCAAGGAGCTGGCCGTGGCCTTGGCATGTTGCTCAGAGGAACTGAGACCAGGAGCTCCAGGGATCAGCTGACCCTCGTGTTCATGGATTCTCTATCAACTCTCTGAATCAACTATAACCACAAACCCTGGGGCTTTTATGGTCATTCTGACATATCTGAAGCACACACTCCAAACAGATAAAGGTGACACTCTGCCTTATGTTGACTTATCCAGTCAGCAAGTGCCCTTTTCATTCTGTTTACTGCTGTACTTTCCTTGGTTTGCTGGAGGCCTGTTTAATGGATCCCAAGTATACTGCAGAAGGGCTACCCAGTGTCCATGAACTGTCTGTCTCATAGGAAACAATGTGTTAGATATACTTCACTCAGGCATGAGTCATATCCTACTTTTGGCCATGAGTTCAACATTAGTAGAGCAATTTTACATTAAATAATGAATCGAATCTTTTAGTGAAAATGCACATGAAATAAGATTGTATGCTGATTAACTGGGAGAAACTGTGACCAGAGGCTTAGTGGACCCATATTCCCACAGAAACCAGGATCCTGGGGAAAATAATTACTATGAGAAATAAGAACTAACTTCTACTATCTGGTAGGTGACTGAATCCTCAAACCAAGATATGAGGCAGGTTCTTCACAGAAGGGCATACACAGAAAGTACAGGGCTGGGAGTACCGCCCCCTACATCCTGCATCACTCTGTGAGGGATCATAAAGAGGCCATTGCCCTGACCATCCACAGAAGGGGTTTGGGGAGAAGCAAAGGGTGTTGTCTATTCCTCATAGGATGAACCACTACCACTCTGGAAACCATGCTTTCTGAACAAAACAGGGTGTGTCTGTCTCCTGGGAGATAGACCTGGAAGACACAAAGTTTGGATGGATGGCCAGACCCACTGGCAAGGAGTAAGGCAGGATGAGCCAAGGTACAGGAGGACAGACACTGAGCAGACCACAGCTTGGCAAAATTTTAGGTGGTGAAGAGAAGCTGGGATAGAGGCCAAGAGAGAAAAAAGAGTTGCCTCCTCTCAGCAAGGTCTTCAACTTCACAGGGCTGCAGGGATGCCTGCATAATGGGAACCTTCTTTATGTTCACAGAATCCCTCAGAGCTGGGCTCAAGTCAGAGAATTTTATAGCACATCAGACTACTGTCTCTACAGCTCCAGTGCACTTGGCAGCTCCACAAGGAGGTCCAAGGCCATCTCAAGTGGAGTGAGTTCACATGAATCTGAATCCTCTCCTCCCTCACATTAGCCTTGCCCTCACAGAGAAGTGATCCTGCCACCTCTAGAAGCCTGGGGATTCCCACCCTTCCTCCACAAGCAAAACTCTGTCCTTCCTCACAGAGCCCTGCTTCTCTCCCACCAACCTGAGCTTTCCCTCCCCTGCTCCATCCTTGGCCTGCTCATCCTCACTAACTCCCAGCTCCTGCCCAGGGACCCCCACCCTGTATCCCATGAACCCCTTGCTCACCCTGTACTGAAACCATTTATTGTCTAGATCCTCTCAGCCCTAGTACAGTGAATGCTCTAAGCCCCAGGGCATGTTTACCACCATCAGCTCCAGTGGTCCTCAAACAAGAGGTCCAGCTTCCAAGCTGTGGGAATTAAGTACAGTTTTCTACTGTGCACCAAACATACGTGATAGCCACAAGATACGGGTGCTGGTAAAGACAGTTTCAAGAAACCAGCACTCTAGTCCAGCACCATCCTTCCACATGTACAGTCTGCCTGGCCTGGCAGAAGATTGGGGCAGGGTGTGTGCAGAAAATAAGGCCTGTCTTTTCAAATTTTGGCTTATATCATGTCAACCTTATTGCTAATTTCCCAGGAGTCCTGCCTACAAAGTACTTGAAAAGAGTCTCAAAAAACCTATCTCACTTGTGGAGTGCTGATGCCAAATCTTAGTGACAGGTCACAAATTCCAGGCTTTTCATAAACCCTCACAGACTCTGAATCCAGCATGAGAAGCCAGACACTGCCAAGCCCTGTACACCTCGATTGTTGGACTCTCTTAATTATTTTGGATGACCAAATACAGCTCAGAATAGAAAGGCGGTGTTATCAGGCTCATTCACTGTGCCTGGAGTGACAGGCGGTGTATCCGGTAACAGAAGCAGAAGCCAAGTACCCTGGGCAGCTGAGAAAGGAATGCAGAGCTGAACAGGGAAAACCAGGAGTTCAGCTCAGGTCAGCAGACACAGTCAGACAGGCCTGGGGGTGGGGGCACAGCAAGGAGAGGGCTCTCCTCAGGGCCTGCACTGTGATTCTAGGCTTGGAATCCCGAGTGACACCATTCACACAAGAACATATCACGTATGAAAGATACCGTAGTGACTGGCTGACCACAGACACGTCTCAGGCTTCACTGCCAGAGGAAGGCTCAGGTCAGGGAAGCCGGCCTCCTGACTTTGGGCAACACTCAAGACACTAACACAGAGAAGTTTCAATTCATCCCATTCCAGGAAGTGTTTGCAGAGTGGACACATACAATCCCGTGTGGGATGACATCAGGGAGCAGGAAATAGGGTTTTGGCTCTTCAAAGTTCACAGATCAGCAGGATGGCTCAGCAGGTAAAGAAAGGTGTTTACTTCCAAGACTGGTAACTTGAGTTCAGTCTCTTGAGATCCAGACAGTGGAAGCAGAGAACTGACTCCTCAAAGTTATGTGTGCACACACATACACATAAGTAACTATTTAAAAATCATAGTATCTGTGGGCAGTGCTCACATGTGTAATTCCAACATTGGAGCCCTGCTGACACTTAGGAAGGACTCCATGTCTGACGGGGCCCTGGAGGTGACCTGAGCGAGGAGCTGTGGGGGACAGGGGACAGAGATGCAGAGACAAGCACTGCTGACATGTCCCTCTCCAGTGCCCAAAGGCCACACTTGAGCTCCCTAAACTTTACAGCACAGAGACAGCAGTTTATTCCACTATCCCAGGCTGGGTACCATTCACTGTGGCTTCACCCCTCTCCCCTGGAAGATAAATGGCAACTGAGGAACTGTCACTATAGTGGCTTCAGAGCTCACAAAGCTGCCTCTCAATCCCAGGTCCTCTAAAAACTCCACCGGCCAGGGGCCAGGAGGACTTGGCCTCAGGCAGACGTGAAGGGGCCAGGCTGAAGGTTGTCCCTTGCCCAGGTGCCCACACTTCATTGCTGGCACTGTCCTCTGGCACCCTTTACCTCTTCTTGGCATACTCTTTTTGTCAAGTCACAATAATCACATCTCCAGGTCCCTGCACAACACCCTTCTAGTAAGGAAAGCACCCTGTGTTCTTTCCTCAGTCTCCTCAGGTTCCACCCAGGCTCCACGCCTGGGCCAGCACCCCTGTTCTGGTGAACAAAGGCCTTTGATATCATTCTGGATTTGTTGTCCTGTTTATTTATTGCCTTGTGCCTTCAGAACCTGAGCTTCTTGTATAAGGAGCCCTGTGGTCTGCATTCCTTTGGCTCTATCGCAGACCTGAATCACAGCAGAATCACAGAGGTGTCATGGTGGACAAAGACAGAGGTACAGGAATAAGTATTATCTCTATGTTTTCCCCTCAGGCTCCCATCCTTTCTTGCCTGAGCTACTTTCCCAGCACCTCTGAAATCACAGCATGGTGACATTTGGGAAGATTGTTTTCAAAGGTAAGTGAGGGGCCCTTGAACTAAATCTCATAATCTGACCCCTCAAGATGTTTTTTACCATCTTCCCTTATGCTGCTAAAGAAAAGCAAGGCTCAGAGAGTTTGAGGAATTTGTATTACACAGCAAGTCATGTTCTATCTACTAAGTTCAGGCTCTGCAGTGTTTGTCAAAACCCAACTTCATGGCATCTAGTCTCACAACTACTAAAAATTCCAGCTGCTGTCAGCAAGACTGACACATTCCCACAGAGTCCAGAACAGGTAAGTAGGCCCTCCCCTCCAACAGCAGCAGGACACTGGCAGAGTGCTTTCACAGCCCAAGCTGCACCCCAGGGCACCTCAAGAAGGCAGATGGTACCTGAACAACTTCTAGCCTTCTAGGAGGTGCGCTGCCAACACTGTCCCTAGGCTTCTGGCTGTCTTGCTAGACTCCTCTACTCTCACAAAGAGACCTGTGACATCACTTGCCTCTTGAACAGTCCCCTTCCCCTCCTAGGACTAGCACCTATCTGGAAAAACAGGAAAATGACCAAGGTGAGGATGACAAATGTCCTATTGGACATGCTACCTCTGGGGGACTAGCTTTTCATACATCGGTAAGACCCTAAAGCTGTATCCCTGCTCAGTGGGAAGGCTGCCTATACTGGGTCCAATATGAAGAACAGCTGCCAAGAATAAGGATCTGGTGTCCCCAGGAGGACGGTCACTGTGGAAATAATGTAGGATGCTATTCCTATGACAGAGTCATCATCTCTGATCTCTGACCAGAACCTTTACCCTCCCCATATCTTCCCATTGCTAGGACCAACTGAGGAGCTTCTAAGGCAATGTCTCACAGCCAGTGAGATTAAAAAAAGAGGTCCCTGCTCCCCAGTTCAGGCTTTCAAAAGATTGGCCAACAACAACAAATTCTGGAGAGGAACAATTCACAATTAGGCTTGGCTGGAGTTTTATGGTCTAAGACTTTGGGCAAGTCATCTTAACGTCTTATTCTCCACCTACTTCTACAATGTAGAAAGCACAAGCCGTGATTACTTTGCATGTAACACATCTGGACATTGAGCTAGATTCTTAACGATGAAAATGGAAGTCCACTATCTTGTCTCACTTATTCTGGTGTACTGTCCCTTCCCAAAGGAAGCCTTGACTAAGACAGAGGGATAGACATAGCTCAGATCCTACTACATGCAACTGAACAATTATGTCTAGGGCCTTCCCCATCCCAGGATTCTGCTTCCATGAGGGCGTGTATGTGCCAGGCTTCCCATGGACTTTGGGGAGGGCACTCTTCCAGGGAGCAGCAGTCCTTTACCAATCTTGCTGGAACCCAGCCACACACAAATAGCTCTGCAAGGTACAAAAAGATTTAGTCACCACTAGGGGAGCTAATTAGTCACAGACCCTCTTGAATCCATACTTTTCAAATATCTCCATCTTAAAATGGGCTCCTGGATGAGGCGACTGGACTGGACTGGTCAAATCAGACACAAATGTCAGGGGCAGCAGAGAGTGATCCATATGTGGTTTTACTTTGGGATGATGAAGTGCCCTGGAGACAG
Source organism: Phyllotis vaccarum (assembly GCA_033318265.1). NCBI lineage: Eukaryota > Metazoa > Chordata > Mammalia > Rodentia > Cricetidae > Phyllotis > Phyllotis vaccarum. The sequence continues at coordinate 183,631,367 of JARWLC010000001.1, read as the reverse complement.
ATGGGAGTACAGTTAATGTCACTGGGCTGTGTGCACGAAGTTGTAAATTTCCTAAGATTTGAGGACTGGAGTAATGAGCAGTACACTGGGTGGGGGCTCACGCTACCAAATGGCTTTGACTTTTCTCACCCCACACCCAAAAGGAACAAAAATATACACTTAACACCCTAAGCCTCTAATTTGACTTTTTCTTTACTTCTTCATCTGTTCTGACTTTTGAGATTGGGGTATTAGAGTGTTTTCAGGCCTCAGGCTCCCTGTGCTGGGCTGACCAGTGAGTGTGCTCATGTCTATCACTAACCCAAGTGAGATGCATCTATAAGCAGGTGCTGGTTTGTAATCTGCTTTTTATTCCCCTTAAAATTTAGAAAAAGCAAATGAATTCAAATAGAATATGAAGCTTGGAGGTAGACAGGGGCAGAGATATAGAGTTTTATCAGAGCCCTAAAGCAGCTAGATAGCAATGAGTGTACAGATTAAAACAAAACTTCAAAAACAGAACAGAATATACTACAGGTAAACTTATGACATATGATACAAAAAAATTATTCTTATTCTACTGTTGTAGCATAATTGTGGGTTTTTTTGTTTTTTGTTTTTTAAGCATTTATTTGTGTGTGAGCAGGCGGGGGATGTCAGTAAACAACTCTGTGGAGTTGGACCTCTTCCACCTTTAAATGGGTCCCAAGGATCAAACTCAGATCAGGCTTGACACCATACTTACCTGCTGAGCCATCTTGCCAGCCCCCAGAATTACTTTTTTTTATGTTTTTCAAGACAGGGTTTCTTTGTGTACCAGTCCTGGATGCCCTGGAACTCACTGAGATGCACCTGCCTCTGTCTCCCCAAGTGTTGGGATTAAAGGCGTGCACCACAACTGCCTGGCTCCAGAATTACCTTATACATGACGTTTTAAGATGTCCAATTGGGGATGGCAACTTTGCCAAAACAACAAACAAACAAAAGCCCAACCCAGAAACATTCTGCTTTGGCTTCTTAATCAAAGGCAGTGTGCTGGACATCAAGAGCAGTGAACCAGGGCTTCAGCTCCTGACCGAGCTGTGTGATTTTTGGACAAGTCACTTTATTTCTCTGTTACTTCACCACTGACAGCAGCACCTGTCTCCCTCAGCAAGAGGGCACTGTGAAGCATGAAGTGAATTAAAGAAAATTATTAATAATTTGGGAATACTGACGAAATGTTAACGACTTAGGAAAAACAGTAGGTGGACCTGCAAGGTTTTTTGTTATTTTTTTTTTTTTTTTTTAAGGCAGGGTCTAACTAACAAGTGTAACTGACTGGCCTAGGTGTCCAGCCCTTTTTCTGGTCCCTAAAAATTTTTCAAGCACTACTCCCAAAGTCTTGATGGAGCTGTTTCCCATCCTCCTTACCCCCAGTGATGCCCTCCAAGCTTCCCAAACAGGTCCCTCTCTGCATCTGTCTCTTTCAGCCTCTTAACACAATCACACTGTATCTTGTCTATCTGTTACCTACTTGGACAGAGTCCCCAAGCTGGACAGAAGTCAGCCTGGTTGTCTGTGACCTCCCTTCCTTTTGCTCACCTCTGTTGCTCAGTGCGTTACTGTTTGGAAAGGAGAGTGGAGGTAAGGTTGTGGAGGGAGCAGTTGGCCAACTAGCCAGCCCCTCTACACTGCTCTATCACATGTGCTGCCCTCTTTGAGGAAGCTATTAGGATAAGCTGTAGCTCAGTTCTGCTTCTGCTGGGTGCTGTCATACAGCCCTGACCCTTATACCTCCTGTCTTGGCACAGGTAGCAGATACCTCATGACTGTTGACCACACCCCTGTACAGAACAATGCTACGTCATGAAGTGTGGGAAGTCTGGGAAAGCAGAAAGTTCCAGGAAGAGACCAGAACTATTCAGTCTGCCTCCAACACATGCACAATAGGGTCTCCATCACAGTTCACAGAAGAAAACTGCCCAGATGAGCACTCTGCAGAGACAAGGCCTAGCTCTCAGTGCCAGACAGATACTTGTCCAGGGCAGATCTCTCTAGCTGAATAGATTCTGATCTCTGGAACGCTTGCCCTTGCCTCCCTCAAAAATTCTGTTCATTAGAGCCTATCGGGCTGGGGGAACTAAAGCCCTTTTCCTTGAGTCCTTGTATCCTTCAGATCCCCAACCAAAGCCTCTGTACTAGCAAATAAGCAGTTAATGGCTGCTCTCCAAACAGCTCACCAGTCTGCTAATTCCTCTCCAGGATGGGCAAAAAGTCTGGGTATTTTAAGTCTTTTCTCGAAAGTATCAGTATGGCCTCTACACCAGGCCTTGGGCCTCCTCCTTACACACCTCTCGTCTTCAGGTGAGACTAGTCAGGTGATAGGAGCCACTGTACTTGTAAGCAAAGAACCTGGTAGTTCTCAATTATAGGTCTGCCTGAACCTAGGGGTATGAGCTCATCACTGTGCTACCTTCTGTTTCAGGGGTGTAGCATGGTGATGTGCATTATCAATGTAACCCTTCAACAGAGGGCTTTCTGACACCTATGCTCAGCAAGTATCGTCAGGGAGTGGATACCAACTCATCCCAGAAACCCAAGTGTTAAATAAGATTCAAGAACCCAAATCCATACATGCCGCTGAAAAACAGAGCTGGGAAGATCCACCCTCTACAGAGAAACAAATGGAGACCCTGGGAGCTTCTGAGCAGGGGAGATATAGCCTGAAACCACCTAAAGATGATGGACTGAATTTTAAAGGGCTCTCAGGCAAGCTGGATACTGAGAAGAAACTGCTTCAAGGCAGAGGACAGTGCCTGCTCTTACCTTTAGGGATGAACAGCTCTGTGAAAGCTGAATTCCAAGACCCAGGTTTCTTTCCCAGGCCCAGTTCTGTTCAGCCCTGCCCAGGAAGAATGGGGTGTTTAAAAGGCAGTGGCTTTCCACCTGGGGGGCCTGATGCTGGGACCACACCCGGGTGAACTGACTTCACCAGGGAACCCGTCCTACTGGCCCACTCCCAGACTGCCTAGTCAGGGCGCCACTGCTGTCTATAGCCTGGCGCCTCTCCCCACTGGGCCCCACCCATGAGCCAGACCTCCAGAACACGGGTGGGACAGCAGGGATAGTGAGGCCTGCTCTGCACAGGTCTCCTGATGCCTTCCCAGCTCTGCAGGGTTTAAAGCAGCTGCTTCCTGCTTTGCTGCTTCCTTTCACTTTGGTTTTTAAACCCAGAGTAAAACTAAAAAGAACCTGGGAAAGACAGGCAGCACCGAGGCCTGGGAGAAATGAACCCCAGCTTCTGACTGGCAATGGTACAAGCTTCTCCAGCTCTGTTTTCCTACCTATTAAATGTGGGAGGAACCTCTGCAGCCACTGGGGATTAAAAAGGAGCCGCAGAGATGACCTATCTGGGGGCCACCTCAGAGGTGGCACAAAGACAGCTTTGTGGTCTCCCTGACTACCTCTCTCAAATCTGTCATCTGAGCTCCTTTGTCCCACATGTACTGTGGAGACCCCAGCAACCTGGGACAGAACAGGAAGCTCCCCACAACTCTGGCCCTGTGGCACAGAACAAAGACACCACCGGACTGCCCTGGAGCTGTTGGACTGTAGGCTCACTGGCCATTTGCTGAGCCTGACAGTAGCCCACTGAGGGCTGACCCCAACTTCAGACCCTCTGAGGTCCCCAATGTCACAGGAAATATCTTTTGGGACTGCTGCACCCTGGCTGTTTTACCATTATTCCCAACAGGCTGTTTGCCAGATCTTCCTAGTCGCCCAGAGAGCCTGAAAAAAGCAACTACAATTTAGATGAGGAAACCAGACACTCAGAGAGAGAGGCAGGCAGGGGCAAGGGGAGAGAGCTGAAGGAGCTCATTGGCCCTGATGCTGCCAAGCAAACAGCACAAGGAAATTTCTAGTGGGCAGGGAAAGGCTTCTTCCTGGTTCCACATGACAAGCAGGTACCAAGGACTCATAACAGTTCACTCACCCAGTCTTGGTTTTACACCTCTGCTTCCCACCCCATCTCCTTCATTGTTTCCTTCCTTCCACCTGACACAGTCAAAGGCTGCTCCTTTGCTGAGGACAGCTGAGTGACACTGGCCAAGTTCTTCCTCTCTCTAGGCCTTGCTCCAATGTAAAACTGTAGGCTGGAGTATAATGGTGTTATTTTTTTGCCACAGGGTCTCACTATATAACCCTGGCAGGCTTTGAGAGATCCCTTGCCTCTCATGCCTGAGGGCTATGATCAAAAGTGTGAACCACCATGGCAGGAGTGGTTTCTTAACTAAGGAAATGAATGTGAATCTGAGTGGGGTACTTTACAAATGTGAACATTTCTAGCCATGCTTATAGTCTGATTACCTGAGAGGGGTTAGAAGTTCAACTTCTTATCTGCCAAAAAATAAAAAAAAGGCAAAAATGTGTGGTGTTTTGTCTTTTTGACAATTTGGAAATATCTGAAAAAAAAAAAAAGTGTACAGACTCTCAGAAACATCTATTTGGCTCGTAAGAAAAGCTTCTGTTGTTACAATTGCATGCAGTAACTCAGGAAGACCTCGCTGCTTCCAGCAGAAAACTCAGACTCGCTAAACATCCCTGAGCAGATGACCTGATGAACTATAGCGGTGGTCTATCATAGATGGGAAGTCACATGATCACTAGAAACAGGAGGCCATGGACCTGTGCGCCACAGAAAAAAAGCTACAAGAGACAGACCCAGGTGAAAAAGGCAAAGTACAGAGCAATAAGCAGAGATGATGTAGTATAAAGGCATGCTACTGACACAGCTGTCTGTGTCCGAGTGACTGAGTTTGTGCAAGTATGCAGAGGATTTCTGGAGGGAAATGGCAAATCCAGGCACCGTGATTATGCATCTAGGCTAGAGAGACACTAGTATTTTCACTGAGTATATGTGCTTAGAAAGTTTGAATTTTAAAACCATATACATGTATAATTGTATATATGTACATGTGTGTACATATATGTATAAACATTTAAAAATTTATGGACACACATTTTACAAAATTAATTATAAAAATATTTACAGAGGCTTCGCCAGCACTCTTCCAGACAGCAGGGCCTAGGAGACTAGGGTTTTGGTTTCTTTATTAAGATTTTTTTCTCTCTTGCTCCCCCCACACCGTGTGTGTGTGGTTGTGTGTGTGTCTGTGTGTCCCTGTGAAGGGTGTCCAACTCCCAGGAACTGGAGTTACAGACAGCAATGAGCTACCTGTGGGTACTGGGAACCTAACTAGAGTCTTCTGGAAGCAGGAAGCACTCTTACAGATCCAGAAAGCTAGATCTTGAAGTTAATCTAAGTATGTATTGAGTCGGCCTTAGATGTCACAGGATGCTGAGGTGGGATGGAGTGGTGACAGGAGTCTATGTATATCAAGGCAGACTTCAAGAACAATCTTGCCCTTGAGCACAGGAAGGCTCTAAGGAGGGCTGTGAATGTGTTCCTACAAGAAGGGACTGGGAGACGGAGTCAGGCTAGCTGGAGAGGGAAGGCTGTCTCACTCACCATGTGTTTCTAACACGTCCGTCCTTTTCTCCCAGGTTTGGTTTCTACTCATGGGAATTGAGGGGGTGGGCCACCATGTTTCCTCACTTGGCCCCCTAGGGCCAGCTTTTATCTTATCTCATTTAATATTAAAAGAGGCAGGGAGGGTCCCCAGCTCCACACATGGCCACAGAGCTCCACACCTGTGCATACTGTAATCAAATATTTGGAGGTTGAAGAAAAGTCAGACCAGAAACTTGGGCAGAGCAGTCAGTCCTTGGGTGTCTTCTCTCTAATGAGACTTAGCAGATGGCCCTCTGTGGAGACATCCTTCCTTACCTTCCCATTAATAATTTAGGCATTTTTGAAAACCTTTTTTATCATTTTTTTCTAAGTTTGCAGAAACTTTCACAGTGACTAATTTTACCTTAAAGCTTCAGGCTAGGGTTCATAGTCTGCAACTCTGGGTTCCTGGGTCCAAGTCAGAGGGGTCTGCAGTGAAAGAGTCCAGGGCAGCAGCTCTGAGGTGCTGCTGAATTGAAGTCTCCAAGGGAGCTCTACTTGTGTATTCTCAGAGCTGGCTCACTGCCAGACATACAGTAACACTTGATAAAAACTTGTTGAATAAATGAGCAACTCACACAATCGCCTTGGTCAAGGTTTCCTCTTCTGGAATAAACAGATATAACTCCAAAGGCTTTCTAGTGTCATATAAGGGTCTACTGAGGTGACAATGAATAAGTTTTACAATGCAAAACAAGCTAGACTAAGAAATCCAGAATCAGTGTGCTGCAGGAAAACAGAATGAACACACGAGACTGCACCCAACAAGTGGCAATCTAGTGTATTTACTTGAAAGGGACAGCACAGGTATTCTAGCCCACTGTCTAAATGGCATTTTCCAGGTTGCCTCTGTTCCAAAGGAGCATGAAAACCTCTTTAAACAACCTCTGTTAAGAGTTTGGTTGCAGTCATACCCATACACAGTCATACATTCTCTGAAGCAGACTCTGGGAATATGTGCCTAGTTGACTGGCACCTAGATGCTAAGGTGTTTACTGGTGACAAAGGAAGGGCTGGAGGGATGACACTTCATGGAGTTTATTTTGTCTCCAGACCAAGTTAAAGGCTGGGAGGAAGGTGGATGGGAACGATGATATCAACAGAATGACTGCTGGGAGATCCTAGCCAGGTCACCAACTCCCTGGCTATCTACCTGGAACTATCACTGATGCTTTCTACAGTCGCCATTTTTAAATACCAGTCTCTTCTGCCTTCTCTGTGCAGCCTAGGAATCTGGACCCTGGCTCCAACATCTGGTTGTTTTGCATCAAGTACCTTGTGACAAGTCTCTTCCTATCTTGTGAGTGACTGACTCCTCTGGCTGGGAGTTCCAATGGGACTAGGAGAGAAACACACGGAACACACATGCAGCACAGCTCTGGAGGTTTCTTCTAAAGGATATAAAGATTCCTGGTGCCTTTGACTTTCTAACTTACAGAAATTCTAAGCTGGCACCCAACCCTAACCTTAAGAATCTTCAGAAAGCAGTTTTGTGAAAATGTTTTCCTTTTTTGTTAACCCAAGGCTTAACTCTGGCTGGCCTGAAACTTGCTATGTAGAGCAAGCTGGCCTTTCCAAAACAAAAACAAAAACAAAAAAACCCTGAGTTCTGTTAAATTTAAGTTATGTGTCTACATGCCACTTGTCCAAAGGGCTAGAAGCTCAGAATCCCTTGGCCACTGGCACAGAGATTTCCTTTCTAAGCAACAGGGCTGATCTGTGGGAGGAGCCAAGGCCTCCTGCCAGCCTTGAGTTGGAGCCACATTTCCCTTATCTGTAAGTCTACCTGCCTCTGGCTTGCTGTAAGATTCACCAGCTGCTTATGGAGGTTCTGGCACAGAGCCTGTCCCAAAACAGGTGCACAAGGAGTGCGCTCAGAGCACCACTTCCTTCTCCAAAGCAGCAGCACATGGCTTCCCCTGGGCTCTCCTTGAGGAGCATGGTCTTTATTCCATCTGCTCTTCCCATGGGCCCCACCCTAACCTCACCCTCCTCGTCATTTTTATTCACTCCTATTCAGCCAGCTTGAATCACTACATCTTGCAATAGTTGTTCAGTTGTGCTATCCCAGTATCCCAGCTCTATACCTTCCAGGACTCCCCAAAGCCTCTGCTATTCTGATGCTCTACACTGCCTACATCTCCTTGGTCTCTTAGACTTTCCAATGAGAACCTTGAGGCATCGGCAAAACCAGCAGGCATATGCAATTCTCCAAATGCATACTTAGCTTCCAACCCCGCCCTCTAGCAAGTCATTCTTTAGAATGCCAGCCCCACCCTCTCCGCCTGTGCCAATTCAACCCCCTCAAAGGGCTCTTATTCCTCTGGCTCACATTCACTTCTTCCTTCTCAGACAATGCCTTTCCTCAGCAGCCACTTAATTACAGACTGTCACACAGTCTCTCATAATTGTAGGCCTTGTCTCTTTCATCAGACCCTAAGCACCCAGGAGCAGAGGACTAGTCTGCTTTTCCCCTTTCCACTCTCAGCAAGCCCAGGCTGAGGGCAGACCCCCGGTAACGGAGGGTTTCCTAACACCAAGTCAGCTCCCAGCTAATCCCAGTCCAACCACTTGGAAGCACTTTACCCACCCCCAAACTAGGCCAGCCACCAAAAGAGGTCTGGGGGAGACTGGGAGAGCACTCCAAGCTGGCTCTCCATTGGCCTTGTTTTGGGGTCCTAGTCCTTCTTACTCCCCAAGCCTGCTTCCTTACTAAGTAATAAGATACAACCATTTTTTAGCTCTAAATTCGGTTTTATTGTCTTTAAAATAGCCTTGACTTCAAGAAATGGATAGGGGAGGAAAGCAGAATCCAGCCCAGGATGACTCAAGGGAAGGCAGCCCCAGACAGCACTGGGAAACCCAGGAACTTGAGCGGCCTTCACACTGAACACCTCTCATCGACCTCATTAAATTGCTGCTGATGACTGGATTTCATTGTTGCTCAGGTGTTCCATTCCACAGCCATTAGCCTGGCCTGCCCTGATAGTGCCTGCTGCCAGGAAGGCTCAGCTGGAAAAGGTAACATGCTGCCACAGATAACTAGGCCTGCCCAAAACAAAGCTGATAGTAGTAACCATCACTTCTCAAGGGATCACTCAGCAAGGCAGGCATTTCCGGATGGAAATGGCAGAAAGAAAACCAAGGCATAGAGTACTGATGGTCCAGAGCCAGATAACAGGCATGAACAGCCTATCGCTAAATGCTGGCTGTTTACTCCCAGCTCAGCTCTTCCCAGAGTGTAGCCAAAACTCAGCTTCAGACTCTTCCACAGGATTCACTCCTGCCCTAGACCTGAGAAATAGGATCTCTGGAGATGCAATCTATAAAGATGAAGAATCAGAATTTTATGTATGAGGCTGAAACACAGATGAAGTGACCTGCTAAAGTCACAATTTAGGCAAGTGTATGAACCTAGAACTGAGTTTACAGCTGGGGCCTAGGTGGGGCTTGTGGGCCAGTGTAGGCAACTTTGGGGAACAACATTCTGTAACACAGAGGGGACAGTAAGGCACAAGTAAAGGCTTAGTCAGGCAGTAGCTTTTTGGTATGGAGCCCTAGGGAATGAAGACCTACATTCAGAGTCACCCCAGCAACCTTCTGAGACAGGGAGATCCTTTCCCACCCAAGTCCATTGAGCTTGTTGGGAGGAAAACATGAAGACATGTGGCATCGACACCAGGCAGTGGCCCTGGGGAAGTGTCTGGTTGCTGCTCAAGATGAAAAGCCAAAAGAGGTGATGACTCAAGTCTCCACCCCACTTCAAGCCTTTAAATGTGAGATGAGCTCAGAGACTGAGGAAATGTCAAACAAACCCTAGCAGAACAGGTGTCAGAACAGGCAGCCAGGCAGAAGCAGCAAACTTTGAAGCAAACCTGTGAGCAAAATCAGGCATTGCCATGATGCAAGACCCAGAATGAGTCCGCATCCCTCTGAGCCCCTACAGTTCATTCACTTGTGAAAGAGACCCTCAGAGGCTTTTGGCTCTAGTGAGAAGCAATGGCCAGGAAAGAGCTGGGAGAACACAATGCCTCACAAGGCCTGGGAGATGAGAGATTACTCCCATTAATACTGCTTACTACTGGGTATTTTGAAGTACTTCCCAGGTTACCTGAACCCCAATCACAACGGTGAAGGGAGAGGCTGGGCTTTCTTGTTCCCAAAAAGAAAAATCTGACCCAGATATTACGAGGAGAAAAGCTCACATTTATTGAGTGCCTACTGTGGACAGGTTGTTACTTATATGTAATTTCATTTAATTCTCACCACAATTCTATGATACAAACGATTTTTCAGAGTCCAGTGAGGAAATTAAAGTTCCAAGAAGGTAGCTTGCCCAAGACAGCACAGGCACCAAGACTGGTTTAGAGCCAGGTATGAATGGCTTTAAAACTCACATTATTTTCACTACGCAACACCTGTGTAAGGGGCTGGCTGTGTCTGGTGTTCTAAGCTCTGATACTACCTCTTCCCGGAAGCCTTTCCAACTCTCCCATAAAAGCCCACAGCTGTCATCAGTATACAGCTGGCAGCACTCAGTGCATTCTCCTTACTCTGTGATCAGGCGTACTTTTAAATGGTGAGGCACAGGGACGCACAGGTGGCCTAAGAATCCCAATCGTCACCTGCAAAGACCCAAGAGATTGATTCATCCAAGTCCTACATTCTTCAGAGGGAAGAATGAAGAACCACCAGACCAACTGTCAGGAGTCGCATGGCAGATCAGCACCAGAACTGGGAACAGAACCTTGGCACTCTGCCTTGCTACCACTTTTTTTTTTTCTTTTTAAATTAAGGACTCTTCATTCTAGAATCAGTTTTAGGACAAGACTTGTTATTCAAAATTAATTAGGAAGCTGACACTCAAGAGACAGTCACTACCTGAGATGTGGGGGCTAGAATATTGACGTCTTCACTTCTGGGCCAGGGATCAAGCCCTTATACCTCCCAAATGCAGGCAACCCATGGACTGTGCCTGGTAAAAGGCACAAAGAAAAGAATCCATGGATGTTAGAAATTATTACACACCAGGGGCAAGTGATACCAGCAAGGCAGTAACTTCAGAGGCAGGACCATGGAGCAGGACACAGGGGTTCCAGCCTCCATGTGTTCTCCTGGCTCCTGATTTATTTTATCTCTAAGACACAGGGACTACAATACTTAGTCCCACTCCCTGTTCCAAGATTCTAGAACATCCAAGGGCCCTTGGCAGCAGACCCCAGCTCCCAACGGAACCTTTTAACTAGGCCTTCATCCACCACAGAATAGCAGCTGTGGCTCCCAATCATACACAGGCTGACTTTGCTTCCAGGTGTCACTACCTAAACAGGGTTCAACTTTAAGCAATAGATGGCACACAGAAAATCCAAGTGTTCCCCAGCACAGGGACCTCCCTGGGCACACCCACTTTATCTTTACAGACTGAGGAAGAGCAAAAACCACACTGGGGATTTGGGAAAGGTGGGCATCCTTCTTAACCAGGTGGGCGTGGCCTTGGGTCAGAGGCCTCTCCCTTCTCTGTAGGCACCAGCTGTGGACCCTCTCAGGAAAGCTGCTCTCTCCGGAGCTGTTTAAAGGCAGGTTGATAATTTACAAAGCATGTCTACAGATGCTCCATTTGATCTTCATGACAATTCTTGGGTCGTCCCCCCCCATATCCCTTTTACAGATGGGACAACTGGGACTTAGAGATCCAAGGGTCTCATCCAAACTCAAACTCCTTGAAGCTGTTATAACCACGAATTCAGAATCTAAGACATCCAAATACAATAATCAAGGTTGGCCATAGTAAGGTCAATTCATCCTGGTCCTAGGAAGACCAAGTTTCTCAGACCCTTCCCTGTTCACCTGCGCACTCAGGATAGCCTAAAAAGTTCTGACCACAACCCTACAGCCAGCTGCCTAAGAGGCCACGCCCCCTCCCTGCAAAATTTCATTACTCAAGTTGGCAAGAACGCAGCCCCCACCCCCAGCTGGGTCTAAATAAACGCCCAAGTGATATCACATCCTGCGGTAGGCTCCAAAATAGCCCAGGCCTGCCCACAAGCAATCACAAAGTGCCAGGCCATGCAGGGCCAAGCCAGCAGGGATACCCAGCCCAGGGCGCCCTCCACACACTCAAGCAACTAAAGCAGAAGCCTCGGAGCAGGAAGGCCCCCTTCCCCCCCTCGCCAGACAGCCTGGCCCCACCATCCTTGTCCCATGGTCTAGAGGCCCTACAGCCTCAATGCTCCAGCGCCAGCCCCTGCCCCAGCGCCAAACCCAAGGAGCCTCGGCCGCGGCCAGCCTGCGGGATGACTCCGCCCGGCCCGACCCGGACACCCCACCACTCACATTGCTTCAAGAGCTCCAGACACAAAGCCATGAGGGCCGGATGGGGGTCAGAGACCCAGAAACCCGGCAGAGACAGAAAAGGGAGAGGGAGAGACAAGGAGCAGAGAGAAGGGGTGAAGGGGGTCGGGCAGAGAAGCAAGGGAGCAAGATCCCCTGGCAGGGGAGCAGGCTCAGAGGGAGGCTGTCAACGCCAGAGACAGGGCAGTGAGACCACTGACACGGATGCACGGGAGAGGCGGGGAGAGTAAGGTGGAGGACCGGGTCCAGAGAAGTGGGGCGCTCGGAGAACAAGGAGAGGCAGTGACAGCCACAGCGGACAAATGTGAAAAGGCAGAGAGGCTCTGAAGTTAGGGAGCTGGGGCGATATTGGCGGTTCAAGGGAATCACTAAGGGATGCAGAAGGTTCTGGCAGATATTGGAGGCCCCGGAGAAGAGGGAAACCCCTGAGGAAATATGGAGTAGGTGGAGGCAACCCTAAGGAATCAGGGGCACAGGAATCAAGAAGGACCCCTAGAGGATATGTGGTAAGGTCAGGGGAGGCCTGGGGGAACGGAGGGTGTTCTGAAGGAGAGGCCCCAAAAGATCTAGGGGAGGTGTCCCGAAGAATGAGGGTGCTAGAGCCCGTGTCTGTGAAGAGAGGAGAGGAGCGCTGGGGAAGGGGACCCGAGATCCCAGAGCGAGGGAGGGGCCGAGAGCGCGAGGGCAGAGACAAAGAGACAGCGAGCCAGGGAGAGACAAAGCAGGCGCAGCGGGGACACAAGCCGGAGGGCCGGCGGCCCAACACAAGGACGGAAGCGCGGGTGGGCGGACAGACGGGAAGACAGGGCAGGGCAGGGCCGGGCCGGGTGGGGGCGGCGCCCGTCTCCTCGCGGGGCCGCGGCAGCTCCGGGCGGCGCTGGGCGGGCCCCGGGCGTCCGGGCGGAGGAGGCGGCGGCGGCGGCGGCGGCGACGTGGGTCGGACAGACGGACGGAGTGACGGACGGAGTGACGGACGGACTGGCGGCAGCTGCGGCCAGTGGCGGGCACTCACCCTCCTCCCTCACGCGGCCCGGCCCGAGGCTCCGGTTTTGTACGCCCGAGAGGCGGGGCCTCCGGGTTAAAGCCCCGCGCCGGCCCCGCCCCTCGCGTCAGCCGCGCGCGTCGCCCGGGATTCCGGGGCCACCAGGGGGCGCGCGCAGCCGGGGAAGCTGCGCAGGCGCGCACGCCTACCGCACGGCCCACGCCCTGGACGGCGGGCCCTGAAAAGGAGTGCGCGCACACGCCGACTCGCGCATGCCCGTGCTGGGGGGGCTCCGCCCTCTGGAGCCGCTCCGCCAAACCGGTTCCAGCTGGAACGCAAATGCACGGTCTGTACTGCTGGAGGAGCGGCCGGATGTCCGTGCGGGCTCACTGTGGCAGCGACAGCTCCCTATGAGTAGGGAAACTGAGGCTGAGGAGGGCGCCCACTATGGGCTTTGCGCCCTGCACTAGGTCCTAGCTCCTCAGCAGCCTAGCAGTTTTCAGTCTCCCCTCTCACCCCTGGATGTGCTCCCAAGGATCCTAAGGAGGGGTTCAGAGTTTCACACCTGTGTGACCTTAGACGAGATGTTCAACCTTTCCTGTGCTTCGTCTTTCTCTGTAAAATGTGACAAAAGCACACCGATCCTGTCCGAGCCCATTCCTGCTTCGTCCCTGAATGAATCCCCTCCCTTCCCACAGACCTGGCACTGTGCTTTACAGCAGCTCTGCCAAGCACAAATCTGGCTGGCTGGCTTGAAGCAAGCCCTGCTTTCTGCATTTGGATCTTAGGGAAGGCGATGAGGAATGAAAAAGGTAATATTGTTTCCAGTAGATGTCTTCCTTTTGCATTAAGACATGATGCCACGCAGTGTGCTAAGGATTTTAAAAGCAATAGCTGGGTATACCATGCTATTGGGGTTCGTTTGCTGTACTTGGAGGGGAAAGGCAAAGTAATTTCTTGATGGGTGGTGACACCCCAAGCCAACTCACCATGAAATCTCTATCTCACCTCTACCCTTCCAATTCAGTAACATACTCCCTTGTATAAACTTGGGCAAGTCCCCTTTTCTCTTTGGGATTCATCGGTCCCATGTGTCCCCTGGAGAGAAATGAGGTAGAAACAGAATTTTCACAGTGAAGTCATTGTGACCCTATGAATCTGGCTCACTGGATTGAAAAGAATTCATGGGTAACTGCAATTTGGACTTCACAAGATCTTGGTGCTGGAGGAATTTCAGCACACTTCTGATGGTGATCTTTTTGGGTCCTGTCAGATGTGTATGAGGAAACTTCTGTGTACTGACTGAGTCCTTGCCCAGGAGCTCCAAGTCAGGCTAGCCTCCCTGCAAAGAGGAGTTGGCTGGACCCAGGTCTGAGGTGTAGGGGCTGATAGGCAGGTCTCAGATCCTCCTGCAGAAGCCTGGGTTTCTGGCAAAGGGTCCTTTCCAGATAGTTAAGGTCCAGTCTTTGGTGTCCAGAACTGGCAGCTAGGGAAGTAAGGGCTCTCCTCACACACGCACATCCTTTTTTAGAGACAGTGTCCCTCTATCCTCCAACTCCTAGAGATCCTGCCTCTGCCTCCCAAATGTTGGATTGAAGGCATCCACTATACCCAGCTTCAGTTTTGAAACTACAGTACTTAAAATTTACAACATGAACCTGCCTGAGCCCTTCCCCCTCCCCTGGGAGTATACTGCAATAAATAATGCTGGTGAAAAGGTAGAGAGTTTATCCAGGGCAGCAGGAAAGGAGGCTGTGGCAACTAGTCTGATCCTGAATGGGTTCTGAAAGGCCAGTTAAGAATTAGATGGTCATGGTGGCACGAATCTTTAATCCCAGCCCTCAGGAGGCAGAAGCAAGCAAATCTCTGAGTCTGAGGGCTTTTGGAAGCACTGTCAAGGATGCGTAAAAGGACAATGAGGAACTCAAGGCTTTGAGAAACATTTCCTTGACTTATTTGCTGAGTGACCTTGACTATGACACTTCCTCCACACTGCAGTGGTTTTGTGAACCATCCACCTCTGATTCAAGGGTTACGTCAGGAATGGCAGGTATGTGTAACTCTGGTCATAGCAGACATCATTAATTCATGGTGGCACACTTAATCTGCTTAACATGGATTAAATCTCAAGGCTTAGCTCCAGGGATCAGAAATGACATACAAATTACAGGATGTTTGCCTGACACTCTGGGGATTGGATGGGCTGATCTGACAGGGATCTGCAGTGGAAAAACCAGAGATTAGGGTAAACCAAGCTTGGGGGACAAGATGGAGGGATTTTTCATTTGTTTAGGTTTTTTGAAACGGGGTTTCTCTTATAACAGCCCTGATTGTCCTGGAACTTGCTTTGTAGAACAGGCTGGCCTCAAACTCAGAGATCCATCTGCCTCTGTCTCCAGAGTGCTGGGATTAAAAGCAGATGCCATCACCACCACCCAGCTAAAACTGAGGGATTTTGTTCACCTCCCTTCCTATGTACATGTACAGGAGAAAGAAAAGGAATCAAAGAAACCAGGAGAGTTCTGAGGGACAGGAAAAGGGACAAAGAGAGAGGACTTCTTTCTTGGATGGTCACAGAAAAGCCCATTCCTCACATCCAAGGTATAAATAACCATTATGAGGCCCAGGGAGGGACAGGTGCCTTTTCAGAGTGACCCAGCAACACTAAACAAGACCTCTGGGCTTCTGGGCATGGAGCAGAACTATTTTCTAAACTAGAACTTACCCAGTTCAGCCTAGAGCTTCCAGTTGGGGCAGAGAATGACCCTAAGTCTAGTGCGCTCTCTCTCTCTCTCTCTCTCTCTCTCTCCCCCCCTCTCTTTCTCCCTCTCTCTCTCCCTCCCTCCCTCCCTCTCTCTCTCTCTCTCTCTCCCTCCCTCCCTCCCTCCCTCTCTCTCTCTCTCTCTCTCTCTCTCTCTCTCTCTCTCTCTCTCTCTCTCTCTGTTTTCGTTCTCTTGTACCTTGTTCACATTTAAAGATGGAGAGAATGTAACTGGCAGGATCAGGGTACCACACAGTAGTCCCCCCACACTATGCCTCTTGCTGAGGTCCGTGTGGTGTCTCAGCTTCTGAATCTGTGATGTGATTCAGAGGGAGTGGGAAGACACAAAAAGGAGGAGGGAAAGCCCAGAACTGAGAGCTGAGGAAGGAAAGGAAGAGAAACAGAGGGTTGAGGGAGAAACAGAAGGCAAAGACTGGAGTGGAGGGGCTGGGGAAGCGATGGGAGGGAGGCTTGTCACTGCTTTTGCTTCCTCTCAGGCATAAGGAGAGGAGAGGCAGGATGGGGGGGGGGGGGATTATGGCTCTCATGGCCCCTCCCAGGTGTCCTCTGGCTGGGGAGGGGCGTGTACAAGTGGCAGCTGAGCCAATGCTGACCGCCTGCCAGTCACCTGCCAGAGCTATTTCTGGAATGTGGAAACTGGGTCAGAAAGGGGGAGGGGAGGTGCTAGCGATGGAGCTGGGAAGGCACCAGCAATGAGTGCTGGGTGGGCAGCACACACCCTGCCTCCACTACTCCAGAGCAGTTGGCTCTGCCAGGCGCCCACTGCCTCAATACACACCACACACCGTCCCACCTGCCTGCATCTGGTCTGTAAGCACATGTGCTCAGGGTGGAGAGACAAAGCTATATGCCTCTCAGCAACACAGGCTCTGAGAGAGGGGTGGACAGGGTAGGAAGGAGGGGACCTTCTGAGTAGGAGACAGTGATGGTGTGTTGGTGTGTGTCTCTGTAGAGCAGATGACTATAGGCAGAGTTACCATGTATGGTTGTACAAGTCTGACACTGATTAAGGATACCCAGTTTTAGCTGGGTGTGGTGGCTCATGCCTTTAATCCCAGTACTCTGGAGGCAGAGGCAGGTAAATCTCTGTGAGTTTTGGGACCATCCTGGTCTACAAAGTGAGTTTCAGGACAGCCAGGGCTACCCAGAGAAACCCTGTCTTGAAAAAACAAAACAAAACAAAACCAAAAAAACCCCCAAAGCTGCCCCATTTTTGCATTCAGGGTGCTAATCACAATATAGACATAAGAATTTATTCTAATTTCAATGGAAACTGCATCATGGTGACTTCTCAGTAGATGGTGTGAAGGGTTGTGAGGAGCCCTTTCTTAATTCAGAATAAAACCACCACATGGACCAGCTGAAGCTCTGGCCAGAGACCTGAAAATCTGGTAGCTTTGGTTTTCCTAGGTGGCTACAAGAGAGGAACAGAGGGCAAACCGGAGCAGGTATGTGGCAGTCACTGTGGAACTTACAGTGAAGGCAAAGGGAAACTTGGCACACTTTCCTCACAGGTGTGTGGGGTGAGCTTTGATGGAGACACACAGGTGTGTACTTTGTGTATAGGGGTATGTTGAATTAGGTGTACACATGTAAGTAAATATGTGAGAACCAGTATGTATGTGTCTTCAGAACATTGTGTGTGTATGCACATTTATCCATGTGTATGCATATGTGAGTGGCTGTGTGTATGTTGGGTGTCATTTTCAGTCTCTACCTTATTTTTGAGAAACTCACCAATTTGTTTAGGCTGGGTGACCGGTGAGGGATCCACTGTCTGTGTTTCAGTGCTAGGATTACAGTCTGTGGTGGTCTGAAAGAGAAGAGTCCTCAGAGGCTCATATATTTGCATGCTTAGTTCCTAGTTGGTTGGCTGTTAGAGAAGGAGTGTAAGTATTAGGAGGTATGACTTTGTTGGAATAGACATGGCTTCCTTGGAGGAAGTGTGTCACAGAGGTTTCAAATGTTTATGCCAGACCTAGTGCTACCTGCCTGCGCACCCCCCTCTCTCTGCTGCCTGAAGATCAGGATGTAAAGCTCTCAGATACTTCTGCAGCTCCATGCCTGCCTTCTTGCCACCATGCTCTTACCACGCTAATAACAGATTAAACCTCTGAAACTGCAAGCATAACCCAATTAAATGTTTTCCTTTATAAGAGTCACCTTGAGTGGGGTGGTGGTGGTGGTTCAGACCTTAAAGCCCAGCACTTGGGAGGCAGAGAGAGCAGGCAGATCTCTGAGTTAGAGGCCAGCCTGAACTATGTAGTGAATTTCAGGACAGCCAGGGCTATACAAAGAAACCCTGTGAATAATGACACCCCCCCCCCCAAAAAAAAAACCCCAAGAGCTGCCTTAGTCATGGTGTCTTATCACAGCTACGGAACACTAAGATAGGTATGTTACCACACTTGTCCCCATGGTACTGGTGAACAACTTAGCTCCTCTTTCATGCACAGCTGGCATTTTACCAACTGAACCATCCTTCCAAACCCATTTTCATACTGGATGGATGGGTAGGTGGGTAGGTAGGTGGGTGGGTGGATGGATGGGTGGTTGGATGGATGGTTGGATGGTTGGGTGGGTAGATGGAATCAATGATCTCAGTTCTTTGTATCCATTTCCTTTGCTAGATCTCACAAAAGCTCTGTGGCATCAGCTTTGGATTAGTGACTGCTTTGATCAACTGGTTATTTGCAGGTGTGAAGCCAAGAGACTTGAAACATATTACAAGATAAAGTTGTCTTCCTGTCCTTCTGTCACTTCGTGGGAAGAACATGGCCTGGTTTGGACACTGACTCCTGAGCAGCCTTTGAGCTCAGGCGCTAGGACACACGGAGCCAGGCCAGCTGAGCTACAAACTCATGACATTCTTGTGGTTCCCACTGTTCCCAGCAGAACTGAGATGGCACACAAAGTAGAGTGTGATTGCAGTAATAGCCAAGGCAGATAACACTGGCCCCACGATCCAACAGGGGAAATAATGAGCAAACGCTTAGGGAAGGCTTGAAAAAATGCCTGGGTTCTGTGTGGGTCAGAACTCTCCATGAAATTCACCTATAGTGACTTAAATGAGCAGATATACGTGGGCAAGAGCTGGCTCCTTTGGACAAGGACAGAAAAGAATTTGCAAACAATCTGTCAGGGGAACTTAGTAGAAATTGGAAGAGCCTACAACTTGCTGAGTTGGAAAATAAATCTGTCAACTTCAGCTAGTAGATCACTTTCAAATTAAGATATAGCCTGGGATAAAGATCAAACCAAAGTCACCACCTATTAAAATACCACACAGGCCCAGTGCAATGGCACAGATTTTTAATCTAAGCACTAGGGGGCAGAGGCGGGCTGATCTCTGAGTTCAAGGCCAGTTTGCTGTATACAGGGAGTTTCAGACTAGCCAGGGCTACATAGTGAGACCTTATCTCCCCTCCCCCCAAACACACACACACACACACACACACACACACACACACAGAGAGAGAGAGAGAGAGAGAGAGAGAGAGAGAGAGAGAGAGAGAGAGAGAGAGAGAGAGAGAGAGAGAGAACGAACTTGCTATTCTTACAGAGGGCAAGATTTGGCTCCTAGTGTCCACATTAGTACCTCACACTGGCTATAACTCTAGTTCTAGGGGAACTGACATACTTTCCTGGCCACTATGGTCACCTGCATGCATGTAATACATATTCAGATGACATACACACACACACACAAACCCTTCTGAGGCGGTCAAAGGAATTGTCAGAAAGCTCACTGGTATGGCTCCACAGAAGCCTGATGTGGCCAGTGTAGGAATAATAATAGTAATTTGAATTAGAGGAGCATAATTCATAAATGGCTGTGAATATAACTTTAGCACAGAAAGCTATATGAAATGAAATTAAATGTGTTTGAGCTAGGCCAATCAGCTTCTGCTAAAGTAGATTTACCCTTCTATTGTTCTTAGGAAGGAAGCAGGCTGAAGCCCAGAGTTCATATTCTTAGCGTAGGAAATCTTCAGGAATATTCACCTATCTCAAAGTATGTGCTCATCAGGTTGTCCAAAGAATCACCCTGAGTCAGTAGTCTCCGAATCCCTGGTCTCTCCTTTTTGATGGCAGTTATCCTGTCCTTATTTTGCTAAGTCAAGTTTTCATTTGGGGAAGAGGGTATTGGGCTACAGGGAAGGTTGTGGGAGATTGTGTTGTTTCATTGTAAACATTGTAAACCCACCCACTAGTTTAATAAAAAGTGCTGATTAGCCAAAGGCAGACAGGAAGTGTGGGCGGGGCTACCAGACTAAGAAAACTCTGAGAACAGGAAGCACAGAGCAGAATGCCAGGGAGAACGCCAGAGAGAAGCTGGAAGAAGCAGAGGACAACTATGCTGCTCTAAAGAAAGGTACCGAGCCACATGGCTGAACAGGAAGAATCATGGGTTAGATGAAGGGTAGAGAGCTAGCAAGTGATATTCCTGGGCCTGAGGCTCATCAGCCTAAAACTACTGAAAGCATCAGTGTGTCTCTGTGGGTCTGTCGGCCTAAACCTTGAGGCAAGGCCCAAAAGTCAGGGCCAGAAACCTCCTACTACAGAAGGTGACGTGGGTGTTTAGATCATAAGTGATGGGTCAAGAGGAGCTACAACCAGATCTGGCACAAATTGTGGATCTTGACTGTGGCTGTATGAGACGTTGGAAGATCTTGGGTAGGATAAGTGTTTTCTATATGAGAGAGGCATGGATTCATGTGTGGCACACAGCAGACTGAATTCATCTCTGATTCTCCACCTCTCTGTCACCCTGTGCCATAGGGATGCAGTCTGTTCTACAAGAAGGTCCTTACCCTTAATGGAGAGCTCAGTTAGGCAAATTGCTTTAGCCAAAGAATGTTTGCTTATGTTGGGCCTTAAATGTGCCTGTACCGTTAGTTAGGCTGGCTCTCTGCCTCTGCCCTCTTCATGAGATGAATGCGTCCTGGCTAGACCACTGGTCCCAGGAGGACCTTTGGTCTCTGGAGAAGAATGAGAGATTGACAGGCCTGGAAATGTCACCATTGTATTATCTTTGTTGTACAGTATTATCGAAGCAAGAGCTAAGCCATCGAGGGGCCCATCTGGCTCTGGGATATGAAGCTGTCAGGAATCTTTGGTCTGTTCACTCATGAGGAATGGTGGTTGGAGGAAATTTATTTGCAGTGGATTTCTGGGGATACTGTGTCCTTCTAAGCCCATCTCATTCTTTAAGAACTCCGGGGGGGGGGGGGGGGGGGGCGGACTTGCTGAGAATGTAGAGAAGGTGATCTTTACCTGACACTTCCATGGGATGGCAGCACAGTTCTGGAACAGTCTGGCAGAGCTCCCTGGATTCCAAAGCCATAGAATGGCGGCCCCCACCCCAGCCTAGAGACTCAAAATGGAAAAGCTGGTTGGTTTACATAACAGCAGGTCTAGAAGGGAGGCAGGAACCCAGCAGTCCATCCTCCATGTTCCACGAGCAACTGTGCGCTTTTCACACAGGTTAAATGGTCATGGGGGAGGGGGTGGGGCTGCAGTTGTCTTTAGAGGATGCTGCCCAGCAAAAAACTGGGCATGCTGACTGGGGATGAAGGATCACCAGATGGAACAATGTTGCTCATGCCAAGAAAGTAGGTACCAGGAAGCCCCTTCTATACTGGACAAAAATTCAGACTGTGACTTCAGTTGTTCAGAGTCCCAGATCCAGGAGAACCAGAAACAACAGTAAACACAGAGAAGACACCAGGCAGGGTTTTCCAGCTGTGGCAGGAGCCAGCTGCAGTGCTTGAGATCTGGGGCAGTCTCAAGTCCTGAAGTTAGACTAGACTGAATTCTTAATATCTGAAAGCAAGGCTCTTTCTACTGTTCCAAAAGTGGTCAGAGTTTAGGGATCTGCCCTTGCTCTCACTGGGGGTGGGATGGGATATCTGCAGAGGGTATGGAGGTAACTGGACTACTGTTTCTGCTCTGTTCCCTCAAGAGACCAGTCATTTCATCAATACATGTCACTTGTGTACATCTGTGGGCCTTGGGTTCACTTAGTGACCCCAAACACCAGCTGAGCACTGGAAGCAGCTGTCTTTCTTACTCAGTCTAACCCCATTGCCTTCGACTACTATACAAGGTCAAAGTTGAGGCTGAGAAGCAGCTATGACATACTTGTGTCACACCCCGGCAGATGGTTTTTAGTTAGGGTGAAGAGTATGGTAGGTGAGCTTCCTGCAGTCTTCAGTACCCCAGACTCTCTAGGGTTAGAGATGAGGGAAGTGGGGCCCAGGAAGAAGGGCTAGAAGAGTAAACTCAAGGTCGGCTCAGCTAACCCAGACTTTGTACTCTGTTTCCCTTGCTCTGGCTTCCTATTTTTCCTCATCTTTAGAGAAGTCCAAACAATCTGAAGAAGGCCAGACCATCCTGACTATGAATATGAGAGATAAATTCACCCCACTGGGAAGGCAGGGAGCAGTTTAACCCTTACTGCCTTCCCTGAAGTTTCCTGCCCTCTCTATAAGTTTGTATACACAGCTAATCCCAAGTGGTATTTTCCTTTTAGTAAACCCCACCTACCGGCAGGAGGCTGCTCTATGCAGAAAGCAGTCAGGGATCCCAGGATTCCAGGCCTCTCTCACATCTGTCCATTGGACAGTTTGTTTCTGTCACCTGTTAGGCTTCAGTTTGCCAGCTCCAAGGCTACCTTTGTTTTCCACCATTCTTCTTGTGGTGACCTATTGGCTCCTCCCCGCATCTCCCTAGGCTGCCCACCTGAGCATTTCCCATGTTCTCCTTGTAAACAATACAAAATGGAACAGAACATCTAATCCTCCTGTAACATGTTACTCACTCGGAAGCGTGCGACTGTTGCTGAGGCTGCTGGTGCTGGGCGGTGGGGAGAGAGACTGCAGGGAGACACTGTCCTCCTCCTGCGAGCAGCCTGCCTGAATGGCTCGCAGGTAGCTGTGGCTGCGTGAGCGGAAGTAGCTGGGCAATGGCAAATCCAGTGCCTCTGCCACTGTGGACTCAGCTTCACTGCAGGCCGACTCACAGGCTGCCTCGTACTGGTCACTCAGATCTGCCTCCCGGACCTGTCCAGACAGAGCCAGGGTCAGAGGCCAGCTTTGCCAGTCTTTGCTGGTCTACTCAGCTTCAGGGCTGGAGGTGTTTCCCGCCTGGCCCTTCCTGTCTGCCCTCCTTCCACCTCAGGGCACATATACGCTCCTAAGTGAACAGCCCCTCTTACCTCTGTGGGCCTCTGTTTTCCATCTACAATGAGAATTCAGAATACTGCAGGATGTTAAGAAGATCAAAGTTTGTTGTCTTTACTAATCTACTGAAAGAGTTTAAGATCACACCTGAATTCTGCATGAAAGAAGGCTGCTGCAATCCATTAGTAATGCCTGCTCTGAATGTTGAAATGGGAATCTTATTAGGTGTGGTGGATACTTACCACTGTATGGTCTACTAACTTGTATAAGCAAAGACAAAGCCAAAAACCTTAAAACCAACCAAATCCTCAAGGGCCAGTGAGAGGAAGACATCTGTGAAGGGTGGCTAGTGAGGAAGGGCAGGGCCAGGGCTCCCACTATGTGTGAGGAATAGTAATCTAGTGAGTGCTGTGGTGGGGGGAGAAGGTCTGGAGAGGAGGCAGAGGCTAGAGATGAGCTGAAGCAGTAACTTGTGGAATAAAATAGATTGGAAGGAGGGTAGTGGCAGTGAGGATAATTGATGTCTGCCAGGGCAATGTGGAGAGTGGTTGGGGGTATATTTGCTATCTCAAATTTACCTTAGCCTCATCTACACAGTTCCTAAGCATCCCTCCAGAGACGACTAACCAGGATCCTACAAATTGGAAGCCAGAGGTGTGACTCAGGGCCTCACCACACATAACACTCTGCAGATTCTGGCTGGGCTTACCGACTCCAATTTCAGGCTATGTTGGTAGCTAGGGACCATGAGCGTAAGCTGAAGTCAGGCGGCCACAGATGGACACTAGGTGGAAGCCTCAGGGGTCTGCTGCTAGAGGAGGAGGCACAGTGAGTGGACTGCGTATCATGTGAAGGAAAGATAGATCTGGGCTGGGTTAACGGTCTGTGGATCCTTTAGATCAAATGCCCCTCACACAATTGGGAAGATATTTATTTGGAAAGGTCTGAACCTGTGCTGTCCAATATGGTAGCTGTGAGCCACATGTGACTGTGCCATTTACATTTAAATGAATTAGAATTGAATAAAGTTTGGTAGTCATACTAGCCATATTTCACCGAGTCAAAAGCCACACAGACAAACATGTCCAGGAAGTTCTGCTGGACAGTCTGCTAAGTTAAAACCGGGCCACACGGCATATCCAAAATCCACTTACAGAGGTCATTAAAGCATCGGTTATCTTTCAAACCTGCAAACTGAGGTATCTTGAGAGCCTCTCTGACTACCCAGGAAAATAAGGTCTTGCTTTGGAGCTGTGCCCTAACAGAGGAGCTCAGAAGGCAGAAGGTCAGGATAGATGAGAGCTGGCTCTGGCTGCCCATCTCAGTCCTTGGGGTGTGGAGGCAGAAGGATCAGGATTTCAAGGCTAGGTTGGCTCCATTGGAAGGCTTAAGGCCAGCTTGGGATATGAGACCCTGTCTCAAAACAACAAAACCAAGTTTACACAAGCTAGCTCATCATTTGAGCAGAGTCCAGCAAAGAATCACCGGCCACATACCTAATAATTCAGGTGGCTGTGGAATGAACAAGTGTTTCTAAGTGTTTGGCCAGATGCTTCCAAACTGCTAGGGGGTGTCTAGTCGGTGTGAGGATCCCTGAATACTTCCTGTGTACAGGCTTTGCCCTGGGGCCTTGCATGCTAATGCCAGATGCTTGCCATACACTGTTAGAAGTCACAGGATGGAGGAAATGCCTGGCCTTCAGGGAACTCCTTGAAGAGTAGCACACTGTCCTGTGATGTGGGAAGGGTAAACATCTGTACCATGGCTGGAATCAGGAGACAGGCAGCTCTAGCTTTCCCACTATGTAGTATGTGCCCTGGTAGACAAGCCCACTCCTGGCTAAGATGAAAGGCTGAGTTCTGAGTGCATTCTGGCCATGGGGCTGGGAGAGGGTGTCCATAGGAAGTATAATCCAGGCATCCAGGCACAGCCACACTGGCATCACATCTCCACATTCTCTTCAGCACCCCATTTCCTTAAAGTTCCTCCTAGGGCTCTGGAAAGGGGAAAACTAGGGGAACTGGGACCTGACAGAGAATGCTCCCAGGCCCTAACCTGTCCAAACAAAAATCTTCCAAGGTTTTAGGAGAGAGAGAGAGGGAGGAGAGAGTACAGCGCCATCTAATTGATACCAGACTAACTAGGGAGCTTCACCAGTGTTCCTGGTCTGACCCAGGATTCAGAAGCTCCAGTGCCCTGCAGTGATTCAGCTGAAGGCCCAAGACCCAACCCTGCACTCTGCTTTGGGGTGCAAGAGAGTGGCAACATACTAACCTGCTGATCATGGCCAAACAACTGGGGGATCAGGGAAGCCTGTCCAAAAACCTGCAGGAAAGAGAAGGTGTGGGTTACAGGAGGGATAGGCATGGTCTTGGCTTCTTAGGACTCCTCCCCACCCAAACCAGGTTCCATTTTTAAAAGGTTTTGCTTGGCTTCCTCAGGGATGGGAAGCTCACTTCTGGGGCTGGCATTCCTGAAGCTGTGCACTCTCTATTCTACCTGGTGTCATGGATGCGTTGTCTACCACTTTTCACCTGGGCAGGCAGCCCAGCCAGAAACAGATCAGAGACAGTACCCAGGCCCTTCTTTTTATTGGCTGTATGTAACTTTGTGGCCTATGCAACTTACCACATTCCACCTTTTAGGGGTGGAGTTTGGGAGAAGGGAAAAATCAGAGGAGCCTGAATTAGAAGAGAGCTGGGTTGGACAAGGAACAGTGGGTGAAGTCTGTGGGAAGCCCAGCATGGCAGATTCCCAATATCTTCCTGTTTAACTAAGGGCAAAGGTGTTCTGGGTACATGGAGTCAGGCAGGGATGGAGAAAGAGGGTGTGTAAAACAGAACTATGGAGATGGAGACACACAGGAGACCTAGGGAAAATGTGGTGAAGGGGGGGAGAAAGGGCAGAGGGAGAAGGGGTGGAGAAATGGGAGGGGGAAGACACAGGGAGACAGAGAGGGAGAGAGCAGTGAGATGGTGAGGCAAGGCATGACATGCCTACTAAGAAAACACCTGGTGAGCCTCTGCCTGGTTTGGTGCTGGGCTAGGTGATGGGGACCTGCGGGGGACAAGACGTACGTAAGGAGCCCCTAGTCTCAAGATGCAGAGATAAGTATATAAACGTAAGTCAGCAAACTGATGATTCCAGACAGTAACGTGGTAAGCAGAGTCTAGAAACAGCACGGAGGGCTACTCTCTGCAGGATTACCGGCAGAGGTCTCTCTGAGGAGGGGACATTTGAGCCAAGCCTGAGACACAGAAGAGGCAGCTGAGCTCAGTGCTGAACAGAGGCTAGCAATACATCAAGTCCGTGACCGAGTCACCATTACCTGGCTGATACAGCTGGAGTCATTGAGGCTGTCACTGATAGGGTTGTAGTCTTCTTCCCAGCTGGGACACTTGGAAGGCAGCAGCATGTCCACTGAATCCAAGCGGTCCAGACTCCTGAGGAACAAGGGGAGACAAGGCTCAGCCCATCCATTGCTCAGCCTTGGGGAACTGAGGCAGGAAGAGAAAGGACTGTCCAAGATCACTCAGTGGCATAGGGAAAATGGAAGCACCACCAGCCTGGGCAAGGTGGTGGTGGCGTGGTGTGCTCTAAACCCACCTAGTACTTAGGGAGACCTGTGAAATTTGTGGCAAGCAGGCAACTCTTACTTGTCATGCTCACTATGGCCTCAAGGGGGCAGAAGGTGCATGCATTTGATTTAAGCTAGAGGCCATGCAGCTAGTACAGAAATGAAAATCTGGGGCAATTCCAGAGACTAGACAAAGGTGGGTAGAGTCCCATAGCCTTGTTATTTACCTAAAAATGCCCCAACGTCCTCAGGGCCACTATGATGTCCACTTAGCCTGCAGACCCAGTTTGTCAGTCTTTCTCATATTACCTCACCCTGAACCTCTATCCCAAGCCTCACTCTAGAACAACACACAGCATTTGTCAGTTTGGGATCCTGACATGGGGCTTGGGCTAAACTCCAGATTTCTGTAAAGAGCTCCTGGTGAGACGCCACCTCGTATTCCTACCTCATGCTCTTCATTTGTGCACTGGGGATGACCCACGGCTGGGGCTGTGATAAGGATTTCAGGATGGGAATGTAAGTGCACTAGGGCAGGCATGGTAGCCAGCAACGCTAGGGTCAACAGGCAGCAACCATTACTGTGACTGATCCCTCCCTCACCTTGGGCTCTGCTCATGAAGTACCAGCAGAGTGTCCGTGGGGCAGTTCTCCTATGAGAGTGCATATGGCTCCTGTAGCAGTTTACCTGAACCAGTGACCCCAATTCTTAACTGTAGGTGGGGTTGTTTGGGAACAAGTTGTTGGCAGGCAGGGCCAGCCTAGCATGAAGAAGCCCTTTTAGGGGGTGGGTGCGAAGTGTTCACCTGGATTTGAGGCTGAGCAGCAGGATCCATCTGTGTAGGGCTGGGTTCTCCTAGGGTGGCCAAAGGGGAGAAAGGCCAGGCTCCCAAGAGACACAGTGTACAAGTGTGAGGTTCACCTAGGGGACATAGCTGGTCTGAGATCAGCCTTCAAGTTCTGAGACCTTCCTCAGGGAAATACTGTCTGGCCAGGGTTCCCATTAAGTTAAGGGCACCTACGGACACTGCTCCCAAGGGGCGTGCCATACACGAAGGAGCGGGACTACAGCAGGGCTGTTCTAGACCCCAGGAAGGGCGGCAGCTCACCTGCGAGGGTTGCTCTGCTCTCCCAGAGACTGCTGCGTGGCCCTCAGGTAGCTCTGGCGCCGTGCTGCAGTCTTAGGTGAAGGCTTGGGGCTACCACCACCAGATTCATCACTGTCTTCATCGCCCATGGCCTTGATGTAGCTGCCACTGCGCATGCGCCGACACGGAATGGGCCCCTCCGCTGTGCTATCCACCTCTCGAGGGGACAGCAGCGCGGTGCTCCATTCTCCACCTCCGCCGGGCACCTGGAATATCCAGGGACAGGACTCAGCCCATCACTGAGAAAATGGGTCCTCGTGGACGCGTTTCCACGGAAGCCTTCTGTGCTGGCTGTCCTGTCTTTGATCACCCAGCATTAGGAAGGCCTGAATCGGGAAGACTGCCTGGGTTCTAGACCCTGCTCTGCCATAGCTTTAGTGCCTGGTCTCAAAGTCCGTTCCAACTTTCATTTCTTCAGGGATTTCACTTGGTCCCACCAGAGTGATCACCATTGTAGCTATGCTTACTGGGCACCACCCTTTCCCACCTCTTCACTTGTGCTACTCCAGGGAATGGAATGTGAATCCATGGTGAAAACACCAGGCCCAAGGGAGGAAGTCACCCACAGAGAGAGGGAGGGGAGAGAGAGAGAGAGAGAGAGAGAGAGAGAGAGAGAGAGAGAGAGAGAGAGAGAGAGAGAGAGAGAGCCCAAGACCTGGAGTCAGAGCCTGGCTCTTCACTGGCCACTGAAGATCCATGGATGGGGGGGGGGTCCAGAGACCCTAGTATAGCAGCACAAGTGTGAAGTCACAACATTCTTTCTTCTAGATGGGGAAACTAAGGTAGAGAGAGCAAGGTGTTTGCCTGCTAGCAGTAAGCTGGAAAATGGCTGATTCTGGTAAGGGACCCCATCCACAGAGCAGGACTGTGATAGAGCTTGAAGGACCCCCATTTACAGAGCAGGACTGTGACAGAGCTAAGTACAGTTCATAGCTGAGAGGGCATTTCTGGTCACTGTTTCAAGTAGATGTGAGAGGGCTCCACTGCCTTTCCATGGCCATCACTGTCAGCTGCTCTGGGGTAGGGTGTGCAGTCTACATACACTCTTGACTCATTGCTGGGCACATGGTCACTTTGGGCACATCCTGTCATATACATGCTTCAGAAGCCTTGTCCAATGTATACACTTTAACAACTAAGAACAGGCACATGCCTGGTCTGGTCTCTGTGTTCCTCAGCAAACACTCCTAGCATACTTCACACCTCCTCAAGGACACACACTGGCAACGTCATCATAGCCCCATCCAACGTGCACATAGCGATAACTCACATCATATACCCCTACTCACATTCATACCACCAACCATTTGGACACACACATTGTCATAAGACTCCTACCATACACACAGGGAAGCTGCTCTCCTCATGGAGAATCCTAGGTTCACGGGTTTCTGCACACAGCAAGCCCTTCATCAAGGATTCAAATGCACATGCCCTGATCAACATGACTCGATGGAACCACATCCTTCTCATACCTTTGACCCACTTCACAGGGGCTCTCTCAGCTTCCCACAAACCCCAGCTGACCACCTTCCTCTTAAGTCACTAGCTGGTTCCTCCCCCATTCACACTATCCCTGGGGAAAGGGACCTTGAGCATCCTTGCTCAGAACTTGTGGCCAACCCACCTGCTCACTCTGTTATCCAGCAGGAAGCATAGGCCCCCAGGGCCAAGAGTCCTCTCCTGGTGTCTTGGAAACATTTCCCACATCAGACCCAACCACATAGTATGGAGTGGGGGTGCAGGCCATACACTTCTCTTAAATGTATAAACTAAGAAAGCAGACCAACAGCCAAAACCCCCTAAATATATTTCAAAGGCTGCCTAGATTTCAATTTCTTCCTACTGCTAAGACACACCCTTCCCCCATGGTCTCACTGTCCCCAGAGTTTTATATAGAATGACAAGAACTTGGGCCTTGTCACACCTCGGAGTTCATCTTTTTATGATGCATTTGATGTGAATTCTTCATGCCAGCTAGGTCTATGCTTGCATACCCTGGGGACAAGGTGCTCACTACTTATAAGAGCAGCCACCTCCACAATGTGATCTGTTCCTGTCACTTCTACCAATGGGTTGTATCAACATACCCTGCCATGCAGAACCCTGCCTACCTCACCGTGCAACAGCAATGCTGAAGTCAATGCTCTCAGGCCATAAGGCTTTACTGCCTGAGTTCCTCAGTACACATTTTCACATGAAAAGAGAAAGGCTCCCCTAACCCCAAATGTCAGACCTCTGGGCTGGTGGCTCTAGCCTGCCCCTCACCCACACTGGCCCCCATCTGTTCCTGGTCCTCGGGATTGTGACATACTTATTTCTAGCTGTGTGACTTTATTACACACTTGTCCACCTACCCTTTCTGAGCACTTCCTCCTTGCTAGACTCTGTTCTGGACACTGGGGAACATATGAGTGCGTGAGGTCTGTGTCCTCAAGGAGAATCCAGTCTCATGGGAGCAGCAGAAAGCTGACCATTAGAATGCCACGTGAGTGGTCCTGTGAGTGGGAGATGGATGATGGAATAGCTTGCAGATCTGTCATCTAAGGGCAGGGACAACAGTCTCTTCGGGACTGGGCTCCTAAAGGCCTACTTAATACACCTGCTGAGAACATGTGAGCACAGAGAATCTTATTAACAGGTCCCTCAAACTTCCAATTCCTTGGCTGAGCAAAGCAGTGCTCAGCATGAAGTGACCTCACCAGCGAATCGTGCTTCAATAGGAGTTCAAACCACAGCTACCCTGCCCCACCCTCATGCTATGTGCTCCATCCTCACCCTGTGGGCCCCACCTCCACCCTCCCCTCCCGACCCTCACCCTACCTGCAGGTAATGGTAGGCCAGACCCTGGTGGCAAGATTTGGACTTCAGTAAGCTCTTATCCAAGGTGGCTGAGGTCTTCTGGCAGACCTCATGGGCATGGCTGAGTGTTAGAGTGGACCAGGAGCCACGTTTGACATAGTTGGTGTCAGTGCCCACTCCAAGGCTGGGACAGGTGGCAGGGGGAGCAGGCGGGGGGTGGCGGGGCAGTCAGCTCTGTGGTAGTGTTCTTGGTAGATTTGAGCATGTGTCCACTGATGGTGTTGTAGGCGTGCATGAAGTACCGGGGCTGGGTGCGCTCTGGCTGGCGGCCTAGAGTCATTAGTCCTGAGGCAGGGCCACTGCGGAAGGCACCACCCTCACTGTCTAAGTTGTCGTCTGAACTCCACCAGCCTGAGATGTTGGAGCGGCTTCGCCGTTTCGGCTCCCCAGCCTTGGCCCGTTCCTTGCTTTTGGCCCTCCGGCCTTTCCCGTCCTCCAGGCCACCTTTTCTGCTGCCGTTCCCACCCATCTTGCCCGCGGTGGCCTCCATCGAGGGTGCCTTAGTGAAGAAGAGCCGTTGAACAGAGTGGACCAGGTGGCGAATGCGGCCAGGACTCTCACCCCGGGCCTTAGCCTCACCTCGGGGGAACTGGAGGGTGCTGAAGCCATCCCGGTGGATAGGCAGCTGTTTCTCAAACTGGTCCAGGAGGTTGGCGGGCAGCCGGTTGATCTTAGTAGCTTGGGCATGGCTAGGAAACGGGCTTTCCTCGGGCACCTCAAAGTGAGAGTTGTAGTGGATTCGGGGGAAGGTGCTGCTTGGTGGGGGCAGTTGGTTGTTGAGTGGGAAGAGCCCATCCCCCGGCAGTGTGTTCTGCCCAGGAAAGCGGGCTTCCCGGGCAAAGGCCTCTGTGGGCGACAGCAGGTAGGGGTTGCGGTCAGATCCAGCAAAGAGGGGCTCATGAGGTGGGTCCAAGCTGTCAGAGAGGTGGCGGGGGCGACTGTCACCGAGGCCTTTCATGATCCCAGCCCTTGGGGCAGGGGCTGTTGCCCTAGTGGGGTGCCCAGGTCACCTGTCCCAGGCAGCAGCCGTCTGGTGAGAAAAGACAAAGCGTGGTCAGCTGGTCAACAGGACTGGACTGGATAGGGTGGGGAGCAGAGTGGGGTGGGTCTGAGGATGGCGTAAGGCAGGGAGTCTACCCTTGTCATCAAGGGACCAAGGACAAGAGCTGATGTTGAGGCCTGTGCCCTTTGTTACTGTCCTCGGTGTGACTGCTGCTACACACGCGTCAGCCCTTCACGGGGTCCTCTGCCAAAGGAGACAGCAGAGCAGCGCTCTGCTCCCTACAGTGTCTGAGTCCATGCTGGACACAACGCTGGCCAGCCAAGTGTTAAGCAAAGCACCCTCTTCTGGGGCTGAATGGAAGGTGTTTCTGGAAACCTGGAAAGCTAAGTTCTGACTCCCCTCCCATTTCCACAGTGGGATGTGGGCAGGGAGCTGACTACTCCCATGCTGTGTCCCTGACTGTCTCATCGTGAGGTGCCACACACATGCAGACCCATCCAAAGCTCTGTCCACCTGCTCCCCAACAGCCACCTCTTAGGCCAAAGGAGGGCTTCTAGGAAGTATCCCACAATGCCTTGGAAGTAGGTGTGAGGCATTTAGACAGGGTCTCTCAGGGTCCCCGAGTGCCCTCAGTACCCTGTGAGGCATCTCCTCTGGTTTCCTCAGTACTTCTTGTCACAGGCCCTTTCCAGGGCCACAGAGGCCTCCAAAGAGCAGAGCTACTCAGGGCTACCTACCTTACCTGTGGCCAAAGACAGTGCTATCCAGATCTGCTTCAGCAGAGGGATTTTCATGGCCCTGTAAACTCTTTGTTCTTCCCCAGATGTCTAATGACTATGACTTCCGAGCTGAGTGCTGGGGACACTGACATGAGAGGGGACAAGTCCACAGACTTTGCCATCTTGGCCATCTGGGATGATATAGTGGTGGTACTCTAGATCAAAGTATTCAGAGTCAAGAGAGGCACAGCCTTAGAACAAGGGGAACAGGACAAGGCCTCATAAGAGAATGGCCAACGGATACGGAGTCACTGTGACTCACTTTACCCATCTGTAAAATGGGGCAGTTGGACTAGCAGATTCCCAGGACCATCCTGAAAACATCAATCTCAAACTTAGCCATATCCCTCTCCATTTCTGGGCCTCTTGGCTATATCATGGAAATCAGCCAAGTTTCTAGGCACCAGGCCACAAGAGTCTTCCCCAGAGGCTCTCAGGCTACCAATGAAGCCAAGTCTGGTGGGCTCCTAAGCACGCCTGAGTCCTCTGCTGACATAATGAAGTTAAAGGATCTGAGGTGGAGAGAGGAGCAAATCTGGACCCCAGAACCTGATCCTGGGGAAGAGTCACAGTCAGAGTCAGATGAAATAGGGTGATGGTGAACTGTGAACCAGGGAAGGCGGCCTTTAGAGGTCACATATCACACTGTAGCCCAAGCTGGCCTCAGTCTCACTACACTCCTGCACCAGGCTCTTGAGTGCTGGGTATACACGCACGCTCCACCACACCTGTTCCTCACTGCAATTCCCTCACACGTAGTGATGAGCATCCTGTCAGTGACTCTTGGCCATTCCTGTATTTCTTTTGGAGAAATGTCTACAGAAGCCCTCCAACTACTTTATTGCTGAGCTCTTGTCATTCTTGATGCATTCTAGACCCTAAACCCTTATCAGATATACAACTTGCAAATATCTTCCATTCTGTCCCTGTATGGGTTTTCTGAGACCTGTTTACTTTTGTGTATATGCAGGTTTTCTCTACATGTATGTCTGTGCACCATGTGTATTCCTGGTGCCCAGGGAGGCCAGAAGAAGGCAGTTAGATCCCCTAGAACTGCAGCCACAAATGGTTGTGAGGCACCATATGGATACTGGGAATCAATTCCAGTTCCCGGGTTGAGTATTTTTTTTTTCCTTTCAGAAACAGGGTTTCTCTGTGTAGCCCTGGAACTCCCTCAGTAGAACAGGCTGGCCTCTAACTCAGAGATCTGCCTCCCTCTGCCTCCCGAATGCTGGGAGTAAAGGCATGCACTACCATCTGGCTTCTCTCCTGGGTTTTTGGTGCCTTCCTCCTTTCCAGTGCTGGTCCTGCCTTGCTAGCTCTGGTCTCCTCTCTCAGCATGGCAGCTTAGTGCTCTTGACTTTCCAGAAGACAGACTAGTTTCTCTCTTCCCAGGCAGAGGGATGAGAAACATTCATATCCCAGGCTCTGAGTGCTGGGATCAGAAGCACTCAGCACCATGGCTGCTTCTCAATGTGGCTATGGTGTGTTGGGGACCCATGTCCTTCCACACTGACTGTTTCAGCGCCAAGGGCACCAGCTGCTGACAGTTCACAGCCAATTTCCCACTACAAACCGCTCTAAGTCAGATGGAAATCCTTGCAGGGCTCCACTCCATCCCCAGGGCAGCCTGCATCTAACAACTGGTCACCACCATGACCACCACCACCACGCCCTTGTCCCTGTTCCAGACATCCCCATAGGGTCCTTACTCAGAGCTCCCTGTGGAATCAGCAGAGCCTCTACTGGGACTGCCCCAAGGTCCACCCCCTCTCTCAACCTGGTTCTGTGTGCTGGCCTCTTCCAGAACCTTCCTAGAGACTTCCCAGGAAACCTCAGCATGCACACCCACGTCACTGGGCCCTGACATAATCTCAGCATTAGCGTGTCTCTAAGGAGGGTCACCCCATAGTGGGGCACTGGCGTTGACTAAATCGGTCCCCT
The DNA here is from genome assembly GCA_033318265.1 of Phyllotis vaccarum. Classification (NCBI taxonomy): domain Eukaryota; kingdom Metazoa; phylum Chordata; class Mammalia; order Rodentia; family Cricetidae; genus Phyllotis; species Phyllotis vaccarum. The sequence continues at coordinate 183,597,222 of JARWLC010000001.1, read as the reverse complement.
CCTCAGTGGCATCAGGATGTAGCTTACTTTGTGAGATTATGGCGAGGACTATCTGTGTTGTCATACCAAGCAAGCATCAGTCACCACCTCTACTCCTCCCCCACTGTGCTCTTGGGGACAGGCCAAGCTTTGTGGTCTAGGATGCTGCCCAGTACAGCTGGAAATGAATTCAAATCCTGGGTCTGCTTTTACTTGCTATGACCTCAAACTAATTACCTCTCTCTAGGACAGCGGGGGGTTTGAGTGCCAATGGTCTGAGTGTCTGCTCACAGTCTCAGTCATCAGCCCAGAACCCAGAGGTGGCAGAGCTTCACCGTAGGGAGTTTTAAAATAGGCATCCATGGCCTTGCAGGGGAGGAAGCTGGCTGCTGTGTGCTGCCTTTCTCAATGAGCTATACTTAGGCCCATCCGGGTGCCCATAATTGCCTCTCATTAATATAAGCCTCATTGCCTTCATGGAAACTCAGAGGAAGGAGACACTGCTGCCTTGGGGAGCCCTTTGGGTTCTGTAGTGTCTCCTCGGCTTCAGCCACCACATTACTAGCCACCAGTCACAGGATGGGCCCTCCCTGCCCTGCCGAGCATGGGAGAGCTTAAGTAGGGATGAGGCCAGGTTAAGAACCCAGCGTGACAATTCAAGAAGCAAAACATACCTGAATACATCATTCCCCTCATCCAGAATGTTCTGCAGTTCCCTTTTCCCTGCTCATGACAAACCACAACCACAATGACCGAACCTCTAACCATCTTCAGCCATTCCCCACTCTGCCTCTCCAGGTTTCACTTCCCTCACTGGCTCTTAGAAAGCAAATATCTGCAGCCCCTAGGAGAGCTGGCTCTACAGTTGCCTTAAGACGGGAGAAGCCTAGCAAGAGTGAGTAGTCCTACTCACTGCTGAGCCCTGCCGGTAAGGCAGACGGGAGTCAAATGGGGAGGTGGGGGATGAGCTCAGTGATGAGATGCTACGAGTGGGCTGAACCGCCACACACTCTGGGTACATTCCTAGTACGCCATGGAGCACACAGGCCCTGGTGAGCTCTCTGGAGGAGTGATGTGTGGAAGGGAAGAGAGTTCTTCAAAGCCGACAGGGCCTTGGTGGGGCTGGTGTGGAGGTTGTCTCTGGACGCACCCCCCCCCCCCTTTGCTTTCACCCTTTCGTCTCCCCAGCCCCCACCATATGAACTGAGCCCAGGAACTGAATGAACTTCAACTCTCCACACACTCCATTATTGCTGATATCCTAGTACACACCACCCATAAGTGACCCTTCTACACTTTGGTCCTCAACTCAGTGTGTCCCTTCAACTCCAGACTCACCTAACTGCTTCCCCAGAATTTTGCTCTGCATGTTGTACAGACCCCCATCTATCTCATCTGCTTCTTCCACCAGGCAAGGTGGCATCTGCTTTACCCTTTTGGCAAGTTGACTGACACTGAGCCCTGAGTCAGTCTGAAAGGAGCTAAGATCTGTCAAGGTGACATGATGCAACTCTTTGAAGGAACCAGGTAAGAGCCAGGCTGCAAGGCTACTTCTGACTCTCAGAATCTGTGTACCATTCATTATACAGGTTTTCTGTGCTGCCAACTCTGGAATGGTTTGTTAGACAGGCACCTATGTTAGAGAAGGAGACAGCGCTGGTGACTGAAACCCAAGCTCAGAGGAGGACTGTTAGGTGTGGCTCTCTACCTGCATTAGCTATCATCCACTGAAGTGGGATCCTAGGCTCCAACTCCCTTCTTACAGTTACACGGTCTTGGCTAGGTCCCACATGTTTCCTGCTGAGTTCGTGTCCATAGCAACTGTTAGAAAAGTGTAGCATTCAATGATCCAATTGTTTGGTGGACAAGATTATAGGGAAGGGCTGCTGGGATGTGTGGCCCATAGCAGGCCTTGGCCTCTCTAAGCCAGTCATAGAGGGAGGGACTCCTGGATGTCCTGAGAGTGAGCTCTGTGCAATGGTCCAGGACATGAACACTAGGGCCCTGGGGTGAGAGGCTTGGTGCCATCAGGGCCCTGGTGTGACCACATCCCACTCAACTTTGCCTGGCTTAGGGTGAGATGTGAGAAGTCAGGGGGCTCTTGTCCGGCCCCCATCTCTTCATTGGCGACTAAAAGACAAGGAAATAGCAGTAAGAACTGGAAGGTGCTTCCATCCACTGTGGAACACAGGCACAGAGAGACAATATGAGACATCCTTGGGAAAATCTAGACAGAATTCCTTTACTTGGTTCCTCTGAGCTGATTTCAGTCTTTTCTGCTTCCTGGCAGAACTCCAGCCTCCTCATGCTGACTCGGCCACTCGAATCCCATTAGCTACTTCTCCATTTCCCCATTCTTCGTGGCCACGGGACCTTTATCCATACAATACTGAAGTTTCCCCTCCCAGAGCTCCACACATTGTCTGCTCCAAGTTCCCATTCCAGCATCACCTCCTCAGATACCTGCCCTGAGTACCTAGGAAGGATGCTCTGCCCTGTCCTCTCTCCACACCGGAAACGATTTCCTTCAAAACACTCCCCAGGTACCTCTGCTTCAGCTTGCTTGTGTTTTTAGTGTTTCTCTCTCATGCTACAAAAGGAAAGAGAACACACCTATGTCACTTTCCATGTCGTCGCTGGAGCTGAGCATAAAGCAAGCCCAGGACAGGATATAGTGAAAAGCTGCTAGAAGAATGAGGAATTCAGACGCAGTGCTGAGGGAAGAGGTGTGGAGAGAGCTGGGTTGTTCACTGGGAGGGTGAATTCAAGCCCCAAACCCACCCTGTGGTGGATGCTCCTCAGCCTCTGGGAGGGGCTGGGGTGAGGGGGCAGCTCATAGATCACCATGGAGACAACCTTTAGGCTGAGCAGGGTCTCGACATCATCCTACGCCATCAGGGCCTGGCTGGACCTGTCACCCCTCAGTTGCCACAGTGAAGAAGTTTTTGTTGTGCTTGCAGAGGCCATGACACTGGTGCTGGTGGACGTGCTTCCCACTTATGCAGGTCACCTTTTCTCAGTTTGACAATGAAGGTGATGACATCAGCTGGGAGGAGCCTGTGAGAAGCGGTGGGACAGCTAAGCCAAAGGCAGGCAAGGACATCCTACTGAGGTGTGGATCTCACCTTGCCCCTCTAACCACAGTACCTTTCTGGGCCACAGTCCCTTCTCCTGCAAGGTATGAACTCTTGCTACACGGTGGAAAATTACTCTGTCATTAAGAGAGAGGAAGTTCTGACACTGAGCCCCAGTGGGCACAGAACCTGAGAAAAGCCAGGCACATGGTACATATGATTTTCAGAGCTCAGCAAGCTTGGAAAACAAAGGGTAGCTTTGTGGTTGCCAGGGGCAGGGGAAGAGCATTGGGGAAAGATGCCTTAATGGGTGTGAAGTTGGTAGGGGTTTTGGAGAACTCTGGAATAGAGGTGCTGTGGTTGGTCTGCACTGAAATATGCTCCATGCCACCATACTACAACTTTAAGTGGCGGCCTGGCCTGCTGTGCAACCTGCTTGGAGGGCTGGGATTGGAAGTTCAGTGACTGCAGTTAAGTTCAAAGACAACCTGAGCAACTTGGTGAGATTCTGTTTTAAAATAAAGTTAAAAATAAGGCTATAGGTACGGGTGAGACTGGCTCGATGGTTACCTGTTATAAGCAGTTGCTGCATAATCATGAGGACCAGAGTTCAGATCCCAGCATCCATGTAACAAGATGAGCATCTCAGAAATGCATAAAACTCCAACTCCAAAGGCTTTAACACCCTTTCTGGCCTCCTCAGACACTCAGGCACACACACACATACACACACACACACACACACACACACACACACACACGGGGGGGGGGCTTGATTGGTACCTTTTATATGTTTCCTAACTCCACTTAAAAATATATCTCCCTACACCCATAGAGCATCTGGGAGCCCATGGAAGAGTATAAATCCAGAGCACTCCATAAAGTATCAGCAGGTGTCCAATAGAGAGGATCTGGGTGGCTACAGAAGCCCAAAGTCCTACGTTCAGTGCTCCTGAAGTGTGGTCTCCCCTGCTTCCTGCATGCCCACAGCAATGGCACGCATAGTAGGATTCTCACAGCAGCCCTCTGAGTAGGTCTTTGAGTTCTGTCTCCAGAGAGAGAATCAGGGCACAAGAAAATAATCCGTAGGAGGTCACACAGGGAAGAGCTGGGATTTGAACTCAGGCACTTCAGTTCTCCAGTCCATGTTCCTCCTGATGCCTCTCAGCTTTCAGGTAATAACATCTAATTTGCCACCATTTCCCAAAGCCTCTGGCTGGTGCCATGCTCAGGGGAATACTATCTCGCTGGCCTGCTGGGTCTGGAGAAGGTGGTATGGGGGCATGCTGACCTGCTGCCTGGCTGAAAGCTCTGGCTGGCTAGGAGTAGGCGGACCCTGGAGGCTTGTTTCTTTCTAGCCCCCGCTGAGGGACCATCCTGGAAGGTCAAGCTGGCAAACAGCAAAACAAAATGGTCAGAGTGTAGCCATTGCCAGCACATTTAATTCAATTCCTCCAGCCTTTATGGGGCCTGCTCTGACTCACAGAGTCCCAGCCCTCAAGCCTGTGGTCAAGTGCAGGAGGCAGAAATACACACAACAATTAGATAGCACATAAAAACACATCCCAGGAAGTGTCAAAGCCAGAGACTCAGCCCAGTGTGGGGAAAGATTAATACTCACAGAGGCAAGGAGAGGGCTCCTTAGAGAAGGTTTGTGTGTGTATGTGTGTGTGCGCGCGTTTGTGTATGTGCATTTGTGTGTGTATGCGTGTGTGTGTGTGTGTGTGTGTGTGTGTGTACACGTATGTAGGTGTTATATGTGCGTGGAGGCCAAAGGTCAACCTCACGTTCCTTAGGTACTTGTTTGTTTCTGTTTTTGAGACAGGGCCTTTCTCTTACCTGGACCTCACCAAGCACACTAGCTAGCTCAACAGCAAGCTTCAGGGATCTTCCGAACCTCTCTCTCTCAGTCCCGGGATTAAAGTGTGGCCCTTTACAAGGGCTCTGATCCCAGGTCAGGTCCACATGTTTGCACAGCAAGCGCTTTACTGACTGAGCTGTCTCTTTCCAGAACAAGTAAAGTATCAGTAGAGACAGGTGCGTGTTTGGAGACAGGATCTATGTAACCCAGGCTGGTCTGGAACTCACTATCCCCGCACTTCAGGGTGCTGGGATTACAGGGGTGCACCACCCTGTCTGCTGCATCATGAAAGTAAAAAGCACAGCCAAATAATAGACAAGCGAATGAGGTGCTGGGAATGTTGAGGGTCTACAGGTTGGGGGGGGGGAGATAAAGGGACAATCATTGGATCATGGAGGACCTTGATCTCAGCTCCTCAACACTGCCTCACAGAAGAGCACCACGGGGCTGGGAATAAAGTATTTGCCATGTCAGCTCAAAGACCTGAGTTTGAACCCCAGAATCCACACTTTTAAAAAGTGGGGGTATAGCAGCACACATCTTCTATTCTAATACTGGAAAGGAAGCAGGAAAATCTCTAGGTTCATTGGCCAGCCTGGCCTAAATCAGACGGCCCAGGCCAATGAGAGTTAATGTGTCAAAAAGCAAGGTTGACCTATGACCTCCACATGCACATGAGCACTGAAGCATGCCTCCCATCCCCTCAGCACATTTAGAAAATGCTACTGAGACTCTCACCCATATATGTGTTCTGGAGAGCAAAGGGATGTGCCTCTGGTGGCCTGTCTGCTAGGGATGCAACACCAGAGACTTCTGGTACCTAGGTATGGTGTTTGCCCCTCCAGAGGGGTCCACAGCCTACCTCAGTGTCCTTGGGGACTCTGGGTAACCTTAGCTTCCATTGTCTCTACACCATGAGACCCCACAGATGACTGACTTTAGGTCACCACTGGCCTGCAAGGACTGAGAAACCACCAAATCCAACCCTGTGTACACTGGGGAAACTGAGGCTTGGCACTGGGAGGTGCAGTTAAGGTTTCATTTTCCAATCTGTGGCAGCCCCTGCTGGGTCTCAGGGACTGTGTTTAACCCTGTTCTAGTGAGCCCCCTCCTGGCAGACAGTGAGGCTGATGGTGCCAGCAGCAGGGCCCTGAGATGTAGCACCTGTTCCCAGGCTTGTCCTCAACCTAGTACAGGTACCAGACTGCTGTCTTGGTCTCTTGCTCTGAGGAGAAGGTGCCCACTCAGGCAGCCCTGTGACTCTGATGTAACCCCGCAAATGAGCTTGGAAGCAGAGCCTTCAGCCCTCAGGCCACCTTCAGATGACCATAGTCTAACAGGAGGCCCCAAGCCAGAACTGTCTAGACAAACTGCTCTGAAATTTCAGAACCACAGAAACCAAGAAGTAACAAATGTTTACTGGACAGGGTGTGTGTGTGTTTGTGGGGGGGGGGGGTTAGAAATTATGCAACAATAGATAATCACCCTCTATCTCTGAGAAAAGTACTGAATTCTGCTTGAGTACTCTAAAGATGGGTGGCTCAGTACTTCCCGAGTGGCTGTCTCCACCTCTAGGCAGCTCAGGCTCTCTGTCTCCTGATGTTTGGCCTTCTGGGATTACAGAGGACAAAAATTCCCTCTATCCTGGTGGGCCATACAAGAATGCACCCTGCTGTGGTCTGAATGTGTGTGCCTTCTGATAACCATTGGAATTGAATTTAATTGCCATTGGGATGGTATTGGGAGGAGGACCCAAGGCTAACCCTTTCTGAGGCTTGCCCTTGACCCCTCTCCCATCCCCACTTCAGTTTCCTTCCACCATTTTAGGACGCACCAAGAAGACCCTTACCAGAGGTTGGCCCTTGGACACTGAGCTTCTTATCTCCCAGAACAGTGAGCTGATACATTTCTGTTCGTTGGAAATTACCTGGACTGGGGCTAGAGTTGCAGCTCAGTTGGTACCGTGCCTGCTCAGCTTGCACAAAGCCTTGGGTTTTATCCCAGTACTGTAATAACAGTGTGGTTATTCATGCCTGCGATCCCAACACTCCAAAAGTGTAGCAGGAGGACCCAAACTCAGGGCCAATATGGACAACATAGTAAGAGCCTGTTTCAGAGGCTGGAGATGCAGCTCAGTGGTAGAGCACTTGGCCGAGCATATAGAAAAGCCCTGGTTTCCTTACCTAGCTCAGAAGAAGAAAACAATTACCCATGAGCACCTCGTCTGAGATCCTAGGTTCTTACCCACCCTGTGCTTTCTTTTTAGGCTACCCAGAGCCACTGAAGAGTGTGGTCCTAACAGCGGGGTATAAACAAGTTACTGTCGTGATGATGATAATAGCACCCAATTCTCTCCCTGCCAGCCATCTGACATATTAGCTCCTGTGACAGATTTGCAGTAGGTCACATTTCATGGAAGGGGAAACTGAACCCACAGAAATGAAGGGGTTCACATTCACATTCATTTGTAGCTGGGAATAGTTTCTCAGTCTGTGAGACTTTGATGTAGCAGGAACCTAGTTCTCATCTTGACCTTGATTCTATCCATGTGGCTTTTTTTAATTTTTCAAACTCATAAGCATTTTGCTACCTCAGGACCTTTACCTGTGCAGAACCAGTGTCTTAGAATGCTTTCCCCAATTTGTAGCTTAGTTCAAGCATCACCACTCGGGGACAGTTTCCTTGACCCTGTACCTGCATGGGAATTCCCTTTTCTTCCTCATGTAGTAGAACAACCCACCTATGTCTGATGTGGTCTTTGTATTCTTGCCTCTTTGGTACCTGTGGATTGTTCTGTTCAAGGGTGTGCCCTCCACACCAATACAATACCATGCTGACCCCCAGGGTGGCTCTGTGATATGAATGCACATGATCAGCCCTGGGTGGTCAGGATGGGAGCCACTGGGAACCAGAGAGACTGACTGAGGTCACACTGGTGTGAAGTGGCACAGGCTGGATTACCCCTCACCATGGGGACAGGTGGCTCCACTAGGCAGGTGTTTGCTGGACTCCTCACCCCCATGGGGAAATGTGCCCCCCCCCCAGGGAGGTCCTTGATGCTTCTTGCTATTCTGCTCTCCCTGCTGAGACAGAATGAAATATTCATCTGTGGCCGGAGGTTTGCAGAGCATGCTTAAGATGGATCGCGTTTTCATGTGCCTATGAAATCTAATTGGATTCATTGTAGGGCATTTGGTTTCTCGGAACAGACACATCATTTTCTCAAGAGCGGCAGCCTCTGCCACCCGGGCTGAGGAGCTGGCTGTGTCTTGTGCTTATCATCTATCTGCCTGGCCGGGCAGGGTTGGTTCTCTGGTTGCTGATGGGGGCTAGCAGGAAGAGTCTGCCTGGCCTCTGTCTGTGGAGTGACCTGATTTCCGGAGGTTTCCAATCAAGGTAGAGGAGTCTGATTCCCCAGGAAAGCAGTTTGCTCTCCTTACCCGGTATAAAGATGCTAGAGTCGTCCTTTGATCCATCACCCCAGTCCTGTCCCATACCTCCCCTACTCCAACAGAACAGATTTTGAGTTGTCTCCCACTTGTCATGTGAACAAAGGTGTGCCTCATTTTCCCCACTTGAACAGAGAGGGTGGGTCACAGTTGTTCTCAACCCTCTGAAATGGTCTTTGCAGGAGACTCCGCAATGTCCCTTTTACACTCCTGACACAGGCTCACAGTATCACCTGTGCCACCCACTTGTGTTACCAGAATAACAGGAAGCAGCAGCATGGAGAGGGGGAGGGACGGAGCAGGGAAGTGAGGGGGCCCACACCTGGGGCTGTGTGGCCTGTGGTAAATTCACTTAACCTGCCAGGTGTCTGTTTCCTCACCTATAAACTGTGGATGATCATTCCTACGCCTAGAGCTTTGGAGGGGACTAATGAATGAGTCAAGCCAGAATGCACAGCAGGGGCCTGGCTGCGGTCAGAGCTCAGTCAGATAAGAAGTACCAGTTTTATCTGGTATTAGCATTATGATGCTCACAGCTCCTGCTACCCCTTTCTCTGTGGTGGGGACTTGCTTTCTAACAAGCATAACTTCTCTGACCAGTTCCAATGAGCTCACCTTCCTTGGGCTTCTATAAAGATCCAGTATGTTTCCATTTTACTCTACTTTCCCGTCTTCCTTGCCTGTGCTGTTGCCCATGGTGGGACACCCTTCTCATCAATCTTCCCAGGCTAACACAGACCTCTAAGAATCACCTTTGGCCAGAGTCCTTCCCTGAAGTACTGACTTATCAGGACCCCCCCCCCCCCCCCCAGCTTCCATAGGCCTGGATATTCTCTCTGACAGAAGTGCCATTAACACCTTAAGAACAGAGAAACTGCTTAATCCCCAAAGGAGCAAAGAGGTATTCTTTTCAAACCAATATGTGACATTTACAAAAATTGGCCACATTTCGAGCTACAAAGTCTCAATAAATTCCAAAGACACAATACAAGCTGACTGTGGTGGTGAGTGCTGGTGTCTTACCAGGAGTTCAAGGCCAGCTTGGGCTACATAGTAAATTTCAGACCAGCCACAGCTGCACAGTGAGAATCTATCTCAAGGAGGGAGGGAGAGGGAGAGAGGGAGGGAGGGAGAGATAACTAATAGGGGCTGGTAATATAACCTAGAAGTTAAGAAATCTTGCCAAGTAAACCTAATGACCTGAGTTCAATCCCCAGAACCCACTGGGGGAGAAAAGTAACTCCTAAAAGTTGTCTTCAGATCTCCACATACGTGCTGTGCGTGCTTGCACCTCTCTCTCTCTCTCTCTCTCTCTCTCTCTCTCTCTCTCTCACACACACACACACACACACACACACACACACACACACACACGCACGCACGCACGCACGCACAAATTTAAAAAACCAGCTCATGCGTGAGTTAGGGAATAAGCCAAATGAGAAATGAAAATAAATATTTAGAAGTGAATGATAGTGAAAACATCATTTGTGGGCTAAAGCCGAACCTGGAGAGCTATTCCCAGCTCAGTGCTGACATTAAGCCTGGAAAGCTTATGGTGTCTAACTCCAAATGTTACAAGGGAAGGCTGGTGTAAATGCAAAAGTGGAAGGAGGGGACTCTGTGTCCACATGACCCCCCCACCCCCGTTCCCTAGGGACATCACTACCCTATGGCTGGGCAGTGATGGTGAGTTTGTCAGCACTTCTGACAGGACAGGAGAACCCACATCAAGTCACCTGGACCACACATCTAAACTGGATAAAACCAGACTACATTTCCTAACAAGCTCGGGTGGTGTTATGTGCTCATCTTGGAGCCACAGGGCAACATGAGGTCAGATGTACCTGTCAAGGGGACTCACCTACTTCTTAGGGTCCTTTCTTCCCATTTATGTTTTCAGAACTTGATCCAAACTGCTCTGAAGTCACAACCTGACCCAAGCCCCTTGTACTTCCCTGCTGTGCGAGACTGAAGACAGCCAGTCCTCTCTCCTGTCCCTCCAGGTGTGACTTCTCATCCCAGCACCCGTTCCCTGGAGCAGAGGCCAGCTTCCTGGCATGGGGTGGTAGTGCCTCTTAGAAGACACAGCTCACACAAGCCTCCTCTCTTCAGAGCTATCTGAGTGCACAGGCCCAGGAGGGCAGTAGGACTAGCCAAGCTGTTTGTCAGGGAAAACAACTGAGGTCAGGGGAGACTGCTTCGGGCCAGGAATTTCTGGAGAAGGATGTTACATCTCCTCCCCAACCTTCCCAGGGGTAGGATCCAAGGAGATCTGGTGGCCCTGGGTCCATGCTTTCTAGGAGTCTCTCAAATGCTGTGACAGCAGACCCAAAGGAGGTCTTAAGCCAGCTGAACAATGAACTGTACCCTTCTGGGTGTTCAGGGGCAGAGCTTGAGCTTTAGATAGAAGGGGTCAACTTGGAAGACCCTGGGACTCCTCCCCAAGTCCTCTACAAAGTAGGCAGGAATTCCCAGGGCATAATGCCATCTCAGTGGGGCTCCTAAGATCACTGCATTTGCAGGTGACCCTGAGGAAGCAGTGGGCATTGGGCTTGGGGCCTGACCTGCTCAGCTGCAGACCCTTTGCTCCTGGAAGCGTGCCATCCTTGTCCAAAAGATGGGAACATCACCACCCACTACACCCAACTAACAGGACTGATGGACCACAAGGGACTCTCCAGTCCAGAGTGACGACACCCGCTCATGCTGTACTTGTGGTGGAGAATGGTTATGACAAGCAAGATGGCGGGCTTGTGCCCTGAGGGCTGACTGGCCAGAACTCTGCACTCACTCAGATGTTTATCTGCTTGATAGTCACTGGCCATTTCCTCTGGACATGGGGCAGAACAAAGAAAGGTCAGGAAAGATTTTCTGGAAAAGTGTCTTTGGGTAGGAGTGAGGGATGCACCTCTCAAACCTACAGTGGAAGAACATTCCAGGTGGTAAAGCAACTCTGTGTGTGTGTGTGTGTGTGTGTGTGAGAGAGAGAGAGAGAGAGGGGGGGGGGGGGAGAGGCCTGTGCAGCTGAACTGTGGAAGAAAGGGGAGCACACAAGATAGCCAGCTCCCAGAGGCTCCGAGAGCCACAGCTGAGCTTCAGTTCCCTCAGGCAAAGCATCATTATCTTCAGGGTGAAGGAAACATGATCCAACCCAGGCAGCCACCCACCAGCACCCACGCTCTTTCCACATGGCCTCAATAAGCATAGCTGGAACCCAGAACTGATTTTGAATGAGAGGGCGTGTCTGGGGAGAGGCCCCCAGCCCTGAGCTTGTAGAAGCCTGAGGCCTGGGGATGTGGGAGTCAAGGCAGGTCGAATCTGGGTCATGATGGAGCGGGCGGGGGAGCCAGAAGGGTGGCAAAGGCAGCCACCTGGGGCTGGGTGGGTGGGGGCGGCCTCTCCATGGAGACAGCGTTTGGAAGTACCACTGGAATTACTCACGGAGGGCCCTTCGCACACGTGCGTGTGCCCAGGGCCATGTGCACACACACCCAGAGCCCACGCAAGCCTGGAGCAGCTCAGAAGCCACTTAAGGATTGACGTCATCCCTCAGCAGGGCTGAGGGCATAAAGTCCATCTCAGGAAGTAGGGGGCAGGCATCAGGAGCCCTGGCAGGCTACAGCTTCAAAGCCCCACAAGGCAGAAGCATAGAACAGCACCCCAGTCTCCTGTGCTTGACCTAGTAGGGACCCTAAGAACTGAGGTCTGTGATCTCATGGGTACTCAGCCAGTTTCTTAAGGAAAAGGGATCATAAACATAGCCACGTGAGAGCGGTGACAGGAGCCAGGGCCCTAGGAACAGGTGAGGGTCAGAAAGGATAGAAAGCCACACACAGGCAGCTGTAGAAAGCTACAGTTCACTTGCTGTCTGAAGGGAGAGTAGGAATGCACAGGATGAGGGTATGTGCAAAGGAGTTCTCAGGAAGACAGCACAGTATATGCAAAGGCCCTGAGGCTGGAGAGACTCAAGGTTCAGAGAATGACATGAACAGGGAGCTAGGCCCCGGACCTAGCCTTCCCTACAGTGGCTGTGGCCCGAGAAGGCACATGTCCTTGTTGCTCCCAGATGCCTCAAGGTTCTCTGAGACAGGGTTGGAATGTGTGACACTGGGTCGGTCATTTCCCTGAGTTAATGAGTTAAAGAGTACATGGAGCCCTTTGCCTCAATTTCTCACATTACTTATCTGCTATTTGGAGGGTTATGGTCCCATCTTTAGACTGGATTAGGATAAGGTCAGTCTCTACAGCAACAGGGCTATCCAGACTTCTGCCATGGTCATGCCCCAGCTTGGCCCCTGCCCAATGGTCCCTAGGGCTCTTGCCTCCCCTCCCCAAGAAGGGTTGGGCTCCAACTAAACAGAGCATCCCCTTTATTCTCTCCCCAAGTGTCCATTTCCTGGCTTAACAAGAGGGGACTAGCTCTAAGACTATGCAGCAAAGAAGTGAAGTCAAGGTCTTCTGGCCTCTCAGGCCAGATCTCCATTCAGTCCTGACGCATCTCATCTGCTTTAATCATTCATTTATTCCCGCCGGCTCTGTGGTCCCATTCCACCCTTGCCCCTCAATTCTGAACCAAATTAACCCTGTGCCAGCCACGAAGGCCCAGTCATCAATGCCCTTAGAGCCTGCAGCCCGCCTGGTCTCCCTTTCCCTCTGTGCACACAGTAGGGCTTTGTTGTTTGTTTGTTCGTTTCGGTGCCTCTGGGCCTTTGCACTGGGTATCCCCCTACCAAACATGCTGTGCCAGGGACCCTCACATGACACATTCCTGTTTCATTCAGGGCTTATTCCAAATATTGCCACTTCATAAGTCTCCCTGATATCCTCCAGATATCAGGTGCCCCCAAGTCCGTATCATCCACTGTACTTAGAGTAGTTGCTCCTTCATTTAACTTACTGCCCGTATCTTCCACTAGACTGGGTCCTGCGAATGAACAGCCTGCTCCTCTCATCCTGATGGCAGCCCGACACCTGAGCTAGACTTGGAGGTTCTCTGTCCCTTGAATTGTTCCAATGGCTCGTCCTCCTCTGGTCTGTCAGCCAGGTTGGCCATTCCCAGTCTGCTGGTCTCTTCCTACCCTTCTTGCCTGGGTTCCATCCAGTGCTGTCACCTGCCAGGAGGCTGCCACCAGCCCCTCCCTCCCAACCCAGCCCTCTAAGCAGGCCACAGGCTGTGGCACAGGAGAGAGGGTCCCTCGTGACAAGACTCAGAGGTTTCTGGAGCTTCCACTGCATGGCAGCACCCAGGCTCAGATCCCACACAGCAGACTGCAGGGCACATGGTTTCTGTCACCATCACAGCCTCCATCACATCTTCAGTCTCATGCCCCAGACAGCAGTTCCTGCTGCATGAGGGTCTTCTTGGTGTCTGCCTATCTGATCATCTATTGGTGCAATATCATCTTCCCACAGGGACGACTGCCCAAGGGCAGGCTAGCCCCTTTCCCAGAGGTACAGTGCCTGAGGATAGGCTAGCCCCTTTTTTCCAGGCAGGAGTCTCTTCCAACCCAGGCCAACCGTGGACTCCACCCTCCAAGCCCAAACACAGACATGGTTGTGATTATGTGTGTTCATTCCTGATCCACACGTGACCTCAGAGCTTCTGCAGGGTAACCCACAGGACAGACAAGAATAAATGTTTGAACAACTTGCCCAAGGTCATAGCAGATAAGAAATAGGGAAGTGCAGCAGGCACGGCATTAAAGGCATGAGCCTTCAATCCCAGCACCTGGGAGGCAGAGGCAGGCAGATCTCTGAGCTGGAAGCCAGCCTGGTACATAGTTCCAAGCAAACCAGAGCTATATCTCCCCCCTCCCCGAAAAGAAGGAAATAAGGGAGCTCTAAAGTTATGGACCAAAGTTCTATGACAGCCGGGGCTGTCAGGCCTTCCCCCCTCATCAGAAGAACCTGGTGCACAGGGCTCAGCAGCATTCCCAAAGGGGACGCTCCCCTATGGTGGCAGGGCAGAAAACACAGGGAGAAAGATGCTGGTATGAGCATAGAAGAAGTCCAAGTGACAAGGAGCTGCCATGATAGGGGAACAGAGTAGAGGTGAAGGAGGGAGGCATGGAGTGTGCGGGAGGCTCTGCCCTGGGCAAGGGAATCCTGGTTTTAGCTAAGAAGTCTAGATAATTCAAACAGTACAGGTTAAGCACTGGGACCAGCAGCCCAAAGGCTCTTCCTCAAATGACACTGGTTGTGCTCAGTACATGTACCAACAGAGAGGCCCTCCCTCCAGCTCACTGCTTCCCACCCCCTGTGCTGCAGATTGTGGGGGTGGGCTCTGCTCCACATGCAGGACAAAGCAGCCAGTGCTCAGAGACCATAGTGAGTCACACTCAAGCTCCCAGACTACCCCTGCCACTCAGGCAGGGCTCGGGCTGTCTGAAACAGCTGAGCCCGAGAAGGGATCAGAGAGGGGGTGGTGCCCGTATGCAGGAGCTGTGACTTCAATGGGTGACAGGTGTGCTGTGATGAGGGCCCTCTGTGGCATATGTGGTTTGAAGTTCTTGGGTTCAGAGGATGAAATTAGTGGCTCTGAACCTGGTCCCCATGGCTGGCTTTATCAAGAAGGACACAGATTTTATAAATATCACAGCCTTGCCTCCATCACATGGCTCAGGGAATTAGATGGGAGGCCAATTAGGAGAAGCAGGCTTGGCTGTGCTGGCATACTGTGGGTATGCAGAGGAGTTCAAGGTCAGGGCAGGTGGGCCAATGGCTTCATCTGTCTCTCATCCATGGTCACTACTGATCCTAGACCACTGAGGCCAAAGCTAAGACATGGGGGCAGATTTTTGATACAAAAACCTTCAGGCACAACTGAAGGCAGAAACCAGTGATTATAAGTCTACCTAGGAAAAAAGACTAGGGTAGAGCAGGATGTTGAAGAGCTGGCTCATTGGTTAAGAGCAACAAGTGCTCTTGTAGAGAGCCCAGGTTCAGGGTCCTCATGGTGGCTCACAACCGCCTTTAACTCCAGTTCCAGCTCTGATGCCCTCTTCTGAGCTCAGTGAACACCAGACATGTTAGTAGTACATATGCTTGCATCTAGGCAAAGCATGCACATACAGTTCTTACACATAAAATAAGCAAGTAAACTAAAAAAAATAAGAAGAAAAAAAAAAGAAGGATCAAGCCTCAGGCTAGAGACAGGGCCAAGGTTCAACCTACAGGAGACCAAGGCTCAGCCTAGAACCAAAGGAACTGAGGCTTGGTCTGGGCCAAGTCAGAGTTTGGTCCAAATCAGTCAAGGTGTGGCATGTTGAGGAGTCTGGGTGGCTTCTCTTCTTGCTGTACTGGTCTTCCTTGGGATCCAGGCCCGTTCTCCCTGGGGGAGCTGGGAGCTTGACTTTAGGGAGACTAGAGGGGAGAGCAGAGAGATGTGCCCCCACCCGAGGCTGCTATTCTGGGCCTCTGTAAGTCACAGTGTGGGAGTTAAATATAGGGGGACACCACGTGGCAGGCCGTAGGTGGTTAATGACCCTGCAGGATGCGAGTCAGAGCCCAGAGCAGGAGTGTGGCAGGGGTAGGAGGACAAGATACAGGGAGGCCCTTGATCCTGGAGGCTCCTGTCCCTCTGTGACTGCGGGCTCGTCTCCATCTTCACTAAATCTCGTTGTCCCAACTCAGGCTGTTCCCTTCATATGCTCCAGGCCTTGGACTGACTGATGCTGCTTCCCCAGGCTGGGCCGGATGGAGAGCTCATGACCTGACCTGCCATCTTCAGGGTTGGAAGCCTCACCTGGCCCCCAAAGCCAAGGATAAGACCTCCCCCGCCCCTGAGGCCTTTTTCTGGCTACGGTTCACCCTGGAGCCCACTTTGTCACACAGACGTGGTCCCAACTGTCTCTCCCATCAGACTGGGAGACCAGATGCTTATACTCCATCACCCACTGTCACTACCTTCAGGGCTCAGGGCTCCTCTGAATCTCAGACCTTTCGGGGACCAGGCTTGTAGCAGCCTCATTGTGAGGGCTGTCACTATGTGATGGCTCCAGGGACTTGGCCATTCTGCACAATTTAAACAATTAATTGCCTGTTTTCCTCTCAAGGGCACTGGGAATTATGCTACATCATCCATGCTTTCCACTTTCTTTGTCTTCAAGAAAGTTCAGAGTCAAATTCATAGTTGACTTTTAAGGAAGTATAAGGGGTTGTCAAACTCCTGCCATAGTTTATTTTCTCTTTCCCCTGACCTCCTGCCTATTTTCTTTTCCTAATTTAAAGAAGGGAACTTTTAAAAGGAGAGGAAGAAAAGAGACACGTCACCCCTAGCTAAGATGTTAGCTGCTAAAGTTATGGACAGTACTTAATACGCAATGGCATTAGCCCATGGCCGGGCATCATTATCATTCCTTATCTTTCATGCGTCTGGCATACTCACTGAACCAAGGAGCACAGAGAAGTTGTTTGGCTTCCCCAGAGTCACACAGCTAATAAGTAGGAGAACAAGAATGGGAAGCCTGTGTGTTTAACTCATATATACTATGCCCCTGCCACAGCAGCCAAGGCTTTGATGGACATCAGAGGAAATTGAGGTTGTTGAGTTTGAAATTCTAGAGAGGAAAGGGAAGATGTGAGGAAAGACGTGTCTGCTCCCAACAGCAATGAAGGGCAAGTCAAGGAGAAAGGACTGGTATTCTGTGGGCTTCTGGATTCAAGAAGAAGGGGGTCACAGGAAGGCGAATCTCCACCATGGGGTGGGGTGGGTGCCTTCATCAGAGGTGCTTCATGGTGCCATGCTGAAGACTCCAGCTCTGCTTAGGGAAAATGGACAGGATGTGGGATAGGAGGACCAGGCAGGAAAAGAGGCTCAGCCTAGAGGACACCAAATTACAATGAACAGCACTGTAGTGATCCTCGCTCAAGGTGAGGCAGACCTGGAAATACACGCAACTAATATGGGACACAATGGGCGGGTTCAGGGAGGGTCAGGAACCTGTAATAAGCAGGTAGAATTATTCTGCCCTGAATGCCAGTGTGTCCCTGCTGAAGAAACAGTGATACTTAACAACTGCACACTGGCCTGGATCAGATGAAAGGCTCAAGGAGACAGCAGTGTCCCCACCAATCCATCTGTAAATATGTGGCACCAGTGTGTACAGCAGAGACACTGCTCCACGTGAGCTCAAGGGACTGAGTAGTCCGTAAAGACTGCTGGGACCACAGGCCAGCACAAGGAAAATGAAGCCAAATCCCACCACATGTAACAATGGAAGACAGATCTAAATACGGACCCGGAGACACAGCTCTGCCCAGCATGCATCAGGCCCAGAGCTCTATCTCCAGCATGGTGTGGCGGTGCATGCTTGTATTCCCAGCGCTGGGAGGCGGAAGCAGGAGATTGAGGGGTCAAGGTCATCCTCAGCCACACAGAGAGTTGAGGCTAGCCTGGGCTACATGATTCTCTCTCACAATACTAAAATAAAACAGACAACAAAACAACACAGATCCCAAGGACAAAGGCACAAAAATAAACAGCAAACAGGAGCTTGAAGTTTTTGGGAAGGGACACAAAGTGAGCTCAGGTGGGAAAGCCCTCTTAAACAAGATGCAGAGAAGCCAACCAAAGGCACCAGGAAGACAGCACAAAGTTCAGTGACAAGTGACATCGGGGAGCCTGTGACAAAGCGCTAGGACTCACATCGGTGCATTCGAACTTCTTTCCCAAATTAATAGGAGAAAGAGAAATGACCCATTAAAAGGCAAACAACAGCGTCAAAGAGGCAAAGCGTACCAGCATTTTGCAGCAATCTGATGACCACTCAACACCTAATGAGGAGTTTGATTTCCCTAATAGTTGGCGATGCTAATGAAAAGGAGATGTTTTTCTCCCAACAGATTGGCAAAATTAAAGAGTGTTAAATCAACTGATGGCGAGGAGCTGAGGATGTGGGAACTCGGATATATCACTCACAGGAGTGCAAAGCGGCGTAATTACCTCGCGGGGCAATTTGGCAGTGTTTACGAACACAGAATTTCCTCCGCCCAAAGCCTAGCATGCATCCCTAGGAGGCTAGCTGGAATCGTGATCATGGTGGAGTCAGACTGCCCACCAGAAGGACGAGTATGATGTGGAAACAGTCGGGGAATGCTACTCGGCGGTGGCCCTTGCACTTGGGTAGATGGGAATCGTGTAAATAATACAGCGGAACACAAAGGCAACAAGCTGATTATGATCGGTGCATCTAAGTGCTGGCCGTGTTTGGGCTCGAGAGAGCTCCACACAGAATACCTGTGTTTCTCATCTCCTCCCTTCTCTTCCCGCCTTCCTTCTGCTGGTCTGCGCTGCTGAGTGCTGAGGATGCAGTCAAGGACCCAGGCTCTATCCTTGGCATGAGTCCAGCTCCGCACTAAACCCTCCATTGGACCACCAGCCGTGTCCTCTCTCTGGACTGTCCTGCTGACTACACAGCCATTGACGGCTCTCACAGGAGTATGGATAAAGCAGTTTGATCCCATAAGCAACCTCAGTCTCTGCTTGAAGCTTCCTGGAGTGCTCAGTCCCTGTCATTCTCCACCCTTCACCCACTCTGTTATCCCACCATCTTGTTCTTTTTTTTCTTTTCCTTCCACACTTGCTGTATTGCTAGGTTTTGGGGCCAGAGCAGGGTGTAGGAGGAGGGGACAGCCATACCTTGGGGTCCAGGAGCTAAGCCAGGGATTTGAATCTTCTAAGCCATGGTTGAGAGCAGGCAGCTCTTCCACTCAAGACACCCAATGGCTGCCAAGGGCACCAGCCACGGTCATGTCCAGGGCCTCAGATGGCTACAACAGGACCCTGGAGACAGGATAGCCCAGGACAGCCTAATTAGGCTTGACAGCAGCCCACAAGGCTTATTAAGAGTGGAGCCATTGGGGGAACTGAGAAGTCAGGGCAGCCAAGACTGGCTTGGCCACCGGTCCCCACGGGGACACTTGGCTCCATGGCTCAGGACAGCCTGCTCAAAGCAATGCCTGTTTGCTAAGGATGCCAAGTGCCTCCAAGGCTACTAGTCTGTCTGGTAAAAGGAAGTGGTGGTCTGAAGCAGCTGTTTTGGGCCTTTGTCTGCTTCTAATTCTGACTGGACCACCCTAGGGAGTGGTTCCTTCCTGCTGCCTCTTTCCCACTCACCACATCTTCCAATCCTAAACCACCCTGGAGGCCAGAGATAACTTTATGCTTCTGCTGGAGATAAGAAAACAGTGCCTACAGAGGGCAAGGGTATTGTCTGGGGCCAGGATTTGAACCTTAGGCTTTGACACCTAGTTTGTGACAATATTAATTTTTTTTTATCTCCCTAGAGCTTGGGAAAGAGTGGCTGCCAGGGGAAATATGACAGGAGACTGAAGTCAGCCAAGCCCAGCAGGTCACGCCCCTCCTTTGATCTGGGCTGGGTCATATCCAGGGTCCTTTCTGATCTTGGTGTTTAAGTTTCAGGCTTTCTGATCTTCCTAAAAGTTTCTAGCTAAGTAACCTGGAGAATCCCCTCCCTGTGCTTCTGTGACTGTGGAAGGAAGCCAGGATGTAAGGAAGAGGGCCCTGAGTGGCCAAGCTCCTGGCACAGGGCCCAGCACACAGGAGATGCTCAGGACACCGGCATCCTTTCCCATGTAGTCTTAGAGCCTGACCCCTAGAATACGCACATTTAAGATTGGGCCCAGCTTCACAGCTTTTGAGAGACCCCACGGATCTCACTCCCAAATCATCCCTGTGAAGTAATATCTGTTTTCTACATTTAAGACCGATGTCACCCATGCAAGTGCCATGGTGCAAAACTTTGCCTTTGCTCCCTGAGACTCTACCAGAAACTTCCATAATTAGTCAGGGGAATTGAGACTAGAGACATGGTCCATGGGTCCCTTTGTTTTTCTAAGCTTCTGCCCTCTTCTCTGAAATGAAATTAAATACCAGCCCTCCCCTGAGGGCTAATGTTTAGAAGTGAGAGGCATGTTACAAGCTCCTGCAGGGCTCTTGCAGATGGAGAGGATAGCAGCACCCAACCTCAGCTGGTTCTGAGGTTTGTACAGGCTCAGGGCTGAAAAGCTGACCACACAGTAGGGTTCTCAGAAAACCATATTCTGAAAGGATTCTTTAAAACCCCCTAGGACAGAACCATGGACAGCGCCCCCATTTGGGGCCAGGCCAAATCCTCTCTTCAGGACCACGGACAACACCCCAGACCCTCAACGCTGAAGACAAGGCAGGAGGCATGGCACACTCCACAAAGCCCAGGGTGAGGTCAAAACAACAAAACGTAGTCACCTAAACTGCCTTACCAGCTGGTCACTCACAACACAGCTGGAAAGTACTCAAAGGACTCTCCCAATTCTCCTTCCAAATACCTGTCTCCCCGCCAGTGTTTTTGTTGGGTTTCTCTGTGTAACAGCCCCAGCAGTCCTGAAACTCTCTCAGAGGTAGAGCAGGCTGGCTTGGAATTTACAGAGGTCTCCATGCCTCTGCCTCTCTAGTGCTGAGATTAGGGGCATTTGCTGACACGCCTACTCCCAACCTGGTTTTGTGGGGGTTTTGTTTGTTTGCTTTTTTTCTTTTTTGCTTCGTTATTGTCTTGCCTTTGATTAGCTTTTGGGTCCCATGGAGCCCGGGCTTCTTAAACTTGACATATATCTGAGGCTGATCTTGAATCCTTGAACACCCCTACTCCCTGCCTCCAATCCAGGGTGTTGGAATTTCAGGCATGTGCTAACATGTCTGGCTTCCAGGCTGCTATTCTTTGAGTTACCTATCCACTGAAATTTCTTAGATAGAAGAGGCATCTCAGAAAGGTCTACAGGGGTACTTGACTGGGAACCCACATCCCTAGGCCAAGAGAAGTCCCTGGCATCTTCTCTTTGTATACATATGGTCTCAAAGGTCTTCTTGTTCTATTCCTTAAGTCACTAGAAGAGGATCTTCTGGGCCTCCGCCCCTGCTCCCCCACCCCATCACACTGCCATGGCCATCTCTGACTGGCTCCTCAGCCAGCTCATGACAGCTGTCCTTGCCATGAGCACCTTTCTGGCATGGAAGGCTAATAATCACTATTAGCCCAGATAGCTCATACTTACAATTATCCTCCAAAGGGTGCAAAGACCTTTGTATGACATGGTGGAAGTGGACCTCATCTGCTGGTTTCCCCACCTGCCTCTCTCCCCCTCCCTATCATGAACACTAAAAGTGCTCATCATCCCATCATGGGTTGTGGGCACTATGTCCAAAACACCATACAAAGGATGGATGGATGCATGGATGAGTATAGGTGAATGGTAGCTCAGAAGCAAGTGCTGCTCCCCAGGGAGGTCGCTTGTCCCTGGTGCCTAGGGGTCCTGTGGGCATTAGTACTTTAGGGGATCCTGTTAGCATCCTGAGGAGCACTTTGAAATGGCTCTTTGCCAGCCTTCCTGCTAACTATTTTCCCCTCTGCTTACGAAGCACCCAGTTAGAAATATCCATGCCACTAGCTTCCCTTGTAGGTAGAGAGGCCACATGTCCATTTGGACAAAGAGATATGTGTACAAGTCCTGTGAAGGGCTTCCAGGAAATCTATTGCTTTCTGCTAAGAAAGAAGTAGCCTCAGAAAACATTTTTCCCCCTCTGCCTAGAATTAAGACATTCAATACAGAAGTGGAACAGCCACTTTGTAACCATGAGAATGAAAGGCACAAGTCAAGCACCTCAGAGGTCTGGACCTCTGATCCCTCAAATTGGCACATTGGCCCTGGTTGGCCTGCCTGGATAGTGCCTTCTATCCCACATTCTCTTGCCGTTCCTTCCTTCCATTCTTTCCATTCTCCAGGCTGTGGTGGTGTACACCTTTGTTCCCAGCACTTGGGAGGCAGAGGCAGGCAGATCTCTGTGAGTTCAAGGCCAGCCTGGTTTACAGAGCGAGTTCCAGGACACCCAGGGCCACACAGGCTACACATCGAAAACTATTCTTTTTCTGGCTTTCTGTAGTTCTAGAGATCAAAATTGGGGCCTTAGCTAAACCACACAAGTGTTCTGTGACTACGCCAAATCTCTAGCCTTTAAGCCTGTCATTGCTGCTGTTTGGACACAGGATGTCCCTATGTATTTTAGAGTGGCCTTGAACGTGCTACATAACCAAGGCTGGCCTCAAACTCACAATCTTCAGCCTTCACTTCCAAAGTGCTGGTATTACAGCTGTGTGCCTATAATATACCTGGCTCCATCTGGATTCCTATTACAACCCCCTGGGTGTTCATACAAATCCTGTTTGTTTTCTTCTGTTATATGTAACCAAATGCAGTTCCCAAGGGATTCAGTATTAGAAAAGGCAAAGTTCAGAGAGGTCACATGATTCTTCCCAAAATGAGACTTGTCACTGGCCACACAGGAACCATCTGCCTGCTGTCACCATTGCCTGTGATCCCAGTCTAGAAGCCCCTCCTCACAAACAGGTCCCGCCTCTCCTCTAAGCCTTCCTGATACTGCATGTGTTCTGGCTTTAAGTTCCATCCTTTGCGTACCCCACTCCTTCCTAACCACGTTCAGGCAGCTTTTCCCCTCCAAAGCTTACTAGCAGGTGCCAGACTTCTGCTCAGACCCTGACCCTGATTCCATTAGCCCATGAAGTACCTGCTCACGCCTCTCTCAGGTCCACAGTCTGTTACTGTCCAATGCAGCCGTACCTCAGCAGATTCTCACCTCTCTACCAGAGTGACTTTCTGACAAGTCTAGTATTCAAGACTGTCAGGGTCTGGCTCCCAGTTCTCTCTTTCACTCTTGTAACTCTGTGTTGTTTGGCTCTAACCCAATATCCAGAACACAGAGAGGCCCATGACACCTGGCCTCAAATGGGTGCCCACCACCAGAAGATTGTCATTCCTACCAGGGCCTGCTCCACTGAGGCAGCTTGGGGTGGCATTATTTACTGATGGGTCGTATGTGGAGCTTCCTGAGGGCAGGAGGCCTGCCCATCTTCCCAGCAGTGTCTGGCAGAAGGCCCGGCATGGAGCTCCACTGGGAGGTACTGAATGAAGCTCAGACGTGCAGCCTACACCTTCCCGCCACCCACTTTCTACTCCAGCCAGAACTACTCATGCTTCCTGAGAGTTTCCTACTGTGGCTGCCACTTGGTCTCTCCAGACTAGGCCTCCAGGTAGGCCTGGTCTTCCCTTTCCACTCCTCCTGACAGAGCCAAGCAACATGTGTCCCAGACTCAACAGGGTGAAATGAGACACTAGGCTGTGTGTGTATGTGTGTGTGTGTATGTATGTGTGTACGTGCACGCGCACACGTGTGTGCACACATGCATTGTGTGGTCACATGGCACCTCCATCTGTTCTTATGCACGCATCACTGCAACTGGGTCCCCTATCTAAGTGTGAACCCCCTAGGACTGCCCACACAGCCACAGCTGCAGGGAACAGGGAAGCCGCTGGTCTCTCCTGAGTCACTGTCTGCAATGACGATAATGACGAAGAGCCATATTTGTAGAGCACTTGGCATGCAGACCGTGCCAAGCACCTTCCCATGGCTTTTCATCAGAAAGACCTACCATTGCCTCATTTAAAAGAGTCCCAGAGAAATGGCGCCAGCTCTGGACGATGACACAGACAGGAAGTGTCTAGAGCTCTGATCTCTCTAACCCCAAGACTGCCATCAGCCAAGGTGAGCTGAGCCACACCCAGGTGGCCTGTGGGATTTGACAAAGGAGCCTCTTACTGCCTTCCCACTGCCTCCTGGCTCTCTAGGTACCCTCCTGGGAGAAGGTTGGGCTGGGCAGACTCACCCTGATCTGCAGCCCCACAGAAGACAAGAGGCCCAGAAGTCTCCGAGTGAACAGAAGTCATCAAGCTTGGGCTCCATTTCCCCAGCAAGGCTGAAGATTTTCCCAACAGCCTGGGCCAAATTTATCTGCCAATCCCCCAAAGAGCTGGTTCCAGCGTCTGTCTGGAAATGTCAGCCCGTGTGGAGGAATGTGAGGAGAGTTTCCCCTAAATAGCAGAAAGCATATGGGAGGCGGATGGCGCCCGACGCCCCAACCTGCCAACTCTTGCTCAAGTGAAGCTAAAAGGGGCCCCGAAGGGTCTGGAATTCCTACCACCTCCCAGGGAGGGGGAGCTGGAGACAGAGGCAATGAATTGGGCAGAAAGCGGGTCCTGAAGAGTGAAGCAGGAAGGCCCCACGGGGACCCTAAGACTCTTTCAACTAGCCACAACACAGTCACCATTCGTGAAGCACCAGCCATATGCATGGGACTTAGATGGTCTCATCTGAACTTGGCCACCAACTCTGAGAAAGACTCCTGTTAGGCCCATATCACAGATGAAGAAACTGAGGTTCAGAGTAAGCACATGAAACCTAGGCTGCGTAGGACCTCTCATAAACTTAGTGGAGTTACAATACTCCATAGACTCCTCCAGGCTGCCACTCAGCTGCTGTTCAAATATCTCCAGGGATGGGGAACTCCCCACACCCCACTTACTCCACCTGCACACAGCTCTTTATGGTACAGCTTCCTGACTTAAGTCAGGGTCTCCTTCCCTGTCAGTGCCAGAGCAGACCCTTCCAGCTCTCAACAGAAACAGGCAGTCAGTCAGGCCCCTGGAAGCCTCTGGTTTCCCTTCCTGCCTGCCTACCACCACGTCTTCACATGCTTGCCTGTCTGAGGATCCATCCACTCTCTCACCTATGACTACCTTGACCATGGGAAGGGAGAGAAGCTCCAGCCCCCAGGGACTTACTGAGGGCCAGATCTCCGATCTCAGCTGACCCCTAGGCTCCTGCCTCCCTCCTGCCCTCCAGACAACCTCTCATCTGGATGTTGGTGAACTCTTTGCAGAGCTCAGCTTTGCTAGGCTTTCTGTCCTTTACTCAAGAGTCTGTAGATACCCGGGTTCCATCAACTTGAAACCTTAACCTGAAAGTGCAGGCCTCCACCCGCTCTCCAGCCAGGCTTTCAGGGGCCAGTCCTCAGTGTCCCAGGTCTTGTCAAGATGGTGGACTTGGTTGGTCCTATGACGTAGTTTTCTAGCCCATTAGTGGAGGAGCAGGAGTGAGCTATCCACTTCTGAGGTATGAAAACAGTGGCTATGTCAGATCATGAGTTCTGACAGGATCCCTTGATAGGTTTTTGTGCCCCTCTCTCCCACATGGGGTCTTGACCTAATCCCTGTAGACTGAGCTCCCAGCTTACGGCAGGAAGCCCAGTGACACACTCCCTCTCCCACAGCACCCTTCTGAGGACCACTACTGCCTCTAGAGCATGAAATGCAAAGCCCCTGTGGCCTGGGCCTGAAACTTCTTATTTGAAGTCTGTGCACCTATCCCTTGTCCCTTGACCTTTGGCACATGGCTGTGCTCCATCACTACCTGGTGGCTTGACCATTGTCTCTCCAGGGTGGTTTTTGTGTCTTCACTGTCCTCTGTGCATGTTCTTGTAATTCCTCCCAATTCTAGATAAGTCTTCCGTGGGCCTCCTTCTTGACCCCCAAATCTGTAGGCCCTAGAGCCCAGGACTGATCCCTCTTGGTGGAGGCATCTCCTGAATGGCATTAAGGCCTCAAGGATTCCCATATGTTCACAGTGCAAGGCTGCCCCAATGGGCTCTGACACTGAGGTCTGGCTCAGGACCCTATGGGAAACTGCCTTGTTTCTTCTAATTATTAAAAAAAAAAAAAAATCGCGCATCAGGCTAAAGCAGTGGTGCACACCTGTGATCCCAGCACTTAGAAGCTGAGACAGGTGCCAGGTGTGGTGGCACAGACAATAATCCCAACACTTGTGAGGCAGAGGCAGGCAGATCTATGTGAGTTTGAGATCAGCCTGGTCTACAGAGTGAATTCCAAGACAGCCAGGGATATGTAAAGAGATGTTGCCTCAAAATGAATGAATGAATGAATGAATGAATGAATGAATGAATAATAAATAAATAAGAACAAACTGAAACAGAAGAATCCTGAACTTAAAGTCAACCTGCTCCATACAGTAAGACTCTATCTCAAAAAACCCCAAACCAACAACAAAGTCACACATCTTGGAGAATTCAGATATAAATGGAGAAATGTGCTAGTATAAGCACATCTGGCCACCACAGGTCATAGCCTAAAATGAGCATTACTGCCACTCTACTCCTAGGGGGCAGTGCATAGGTCTATGTCACCAATCAGAGGACTTGAGTACCTCTAACAACAGCAACTGGTTGAGAGGTGGGCACATCGCAGAAGCTGACCAATCCAGTTCAGGGAACTGAGGTTGCGCTTCCTGGGAAGAATTTGCACTGACTCCTCCGTACAGACATCTCTTACACAGCACATCTCTGTGAGAGCTGGAGCCGTCAGCAATCAGGTGACACTGTCTGAGCCCCGGGATCCAGGAGAGCCTGAAATTCACATTAGAATCCTAGAGCTGAATTCCACAATTACAACCCCACCACCCGGGCTGCAAGCTAGGTATGGATTTTCCTGTCACTTGTACTAAAAAGATCCTGGATAAAATGAGTAAAAATTAAATTAGAGCCTACCCTCCCTCCACATCATATGATATCACCACGAAAGACTGTCCTTCCAGATCCAGACATGTCTCTGATCAGGAGAATGAATATATACATTTTTTTCCACAAAAAACAAAAAAACCAGTGGATATATAAGCAGGTACTGGTGCCATCTTGGTCTTAGCATTTCTGAAAGATTCTAATCTTTTCTGAAAGATTCCAAAGCCAGGGATCCTGCAACAATGTATCGTTTTATTTTTTCGTCAGGACAGGGCCTCACTATGCAGCCCGGGCTGTCTTGGAACTCACTTGTAAGACCAGGCTGGCCTCAAACTCAGAGATCAGTGCATCATTTTTAAAAACTACATTTATTTATTTGTGTGGGTGAGTTCAGTGTGTGTATAGTGTGGAAGTCAGAGGCAATTTGTAGGCATCAGCTGTCTTTCTACCGTGTGGGTCCTAAGGATTGAACTCAGGTGATCAGAGTTGCTGAAAAGGGCCTTCACTCTCTCAGCCATCCTGACAGCCCCACACTTAACCTCGTGGTTTTTTTAAATCTATTTTCCCCTCAACAATGTACCACGGACACGTTTCCATGTGAACAAGGACAGATCTACAGTGCTGTCTCCACGGAACAGAGAATGCTGTCAGCTGCTGGACGAAATTTATTTAACCATCTCTCACAGACGGATAATTGGGTAGTTTCTAATTCATCACCACCATCAAGAGAGATGCAGTGAGGCTAAGGCTGCTTCTGAATAAATGCCTTTGCTCCGTGTGTTGGATTACTCACGACTCTGAAAGTTTGGCTTCTTGAGCTGGAGTTTCTCTGCTTGAGATTTACGGTTCTCGGCATCTAGAAGGCACTGCCTGCCTTTTCAGAGGGGTTTAGTGGCAGGTAACTCCAGGGCATTCTCCAACAGCAGCCTCTTCAGGGACAGCATTCACTGATGAAGCAAGTTAGTAGGTCAAGGAGAGTGAACAAAGTCTGGGGTGGGGTGTGTTGCTGACCTGAGCTTTTGCTGGCCCTGTGCACAGAATTATGCTGTCTTCCTTGTACTTCATGTCTGTGACCCAAGATAGAGGCCGACTGGGGAAGGCTGGCCCAGTGTGACGACTACACAGCAGCCACAACAGTAAACACATGTGATACTATCCTGGTACTGTTCTAGCCCTGTCCAGACCTCGACACTCTCTGATACCATCCAGCTCCTTCTTTTGCAGGAAACAGTCCCTTAGAGGGCAAGTAACTTGCCCAAGGTCACACAGTCAAGAAGGAATAGAAATGAGGCCCAGCCCAATCTGATCCCCCAATCTCTCAAGTCCGTATGCACCAGGGGAAGCACTGGAAACAGCATCCAGAAACTCAAAAACTTGATGAAAATGGCCTTATGTTACTCATGCTGGCTTATAACTTCTTAAAAACAAACAAAAAATTTCCATCACACTATGAAGTTCTTTCTGTAACAGTAAATTTAGACCCGGCCCCATTTCTAACAGCTGCAGCTGGCAAACGTAACTAGTCCCCTGATAATGGACAAGTGACTCGTTCCCAAATGTCCTGCTATTACCAACGACACTACCCAGGGCGTCCCAGCAAGGCTAATCTGTGTCCTGTAAAGCAGTCCCATGTTACAGCGTGGCCCTGAACTGTTAATCTACTTCACTGCACTGGTCCCGTCCTTTCTCGCTCTACTTATGTGGGTGGTTGTATAACACCAGTCCTTCTCCAAGCCTGGGTGCTCTGGGACAGGTACTGATGAATGCAACTGTTCTCAGTAAACCTTCCTGGAATGTATGCATGCCTCTGGGGCTGGTGCCCAGAGAGTGGAGTGGGATGCCAGCTTCGGGCCTTGGAGAGCCTTCTGCATACCATGTTCTAGGGCTGTTTCCAGCACCAGCTGGACCTATTGCTCTGCATTTGAGTGTGATTCTAGCTACATGCAGCTCAAGCTCTGCAGGGGTCCTCAGTATTGGGTCCAGCTTACTTACATACAGAATTCCCAGGAGTAGGGTGGCACAGCCACTCACCATCATAACCCTTGGAGCCTCAAGCTAGTCACTTCCCCCCTCTCCAGCTTCAGACCCTTCATCTGTCCAGCACGGCAACAATTCTATAGGGTTCTGAGTTTGACAAAGTAATAGTTTCAGTACACAGTAGGCCTGCAAGCAGTGAGCTTAGAGGATGGGTCTGCCTGCCTCCTCTGGATGACTTCTTTTTACCTAGAATGAATTTGAGTCTTCCTTAGCTCCTCCCCAGCTGTCCCCTAGATGCCTTGCTCCTACTTGGGGTATTTGTTAAATGACCAAATGTTCTGCACTGGCCCTGGTCAGAGTTCTAGCTTCTCTAGCTGCCCATGAGCATAGACAGCTGCCTAGCTTCCCACACCTCAAACATGTCAGGGCCCCTGACCCTCTGGGTGGCTTCTGACCTCTTATCCTTACTATGGAGGCCTGAGTTACCTACCTGTCTAGTTCCAGGTAGTTCCAAGTAGCTTTAACTTGGAAGCTTTACTCACCCTTCCATACAGTGGGTAAACTGAGAAAATCTGTGAAGATATGACACGATAGAAAGTTCAATACTGGGCTGGGTGTAGCTTGGTGGTGGGACACCTGCCTTGCAGGTACAGGGTCCTAGATTCCATTGTAGCAAAACTAAATAAATAAACCAGGTGTGATGATACATGTCTGTAATCCCAGTACCTGGGAGGCAGAGGCAGGTGTCTCTATGAGTTAGAGGCCAGCCTGACCTACTGACTGATTTCCAGGTCAGCCAGGACTACATAGATCCTGTCTCAAAATAATTAAAATAATACATACACACAGAGAGAGACACACACACACACAATATTTTTTAAAATACAGGAAAATCTTTAGTAAGGAGTCTGGCACTTAATTAGGTGTCACTAAATGGTAGCTGTATTGCTAGAGCTGCAGGATTTTTGTCATTTTACTGTGACATACACTACCACAAGGAACACATGTAAGACAAAAGATTGAGTGTGCTAAGTGACCACAGGCCAAGGCTGAGCCCACCCCCAGGTCCACAGTCAGAGCTCTGCTGCCCTACAAGCCCTTGTGCCTTCCAGCTCAGAAGTCATCTAGGACACACACAGTGGCTCTTTTCCCACACTTCCATGGTACTGCTACCACTGTCAGTAAGTGGACAAGACTCAATCAATCCATTGATCAGTGTGTGGCTGGCTCTCTGACCTCCATTCCCTGGGGACCTTGTCCTCCTAGCCACCTCTGCCCAGGCACAGCGGATCCCTGATGCCTGATGCCTTCCCAGTTCCTTAAATAACCAGCTTGTTAGCAAATCGCAGCAGTAACACCTCCCTCGCGCCACCCCGGCCTCCATCTTTCCATGTGATCCTGACGGCTGCTCCCTCAGAGTGCCAAGGAATCCCTTCTCCGTCACTGGGCCACACACAAAGGGGCTGTAAGCAATGGCAGCTGTGGATCCAGAACATGCCCTAGGGTGGAGGAGGTCTTGGAACGGTGCTCATCAGAGGCTAAGGCCTCTGGGAGCTGATGGGGAGTTGAGCAGAGATGCTCAAGAGTACCAGGCATTCATCATAATGCCAGGCACCTGGTAACTGCCTCACAGGCTGGGCCCAGGACACACATTGTCCTCAGGGAGACCCAGCATGCTTGCCATAGGCACTCTGCTCTCAGACCACGATGTCCTCAACACTTCTGTGGTGACAGCTTCTCAGCCATATGCAACATCTGTCTCTAGTTGCTAAGCAGACCAGGCCCAGGCCGGGGGACCCGAGCTGGGGTGGGGGCGCTAATTAATGGGGCTCCCTTCACAGTTATTAAACAACAAGGCTGGCGCCGCACAAATGTGCAGCATCTGGTTCTCAAAGATACACTTCTATATCCATTATTGACAGTGAACTTCACGGGTTTTTATATTATCCTCGATATTTGCATATTATGCATATTTACCAGTCTTTCCCTTCTCACAACCATTTCATCAAGGAAGCTGGCAGCTGTTGGCAGATGGGAGATTTGGAAGCAAAGGGGCTAGCATGGTGAGGGAGGCCTCTCTGGGACCCCAGAGGCCGATGGGTTCCTCGGTCCTGCTGGACTCTGCTGAAGGATCATGAGGGATGGCCACTTCCCCCTGCCCCTTCCTTGATCCCAGCCCCTGGCAAGCTGAGGCCACTCAAGAAGGCAGATCTTCAATCCAGGGTCCCATATTGTAGGCTGAATGGTGGCTGGGGACCCTTGGGTTTCTTCACTTGTGAAGTGGACTTATGCCAACAGAACTCTGGCGGGGGAGGGGAGGAAGGTGTTCAAAAACAAAGAGATAAATGAGCCAGGTACTGTGGTTGGCACCATGAGGTGGCTGCCTTGCTCTGTGGGAAGGATGACGGAGGAAGCAGGCTTCGTGAAGACTGTGTGGGTGTGGAGGGACAGTCAGAGATAGGGCTCAGCCCAATACCTCAGTGTGAATTTAGGCAGGTGGAGCTGGAGGAGGAAGGGCGCCTTCTTGTCAAGCCACAGTCTGCAGCAAGGCTCTCTGCCCCTCCCCAACCTGTACTCAGCACCCACTCCAGCCCTGGGTGTGGAATTTGAAATGTGCAGAGCTTGCTGTCCATCCTCAGCAAGGCTTTCTGCCCTGGGAAATGGGCATCCTCACCATGCCCACCTCCAGAGTTGTCAGGTGGATGGATGCACCCAGCTGGTTAAACTGTAAGTTGTGCCCAGACAGAAACATTCTTTTCAAGGTCCCTCTGCCAGCTTGTGGGTGCTGGCAGAGGGAGGGCTGGGCATTTCCCAGTGGTGGCAAGCACCATGGTGGGTGAGGTGCCCAGGACTGTGGCTGTACTTACCAACCGGGGAGCTACGTGCACAGAAAAAAATAGTAGCCGGCAAGTGTGCTGCAGATGATACCTCAGAAGTGGGCGTGGGACTGAGGACTGCCACACACATCCCTCCAGCACTCCATCAGAGGCGTGAGTTGGACCCTGGTCACACAGGGGGGCCACCAGGCTCCAGGCAGAGGGCAGCACCAGTGCCTGCGGGACACAGGAGGAACACTGATTAGCCGGAAATGTGTGCCGCACCTTGACACCTTCAGACCAGCCCGAGGGAAGGGGCAAGTCGGCACAGTTGTCATAGAAACCCAAGTGTTTGTGTAACGCTGTATTTTCCAGAGAACCCTGGCACCCCAGCTCATGGGAGGCCCACGTTGTCTTTAGAGGTAGATTTGCATGTCATGCATATTTACAATGCCTTTCCCACCACCCACAGACTCCCTGCAGCAGCCAGCAGTGGAGAAACTATGGTTCCCAGTCCTTCCTCAGCTCGCTCCTCTTGCCCCTCCCCCCTTTTCCACCTCATGAGGGAAGTTAGGAAAGGAGCCAGAGTCACACCACTGTGAATTCGAATCTCAGCTTGGCCCCTCACTTACTGAGGGGATAATGGACAGGTGGCTTCCTCTTTCTGAGCCTCTGGTTTTCTTCTCTTCTGAGGGCTGCTGGGAGGTCTCAGAAGTTAATGCAGGCAGAATGCTAGCACAAGGTACCTCCTTGGGAAAGACCCTGGGGGTCCCATTCTCCTGTCCCAGCAGCTTGAATGCCTTCCTGTGAGATGGAAGGATGCCAGGCATCTCCAACCCACTTGCCCGAGCAGATATCTGTTACCCTAACTACTTTTCATCTGGATGCTTGTTAATGGAAAGAAAGCCCTCCACTGTACACCTATCCAGGAAGCCTCAGAGGATGTCCCTCTGCCCTCCCATTCTACAGGTCACAAACTGAGATGGAGGAGACACCAAGCCAGCATTAGCATGAGGGCTAGAATCTGACAGCTGGACTGGGGTTTGGACTCAGCCCCTCCACCAAGTCCTTGGAGGAAACACAGAGATCATTTTACCACAGGAAGAAACAGAATAGGGCAGCTGAGGTTGATATGTTCACCGTCTTCATCTTCTTGGCCCCAGGCCCTCCCAAACTCTCTCCAGGGTCTGCCCAGAAATGGCATCTCCCATACATCAGTTCCCATACTGCCACATGTGCAATAGACTCTGTTTCCTCCTTTTCAATGTAAGAAACTGAGGCACACAGCATGGAAGAGTCCTGGTGGGGTGTCTCCAAACCTCCCTTTGGTGAGAAGAACACACTGACCACCAATGAGGCCGGAGCAGCATTCTCTACCCAGAACTCTGGTTCCAGGACAATGAAGCCCATCCTCCTAAGGAAAAACATCCCCAGCCAAGAAAAACAGACAGGACCAGCACAGGTTTGGGTAGCAGGAAAGGAGACATGGATCACAGGAACCTTCTCAATGAGATGACATTGCACATGGAAGACCCCCAGGTGCATCGTGGAGTGGAAAAATCCACAGTATGCTCAATACCACAGCCGAGGAAAATGCCATTCCCACCAAGTTATCACTTGGAACCAAATTCACCCAGCACTGCAGCTGAAGGAAGAGAAAATAGGGGAAGGTATCCTGACCTGGAAGAATCTAAGCCCCCTTGGAGCTCCCAAGTTTGCCTGCTGAGGGAAGGCTGAAAGTCCCCCATCTCCCCTTCTCTACGATGGGTAACAGGCCTTAGGCCCCCACTGTCTGTGACACCATTTAAGTCTTAGACTTCCAACCCCGACGACCTACATACAGGTGAAGATTAAAGAGTTCCATGCTAAAGGCCTCATACTGTCCAGCGCCACCAACACAGACTGTAACAGGTGGCTGTGGCTTTGTAGAAATGGAAAGTAGAATCAAATTTGCTGTGGCAAAGGACGAGAGCTTGGAGGTGGAAGTACTTTCCGGGACAATGGAGGGGTTCTAAAATCGTCTGTGGTGATGGACACACAGCTCTGTGTGTGAGCTAAAAGCTAACAGGACACTTTTGATTAGTGAAACATATGGTACGGGAGTTACAGCTCAGCAACTGTTAAATCCTCCGAAACACAACACAACAGAAATTGGTGGCCATCCATAATCCGATGGCCTCCTCGGGGTTCCACAGGGAAAACCCACAAATGTGCTTCGGAGAGGCCCTCTATCCCAGAGGGCTGTGTGCTTCCGGGACGTCTGGTGTGCCATCAGATGCCTAACTGGTTGGGCTCCCACTGGCCCCAGGACCTCTTGGGATGTTTCTTCCCATTGCTGAACATACTGTCCCTAGGTCCATTTCTAGCATCATGGATTCTGCTGCTCCTTCAGACTGGGATGCCACCAGAATGAAGCATGCTCACTTCACCCACTGTCGCCAGCACTCAGCATGCCACTTGGCACCTCGTTAGCTCTTGCTAACTGAAATGTTGAGCTGGAATTACAAAGCCTAGTATGGCCACTTGGTTCTAGGTTGTGGCTCCACACTCCCTTCTAACCATGTGATCCTCAATTCCCATCCTTGGAGGAAGCCAGGAATTAGCAGGAATAATGGAAATGAGAAGTTTTTCATGAAGCATTAGCCCCACAGCTACCTGTCTCCCCAGAAGCCCGTCTTTCCAGCCACCAATGCCCAAGCTCTGCTGCCATTCTTGACATCTCCCCCTTCCCACAATCAGGCTGAGATGCTGCAGGGTACCCATCTGCCCTTCAGCCATTGTCATGCACTGAATAACCACCAGCTCCTGCCTCGATTATCCATGGTGGCTCTGGGGTCCTCATTTTTTTTTTTTTTAACTCTTGACCCCAGTACAGAAGCCAGAGCTGTCAAGTTAGAATTCAAGTCAGATCTTACCCCTCTAAAAGCTCTGGGCTCTCACGTCACCTCAAGTACAAACTGGCAACTCTTCAGCCACCATAGACAGCCCTCTCTCAGCTTCGTTCAAGCCTTCACACCCCACTTGCTTCCTTTGCTCTGGGTCCTCAGGCCTTCATGCCCTTATTAGACACACCAGGCAGGCGCTTGCCCACTCCCAGCACACTGGTGACCTAGACGTCCTCAAGCTCATTCTCTCACTTCTTTCAAAACCTTTCTGGCACTGGCTGCTAGGCTGAGTGGGCCCCCGTGTACACTGGTCAATGACAGACAGTATAGCCCCACAGAGGTAATTTTTAACTAGAGATCAGAGGCTTAATGTAAAACTTCAAGCTCTCAGTTATGAATATGCATGACCCTGAACAAGCTTCTTCACAACTTTGTTTTGCTTTGACACAGCATCTCATTGTGGAACTCTGACAAGCATGAAATCAGGCTGGCCTTGAACTCAGAAAGATCTGCTTGCCTCTGCCTCCCTACTATTGGGCTTAAAGGAGTGGCCTGCCCAGTCTTCTGGGCAAATTTCTTAACTTCTCTGTGCCCAGTTGCTGATATCTAAGATGGGGTGGTTTGTTCAGGCAGTTACTGTGAGGCGCAGAGGAATACAAGATGCCATTATTCCCGACTATTCCACTGAACATCCCTAGTGCCCAAACTTGTGGCTTGTCATTCTCCACAGTATCATTACCAAACAGGGCACATAGCTTGTTGGCTCCTCCTACAAGATGCTCCACCCCTATCCAAGTCAGAGTTCTCTGGGTCACAAACAGAGCAGTTGGTATTTGGAGCTGATTAACAAAGGTAACATTTAGTCAATATTTCCAGTAAGTGGATATTTACTAACCCCCGATAAGCTCCGGATTTCCCCTGCTTCCCTCTTTCTCTCCAGCCCACCTCACCCCTCAGAGAGCCTATAGAAATCTAGGGCTGCCCTGCACCCGCCTCACACAGCCCTAGGATGAACTTCCCCAGACTCCTCCGCCATCCTCTGACCTGGTCACCTTCCTGGGCTACCACTAAGTGACCAGGAGCTCTTCTGTCCTTCCTGTAGCTTCTCATCTTCTACATAAAACCCCCTGCTCGTGTCTTGAAGACTTCTGCACATCTTTCAAATGATCCCAACCCCTAGAGCCATCTTGCAGGACCACCATCTCTGCTCCAAGCACTGATATCTCAAGCACTGATATCTCATGGTCCCGCTGCTTCCTAAATCCATTTCTGCAGAAGGATTCTTCCAAGATGAGTGCAGTGAGGCTCTCCTCTGCTGGCCTGGCCTGCCTCCTCAAGAGGCTTCCTCTGTCCCAGCCACCCCCCTCACACAGTGCCAAGGCAGTCAATGACGGGCACACTGACCTCCCTTCTCCTCACCCCAAACTCTAGGCTCCTCCGCTTGCTCCACAAAGCCCTTCTCCCAGCTGGCTCCTAGCCTTGCCTCAGGCTCCTCAGGACATATCCACATACTCAAATAGGCCCCACCTCCTCCCTGCAGTCCACTTGCCCCCATGATGCCTCCAATCCCTGAAGGCCCTGTAACAGAAATATGGGTACCATTCCAACCCTCTTCTTGCTCATTCCTCCACAAAGCCTGCTTCCCGACTCTGCCCCACCACCCCCTCCACTACAGCCTCTGCTATTCCTACTACCATCTCTCCCTCAGACACTGGAACCCACGCCACTTGGCCACCGTCCACCACCAAGCTACCTGCCCCAGTTTACAGATCTATACCAGCTGCCCCAGCTACTTACAGCCCACTCACTCTCAAGGCCACCACTGAAAATTAAAGCCTTCACTGGACACGATGGTATGAAAACTGACACAGAATCCATCCATGGTCTCATGATTCTCACTCAAGAACCAGTCTATGATGAGAAAGGAAAAACAAACAAACAAACAAACAAAACACCCCACAAACCTGTTAAGGCCACAGGGCCAAACAAGGCACAGACATAAGAAGGGACCTGTGGTACAGGTTGGAGGTGGAATTTGACCAGGCATAGGCAGGATGGAAGAGTTCACTGTGGCTGACTCCCAAAGTACTTGAAGGACCAAGTGAGACTTGGGACTTTCTCAAGCATGAACTCTGGAGCCACACATCCTGCGGTTAGATCCCAGTCCTGCCTGGTAGTCACTGACCTCAGAAGGGTGACCTTAAGAGTTCCAACTGTGAACTGGGATCCTGTGTACCTTTTCCCAAGATCTGATATGAGAGCCACAAGAGGCTTTGCACACTCATTCACTCTTAGTACAGTGGCTGCTCTGTCCTTCTCTCCCTTCCAGGAGGGACATCCCCAGTCCCCCGGTATGACTCCCTAACCTCAGAGAGTACCCAGCTCCATGCACACCATGCTTTGTCCTAGTCACACATCTGTGATAAAGCTTCACTTAAAAGTAGGCAGAGTAGAAATTAATAACAATAACTAATAAGTAGAATTATAATATGCTATAATAAAAGGCATGCAAATGCTCTCTCTCCCTCTCTCAAAATATCTCATTGTACCGAGGTCTTGACAATCTCAGCATACAATTGGCGTGGCTAGGATGGCTATGAAGAATTGTGAACACCCACCAGTCAGCTGGCAGGCAATGGAGCATTTTGCCCAGAGGAGGTGCCACAAAGCCTCAGTGGCTGGTAGGACTTGATTTTGTTTGTACAGGATGCAGGGCTGGGCAGAGCGGCCAGTCCAGCTCTCAACTCTGTCCTTACCCTTCCTCACCTCCTGCCCTGAGCTAGCCTTACCCACTGGCCATAGCCCAGACCCACCCCCAGCAGCCATGAGATCCTAACACCACCCTTGATTTAGAGAAGCAGAGGCAGTTTCCCCAGCTGGATCTGGGAACTGGTACCTGGGAGGGGGGGTTGGGGGGGGGAAGCTCCCTCTGAGTATCTGATCTGAATACCATCCATCTCTCACAGCTGCAGAGCAAGGCCTGCCAGGAGTCACAGCAGATCCTGACACATGTCACCATTCCAGCATGTCACCATTGCTTTCTTCTCTACCCCTCACAGCTCTGCAGACTGCTGGTCACCCATTTTGCAGGGGAGGGCACTGTGTGGCCTCAGGTTGCAGGGTAAGTGAATGCCTGAACAGAAGCAAACTCAGGTGAGTGACATTCAAGACCCAGGACTTGCCCCAGAGTTAGAAATGTTCCTCATGATCAAATTTCCACATCCCATGGATGCATATTTTCCAAGTGTGAAGGACATTGTGTGCAATAGAAATGTTCAGAGGTACACTGTCCACACAGGGCCATGACACACAGGGCTTGCAGAACTGAATCTCTAAAGTCTAACAGCAGCGCCTGGTTCATGGCTGCCTTCCTGATGGCTTAGGACCTAGTGGTCTTTGGCACCTCAACCTCAGACTCCATTTGCAGTGTGCTCACAATATACTAAGTACACTGTTGCCTTGCTAGAAAGAGCCAAACCATGAACCACTTACTGGCTTTCAAACCAGTAAGGCTACACCACCACATCCTCCATTTAGCTGCTTGTCTACAACCCAAGGTCACTCAAGAAACAGCTAGCAGACTCCTGCCCTGGGCCAGATGTGGACAAGAACCAGACAGGCTTGTCTTTGTTCTCACATAACAGTATGGTGGGATGTACCTTACACTAATGTGGTGGGGTGTACCTTACACTAATGCAGTGGGGTGTACCTTACACTGTGGTGGGGTGAACCTAACACTAATGCTTGAGATAAGTGCATGGTCTGGAGGATCCAGGGAAGAATGCACAGGGCAGATCATTGCTGAGTGACATGGCCCTTACACCTAGCACTTTTTTCCATTCTCACCCGTTTGTGCCTCACAGCCACCCCACCCCCTTGACACCTCATCCAATTCTTCAGGGCTCTGGTATAAATACAGAGAACATAGTGCCCTGCTCACAAACATTTGGGCTCCCACTCTGTAAGTGGCCCCAAACTGGGCCACAATGAGGACAAGATGAGTCAGGCAGTGTCCCTGGAACACCCAATCCCACGGGGGTGGAGACGCATAAACAGACATCGCAATCCACAGTGATGGGTGGAAGCCTAGGGCTATGAAGGCCAGCAGCCAGCCTGGGATAGGGAGTGTTTTGGATATATTGAAAAAGAGGGCTCTGCCTGGGCCCAGGAGGAGCCACAGAAGTCACCAGGGAGGCAGGTGGGAAACCAGGAAAATGATGCAAAGTGGGGAAACCAGCCTGTGTAGACTCCAGAGAAGGAGGGGAACATGGGAAGGTGGGTAGGCCTGGAAAGGCAGATAGGGACTCAGTCATCCAGAAGGTCTTTTTCTGCCCAGTTCAGAGACTGGGGTCCTTTCCCTGAGAGCAGTGGGAAGCCCAAGTAATTGGTTGGTTTCTGGGGGGGGGGGAGACATAAACACCCACAGCTCTGTGGGGCAGGCTTAAGGTGATTATGAGGCCTGGGAGAATGAAGGTACCTCTACCTGGGATCCGAGTCAAGAGACCCTGGGTTCTAAGGCAGTCAAGGTAGTTGAGTGGAATGCTTGCCTAGAATGCACAGTTCCAAGTCCCTCGGATCCCCAGCTTTGCATAAAATTAGGCACGGTAGTTTATGTTCTAATCCATGCTGGAGGCAGGAAGATCAGAAGTTCATGGTAATTCTCAGCTTCATGTTCAAGGCAGCCTGGGATACATGAGACACTGCTTCAAAAAATAAAGACAAGGAACCGGGGAGATGGTTCATGGGTCAGGATCCATAGCTCTCCTGTAAAAGCTGGGCACTGCAGTGTCTGTGCACACACCTGTATGTGTGTGTGGGGGGGGGGGGGAGAAACAGGAAGATCTCTAAAGATCACTGGCCAACTAGTCTAGATATCTTACATACCTTTGGCCTTTACTCATTTGTGCACACACACACATGTGCACACACACACACACACACACACACACACACACACACAAATACACAATCTTTTAAAACTACAGAAACCATTCACACTTGGGTTTTAGTGGCCTACAGGGCAAGAAGGTGATAGGGAATAACTTCCAGCCCTCAATTCTGATGAGTAGGAGAAGGATCATGGAGCCCCGACTTTCAGCCATAACATGGTCAAGCAAACTGTTCTTTAAGGGCCAATGGCAAATATTTTAGGTTTGTAGGACATGCAACCCCTCATTCAAGGAAGACACAGATATCTGTGTCTGTGACCACGGAAGCACAGGACAAGAAACCTGTTCATTGTAGCCTCAAGCCAAAAATATCCAATTGCTTCACCCAATCATAAATTCAACAAAGCTAAGTGTATGTGTGTAACTTCTACAAAATGGGATAGTACTGTGCACTTAAAAGTGTAAGAGCCAGTGTGTGGAAAAATATAGATGAACGCCAAAAATTTAAGCTGAGTGCAAGAAGTTAGACACAAGCTATCACTGCATGTTTCTATTTATATGACCTTTCTAGAAAAAGCAGAACTGTAGAAACAGAAAGAAAAAAAAAATCAATGACCTGGAGTGGGGGTGGGGACTGCTTGCCAACGAGCAAAGGAAACCTGGGTTGTGGTACTGGTTGTACACTGTGTAAATCTGTAGATCTCACCAGGACGAGAATTTAAGAGGGTTGGTAAGTAAACTGCATTTTTAGAAAATATGCAGTGAGGGGTGTCGGGGTGCCCTCCAAAGGACGATGCCATCATACTTGGTCAGGGAGAGAAGAAGCAGGACACCCTTAGCAGGTATGGTACTGAAAGAGAGCTCTCCAGGGGAAGGACCAGAAGCCTCAGGCTCAGGGCTTCAGAGGGTGGTGGAGTGTCCCCTGGGAGACACTGGTTTCAGAAACTGGCCAGAACAGAACTCTGCCCTTCCTACCCTGTTGCTGACTCCACACGCTGCTCTCCACAGCTGTCAAAGGTCAGTGGGAAAAGCAGGCTTCTGAGGAAGCCCTTCTGGATGCCACTCTATCGCTGGGTGGCCTTAGTCAAATCGGTAGAGGATTCATGGTCGCAGAGTAAGGGAACAGCAAGCACAGAATGCCCCCCTCCCTATATCTTCGAGGAAGAAACTCATATGTGGGACAGGAACACATTTCCATCTTGGTGGCTTGTTATTCAGTGGCAGAGACTCACAGCTTTTCCATGAAAATGTTCATTTCAAACTCTGACCATGAAGCCTATGGCAGAGAAGATCACATTTGACTCATTCTCCACAGCTCCCAAGGCCAGTCCAGGGTAAGTGCTAACTACATACCTGCTGAATAAACAGGAGACTACAGATCCTACTGGCCATGCTCAGGACTCACTCCCTATCTGACCCCTCTCCTGGCCACTCTGCAGACTGTGATCTATCTCCCCTCACCACTGCAACCACAGTCCTCACCCAGCACCACCGCTGAGCTCCATGCAGTCAGCTGGGAGGAGGCAGTGTTCCCCACAGGGCCACTCAGCCCTCTCAAGCTCCTGTCCCAATGTCCACGAGTGCAGCCCACACATCTGTCTGCCACACAGAGCCCAGGGAAGGCAAGTAAGCGTGTCTTAGGCGCCCACACAGGCAAGGCTTAAGGGAAGAACAAAGGCTGGGGCAAAGGTCATCACACATCACAGTATCAGAGCCGGGATATCTTCTCAAGCTTCCCCGAAGCTTTCCTCCTATTTTTCCTCAGAGTCTCAGCAGCAGCTCTGAAGATACCGTTAGAAGACGCCTCATTCCCATAACCGGTGCCTCCCATAATCAACCCACCTTTGCCCACTGTGAGATTCATTTCATTGGAACAGATTTCAAGGTCAGAGGATGACTCAGTTTCTAGAGCAGAGAGGTGGGCAGCTAAGGACTGGGGCTGGAAGGCATGAGGTGGGGTCAGGGTGGTGTCTAGAGGTCTAGAACTCCTTGAGCCGTGCCAAGAAAGCAAGAAAACAAAGGAGCTTGTGTAAGACACAGCACCGAGGATGAACCACCTCCTCTGCGTAGATCTGCAGCTCCTCAGCCCACTCCACACTCCAGGCACAACCTGTTTCTCCTGCCTGCACCATGTCGTGGGCTCTGCTCCTCCATCCGCAGCACCATCTGCCAATCTCAGCTGTGAACACCCTCCTTACTCTGCATGCTCTCCATGGGACCCCATGGCATGCAAGAGACCTTCCCCTGTCCCACTGCCTGCCCATTAAGGCCTGTTCAGGGCTGTCTCATCAGTTCACCAGCCCAGAGCTTTTCCCGAGTCTCCCAAACAGCTGCCCTGGTTCCCCGCCCCCCATTATCCAGTGTGGGGTCACAGCCCTGCCCAATACAGGATAAATTCCAAGGCAGGCCCTATGGCCACATAGGTGGAAAGCAAACATCTGCAGAATGAAAACTGGAACAAATTGGGAAGCCGTCCTGGGGGCCTGGAGAAAGCCCCTGTAGTGGCCTGGCAGGTGATTCTGCTGTTCACTGATGCAGCTGTTCACACACATTTCCTAAGGGTCTGACAACAGATCATACTACTGCTGACAGGGAAGCTCCCAACAGCAAAGCTCAGGCTCGTTCTGTCGAGTCCATCCCCTAATAACCATGTTAGGTGGGTCTTGTCCTCCCATTTCACAGACACGCAGCCAAGGCTCATGGCTGGAGAATGTAGGCCTGGATCTGAACCCAAGTCAACTATGTCCATGTCCACAAGATTTACTGTGACCATGAGTGTTGGCCGAGACCTCAGTCTCTGGGGTGGAGTGGGTATATTGAGACAAACCCCACACATTCATCACATATCCAGTAAGAAGAGGGCCAGGTTCTTCAAGGACTGGGTTTCCAGACAGCTAATGCTGGTCCCCAAAGATGCTCACTTTGCTTCAACATTTCTTTCTTTTTTAAAGATGTATTTATTATATATACAGTTTTCTGACTGAATACCAGAAGAGGGCACCAGATCCCATTAGAGCTGGTTGTGAGCCACCATGTGGTTTCTGGGAATTGAACTCAGGACCTCTGCAAGAGCAACCAGTGTCTTAACCACTGAGCATCTCTCCAATCCCTCGCTTCAATATTTCTATCTACATAATGGAACAGTAAGGTCAGCTGACATCTAGGAATCTTGCCTTACTGCTGGAACATTCCAAGACCCTTGTCTTCCCTCCCCCGTGGCCTGATTTCCTCATCTGTAGAGTTGCTGGGGGCATAACTAATCCCAGAGACCCAGCACTGGAGCTTCCCAAAGCCACATCAACCTGAGCTTCCCGAAGCTGGATCTCTGGGAGTACATTCCTGCAGTGTTTCCATGGTGATGCTAAGGCCTAGAAAGGGGGCGGCAGTGTCTGGACCTGGAGGTGGCATATTGCCTGCTCCCCTCCCAGGAGATGCTCACTAGGTCTATGCCAGGGCAAAGTGGCCCTTTGACTTTGGGTATTCTCCCAAAGCCTGCCACTTCCACACAGCAGGTAAGACAGAGCCAAACCCCCAATCATCGGGAGCTGGCCGTGGTGCTGAAACCACACACTCTTCAGAGCAGGCTTGCTACCAGCTTGCCAGCTGAGCATCAGGAAGGGACTCAGAAAGTGTGGCTGACTGTTAGATCTTACACCAGTTTAGCTGATGAGAGTTCAGTTCCCTCAATAGGAATGCAGAGGCCCAGAGTGTCCGTTCTCACTGTCAGGTGGTAGCTTTTGGAAGGTGACATGAACAGGATGTTGACTCTTGTGCCCCCCCCCCGGGGGGGGGGTTCTGTCCCTCCATCTGGCATTCCTGTGAAATAATGTTCACAGAGAGGTGAAATTAGCTGCTCAAGATCACATAACTAGAGAAGTGGGGAGCAAGGTTCAGAGCAGCTACCCTTAAAAACCATCAAATCTATCTACCCCTCTCCAACCTCAGTTTCCAGTTAGGGAGTTCAAGTCAGGAAGGGACTGACTGACCACAATTCATCTAGAAAGTGTCCCAGAATAGGCCTCTTCAGGCCACTGCAAGCCAGGCTCGCCGGCACTGTGAGCAAGAATACCCCTCCCTCACACACCACCTATGCTGCTGGAGTCACAGGCTGGCAGCTCCCATAATGACAGTCTCTACCCTGATGGAAGGTCTTCTATCAAGATAAAGACAGGAGTGGCCTAGAGCTAGCACGTGTCAGTTGTGGCCAAGGGCTGGTGGCCACATGG
Organism: Phyllotis vaccarum; assembly: GCA_033318265.1. Classification (NCBI taxonomy): domain Eukaryota; kingdom Metazoa; phylum Chordata; class Mammalia; order Rodentia; family Cricetidae; genus Phyllotis; species Phyllotis vaccarum. The sequence continues at coordinate 183,553,626 of JARWLC010000001.1, read as the reverse complement.
TGCCTGTTAGCACCCTTGCTGGCAGGCATCTGAGCACCAGCAGAGGTGGGCCTGGGAGACCACAGTTGGGCTCCTTTAGATCCAGGCATGCACCAGGCTGAGCCCCTCCAGGCCCAGGCATGCAACTAGCTGGGCTCCTCCAGACCCAGGCATGTGCCAGGCTGGGCCCCTCCAGACCCAGGCATGTGCCAGGCTGGGCTCCTCCAGACCCAAGCATGTGCCAGGCTGGGCCCCTCCAGTCCCTGGCATGCTGCCCCCAAACTGATCTTGTTACTAATTCTCTGGTGAGTGGAGAGTATGCTCACACACATGCACACAGATGTGGTTCAAATTCACTGGACAGGGAGGTGGGGACTCCTGGTATCCAATTTTCACTTTGAGGAGGTGTAGCCTTGGGGTCCAGAAAGAATGGGGACCCATGTAGGCATTAAATGGGGGAGGGTATAAAATCAGCTCCTTCTCAGCTGTGTGACTATGAGTAAATCAAGGACAATTGTCACCTCTATATCAGGACTCCTAGGCCTAGTGTGAGGAGCACAAGAGCATGGGATTGGGCCATTTAAATCAGTAGCTACCCAGTGAGTGGTTTCAACAAGGAATGCCATGACCAATTCCACCCCCAAGCCACAGCTATCATAGTCAGGATATCTGCAATAGCTGACTCTCCAGGCTGTCTCTCCAAGTGCCTGTGAGAGTCGGAGAGGAAGCTGCAGCTCCTTCCCCAAGAACTAAACTTCTTGTTTATTTACTTATTTATTTTTATGTGCACTGGTGTTTTGCCTCTCTCTCTCTCTCTCTCTCTCTCTCTCTCTCTTTCTCTCTCTCTCTCGTGTGTGTGTGTGTGTGTGTGTGTGTGTGTGTGTGTGTGTGTATGTGTGTGTATGTGTGTGTGTGTGTGTGTGTGCGCGCACGGCTGTGTAAATGTTGGATCCCTTGGAACTGTAGTTACAGACAGGTATCAGCTGCTATTGTGAGTGCTGGGAATTGAACCCGGGTCCTCTGGAAGAGCAGCCAGTGCTTTCAATTACTGTGCCATCTCTCGAGCCCCCTAAACTTCTTAGTGAGATTCAGGAGGCTTGATTTCTAGGCCGTGTCCCTCACCCTCCCTCAACACCTTGCCTCCAATTGCCTCCCCCTCACCTTTCCTTGAATAGGCCAGCTCATGTTAGGTCCTTGGTGCTACCACAGCCTCACTTTTCCCAGTGGCCACACAACTGGTTCTTCATTCTCTAGCTTCACCTGTGTTTCCCCAGGTGCAAGGCCTTCCCTGACTGCCTGGAGTCTAAAGCATCCATTATCACACATTAATTTTGGCTTTAGGTCTCTGCCTAAAACAGCCCTGCCAGCAGTTGGAACAACTGTATGCCTCTCAGGCTACAAACGCTGTCACAAGCCCCTCTGCCCATGAAGTCCTAGGTATAACATCTGACCTCTGGGACAGATAACACAGTCTGAGCCCCTTTCTTCCAGTTGGCGGCTTCCATCCATGCCCCGCCCAGCGCTGACCCATTTTTGGAGCTCAGATGGTTGCTCCCTGAGGGACCCAATCCCATAGATTATAACTGATTCTACTGAGGGGGGTGGCTGCTGGCGCCCATGTACTCTGTGGACATTAACCAACATCACTGGGACTGAGATGTCACCGGGCCTTTGGTGGGAGCTGGGCCTGGCCTTCAAGGCTTGGGAAGCTGCCAAGTTGAGGCCTCCAGCCCCCTTTTCTGGACAGGTTCCTAGCCTGACATCCTCACCTGTCGATCTCATCTATCCCCTTAGCTCAATCCAAAGAGTGGGGCCATCTTTCTCTGTAGAAACCCCACAGCTTCCCTCGGTGCAGAGCCACACTGCACTCAACTCTATCAAAGAGGAACCTGAGGCTCACAGAGGAGTGACTTGCTCCAAACACAGAAAGACTGTGGGGGCTCCTGGCCCTCTTTGTGAGGAGATCCTGCTCCAGAAAGAGGGCAGGGAAAACTGCCAAGGCCAGGAGCACTCTCCTGGCTACTATGCAGGTGCTCCCATCATTCCCTGGACCTCAGAGGTCTATTTTCCAGCCAGAGACTCCTGAGGAAATAACCCTCTTGACCCTGATGCTCTGACCCAAGTGTTCTGTCTCTGCCTGCACTCAATGAAAGAAACTAGATCAGATGAGGTATCGACAAGGAGCTGAGCCTGCCGACTGCCACAGTGCCCATCAAGTTCCGAGGACAATGTACCTGCAGCTTCAGGAAATCTGGAAGGGTGGAGTGGGAGAATGGGCCAGCTCCTCCACAGACTGGGTGGCTCAAGAAAGTCTATTTTTCCTTTTCTGCCAACCCCTCATTTCCTAAGTGCTTGTTTATGAACCATAGTAGACTGACCCGAGTGCAGGGCTCTGAGACAGACAGCCTCAGACGACACTCACCCTCTCCTGCTGGGACAGAGTGGCTTCTAGTCAAGGGCTGGTTCCTCATCTCTAACCTATGAACATAGGAAGTGGTTCCACTATGAAAGGTGACTATGAGTCCCATGCAAGTGAGGCCCTCACACCTGGATACAATGTGTACTGGACAAGACCCAGGAGTTCTTGTTGGGGGTCGAAGGGTAGAACAGTCATCAAGACACATGACTCTGAGCTCCTGGCTTGGGGTACACAAAGCTGTGAGGATCATGTTGTGATTTGTGTCGAAGGGGCCTGGGACAGAGAGAACCACAGGTCAGAGAAGATTCCTTTGAAGACTCCTGTGACTGGACATGCCTCGATAAGTGTCAACGAACCCAAAGAGAGAGGCTTGTAGCCCTGGAGGAGGGAACTGGGCCTCAGTTCCACTCTCTAAACCACAGCAATGGGAGTGCCCCGCTCTCCACTCTCCTCAGAGGAAGACAGACTGGCTGTCTACTTCAGACAGGGCCTAGGGAGGTGAGAGGGGCTCAGGGCCCACCCTGCTGAGAGTGACCTTGGCTGTGTCTCTTCCCCTCTTCCCCTGGGGGTGACTCAATACTACCAGGGTGCCTGACTCACCCCTCCAGTGACAGCTACTTATGCCACCCCCTCCACCTCCCAGCCCCAGTAATGGAGCTCTTCAGCTCATACCCAACCCCTTTCTCAGCAGCTTCCAGACGGTCACCATGGCCTGTCCTCCCAGAAGCCCAGGTCCCTCCTGAGAGCCAGCAAGGGGTCCTTTCTGAGATGCAACCTCTCTTTTCTCTACTTGGCCCTGTGCCAGCAACTCACACCAACCTCTGGTGGAGCTATTTCTTTCTTTGGATGGCCAAGGTACAAGCCAGCAAGCCCTGGCCTAGGTGGCTGTGTGTCCAGAGACACGGGTATGATGGCTTATAAGGAATCTTCAGTGGCTTCCTCCACAAGCCACCATGTTCCTGCCATCTCATGTCCCAGGGATGGTGAATCACATGGCCCCTGCACCCTGGGAACAGTCATGTGAAGTGAATCACAAGACAGAGCTGGGAGCCCCGGCCCAGTTCTCAAGTATGTGTGGGTGCTCCAGGGACACCCCACTTTTATCTTGTCCTCACTTTCAGAACAGGCAAATTTCCTGAGGCAGGGGCAGTATGCACACACTGGTGGATAGCTAAAGCAGGGAAGTGACATCAAGACTCCAATCTGGGGCTCTGTTTCCTGAACAATTTTGGGAATTAGATCTGCTTGTGTTTATGAAGCAGGAAGTGGTATTTACAATGGCAGCCAACAACAAATATGCTAAATGGGACACTCTTGTCTACTCCAGACTCCCCTCCTCTGCTTTGGTCCATCTCTCAACTGCCCCCCCCCCCTGCTTCCTCCACTCAGCCAGGAATCTGGTCAGTCGGGGTCTCTAGAGACTATCCCATCTGCTAGTCACTTTCTGACACCTTTGCCAGGACTGTGGATCCCAGGCAAAGGCTATCAGTGGGGTTCCAACTCTCTCTGCTCTTCTGCAGTTCACCTCAGGCACTCGCTGATGTCCCCAACCGGCATCGGTGCATAGCACATCCTGCTGCCTACATTCCCTAACCCAGTGGTCAGACAGAGCCTACTGAAACACCCCTCAGACCCTTCAAAGTTCCCATTCTAAGGTAGTCTGCAGAACTCCAGAGGCCTTCTCGCCTCTTTACCTGAGCAGCTGTTGCATGTTTTTCAGAGTTTAGCACAAATGACTCTTCCCAGGCATGATTTCCCAACCCCTGCCTAAGTCAGGGGTTCCTTTGTTTGCCTAGTTGTATGTAATAACCACCTAGGCTGGTGGTTTCTGACAGCAGAGGTCAGGCTACCCAGGGCCTTGCACACAGCTAACACCCAATATATGTTTACGAAATGAATGACTGGTGGCTTTTTTTTTTTTTTTTTTTTACTATCGTTCTAGCAGCTTCCAGATGGGCCTCCCTGCCACCCCCTGTTACTCATGGCTGGGTCCCCGCCAGCAGACAAGGCTCCCCACACATGTCCAGCTCTAGTGTGCCACACAGCCTGAGGAGCTTCCCTGGCAGCCCCGTCCCACCCCAGAGCATCCTGGACAGTCAGGGACCCTGAGGATCAGAGACATAAGCTGATGGCCCACACACCTACAGACCACTGAGACCCCCAGCCCTTTCTTCCCCACCTCCCCTTTCCTCTCAGGGCCTCAGCCTCCTCTATGGACAAGCCAAGCCCCATACCTTCCTAATACAATGGTGAGATAAAAGAAGATAGGAAGGGAACCCACTGAATGGAGTCCCAGCACCCCTAAATCCTAGCCCAGGTGGCAGATAACAACCAGCCTGATAGCAAGGTCACAGAGAGGGGGCTCCTCTGCTGAGCATCATGGGGGATTCCTCTGCTGAGCATCCCCGGGGGGGGGGCTCCTCTGCTGAGCATCCTGGGGTGGGGCTCCTCTGCTGAGCAGAGTTCTTAAAGCTGCTATGGCCTGCAACCCTAAGTACTCAACACAATGGGGGCTGTGGGTGGTGGCGACCCAGGTAGAGAGCCCATCTTGGCTGCTGCCACCTTAGAGCCACCTCCATTTTACCTGGCCCTCTGTTCCCTCCTCCCCTGTGTCGGCACTTGATCCAGCAACCCCTGCCCCCACCACAGCTTCTCTCCTCTTCAGCATGGCGCTAGGGTGGTCATGCCATTTGAAGGGCTTTCTGGATGGATAGATGTTGCCAGAACCCTTGCCAGTTCTAGCTCTGCCTCAGGGTTGGATCAAGATATACCTCCAGGAGGCTTGTAAGCCAGCCTGGGGTTATGTCTACCCTTTGTTCCTTGCCCAAGTAACACATTGCTAAGCAACATCTTCTAGCTTGTGAAATGGACTTGGTGCCCCCAATGGGATGCAATACATTACATCTTACTCTCAGTCCCCTAGAATGAATCTTCCTTTAAGAAAAAAAAAAAAGTGTGCATGTGGATGGGGGTGGGGATAGATACAATCTTGGTTGCCATCTTCAGAAACACCTCTCACCTCCTTTAAGGCAGAGTCTTTCATTGGCTAGGAGCTCACCAATGAGGCTACACTAGTTAGCCAGAAATCCTTCTTCCTGTATCTCTCCAGCACTGGGTTGCAAGTGTGCTCCACACCCAGCATTTTAAAATGGGTTCTGGGGTTTCAGTTCAGGTCCTTGCATGCAGAGGGCAAGACTTTTCCAACCGAGCCATCTCTCCAGTCCCTTCTCTCTTTTCACTCCCAAGTTCAGAAGCGTCCAATAGCTAAGCTGCCAGAAAGAGGTAGTGTGGGCAGAGATAGATACTGGGTACAAATGGGGGCCATGCTTCAGGGTCCCCAGGGAGAAGAGGAGAGAGAGCAAGGAATCACAAGCCAAGCCAGCCTCTGTGGGACATAAAGCCTTGAATTCATAGCACGTCCAATGAGAGCCAGGCCAGCAGGGCAGATTGATAATGGAGCCTCCGTTGAAGAAGATGGCCCCTTGCTCTCCTTCCCCAGGGACAGTGGGACCAAGTTCTACTCCAGTCCTATCCACATGCCACATGCTACATACTAGGGGTCACTTGTCCCCAGACGCTGGTATAGTAGCCACTATTCTACTCATTGGGAAAAGGGCATAAATAAAATACATGCGAGTGACATTTGAACTCAGGCCAAGCACTATGCAAGAAGATCCCTGTGGGTGTGAGAGGCAGTGAGTCCAGGGTAGGGTGACAAACCTGTGCAAATATCATGAAAGTTGGTGGAAGGTTCCAACATGGGGAGTCAACAGTTGTCAGCTGGGTGACCTTGGTGACCAGAAACTTGTCTGAATTGATGGGCATAGAGAGATACCTGAGGGTTAAGGGTGGGGTGGTGGGAAAAAGAGAATAAGGTAGTGGGAGTGTGAAGCTCAGGGCAACATACACAAGTTGTTCTACAGATACAGGAAGAGCTCAGGACCTTAAATCTTGTAAAAATACTTGGCACCTAGAGGGGGAGAATGGCCCCGGCGCAGGCATGAGTTGCTCTTCCAAATAAGAGCTTGCAAAGTGCCCTCCCTTTTTCTCCTGCATTCACTCTGACTTCACTTGTCAGATCCTGTAGACCTTTTGTGTCCCACCCCAAAGTTAGCCTTACTAACTCAGGGTGGCAGCTCAAGTCCAACATAGGAATTTATTTCGTCTGGGAAATAAGGTCCTACAAACAGTCTGGGAAGGCTTCCCAGAAGAGTCAGCTCAAAGGTAGAGAGAAAGGGATCCTAAGTGCTCTGGGCTAGGAGGAAGAAGGCAGCATGTCAGCATCCTCGATAAAGCAGATAACTTTCACAGGGCATGCTAGCAGGCAGGGCACAGCAGCATGATGGCTATGCTCCATACTCAGTCTGGGCCAGACACTTGAGCTATCTCCATACACACACACACACACACACACACACACACACACACACACACACACACACACACACACACACACACACACACATCGTGTATACACTGTTCTGCCTGCATGTAAGCCTATAGGCCAGAAGAGGGCACAAGATCTTACTACAGGTGGTTGTGAGCCACCATGTGGTTGTTAGGAATTGAACTCAGGACTTCTGGAAGAGCAGTCACTGTTCTTAACCCCTCAGCCACCTCTTTAACTCCTACTTATTGCTCTTAACAGCTCTAGGAGGCACAAGCAAAGTGAGTCGGCAGCCTCAGAGCCACTTGTTCAGGTCCCCCAGGCTTATGGCTTCCACCAGACGGAGCACACAGGAGCCAGCTAAGGGTTCAAATCAGGAAATAATGCTAAATGATCTGTTCTGGAAAGATGTTTGCCCACAGAGAAAGACTGAGACCCCCTGCCTCAGTCTCCCCTCAAGAACCTAGGGCCTCAGCTCCAAAACCTTAGCTCTGTAGGGGTGAGGCAAGGCTTGGCAAGGCTCCTTCCCACCCACCCCAGGGGCTCAGGCAGCAGCTCCAACCTGCAGCTTTAATTAAAAGGCCTTTTCAAACCATTAACAGCAATAATAATAAAATTCCAAATAGGACCCAATAAAGCAGCAGACTGCAGGAGAATTAAAAATGAGTACCTGGTGTTCCAACACCCCCAGGGGGCAATTGGCTCTGAGGGAGGTGTGATTTTCACCTTCAGTAGACTTGTCAGTCCCAGACACTGCAGGAGCCTGAGGAGAGCTGGGGGTCTCTTCAGCAGGTGGATACTGGATGTAGGAATCTCCGACCTCCCAGACCATGTATCTCACTAACCAGTAACACCTCCTCCCCCAGAGCTCAGTGGACCTCCTTTCCGTCTCCACCCAGGCCTGATTTTGATTTAGGTCACCTTTACAACCCTAAAAATAGCTCCTCCTTAGTGGAGTCTCCATGTCCACCTGGGCCCTTGCAAACTGTGCTCCACAGTGGGCACTCTACAATGTAAAACAAACCCAACCACCACCCCAAGACCTTAGTCCTCAGGGCCACCAGTATGCCACCTTCCTCCATACCCTCTCACCCCAGGGCCTTTGCACAGCCCACACTGGTTTCAGTCAGACTCAGTGATGCACAGTGCCTGATACACAGTAACTGCTCTCAAACAGAGCTTGCTGAACTACCCAGCCAACACAATCTTCCAGCTGTCCTGCCTCCCTCAGTCACCCCTCCCAGACATCTAGTTCCCTATGGGTAGAGAGTGTTGCAGTAGCTTCCCAACCTCCTGGGTTTGCTGATGGTGATACCCCACTAAGGCAGGTCTCCAAAGATAGAACCCAGGAGCCATGTCTTAACTCCATACTGTGGGAATGGCAGAAGCCGGCCCCTAGCATTTTCTAGCTACATTTTCTTCTATTTGGCAAACACCTGTCCATACCTCCGAAGCACTAAGCTAAGTATGTAAGCAGATTGACAGCAGCCATGACCTGTAGAGGCTAGCAGGGGGAGCCAGGCAGGTACTGCAGTGAGATGGCCAGGAGGAGAAAGCAGAGATGTAGGGCGATAAGTGATCCAAACAGGCACCAAATCCTACCTCGCCATGTACAAACTGTGTGGCCATGGTAACAGGTCCCACCTCTATGAGCCTCAGTTTCCTAAGACCTAGCATAAGTGGGGGTGGGGGCTGGCTGGTGTAAGGAGGACAGGAAAGAGTGTAGCTTTCCAGACAAGGTTTGTGAAAGAAGACAGCACAGGACCATGCCCGGAATAATCCACGGGAGGCACAGAGGAGCTGGCTGAGCAGAGGAAAAGTTAGGAGGAGATGCTCCTACTGGTGTAGTGGCTAGAAGTGGGTGCAGGGCATGCTCACCACCTCAGCCCTGGAGATAGCAGTTAGAAATGTTGTTCTTTAGAGTTTTAAACAAACCCTTTGGCTAGTGAGCAGTGGAGTGCTTCTCTAGCATCCATGAACTCCATCTCCACCCCTCCTTAGACCTTCATTAAGTTCTTGGTATTAAAAGTTCCAGGCTTTCGGAGAGCGAGCACTATACTCACACAAGACACTGTGAGCCAGGGGAGCAGGCTTCCTCGATGGTCAGCTAACCCTGGCATATTCATGCCTTGGGGCCCCACCTTCATCCTCTAAGAACCCCAAGGTGGGATCAGAATGGAACACGGCCAGACACTCAGAGCCCCCACACCTTCCCTAACTGACCAGGCAGAACAAAGGTTTATAGTCCTTCCAGTCAGATGCAGTGTTTCTCTTGGGGTGCAGGAGCAGCCAGACAGACCACCGTTTCTATCTCCAAGAGTGCTGGAATTTGCTCCTGGAGGAAGGAAGTCCTATCTGGAGCTGCTTCTTTGAAGTTCCATGAATATACATGGTGGCAGGCAGGCTTTTGAGATGCTAACAAGCTGACTTAGCTGGAGAAATTGGAGTCATCAGTTTTGGGGGCCCTACCTGAGGAGTGACTGGAGTGGGGAGGAGGTACTAGAGTGACCAGAGACCCAGTGACTCAGCTTCGATCCCCCAGCTTCAATGTTCTCACTTCAACGTTTTTTAGCTGGCCACAGGGTACACACGCGGGCACTCAATACATGCCATTACCTATCTGCAGACGCTCAGGGCAGAAAGGCTGGGCATCCATCTTAATCTGCCTCGTCCACACTGCTTTGTGTCCTCTGGACTTCCATTTCCCCAGGCACAAACAACACGGAGCCTTGGACTATGAAAGAACAGTCCTTGCTGCAGCTGAGCCCTGAGTGGGTGAGCCAGACTGTGAGGTAGCACCTCCGCCTAGCACATGACCCTGGGTTCTATCCTTGACATAGCAAGACAGAAAAAAGAAAGCATGAGCTGGGTGTGTGCTGAACATAATATGGAAGGTAAGCTGCAGAGGGGTGGGGCCACAGCTGTCTAGGGGAGGGTCTTGGAGACCCACCCACTTGTGGGAGAAGGCAAGGCTGAGAAGACTTCAACACTTACAGTGCGATGGGCCAGCCCCTTATGGACCCACCTTGTCTACATGAAAAGGAAATGTGATATCACCATGGCTCTGCAGTTTCCAAGCACCTCTTGTAGTCACTTCAGCTCCTCCATTCCCTAGGCTCCACCTTCTTCAGCACCGGGGGTGCTCTGAATGAAAATGACCCCCATAAATCTCTTGTGAATACCTGGTCCCCAGCTGGTGAGCTGTTTGGGAAGGATTAGGGAGGCGGTGTGGTCTTGCTGGAGGAGGTGTGTCAAGGGCTTTGAGGTTTCAAAAGATCATCCCCAGAGTTCTCTCTGACTTGACTTGCAGAGCCAGAAAGTAGCTCTCAGCTCTCTCCGCCTCCATGCCTTTGTTACACCATCTGAAACCACAGGCCAATTAAATGCTTTCTTCTGTTAGTCGCCTGGTCATAGTGTCTTGTCATAGCAATAGAAATGTGGCTAAGGCAGCACCCCTAAAATGTCAGGCAGAATCAGGCCGGTGCCCCCCACCGCCAGCGGCCTTAACATTCACTGTTCTGTCCGAACTGTGCTCTAGTCCAAGTCTTTAAAGACTGGCTCCTATGTCTTCAGGCTTTGGCTCAAATGTCACCCCTTCCTCCAGGTGGACCCTTCCTAACCTGCTGCTGCCACAGCCTTTATTCTGGCCACAGTTACAGTGTGCAAACATGCGTGCGTGTGCGTATGTAGGAGGGGGCCCTGGTACATGTGGTGGTCAGAGGGTGACACTGGGTGTCCTCCTCACCAGTTCATCATCTAGTATTTTTTTGCTTGTGGGTTTTTGTTGTTGTTTTTTTGTTTGGTGTTTGAGACAGTCTCTCAGGGAACCTAGAGTTCATCGATTTGCTTAGACTAACAAGTCAACGAATTCCAGGGATTATCTGACTCCAGGCCTGTCCCCAGCCCTGGTTTTGGAGGATTTTTGTTTTGGTTTTCCTTTTCAGATACACCACTGTGCTTATCATTTCAAATGGATGCAGGAGATTCAACCCAAATCCACCTGCCTGCCTCGCTGGCACTTTAATCCACAAAAGCATTTCCTTAGCCCAATTATTTCCGCTCCTTCTTTTCCTGGAGCTCCCTAAGGACAGGGACATCTGGCTTGGGGCACACAGTAGGTGTCAATGAAAACCTATGTGTGCCTATGAATAGGAGAGCAGAGCCCAGGTCTCTGCTGCCAAGGAAACCCTCTTCCCTGTGCCCTCTCCCCAGGGACAGGCAGGCAGGGGTCCAGCAGCCCAAGTGCCCCCGCCTGCCTCCTATGTTACCCAGACTATATCTAATCACTACAACTCTGGAGCAAAGTAACGTAAAGAGGCAGATTAATGTCATGTTGGCCCCTGTCCTTCCTTGGTCTTGGGGTGCTGGAGGAAGGGGAAATGGTGGTGCAGGGAAAGCTTTAAAGGGGCTGAGGGACCAAGCTGAGGGTTTGAACTATTCTCCTGAACCCTAAGGGCATGGTTCAATACAAAGGACACTGAATGGACCCTGGCCAGATGCACTAGTGTGTTGACACTGGATGTCAGACCCGCTTACTAGTCATGAGGTAGATGTGATCATCCCCACAGGTAGAGGAGGAGCCTGGGGCCAGGGAACTGGACTGCCAGCCAAACTGTGCTAGCTCTCCCACAGGCCTGACCTTGTGAGGGAATCAGGGCCGGGTTCCGGCTGCCCCCACTCCAGCTTGGGTTGGTATCACAGCAATAACAGGTGATGACAGAAATGTCATACAAGAACAGTGACAATAATTAATGCTGCTGTCTGTGAAGACAATAAGTCTGGAGGCTGGCACTAGTGAGGTAAGTCCAATACATGGCCATTTTACAAGAAAGGAAGAAAGAACTGGCTGAGGTCACACAGTGGACAAGCAGCTCTGATGCCAGACACCGGACACTCCAACTGCCTCATGTTCTCGTGTCCTTTGTCACAAAGCCTAGTGGCCTGCCTGTTCTGTCAGGTGCCTCGGCCTCTCTAAAGGTGATCTCTGGAGGAGAAGCACATGCCTTAATCGTCACGGGTTCTTGTTTTTCAGATTTTTAGGGGCAGGGTCTCATGATAGCCCAGGCTAACCTGAAATTAACTTTAGAGCCCAGGCTAGTCTGAACTCACAGTGATCCTCAGCCCACAGCCTCTGAATGCTGAGATTACAAGTATAAGTCATCACATGTACCTCTCATCATTCTTTTCCTATTACAAAAGCAATATATACTCAGAGAAGGAAACAGAAAGGCACTTGGAAAATGAGATTATCCCTCAGGGTGAGGACCTGGTGTGCGTCCTTTCTAGCCTTTTTATTTTTTACCTAGATCACCAAGCAGACACTGCTTTTGTACATGCCGGAATGTCTGGCCTGCAACACCCTGTATCGCCTTTAACCCTCACTACAAGCCAATGACACATTAAAGTCCCCAAACAAACACAGAGCAGGTTCAGACAGGGAAGGGAAGGGGTCTCTGGTTACTCTGCAGGCAATGCTAACGATTCTGCCAAGTTCCAGCTTACAGTTCTTTGCCCACAATAGCTAGACCTATCGTCTGAATTCCTAGAGGTGAAGATGTCAGCCCAACCCAATCCACAGTTTGAAGCTTTAAGATAAACAGAGCAAAGAGCATCTCAATTTAAACCCCTGCCACAGGGTCAGGCAGGCCAATTTCCCCATATCCTGTGTGTGCTGGACTATGCCATGGTGCATGTTAGTTAGCAAGGGAATAATTGCTCCTTCCAAGGGCATTTGTTTCATTTTGCTATGTGGTTTTTTCACCTCTATGGGAATCTGTGGCCCAATCTGTCAGGGTCCAGTGTCCTGCCAGCTGGAGGCCCTGCTCTTGTGTCTTAGGACAGGAGACCTAGAAGGAGCTGAGTGACCAAGTTAAATGACCCACCTAGCCACCTGACACCTTGGCTACTCTGCCACACTGTGCACTCTGACTTAGAAACAAGCAGAACCTGGACACAGAACACCCTGAAATGTAGGTGACCCCTACCCTACTCAAGAAATAGAGAAACTGAGTCAGGAAGTGCCTCCACTTGTGATCTTGACATTGTCTCTCTATCCCTGAACCACACTTAATTAATGTGTGAAAATTTGTAAGTTATAAATCTTTAAATTTGAGGAATTACATATTCATGTAAGAAGGATGAAGAAATGATACAAAATAAACCATTTATCCCTTTGTTCACATCCAGTGACCAAGAAGACCTTGAAAGTGGCCAGAGAAAGAAGCAGGGTGGCCGTGAGGAGTAGAGATAAGGGCAGCAGATACCTGGCAACCAGCACGAGGCCCTGTGATGAGATAAAAAAGCACCGAGAGAAACCCCTGCCAATTTAGACTTCCACGACCCGTAAACAACACTGAAACATAAAGCAAAATAGCGGCTATTTTAGACTTTAAAAAAAAAAAATGCAGACACCCATCAGCAGTAGATCCACAGTATAAGGAATGCTAAAACCCTTCATGCTGATGGGCCAGAGAAGATGTAGCTTCATACGAAGAAGAAAAGGGCTTGGATGCGGCGGCCACATGAGCTACTGAAGCATTATCGTCCTCATCACTTAAACCTTAAACGATAAATTTGACAAATTTGATAAATTTGATGAGCGGTAAATTTGGACAAGAACATGAAGAGCAGCTGGGCACTGTGGCTCATGCCTATAATCCCAGTCCTCAGGGCTGACACAGCAATAGCTGCAGCTCCAAGCCAGCCTGGACTACAATGAAAGACAGTCTCCAAAAAGCCCCAAGAATAGCAATAGTAAGGATGGCACAACAATGACATAGTGTGATTATAATACACATAAAAGTAAAATGCATAACAAGATAACGCGCAATTGAGAGAGAAATAGAGGAAGATTCTTCCGTATTCTACAAGGATATGGGAAACAATATGATGTGTCTTGAAAGTAGGCTGTGACATGAAAAATGTACACCATACATCATACAGCAAACCAGTAAGAAAGTGCTATCTAGTCACATAAAGATAAACAGAATGATAAAAATATTTAATTAACTCTAGAGAAGGCAGGGAAATGGGAAATACATCAAAGACTTACACTTAATGATATCGGCAATCACATTAAATATAAATTGTCTAACTGTTCCAAGTAAAAGGCAAAGATTCTCAGATTAGAGTTTTGCTTTTGTTCCAAAGATCCAGTTATACACTGCATTTAAGAAATGTACTATAGCTGTGTGTAGTGAGACACCCCGTAACCCCAGCACTCAGGAAGCTGAAGCAGGAGAACGGATGTTCATGGTCAGCCTGAACTACACCATGAGGCACCCATTTCAAAGATTAAAAAAATAGCAAAGCAGAAATACATTTCAATTATAAAAACAACAATGTCAAATGGGCCAGAAAAGATGGCTCAGCAGGTAAATGCTCCTGTCTCCAACCCTGACCAAACCTGAGAGTTCAATTCCTGGGTCCCACATGGTAGAAGAACAGTCTGTTCCCCTGGATTGTTCTCTAAGCTCTAAGTATATATAGTTATATGTGTGCGCATGTGCACACAACTATGTACACACATGCACATGTGTACACAAATGTACACAATGGTGAGACACACACAAATACGAGAGAAAAAGGTTTATTTAAAAAATACAAGTTGAGCTAGGTGTAGAGGCAGGCAGATCTCTGTGAGTTCAAGCTCAGCCTGGTCTACATACCAAATTCCAAGACAAAGAGAGCTATATAATGAGATCTGGCCTCAAAACCAAACAAGTTAAGAGCGGGAAGGGACAGGGTGTGTCAACACTGCAGGTTAGTTACATCAGAAAAGGTACAGTTCAGGGATAAAGTCGTGTTATGATGACAAAGAGCTCAATCCATTAAGAGAAATAATATTTCCAAATATTTATGCATTTAAAAGAAAAGCTTTAGAATACACAAAGCCAAAAGTGCTTGGGATTTGGAGAGACATCTCAGTGGGTAAGAGGATTTACTGTGCAAGCATGAAGACCTGAGTTCCAAACTACACATAAAAAAGCTGGTCACAGGCACAAGGCTGCCATTGTAATTCCAGACAGGAGGATCATGGGAGCTTTCCAGCTGTCAGCCCAGCTCCATATGTAATGAATGTTTTTGTCTCAAAGGAATAAATACAGGATGCCCAAGATCCTCCTCTGGCCTCTGGGCACCTACTCAGGTACTTACATCAGTGCACTCACACACACACACACACACACACACACACACACACACACACGAACCAGGGAAGGGGGGCTTGGGATGCAAGGTGAAGGAGACAAACCCTAATTAGGGTTGGAAATTTCCATATTTCTTCTTTGCAGTAATTAATAAAGTTAGTGAACAGAAAACAAAGGGTGGTATGAAAGACTTTAGCAGTACACTCTCAACTATCTTGGCCTAAGTGACATTTCTAGAACAGTCTGTTCACTGACAGCAGACTATATATTCTTTTCATGGAACATTTGCAGAAGTAGGCCATATTCTGTGCTATTAAACAAGCTTTAATGTATTTGTAAAGATTCAAGTCATACAATAAAGCATTTGATCACAACGGAATGAAATTAGAGCTTCTACAGAAAGATCGCTGGAAATCCTCAGTTTTGGGGACTAAACACCACACTCCCAACTCACTCCAGGGGCCAAACGGGAAACCAGAAGGGAAAAGCCACATTATCTTGAACTGAATAAAACGAAAACATACCAATCAAAAAGGGTGGGATAGGACCAGCGACCCAGTGGCTGTGGCTGTGTGCTGCTCTAACTAAGGGCCAGAGATTAGTTCCCAGAACCCACGATAGATCTCCTGTAACTCCAACCCCTGAGGAATACAACAGCCTCCTCTTTTGGCCACCAAAGGAACCTCTTACACAGAAAACACATGTGGATACACAGTTTTAAAATATGCTTTTGTGTATGGAATATACAAGCAGTCTTTAGGGGAAGCTTTACAGGACAAAACGTCCAAGTACCTGAAAATAAAAACATTTAAAATCAGGGGCTCTAGCTGTCCCCTTAAAATAGTAGAAAACGAACAAATTAAACTTGAACTAAGTAAAAGAAAGGAAATAACAGACATCAGAACAGAAATCAATAAAAGAGAAAATAGAAAAGCATTAGAGAAAAAAAGCAGAACCAAAAGATGGTTCGTCAAAAGATCGATAAAATTCATTAAAACACAGCCAGACTGATAGGGGAAATTAAAAATGAGAAAGAGATTAGACGCAAATTACCAATACAGGGAGGCAAGCGGTGCCCTCCTCCAAATCTACAGATATTAAGTGGGTGATAAAGCCGAACGCTGCAGTGCTATAGTGACCCAGTCGGTTTGGATCTGTCGGGAGGGCGATCGATGCAATAAAATTGAGAGTCTAGGAGAAAACAACAAACCTCACATTTATGATCAATCAATTTTCAAAGGAGGTGCCAAGGCCATTCAATAGGAGAGAGGGGTTTTCACTGTGCCAGCAGAGCTTATTAGTCACGTGCATAACAATGAGAGGACCCTGCTCCCCACCGGTGGACAAAAGAGTAACACAACCAAACCCCTTCCTTCCTCAATTGCTCCTGTCAAGTCATGGTAATAAGAAAAGAGAGGAACACGTGTGATATGAAAATCAGTCTCTTCTTTGATTTTTGTTGTTCAGACAGAGTCTTCCTGACTGACCTGAAACTCACTATGTAGACCAGGCTGGCCGAACTCAAACTTTCAATGATCCTCCTGCCTCCGCCTCCCCAGTGCTGAGACTACAGGCATGCATCATCGTTCTTAGCTAATGTAAATTCTCAGTAAAGTGTTAAACATGACACCACTCCACCCCCGCACCTGCATGCCGGCTGAGCAGGGCACTCACTGGGCATTCAATCCTCAGAACTCACATGGTGGGAGGGAAATCCCACTCTCTTAAATTGTTCACTGACCTCCACACATGTGCACACACCGAACAGCAAACAAGTGTGAATTCTTTTGTTTAACCAGGGCTGGGGAGATGGCTCAGTGGGTGACTCCAGACTGTGCAGAGCAATCAAGTAAGCCTAACACTTCTGCAAGTCCTGGGAGGTAGAGGCAGGTCCTGTAAGCTGATAAACTAAGTGATCCTGTGTTTGTTTAAAAAAAATTATATTTATAGGAGGAAACTTTACCGATAGTTACTTCCATGCTACACTGGTGTTCTGGTGTCTACAGTCACAGTCATACATATTTCAAAAGGCCAGAAAGGATATGGGATGTTCTCCTACAAAATGACCCATGTGCAAGGAGTGATATTTATCTCCACCTGAATACAGCACAATGCACACACAGTGAAGTTTCACATTATACTTCATATCTATGTACAATCTTATGGATCAATTCAAATATTTTACTTTTAAAAATGAGAGAATCCACCAAGTGGTGGTTGTGAATGCCTTTACTCCCAACACTTGGGAGGCAGAGATAGGCAGATAGATCTCTGTGAGTTCGAGACCAGCCTGGTGTACAGAGTAATTCTAGGACAGCCAGGGCTACACGGTGAAACCCTTTCTCAAACAACAAACAACAAAAAAAAATTCTCCACAACGAGGTCTCATAGCTCATTTCATCCTAACTGTTGAAATAGTGTTTTGTTTGTTTTGTAAAAGATTAAAGAGGATGCTGGAGAGAGGCTTAGTCAAGAGCTCTGAGCGCTCTCGGAGAGGACCCAGGTTCAGGCCCCAGTAGCCACATGGCAGCTCACAGCTGTCTATAACTTCATCTCTGGGGGATTTGACACCCTCTTCTTATCTCTGTGAGCACTCTATGCATACGATGCACAGACACATATGCAGGCAAAAACACCCGCACATGTAAGCTACAAATAAATAAATAATTTTGTAAGACTAAAGAGCAGGCAACACTTTTTCCTCATCGGATAGTTCCCTAATACTCAAGCCCCCCAAAATAAGACAATCAATAGAAATGAAGACCGATGTCTTGCTGGGTTTTTGTGGCATTTCCTAAGCTGTAGGCTGTGTCAAGATGAAGTTGAATACTCTCTCCCTGGCTGCTGGCTGTCACACACTCAATGAAGTAGGTGATGAACTTCATACTTTCTCTGAGAAGCTCAGGGCCACAGACGTAGCTGCTGTTGCTCTGGGTTAGGAATGGAAGGGCTGTGTGGTTCAGTCATCAGTGGTGAGAGCAATAAGCAAGGATTCCCATAGACAAGGGGTCTTGACCCAGGGCAGAGTGAGCCTGCTGCTGGGTAAGGAGCATTCTTATAGACAGGGGAGAGAGGAAGTACAAGCCGGTTCATGATGCGTTGTAGATACCAATCAAAGTGTTCTCAACTTGGTTGTTGAGAGAGAGAGAGAGAGAGAGAGAGAGAGAGAGAGAGAGAGAGAGAGAGTCAGTCAGTCCTGAACTGGCAGACTGGCAGATACTATTGTGCCTCCAAGGTTGGGACCCAAAATAGTTAGCAGAATTCAGAAGCTCTTCACTGCCAATATGGTCTTACAAAACCCTTAAAGACAGTAAGAAACCAGGACCAAAGAGCCTGAGACTCGGTGTCTTCAACTCCATGTGTCCCACAACACAAACTTGGATGTGTTGCTCTGGAGAAACTACGTACTAAGAAAAAGGAGGAGGCTTCAGAATATGCTAAACTTTTGGCCAAGAGAATGAAGGAAATTAAAGAAAAATGCCAGGAACAGATTGCCAGGAGACGTAGGCCGCCCTCACTGGGAGCTTCTACTTCTGAGTCCAGTTGAAAATAAGTCTTTAAGAGTGACAAATAAATGATCAGACCTCGAATCTCCAAAAATAAAACATAAAAATAGAACAACATCCTCCATGAACACTGATGCCAAAGTTCCAAAGTTTCAGTAAATCTAATTCAACTGTTTACTAAAAGAATAGCATCAGAGCGGGGCAGTGGTGACGCACACCTTTAATCCCAGCCCTCAGGAGGCAGAGGCAGGCGGATCTCTGTGAGTTCCAGGACAGCCAGGACTGTTACACAGAGAAACAACAAATAAGCAAAACAGGAAATAGCATCAGGATCAAATGGGACCCACATGAAGAATGCGCGGTTGGCTCCACACTGGAGTACCAACCCACAAAAGGTTCCATCTCACAAGAACAAAACCAACAACAATCGTGCTTTGGCAGTTTTTTGTTTGTTTTGATTTGGTTTTGTTTGTTAAGGGTTGGTTTGGTTTAGTTTTTGAGACTGGGTTTCTCCGAGTAGCCTTGGCTGTCCTGGAACTCCCTCTGTTGACCAGGCTGGCTTCAAAAATCTTCCCCAAGTGCCACCCAGGTTGTGTTGTGTTGTTTTGTTTTGTTTTGCTTTAAAGACAGAGCCTCACTATGGAGTCCTGGTTGGCATAGAACTCATTTTTGTAGACCAGGCTGGCCTCAAACTTGCTGGAATGCTAATAACAGGCTCCTGGGAAATATTCCTTTCTTAAATTTTATGTGCTTTCATATATGGCTGTGTATCACATGTGTACCTAGTCCCAGATGCATTCCTGAAGAGGGCACCAGATCCCCTGGAACTGGGGTTATGGACAGTTGTGAGCCACCATGAGGGTGCTGGGAACCAAACTCAGGTTCCTCTGCAAGAGCATAAGTACTCTCAACCACTAAACATCTCTCCAGCCCAGAAACAGACACATTCAAAGCATATCTGTCAACACTCAACCTCTGTCCTAGTGGATGAAGAGTGAACTCTCCTCCAAAGACAGCTGCAAGACAAGGGAGGATGGCCACCCTCCTCTCCTGCTCGGAACTTGTTGGAATTTCTAATCAGAGAATTGAGCAAGAAAGTGAGTTAAAAGACATTCAATTGGAAGAAAAAGACCTGGAGATGACAAGTTCACCCTTGGAGGAAGGGTACTGGGACCCCCCCCCACACACACACACCACACACACACCGAGAAAGTGACAGCAGCCAGGCACAGAGCAGAACACAGAACTTGCTTTATTTCTATCCCAGGTATGAACTATGCAAATGAAAACACTCTAACTGCCACCTAGAGTCACACAAAAGGCAAAAGTAAGTATGACGGAAAAACTAAAACGCTCTAAATTAAAAATAAAGCCAGAGCCCTGGGTCTGACCCCTTCCCACCAACAAAATGAATAAAATAAAATCTGAATAAAATGTGAGAACTATTGCCCGTGGATTAGAAAAGTTAGTATTGGGATAGACAGGTGGTTCAGCATGAAAGAGATATAGAGGTCTTGGGTTCAGTTCCCAGCACCCATATGGTGGCCACAATTGTCCACAACTCCAGTTCTACATAGTTGCACACAGCAGTGCACGGAAAACATTCGTACACACAGAATAAAAATAAATCTTAAGAAAAAAAAATGGAATTGTTTACTAAAACAGATCCAAAGAGTCAAACTGATCCCAACCACAATCTGGGCAGATATCTGTAGAAACTGATAAATTAATTCTCAAACTCACATGGAAACTCAAAGGATCCAGAGGAGCCACAGAAACACTGGAGGGACACTGAAAGCAGAAGGACCTGATGTCTGAACAGAGTAAGAATACTGGAGACAAACAGACCCACAGAGCACTGGAGCAGGAGAGGACAGACATAGGCTCACATACACATGAATGGTTGATTTTTATATTTTAGCCAGGCTTTCATGTAGCCCAGCCTGGCCTCAAAGTCTATGTAGTTGAGGATGATCTTGAACTCTTGGTTTGTTGCTCTGTGTAATAGTACTGGCTGTCCTGGAACTCGCTTTGAAGACCAGCCGCCTTGAACTCAGATATCTGCCTCCAGAGTGCTGAAATTAAAGGTGTAAGCCACTACCAACCAGCTGACCTTGAATGTTTTTGAAATAAAAAAAATTATGTGAACATGTTTTTTGTATGTATACCAGCACATGTGTGCATCTGCCTATGTAGGCCACAAGAGGGCATCAGACCCTCTGGAGCAGAAGTTACAGGTGATTGTGAAGCAACATGGGTGCCCCATCCTGATCTTAGGTCCTCTGCAGGAACAGCAAGCTCCCTCAACTGTTGAGCCATCTCTAGGGCCCATGACCTTCAACTTCTCATCCTCCTGCTGGATACCCCCTGAATGCTGGGCTTAGTCTTGCACTGCCATGCCTGGTTTGTGTGGTGGTTTGGGATCATACTCAGGGCTTCCTGCAGGATAGGCAAGCCCTCTACTAACTGAGCGAGCTGTAGCTAACCCTCCAGCTGTAAATAACTTACTTTTAAATCTCGTTCTCTTTGTCTCTTTCTCCAACCGTTTTGTTTATTTGTTTCATTGTATTCGTTTATTGGGAATTTAACCAAAAGCTTGGCACATGAAGGCCATCCTCAACCCCTGAATTAAGTCCCCAGCCCCTGGGCAATTAATCTTTGACAAAAGAATGTAAAGGATACAGCAGAGTCAGGCCAGCTTCTGAAGCAATAACAAAAACATTCGTTTATTTATTGTATGCATCTACGCTGTGCCCCAGAGTGCCGGTGAGCAGGTGAGAGGACAGCTAAAGGGGGTGGATTCTCTCCCTCCACCATGTGAGTCCAAGCTTGCTCAGTGGTCAGGCTTGGCGGTTCTTTTATCCTCTGAGCCATCTCACCAACCTCAGGAGAGCTTTTCAAATACTAGATTAAAGGTATATTTCTATGCAACACATGAAATTGAAACTAGACTTACACATTACACAGAAAATTAAAATATGAGCCACAGTTATGAAATCTAAAACCCTAGCTGGGCTGGGGAGATGGTTCAGTAATTAAGAGCACTGGCTGTTCTTCCAGAGGACCTGGGTTCTATTCCCAGCACCCACCTGGCAGCTCACCATCTGTAACTCCATTCCCAGGGAATCCGATGCCCTTTTCTGGCCTCTGGGTACCAGGTATGCATGCAGTGCACAGACATACACACAGACAAAACACCCATGTGCTTAACTAAAATTAATTTAAAATTAGTAAAAACTGCAAAACTTAAAAAAAAAAAAAAAAAAAAAACTGTAGAGGAAACCAGACAAGAGATTCTTAGAAACAACATTGGATAAATTCATCAGAGAATGAACTGATAAACTGGGCTTCATCAAAATTAAAACTCTCACCAGGCAGTGGTGGCACCTGTCTTTAATCCCAGTGCTTGGGAGGCAGAGGCAGGCACATCTCTGTGAGTTCGAGGCCAGCCTGGTCTACAGAGTTCCAGGACAGCCAGAGCTACACAGAGAAACCCTGTCCCGAAAAAACAAACAACAAAATTAAAATTTAAGACATTCTTAAAGAAATGATCAGACAGGTCACAAACTGGAAAAATACTCACCTAACATTTATAAGACTTGTATCCACAATATGCAAAGATTGCCAGACCTCCATCAAGAAGAAAAAAAGGAAGATTCAAACTGAGAAGACAGTGGAAGAATGTAAAGATGCTCCACCTCCACACCACTGGTCCTCAAGGAACTGAGAGTTGTCGCTATGGTGAGAAGCACATCAGCCTCAACCAGTGCTGCGGAGGTGACGAGGAACCGGGAAGCTAAAGTGGCAACCTTGCTTTGGAAAAGTCTGGTAGTTTCTTTAAAAAGCTAAGCACATACCTGCCATATTGTCTAGCCACTTTTCTAGGTATTTACCTAAGAGAAGCGAAGCACAGACTCGTAGGAAGACTCGCTGTAATTGTTCATAAGAGGCTGTAATGATCTCACAGTGGAAACAAACCCAAATGCTCATCAATAAATATGACACATCCACACGATGGAATACTATTCAGCTCTAAAAAAGCAAGGCCTGCTGGCAAGGTGACCCATCGATAACCCCAAGTGAAGACAATGCACAAAAGCAATACAACGGCGTATCATCTCGTTTATATAAAATTCTAGAAATGCAAACATCTCTGCTTGGGCGATGGCAGGAGCAGGTGGAAGGGGGGGAGGGCAAGAAGATTACACAGGGTGACAGGAACTTTACGCGGTGGTGGAAATTTTCAGTTCTGTATCTCTAAATATCTATTATCCGTCAATTAAACTTCAATATAAGCTTTTTAAAAGAGAGATAAATCAAGGTTACACTAGGAATAAAGATTAAAGCAGCATACCTTCATGGGTTCTTTTAACTTAAAGGTTCTAAAATTGTCTTGAAATTTTAGGACTCATCTGTTCACACATCCATAATCATTTATTTCCAGAATGCAGCAAAGCCTCTTACCAGCACTTGGAGATAACTATAGTGCAATGCTGACATGTGGCAGGGTGATGCCATTCTAAATCACGTCTGCTCAGATGTGACGCCCAGAGCCCAGAGCCCACGACTGTCGTTTTCTCAATCTCCAGGTTTGTTCTCAAACACAACAGCTCCTCCTCCATCACCAGGATTAAATCTCCTCCCCCAGTAAAAGCCATGCTTAGTAAGAGAGACCAAGCACAGCAAGAGAGAATAAAGACCAGCATTCCTAGAGAGTCACCTCCACCCAGGAAAAGAAAACTCTTGGGCAGCTAAGATGGCTCAACAGGCATGGGGCTTGCTGCTAAGCCCGATGGCAGGAGTTCGATTCCCAGGACCCACACAGTGGAAGGCAGAAACCCATTCCTACCATTGTCCTCTGACCTCCACATGCTTGCTGCAGCATGCACATGCAGGCACACACACACACATGCAGGACACACACAGACACACACACATGCGCACACACACACACAGATGCAGACACACAATAAAATTAAATAAATAAATAAATAAATGTAATGTAAAAAGAAAAATCTCCACAAGGATGGGCCCACAGGAACCCAGAGTCCTGAGTCACAACAGACACTTCTGACTTCCAGTTTTGTCTTTTTCTTTTTTTATTATTTCTGACATTTCATCTATCCTTAAATAAACAGTATTTTAAACCGGGTGGTGGTGGTGCACACCTTCAGTCCCAGCAGAGGAAGAGAGAACTCTGGGAAGCAAAGAAAATGGGATCTCTGAAAGTTCGAGGCCAACCTGGGTCTACAGAGTGAGTCCCAAGACAACCAGGGATACACTGTCTCAAAAAGAATCTAAATAAATAAGAAATAAATAAACAGTATTTTAGAGAATTTTAAAGTCCCAAGATAACCAGAACTACACAGAGAAACACTACTAGTAGTATCTTTACGACTGAATAAATAAATAGTATTAGAGAATTTTAAAGTTTACTGAAGTGCTGAACAGGAAGCATAAGTTTCATACCTTAGCCTCCCTGCAGACACCCCACTCAGAACTCACTTCCAGCACAGTAGCTGTGACAGCCCAAGTTCACGGTCCTTGGCACTGGCCACGCCCTCTATGCGGCACAGCCCCTAGAGGCTGACAAGTATGCAGTGGTGTGGACCCCTCCACTGCAGTATAATTCAAAATAGTTTCAATGCCTCTCCCCCAAATGCCTGAGCATCGCCATCATCCCTCAGCCTCCCTCCCATCTCTCCATCCTGAGCAAACACAACCACTATCTTTCTTTGTCTCTAAACAAATCTTGTCTTTTCCAGGAAGTAACAGATAGTGGGTCACAAGTTACAGCCATTTCAGATCCGTTTCTTTCATTTACTAATTATGTTATACGTTTCTCCTTTTCTTTCTTTCTTTTTTTTCCCCCAGTTTGGTAAGTTGGTATCTTATCTTTTTTTAACTACCAAATAATATTCCATTATGTAAATATACCATACCACAATTTGTTGATCCATTCGCCTACTGGAGGGTGTCTTTGCTACCATTGCTTTACTTTTAATGTTTATCTTATGAGTTTCCTTTTAATTTTTTATTCTTTCATCAGTCAATGTATTAAATTAAAGGCACGTGCCTTTAACTCCAGAGGCAAGTGAATCTCTGTGAACTTAAGGCTAGCCTGGTCTACAGAGCGAGTTCCAAGACAGCCAGGGATATCTGAAAAGACCCTATCTAAATATATATACCTTTTACTTATTTGTTTTATTTTATTTTATTTATTTATTTTTAACAACTTACTATGAGCGTCACTTAAGACCTGGCATGAGGCATTCTAACCACACAGCAGGGTGTTCATAACTGATGGAAAAGACCTGGAGTTGGTATGTTGGTGAGGACACAGAGGAACCGGAAGTCACTTTGCAGGTGGGAATTTATCAGTGCAAGCGCTTGGGAAGACTGTGTGGCAATATCTACCAAAGCTGGCATGTTTACCCGTGATGGGGAAACCCAGCCCTGGCTGCACTGAAAGGCATGCAGAGGAAAATTCAAAAGAGAGCTGTCCACAGTCAACACCTGCAAGTAACCAGTGGCCTGTCAACAGCAGTGAACGAGAGATGGAGACAGCCGCTCAGTGTGGTACCCACAGCAGCGAGCAAGAGGAAAGGTAGCCAGACAGGAGGAGCATTCCCCTTGCAAGATCTAGGATAGAATTCTTGCTGCTTAGAGGACTGGGGCTCCTTGACCAGTTGGGTGTGATCACACTGGACAGGACCTTCAGGGTCAGTGAAAACTGCATACAGCCTCTGCCTTAACTCACAAGTTCCAGTGAGCCCCAGACCGAGAAACAGCATTCATATGATGGCAAAGTCAGAGAAACTGGACTGATGTGGCCCCATTTTATGTAAAATCATTTGTACAACGACATTTTACCCATAAAGAATACCAGTATCATCCATAACAGCATTTGTGAGCATCTGCTGCGTGCCCAGCATCACCCTAAGCACTTCATCACATCCTTCCATGGTCACGATGGTCTCCTGGGTAGGGACTAGTGCTGATCCTCCAGGCAGAGGCTGAAGTAGGGAGCATCTAGGCATCGGACCCTCATAGAAACCATGACACTCTGACAACAGTCCTCAAGGGTGCAACCACTATTTGACACTGCCGAAAACTCCCTCACTCCATCTTGCCTCCCTCCCTCTATTTCCGACAACAGGGCCTCCCTCTCTTCTATGGGCACACATGGAGGCCCCTCTGTAGGGTGCTCATCTTGACCCCACATGGATCTCAGTTCGAGTTACCTCCTCCAGGCAGCCTCTGTGACCCAGGCTGAACCCTCGGTGCCCGCCGCCTCTCACCGTGGGCCTTAACATGGCTTCATCTAATTTGAGTTTCCCAACAGCCAGCACGTGTCCATGGTTCCTGCCCACCACAGGATGGCTAACTCAAGAATGAATATGTCCATCAGGCAGGACCAATGTAGGGACATCTAGAAGGCTGTTACCAATGAATGGTGGCAAGAGGAGGGGACAGCAGGGTAGAGACACTATCGCTATCCATCCCGGCCATCTTTCTGGTGGACAGGTAGAATATGAGCCTCAGCACTTCCCCAGTCAGGGACCAGAACCTGCTGCCCTCCATCCTCCAGCTCACACTCTCTCCTCACTCCGCCTAAGCCCCAGTGGGTGGTGTAATAATAACTGGGAGGGAGAAGGTCACCCAGCTCAAAAGCACTGAGACGTCCTTGACTCCGGCAGTCACAGCTGAAAGGCACTGAGGAGGGGGAGCGCTTCACCGAGCATGTGCATGCTATTTCTGATTCCCAGCTGGCCAGCCTGGCCCAGTGCATCTGCTGTGGGAGCCTGGGCAGCCTGGAGAGCAGCGGGTGGAAGCAGTGACCAGTCACTTGGCCATGTTTGCACCTGAGCTGGCCATCGCCACGCTGAAAACTCACCCCTAGCTCCTCACGGCCGGGTGAGGTGACCTAGCCCTTCAGCCTGGCTTTGAGAAGAAGGCCCAGTCACTGCCTGCTTTCTGGTTCTCCACACCTACAAGCAGCCTGGCCTTCCCTCTACCATGGATCGTCACACCCGCTGCCCTTCCAGCCAGGAAGGCTGCCTGCTCAGGTGTTGGCTCACTCCAGCCTAACCTCCAGGTCTCAGCAAGAACCACTCCTTCAAAAAGTCGACTCTGGTCACCACCACATCCTCTGACCCTTGGAGGACTTCCCGTTATATCAACAGGTGTCCCTTCTTATCTAGAAGTCTGCACGCATTCTTCTGGACTAAGGTTTGGTCAGTTTGGAGGCCTTCACCTTCATGTCTCTAGCATTTGGTCCACTGTAGCTAGGAAGCCTCACAGGGGAAAGTGCTTGCCTTCTGAGGTGGAGAAGAGGACTTGGGAGCTTAGAGGTAGAGCACAGGCAGGGAGCAAACAGCTGGATTTGTTTGTGACCTGGATATGAAGGGTCAGAACATGAAGCCAAAGGGCGACAGGGAGAAAGATGATCCACCCTCTCTCAGCAGAGGACCTCATCTCCATGTTACACCTGTGTCCCCTCCAGCAGTCAGCAGCCTGGCTAACAGCTCTGGAAGGCTGGGATACTGTACCAGGTGTGGCTGCTCACAGCCCTGCTTCCCCCACACTGACATGCGCAGTCGACACAGAATCTGTACAGAACACAGCATGTGGCCTGAATATATCTGCTCCCCAGTGTGGGATGCCCAGGTGGAGTATGGGGCTCATCGTAGGCCTGGGCACTGGGAGAGCTAGACCACATGCCCACCACTTACAGCTGTATCTCCCAACAGAGGGCAGTGCTCTGGGGCCCAAGGTCAGGACCAAGCCTGGCAGAGACCCTCCAAGTAAAGGCCCACTGCCCACCCTTTTGCCCAAAGCTTCTGCCTGGAATATGGGCCATGCACAAATCAGGCCAGGCCAAAAAAAAAAAAAAAAAAAGAGGATTCAGGGGAGGGAAGGACTCCAGCATGGTCCCAGAGAGGCC
Source organism: Phyllotis vaccarum (assembly GCA_033318265.1). NCBI lineage: Eukaryota > Metazoa > Chordata > Mammalia > Rodentia > Cricetidae > Phyllotis > Phyllotis vaccarum. The sequence goes on along the minus strand of JARWLC010000001.1, from coordinate 183,526,241 downwards.
TGGAGGTGGGGAAGCACAGGCACTCTGGTTCTTAGGCTTGCTAGGACCCTGATGCTTCTAAGAATTTTCCTTTCTTTCTTGAAGCTTACAGAGACCCTCCACAGAGGACTTTAGTCAGGGATCTTGTGATCCTGGCCCACCTTGACCACTGCCCATTTTCATCATCTCTCTAGGCTAATAGTCTACATTGTCCACTTCTTGGTCCTCTTTCTCAGGCTGGTCTCTTGGGGCAGCCCAGGTCCTACTACAAGCTAGGGGCTGGGGAGGGGCACAGGAGTGTATCCGCCATGTCTTAAGCCCCGGTATACACCAGGCTCTGTCCTAGGTACCTCAGCATTCAGGACCCCACCTCACTCATGAATCAAGACTTCAAGGCAATCAGCTACCACTGTCACTCTTTGGGGGACGTTGTTCCTGTAACCTGATTAAGGTCACCCAGCTGGTAAGCCTAGCTAGACTCTAACTCAGAAACCCTCACAACCACCTCACTTCCTTAGGGAGGGCAAGCTCTGGTGGCTACCTCCAGGAGGCCAAGCCTATGGTTTCCCGGGGGTTTTGGGAGGCCACACACCCTTTCCATTCCTTTCTGTTTTCTCTATTTAAAACAAAACCAGAAAACAAACAAAAAACCCTCTTCATGAAAACAAATGGGCAGAAATGGCCTGCTGAGGACACCCCACTAAAGAAACCCACGGTCTCCCCAGTCAGCCTCCATGTCTGGGAAGGGCAGTGCTGGGTTCTGAGACTACATGGGCTCAGTTCTGTCCCCAGTTCCACCAGCATTCGCTGGGTAACCTCAGGAACAGCACACTTTTCTTTATCTTGTCTTTCCTCCTTAAAAGACACTGTTCTCCATGACCATTCAAGAGACAGACGATGACACGCTCTGGCCCAGTGCCACGTCCTGACCTGGCCATGTTGGGTCTCCACTGAGTTCCTCAGGTGGCTCCTGGAGGTGTCCTGGGTGGGATACCTGTGCAATATGGCTTTCAACCACCAGCTTCAGAGTATAGCTCCACAGGAATAGACAGCTAATGAAGTAAGTCTAGCGGTAGGCAGAGGGGAGAGGGAGAGGACGACAGAGGGGAAGAGAGAGGGAGAGGGAGAGAATAGGAAGGAAGGAAGGAAGGAAGGAAGGAAGGAAGGAAGGAAGGAAGGAAGGAAGGAAGGAAGGAAGGAAGGAAGGAGAATCAGTTTCCCAAGGGTCACTGGATCCTTGCCCGGAACTTGTTGCTCACCTCATTGGCCCTGGGTTGCTCTTTGTGACGGCAGACAGACACACAGACAGGTGCACTCTCAGAGACTACTGTGTACCAGCACCAAACTACAGGTACCCTGTGTCCAGCTTCAAATGGTCTTCACTGTCACCCTTTGAGGCTGCAGATGAATGCTGGCCAGGCCTAAAATAATCCTTGGCATAAACCTTGGCACAAGCGGGTGTTTGAATCGGAGAGCATACACCAGCTGCAGGGACAGGCCGGCCACACACTGGACTTAACAGACAAGAACAAGAAATGAAGCCAGGTGTGAGCACAAGCCTGTAATCCCAGACCTGGGAGGCTGAGGCAGGAGGACCTCAGGTTCCAGGCCAGCCTGGTCTACACAGCAAGTTCAAGGCCAGTCTGGGCTACATAGCAAGACACTAACTCAAGGAATTTAAGAAAAGAAAAGAAAGGAAAAAGGAGGGAGGGAGGGAGGGAGGGAGGGAGGGAGGGAGGGAGGGAGGGAGGGAGGGAGGGAGGGAGGGAGGAAGAAACAATTTGCTTCTGGAAGCACACCTTCAGTCTCTGGCTTTTCCCAGGTTAGAGAGAGAGCTCTGACCTCTAGGTCAGCTTGACAGAGACTAACCCAAGAACTATGGCACCAGGACAGATGAGGGACCCCCTAGAAAGGGTGCTGTTCCCAAGGCTGAAAGAGGAACAGAAAAAGGGCTACAAAGGGCCACAATGGCACATTCAGCTACACCTCAATTCTCCATAGTGCCTGGGTCCCACTTCTGACTGGGTGCCTGTAGTGCTTAGACTGGTACCATCAGACTGGAAAAGCCCTCGCATGCCCAAAGCCCCCCTCCCAGTCTAGGCTGCTGTAGTATGCAGGAACCCATGGGTTCCTGGAAAAGGAGGCCTGAGCTGAGCCTTAGATAATAAATAGGAACAAAGATTCTGGGGTAGGGACTCCCAGGCTGCAGGGACAGTAAATAAAGGCAGAGGTTGGAAGACAGGGGACACAAAATATTACAAAATACCCTAGCCCTCATAAAGAGCTATAGGAGGAGCAAACTGACTGCAAGAGATAGGTGACAGAGCATGCCAACTGTCATGCTGGGAACTGAGTGTGGTCCTAAGACAGACGAGACACAAGAGCAGGCCTGAAGAAGGTCTGGGAAGGGTTTGGCTGCTGTGGGCTGCAAGAGGAGCCCAGGTTCCTCTTTGATTTGAACCCCAGGCTCACCATGAGGGATCCACAGAGAAGGCTGCCTCTCTGCCCACCCAAGGGAATGGCCTTGCCATTCATCAAACCCAGCGTTGAAAATGCTTCCTGGAAACTTTGGGCCACAGTGGGTCACGGTGACATCTCCCAGGTTTATGCCCCTGAACTGGCCGGCGTCAGCAAAGGGAAGTGCAGACTGGGTCAGGAGATGTTGGCCAGCTTTGGTCTTCCCTGGCAGGTGGGCAGGCAGCCAACATCCCATGCCAGTGCCGGGAAACCTGGCAGTTGCTGGTCAGGAGAGCATTGTGGGCCTGCCCTGCTCTGGAGCCATCTGTGGCTCCCTAGTTCTTTCACGGAGAAGCATCCACAGAGGAGAGGCTGGATGCTGGAGAGGGTCCTGCCACACTCCAGGTCACCTTAGGAGAGCTGCTCAAATGTCTGAGAGTAGACTCAGCGGTGGACAAGGGCTCCGCCAGGGACGACCACAATAGACTACACCAGTCCACATCCCACCAAGCTTCACCTCTGTCTCCTTTCCTGTCACATCAGCAATCTTCTTTGTAGCTAATAAGACCATGAGGCCCAGCTGACTCTAACTCACACCAAGTTCCACATTCTCCACATTCCATGCTTCCCCCACCTCAGGGCTCTGTACCAACCTTCCAGCCTCAGGTCACTTCCTGGGGACAGTCTATCCTGATGCCCAGCACTAGCTATGGTATTGTCCGTGGTAGCAGCCTGTCACTGCCTTGAGTTCCCATGCATCTGGAAGGTTATGTAATGACTGCAGGCCTCCCCAGAGGATCCTGGCTCTGCAGGGCAGGGACCAGCCACTTGTTACTGTGTATGCCCAGCATCTGCTCAGGGCACAGAGCAGGCACTTGACATGTGTTTGCTGAATGAATACTTGGGAATAAGGAGGAAAGCAGAGAAGGTAAAGCCCCAGGGGATGACAGTGTTTACATTATTCCTGCCCCAGCGGCAAAGGTATCCAAGAATACACAAAAGCCTGGCCAGCGTGGGAGCAGTCTTTCATGCATACCTGACACACACATCCCCCATATGTTGGCACACCCCCTTCCACGTATGTCACAGATACACATATAGTCCACAGGTACCATGCAGATTTCTCCACACATATACACTTCCCCATATACACACTATTTATACATACTATGTATACTTCTTCACACTTTTCCAACACACAAAAGACATACATGCCAAACACACCTTCCCACATACCACATACCCCATACATGCACACCACACATTCATACTACACACAGCTCCCTACATGCCACACACACACATAACAATGACATATATTCATACCACATTCACCACCCCACATACCTCACACATGCCACATCTACCTCCCCTCACATACCCACAAACCATATGAAATCCCACATACCACATAAACTTCCCTCTCATATCACATACATGCCAGATACACACACACATCATACATACCACACTCATCTTCTCTCGCATCATATATATGCCACAGATACACACACATACATGCCATGCATGCCACACGTACCATATAGCATCCATGTCCCACATATACCTACAAAACACCAAACATCACACACACACAACCTATATACATACAACACATATATGTACAAGCACACTACACATGAGACACTCAAGAGGGGCATCCAAAGCAGCCTATCACATCACCATTACCTCTCCATTAGACTGCACTCTCCCAGAGTGCCTGGAGGGTCAGCTGAAACCCACACACAGATAGAAACAGGCCTGACCCAGGGCTGAACATAACCCCCAGGGCCACCCAGAACTGCCTCTCTCTGCCATTTCCACACAGTCCCTGGGAGGTCTCACAAGTGCCTAGTCCTCTAGGAATCCCGCACAGCCCAGAAGTGACAAGTCTCTGAGAAAGCAAGATGTGAGATGCTCACACCTCCTTACTTGTGACCACAGCATTGCCAAGTGGGGTTATGAGTGAGGCCAACCCACACCACTCTCATCTCCCAAAACACAGAGAAGAACCGATGACCAAAGAAGACACAGAAGCTCTGTCACCTCTGGTGGCTGTCAGGCATATACACCAGGGGTTCAAATCCTACTCTACCACCTGCTGGCTCCCCAAGCCCAGTTTCCTTGGATAAAAACTCCAGTCCTTCAATGTGGACTTCACACATAGAAAACACTGGCAGCAGAGGGTCTGGAAGCTGTCACTACCCAGGCAGGTTACATGCAGCCAGGCAGGCCTCTAAAAGGGTCATTACAAAGCTGCGGAACCCAGAGCCCAGCCCCATAAAGTACACTCTACTGAGCAAAGGAGGACACTGGAGCCTGGGGACCAGCAAGGCCCTGGCACTCAGAGCCTCCAATGAGCTCCAGCTCCCAGAGGATCCAGAAGAGCTAAGAACACTGGGCTTGGCGACAGCCCGACAGCCGGGGGAGGCAGGCAGGCAGCTGGGTGCTGGGTGGTGGGAAGAACCTTTCCCCTGTTTTTTTAGCAAACCTGATTCTGTTTCCAAGCTGTGCTCCACAGACCATGGCCATGTCACTATCACAACACCCAGTCAGCCTGCAGGAGGTGGGAGTAAAAGTCCCTTCCCTTTAGCAGCATTTGGAGGTTAGAGGGTGGTGAGGAAGCCAGGCAGCTGTCCAGGTGAGAACACAACGCAAGGCCCCTGATACCTACCGAAAGGAAGTCCAGCTTAGTTCACCACAACAGATCCAGAGCTATAAAGACTCACACAGTATCCCCAGGCCCCAAAAGAGATGGAGACCAAAAGCTAAGAGAAGTGCCATGTCCTGAGTCAGGAAACACAGTAACAAAGCAACCAGCAGTTAACCACTCTCTCACAGTCCCTTAAGTACACAGCACACACTCCTGACAAATATCAAGAAAAGGCGTCGTCTGTCCCCCCACAAGGACAAATGCCTAAACTCAGTAGGCCATGTGCTCAAAGCCCCAAGACCAGAACTTTGGGGTGCATGGTGTCCCAGTGCCTCCCAATCTGGATGGTTTCCTAATCATGTCTGGGGCCCCATGCAATGCTGGGCACACAGTAGGCACTCAATTTATGCCTTGGCAGGTCTTCTTCCGTGAATATACTAGGGTTTCTGCCCTATTCCTGAATCGTCAGAAAGCTCTGACGTTATTCTGGGCCTTTTTGGGATGACTGTCCCCCCCTTAGAGCACTAACCGGCCATCTGACCAGCCGGGTCCTGGAAATGGGTCCCCCGTACCTGTCTCCAGGGGCCACCTACTTTGTTTTGGAGGGAGTCTGCTTCTTAACTGAAAGGTACTGGGGACCAGTGAGGCCCTGGCACTCTGAAGCCATGCTTCTTTCCTCTCCCCAGTGAGCTGATGGTTATGGCCACTTCTTATCACCCATGTAACCTCCTCACACCTCTGGGAAGTTTTAAGGATGGGTCACACAGCTGCCCTTTAGTAAGGGCCACGTCATGGTGACCATGGCATTCAGAGCTCAGACCAAGTCTATAGTAAGGTTGAGAGACATGGCTACTGCCATTGCCCTTGAATTCCAGGGATGCCTTGGGGCTGCCTGCCTAAATCAGGTGGGTTTCCACCTCCAGTGTATATGATCAGATTCCCCAAAGCCAGGGATGAGGCTCCTGGAGTTGAGCCTCAGAAGCCTCATTCATACTCCACCTCTACTGCTTGCTAGTGAATGAATGGGAACTTCAGGATCTCCCAATGGTGGGCTAAGGTGCACCTCTAAACTCACTGAGATCCAAACACTGTTATCAGGGCTTTGCCATCTATGTAGCCTTGGATCACTTACTTAAAGCTCCCTGGGTCCAGTTTCTTCACCTGTAAAATGGGGCTAAAAGATTAGGGGTGGTAGAGACTGAAGCAGACATAGGGTGCTTGAAGTCAGTACTTACTAAATAATGGGCCTTTGAACCATACTTAGCTCTTGGAGATGGTCACAGAGACAGTTGGGCTTTTTTGTTGTTGTTGTATTTTTTTTTTACTGTTGGCTGCTGATAACGGCTGTTATTATTATCATTGTCAACATTAGCAGGAATCCCCAAGCCTGGTTTTGCAACCAGCCCTGTTGAGGGGTGTAGGAAAATTCTCCAAACAAAATGTGCTTCCATTCATTTTGGGTTTTTGAAAAGGCCACGTCAGACAGCTCGGTGGGGAGGAGGCGGCATTGCAAAACCCAGCACAGAAGGATCCAGGCTGCTCCTCGGCTCAGGAAGTGATGTGCCATCTACTCGAGAGAGGCCCTGACACAATGGCCACCCCTAGGGCCCTGATTGGGGATCCTGGACTGTGGGCTCACTCTTCATCCTGTGAGTGACCTTGGTCAGCCCCTGCACCTCAGTTCCCTCATCAGCTGAATGAAGATACTTCCTCTCCATTCCTACTAAGGTAATAACTAGAAAATGCAGAAATTAAATGCATCCTGCAAATTGACATACCCTAAAGGCTTCAAACTTGGCCTGAGGTTGTTGCCAGGAGACTGTTGTAGGTGGACAACGAGAATCAGAAACACCTCTTCACACACACACACACACACACACACACACACACACACACACACACACACACACACCCCATGAACTACACATACAAAAGAAAGGTAGTCATGTGTGGCTCAAAGACCAACCACAAGAGTCCAATGGAATGGGAATATATTTGCCTTTGCATTCTCTACCACAGGAAGCCCAGCTGGGTAACAGCCTTACCCAAAAGGTGCCCAGTCAGAGTTCACTTACCAGTACAGTCTTTAGCTAAGCCAGCCCTCTTCACCACCAAGAAACCACTCTGAGGACCACAGCCCTAGGCCTGTTCATACATAGTCCTTAGAAACAATCAGAGTGACCACGCCCCACCCTACACCCCATACTGCCCACAGAAGCAGTCCACCTTCATGACCAGTGTCCCCAAGGACCACTCAGGAGGGCCATCTCTCCTATCAGAACACAGGTTGCCTTTCTGATTTTATGAATGCCAGTGAGGTCCTCGGCCAGCAGGGGCTTTTTCCTCACTCCTCCAGCCTTTGTCCCCCCAAGTCCCTGAGGTCTCCAACTTCATACCAGCACTGGGCAGCATGGGCCCCCCAGAAGAGGACGAGTTGCAGTTAATATACTGGATCTCCCCTGGTTTGACTCTACGTCACCCAGCCCAATACGGAATGAGCATTGAGTGAAGCAGGAAACAGTAGTGGACCAATGAAGGAATGGAAGCGAAAAACCAGGGGGACAAGACAGTAGACCCATAAACACAACAAGGAGTAAGTAGGTAGACAACTGATGTGAACACATGAACTGACGCAGGGACAGGTACCAAGCCATAGGGTCACAGGGATGCCCAAAGTTGCAGGACCTACCCAAGCATAACCTCAGCCTCTGCCCGAACCTGGATTCCCATGAACACACTGAAATTTTAGGGACCACAGACCTATAACTTCCACAAGCCTGCTGAATGCCGCTGGGTGTACAGAGCGGCTGGAGACAAAGACCCATAGGAACAGTCATGTGGCAACTGGACCCAGCCAAGTCTCCTCCATGCCCATTGCCCAGCCCTCCACTTGGAATGATCCAGTTCATTCATCCATTCATTCAAACCAAATAAATAAATAAAGAGGACCAAGATCCCTCAGCCAGAAGACCTGTCCTCCGCACAGGGCAGCTAGCAGGAAGGTGTAACTCAGCCCCTCCCACATCAGTCACACAGAGTGATGTCCACTACAGAACTGTGGCCAGAGTAGTAAAAGCAGGTCTAGGGGCTGTGGAAATGTTGACAGGGACACAGAGTGGCCTGGTCATTGAGGGAACTTTCTTCTAAAAGTAATATTTAGGATGAAGCTAGTTTGATAAGTATAGTTAAGTAGGTGAAGTGGGTATGTGGGGGTGTGAGCTGAAAACCCAGCATGCTCAAAGACCCTGAGGCTAAAGGCAATTTGAACAGGTTCCAAGACTTGAAAGCAGGCCAGGGAGACCAGAACCAATGCGAGAGAGGACAAAATGCTGCTGAGAGGTAGTTGATGTGGGGAGGAGGCTGGGCTTCATCCTGGGAGCTGTGGGCATTTATTGGGTACCAACTATTTGCTTTCCAAAAAAGATGTGAATTCGGATTTTATTCATTCGCATTTCAGAATGTCTAAATGAAATGAGTGAAGTGCACTGGAGTCAGAGAAGGCTATTTTTAAATGCTTTTTCAAATAAATGAATCCCCATCAATCACAGCTGAATGGGAGGTGAGGGACCACCTGCTCTCTGCCACATCAAGTGCACAGGACACCATCCCTCAGTACATAAATACACTGGTATTTATGAAGCCAGATGCCGTGAGCCACAAAATCCTAACGAGGTGCCAGTGGGTGCCCTGATACACTAGATACGTCACTGAGTCCTCTGGAAGCTCCAAGTACACGTTCCACCCTCAGCTCCTAAGTGCTGCGCAGCCTTCCTTCAAAACAGCAAGCTCGGCTGCCAAGCAGCCTTGCGCCCGGGGCACAGCCCTCAAACCTGCAGCTCATCTCCGGCTGACACCAGCAGGATGCTTCCTGGGTTCCCAGTTCTATAATTCGGCCATCAGGCCCTGCCTACCCGACACTTTCTCTTGACTCTGGGCCCTGCCCACCTCTCCAGTGGCCAGCCCAGCTCTACCTGGCCTAAATGGATGAGGGTTTCATGGTCACCACTCACAGGCATACCGGGCATTCCCCAGCCCCTGGAGGATCCACGCACTCTATCCCATCCCACCTCTATCCCAATAAACACGGGCACACACACGTTTGGCCCACGTGCACAGACAGTATCTTCAGAAGCTACTGGGAACATACTCGGAGCTTGTTGAGCAGCTGCTGAAGCCCAGCTGAGGGGGAGGGTGGTCCCCAACAGTGGTTCCTAACACTGAGTCTCAACCATCAGCCAGGAACTGAGCTCTGCGGCCCCACCCAGTCCCGTTGTCTTCCATAGTCTGGCCCAGGCCCCTGCGGCCGCCCTTGGCCCAGGCAACCTACAGTTCTCGATACCAGAGGAGTAGGGGAGAGAGGTAGCCACCTGAGTGACAGAATTCTACAGACTCCTCCAACAGGCGTTCTGACATGGTCCTGTACAGCCTCTTGCCATCACCTCTAGCCTTTCAGAAAACAGTGCCCTCCTCCAAGTGAAGCAACAGAGGCAGAAGGACCCGGACCCTCCCCCACCTCACAGGAGGTGCCAGGAGTAGAGGCGGGGCAGTCCAGCCTCCTTAGGCTGGGAACTGAAGCCCCCTCCCCTCTGTCATTTCTACTCTGAAGCAGGTGGAGGTACTGGGACACCCTCCCTCCATCAACACAGCCCTCCAAGAGCGGGGTTCCCCATCCTCAGGGTACCTCTTGTCACAACTGGCCTTCATCCACCCACCTACCCATCACCCTTCCCCCATTTCATCCCCCCCCCCCCAACATCAACAGTCTGTGACAGCCACACAGGCAGTGTGGAAGAACGCGAGAAAGGAGATGGATGAAGGACTGGATGGGGAATCCGACAAGGCAGGTTCAGCCCAAAGAGGCCCGGGGACCATCACTTGCCCAGGTAGCACATGTCCCCTCCCAGCAGGCCCAGCACATCTGGACCCAGCTGGCCTCTACAGCCACCTGGTCTACCCTCCACCCGCTCTGCACGCGAATCCCCTTTCCCGCGGGGTGCCGCACGTGGGGGCCTCCGGTGGCCATGTGAGCGCCCCCCCAAACCCAGGTGCCAGGGTCGTCCGGCCCCTCCCGGACACGCGAGCGCGCAGGGGGCGATGCGGCGTGGGGTCGCCCGCCCCCTCCCGGATGCCCGGTCCCGGGGAGAGCCCGGGAAGGGTCCACTAGCGTGTGACAGGCTTAAGGCAAGGGAGCCCGGACTGCCTCGAGACACGCGGCCGAGAGGGGGCTGCAGTGGCCGGCCGCCTGCGGATGGAGGGCCGGGAGCGGCTCCAGCACCCCAGCCAGGAAAGGGCCAGCAGCATTGGAGGGGCCAGCTCGCACCGTGCTCCAGGCCCCAGCGTCCTGGCCCGTCGGAGGATCCGGGAGACCTCGCCGCTGAGCATGTCTGTCCCCGGGGCTACGGCGGCCCGGGGCTGCCCGGGGTCTAGCCTCGGAGGATGGTCTTGACGCGTGCCACCCCCGCGCGCTCACCTGCGCCGGTCGCTCGGATGCCTCGGTCCGCTCGGCCTCTGTGCTGCGCCCGCTCTGCTCGCTCGCTCGAAGCGTAGCTTGCCTAGGCCCCGGCCCTGGCCCCGGCCCGCGGGCGCCCCATGCCTCTCCTCCGGCCGGCGCGGCGCCCCAGATGCGGCTGCGGGAGGAGGAGCCGCGCGGCCCCGGCTCCCCGAGAGCGCCGGGGAGGGGGCGGGGGGCGGGGAGACGCGCGCGGGGGAGGGGGCCGCGCGGCTGCGCCCAAAACCAGGCGCGGATCCGGTCGGGGGCCCGGGGCTGCGGGGGCCGCTCGGGGACCGGCACGCCGCCCCTGCCTCTGGCCCGGAGTGGAGGGGTAGGGATGCCGCGGCTGCGACCCTTGTGAAAGAGCGCTTGGGAATCTGCGACCGGTCGTCCAGAGAGGGCAGGCTATCGGAGTGAGGTTACACAGCGCGGGCCCGCGGAGGCGCGCGAACTTGGAAACCCGGGTTGTTGAGTGGGTCGACAGGAGCGTGTGTTGGTCGTGGCTGCGCCCACTTAGGGGTAGAGAAACTGAGGCTCAAAAAGGATGAGGCTGATCTGGTCGCGCCGCGGGAATCAGGCTTCTAACCCCCTCTTTCCCCGATGGGGTTCGTGCCTCTAGGATCGGGTGCCCCCTCCCGGTGACCCGCTTCCTGCAGAACCCTCGTCTTGGGCAGCTGTACCTGGCTAAATGCGTCTCTGGAATTCGTGGCTGGGCGCCTGCCCTACCCCTCCTGGGGGTGAGGGGGTTCTGTGATCATGAACTAGAGAGGCTCTTCCTGAGCCCATGTTTCCACCTGCACAATGGAGACAACATAGCATCGATCTCCTTAAGAAACCAAAGAAATAATGAGTATAGGCAAGCGCTCCGTGCTGGATCATGGCTCTCAGTATGTGTCAAATGGATGCACCTCCTCCCCTGGCTCCCCCACACAGCCATCCCTGGAGAATACTAGGTGTGCAATCAAGGTTCCTCACAGTCCTCTTTCTTCTCTTTCCCTACCTGCCCATCCTCCTCACATCTCTATCCCAGAAGCCACTGTTCCCCTTTTCCCTGAACCTGCAGTGCGCTCCCACCATCTCACACTGACAAACTCCTACTCATCCCTCAAGACCCAGAGCAATTTCATGTACCAGCTCCTCACACTACTGGTCCACCCATGCCTCCCTTTCCTTCTCACTCCCAGGTGTGTGTGTGTGTGTGTGTGTAGGTGTGCGTGCGCGTGCGCTGAGATCCCAGCCACTGCAGCTCAGGACTCAGAGGAGACACATCATGATCCCATGCTGCCGAGATGGCTTCCTGGCAAAGGTGGGCAGAGGAGAGGTCAGTTTGAAGTCCTAGAGAAGGAAGGTGGAGGGATGGCTGTAAATTCAGGCAGTTGTCAGTGTAGAACAGGGGCCTCTGGGTAAGTAGGATTGTTCACAGGAGCACTGCCTATAAATGGAAAGTTGGACACAGCCTAAACAGCCATTGTCTGAGCCTGGGCAAACAGTGACCACAGAAGGCTATCCCCACACCACGAACCTCAAAACACCTGTAAGGATGAATTACAAAACCACACTGGCCTTTTAAAGACTCCGGAGATGGGCTTTATGATTTTGTGAGCTTCACCTGAGTTCAATACAATAGTTTTAAAAAAATTTAAAAAGGATACTATTGTATTTTTATAAAGCAAGTTCTAGACAGGAAGAGCCAGATACGTAGCTGGAAAACATGCAACGTAATACTGTGTATTATTTGGGGGACACATGCATAGTGACAAATAGCAAAAGCAAATTTTGGCAAGTGGTAGCCTGAGGGACAGGGGACAGGAGTGTGCTAGAAGCTTCAGTGTGCTTGAAATGACATTTCTGAGGCTAGAGAGTGCCTACATGAGTGTTATGCTTTTTCTCCAGCCATGTGTAAGCCATTTCTTTTATATTGTGTTAATACTTCTTGTTAAAAGTAATGTTTAGGAAGGGGTTGGGAGGTCCTTGATGGTTCTTGAGCAGGGTTACAACATGGACAGTAACTAGAAGGGGCAGGAAAGGCTAGAGAGGCTGCTGAGACAGTGCAGGGGAGAGGTGGGAAGGTAAACGGGTGGGGACAAGGTTATGGTAAGAAGGGAAGATGAGAGAAGTTGAGAGGAAGAAGCCACAGTCATGCTTGGTAGGATCATAAGCCTAGATGCCCACAGGGCCTGGACAGGGTGGGAGCATGGGTTACAGGGTCTGTGACATTCTGTACCAGCCAACTGTCACCATGTAGGAAAGAAGTTCCCATGAGGCCACATCTTCTAGTTTTTCAGAGAGAAACCAGCAGTTCAGACATTTTAACTGATTTTAATTCATTTCTAGTATTATACAAGATAGTAGGCTCATGATGACATCTTACACACTACATCACTGTACTCTTGCTCCATCGCTACCCACCTCTCCCCTCCCCCGGTGCCCCTCCCCCTTGCCAATCTTCTTTCTCCCTTTCAGCTCTCATGTCTTGTGCACACAATATGCATACATTTAAATGAAGATTCTGCATATTTGAGAAGACATACACTGTCTGTCTCTCCAAGGCTGCCTTGTTTTGCTTACCATGATAACCCCCACCCAGTTCCACCCATTTCCCTGCAAAGGACATAATTTCACTCTTCTATGACTGAACTGTGTATGTACCACATTTTCCATATATATTAATCAACAATTCAGACTGTTTAAAACTGTAAAATTTTCCTGATAATTATGGCAAGTGAACTAGAACATTTTTACTTCTGCAGGGCCAAGTCACGCAGGTCTACACGGTCCTCAGTGAAAGTACAGCTCCCTGGAGGAAGAAACGGAAGGAAGAATGATCCTGAGTTTTCTTGTCTGCGAGGCTGAGGGGCAGCAGTCTAGGGGGGCTGCAGGAAGAAGTTGCCTCCAGCTGAGAAGACAGAAGGACCAAGGCACTGTTGAGCTAAGTGAAAGGAAACAGAACAGAGGGTCACAAAGGGGACCCTTGGCAGACGTGGTGCCTTGATAGATACTGGGAACATGGACCACGACCATGGCCAGATGTCGCTGCCCAGCAAAGATAGCTAAGACAATCCCTACAGTTAGCAAGGGTGACGGTCAGAGGCGGCCCTAACATACTATTGAAAGGAGGGGAAGCTGGAACACCCATGGGGACCCAACTGGTGTCATGTGCACAACATCTCTTCTCAAGCATGGCCTCAGGGGTCTTTTCTAAAATGCAGGTTTCTGCTCAGCAGGACCCAAGAGGCTGTATCACCCAATTCCTAGGGAAGCCACAGTCACTGGCCTCTGCATCACACTCAATGGAGGTGGGAGATGCCAGGAAGGTACACAGAGACAGTATGCAATGCAGAAGATCAGAATGCAATCCAATTAGCAACCAATAAGAGGAAAAATCAGTAAGTAAATAAATAGCAATATAGACCCGCACGGCCTGTAGAATGACCGAATCAAAAATCACACATAATAAACAGACTTGACAAAAGCCTACACAATGTGGTAGCTCTTAACATAAAGTCAATAAGCAAGTAAAAACAAAAGCATATTATTTGAATACTCATCCACATAATGAGACTGAAAATGAGGTGGACCGGGGGGAAGAAGTTCATTCAAAATGATGTATTCTAGATCATATTAAATCCATGCCTACACCAATGCAGCAACATGTCATGAAGGCATGGCTGTTAGCTCCATGTGTGTATGAGGTATGTACTAAGAAAGAAAGCGAGCTGGGGAAGAGGACTCAGCTGATAACTTTATCAGGACCTGCTGTGCAACATATAGACGTGAATTCAGATCTCCAGAACCTGTATAAAAAGTAGGGGTGAGGGGAGCAGGGATGGGAGGGCCCCAGAGGCTCATCTGCCAGCCTAGCCAAACTGATGAGCTTTAGGTCCAGTAGAGAATGACTAAGGGAAGACACCCAACATTGACATCTGGCCTGACACACATTAGCACCCACATGAACATGTGCACCCACACACACTAATGAAATAATTTATCTCTCCTCCTTCCCTCCCTTCCTCCTCTCTCTCTCTCTCTCTCTCTCTCTCTCTCTCTCTCTCTCTCTCTCTCTCTCTGTGTGTGTGTGTGTGTGTGTGTGTGTGTGTGTCTTTCTCTGTCTGCCTCTCTCTCACACACATACCAACATGGGACACCAGGGAGACAGATAAAGGACTAGCCACACTAACTTGAAGACCTAAGTTCAGATCCCCAGCTCTCATGCAAACAAGATGAGGTCTGTGCCTGTAACCCCAGCACTCTCACAGTAAGACGGAAGGTAGACAGGAAGCTCATGGACCAGCCTCCTGGAAATCACAGCAAAAGACCCTGTCACAAACAGGTAGAAGCTGGGGGTCTACAAAAAAGGTTAGCCTCTGATCTCCACATGCACATGGCACACACATGACTACACTACATGCATGAACAAACACACAGATTTAAAAACAATAAAAAGTGGAAATACACTTCTAATTGAGTCAAAGCAAATAAATTCATAATATATGATAAAAGACTTAAGATTTAACCAGACTGAAACAAATAAAGGACTGGGTTATGAAAAGAGAAAGGGTAAAATTATTTTAAGGAATATTTTTATTTGTGTGCATGTGTGTTCGTGCGTGTTCGTGTGTATGTGTGCATGCATGTGTGCATGTTGCATGCTTGCATATAACCACGAGGTTGAAAGAAAATGTTACATCCCCTGGAGCTACAGTTTCTAAGACATCAAGCATGGATGCTAGAAACTGAACTCTGTTCTTCTGAAAGAGTCACACTTTTAATAACATCACTCCAGCTTCAAAATGCATTATCAAAGGAGACAGAGATGCCCCGGTGAGATGGCTCAGCAGTTAAGAACACCATTGTTCTTGCAAAGGACTTGGGTTCAATTCCCAGCCCAGACATGGTGGTTCACAACCACCCATGACTCCAATTCCAGGGAATTTGATGCCTCTTCTGGACTCTGTGAGCTCCAGGCACTCATGTGGTGCACACACACGTGAACAAAACATTCATACACATAAAATTAATTTTGCTGAGTGGTGGTGGTGCACACTTTTAATCCCAGCACTTGGGAGACAGAAGCAGGCAGAGCAAACTGAGTTCAAGGACAGTGGTCTACAGAGTGAGTTCTAGGACAGCCAGGGCTGTTTCACAGAGAAACCTCGTCTCAAAAAAATTATTATTAATTTTAAGGAGGTAGAAGGAGGGGGAACAGCCAAGCATAGTGACTCATATATGCCATCTCAGCATAAGAGAGGCTGAAATAGGAATAGCAAGGCAGTTCAAGGCTAGCCTGGGCTATAAAGTAAATTCTAGGCTAGCCTAGGTTATAACATGAAATCATGTCTATGGAAAATGTCAAGGGGAGATAAAAGACACCTGTTTGGGAGAGGGGTTTTCAATCCCCATACAGCCCAGTGTCAGCCCCACAAGAACACAGGCTGGCACATGAGAAGAGATATCCTGGGTCTCAGGTTTCTTCAAGGAGTCTCCTTCCAAACCTCCTGTCCCAGGCTCCCCCTTTCCAATCCTTCTTTCATGTCAGCCCTCAAGTATTCTGGGCATATCTCTGGCTTCCCTGCTGAAAACCCAGTCTTAGCTCCTTGCTAAGTAGCGCTTGAACTTTGGAACCTGAGATCGGCAGCCTCCACTCTGCAGCTTCTCTAGCTGGTGACATCTCATGACTCAGGTCTAGACTGCAGCTTCTTTTTGAGACACCTGCTTCTTTACCTCCTCTCCCATCACATGCTCACCTTTTAAGGCTCGGCTTCAGCATCGCCCACGCAGAGGTGGTCTGTTTCACCTGGAAAATACAATTTTAAAGACACTTGTCTGGAACACTGTGGTGAACACCGATCCTGGACCCCAGCTTCAGTGGCACTGGAAAGCTTCTCACCTACAGGTGCCATGTCATGCCCTTCTCTGCCTAGCCATGTTGACTGAGGTTGGAATTGCTCAGGTCAAGCCCAGGACATCTGGGAGTGCAAGGGGGTCAACACCCCCACAGGAAGCTTTGAGAGTTTGCAGAAAAGTCACAGCTAAAGACCCAGACTCCAGTCTTTGGGAGAGATGGCTCTGGAACATCCTTCCCTATTCCTCAGAAGATGCAGGATGAGGGCCAATGGTCAGTGATGGTCACCTGCTCTCTAGTGTACAATATGTTAGCATCCCTTCTGCACTCTCTCACCCTCTTCACTCCTGACCACCTCCATCACCTCCCAGGCAACTACCTACACTCAAGTGTCTGGTTTGAGGTCTGCTTAGGGCAACCTAGCCTGACATACATCCATGAGACTGGACATAGTTTCTTGAGGCTCAGGATTACCTCAAATTCTCAGATTGAAGACCTCGTCAGACGTGGTACCCGCCCTAATCAGACCTCTTGCATCTGTGTAACTTCATGCCCATGAACTCAGCCAAAGCAAGGGGAGATTCTTTCTTCTTAAATTGCATTTGTGTGTGTGTGCACAAGTGTGTGCATGCGTGTGTGTGTGTGTGTGTGTGTGTGTGTGTGTGTGTGTGTGTGTGTGTGGAGGTCAGAAGTCAGCTTGTAGGAATCAGTTCTCTCTACCATGTGGGTTCTGAGGATGGAAGTGGGGTCACCAGGCTTCACTGCTAAGCACCTTCAACTGCCTACAAACAGGAGATTCTGAAACTTTCAGTGAAATTTCTCTGAGCACAGGGGCAACAGGCACTGTCCTCTTCCAGTTCCTCACCAGTATTTCCCAATATTCTTATATCCCTCTGCTTGGCCTTGCCCTGTCTTCTCATTGTGGAAGGCGTGTGGGCTGTGAGTACAGACCTGGATTCTAATTCTGGTTATGACACAACTGTTTACAACGATACCCAATCTCACTGGGTCTTAGTTTCCCCAAGTGAAAAGTGAACATGGACACGAACACCTGCATGGCGGAGGGTCATGACTTAGTCGTACAACAAAAGCATGTGGTAAACTGCAAAGTGAATTTTGAAGCTGAGCAGTCACTGTTCCTGGGGTTGGCACTAGGCCTGACATGGAGGAGGTGCCTGAGAAATGTTTGAAGAACAGACTAAAGCTTGAGATGGAAATCTCTCATTCATTCACTCCCTCATCCGGCATTGCCACAGATCCCATCCAGACCATGCTTCAGGCATTTGTGGTCTTTGGAGGCGATCAGAGAGAATACAGCTGTCTCAGAGAGACCCCAGCCCATCATCCCCAGTGTGAGAAGATGGGATGTGAAGTGGTGCATGCAGGATGTAAACTGAGGCACAAGAAGAAGACAGGAAAGAGTCTTCATCCTGGAGGCTTGTGCAGAGACTGGTGCCAGCAGCTCGTGAAGATCCAGAAGAAGCTGTGAAGGTCAGCAGGGAATGGATCATGGCAGACTCCATGTCCTTGCAAGGAGTAGGAGGTCTCTGTTCAAGGTGATGAGTCTAGAGAAATGAGGGCAAGACTGGGAGAGAAATTTTGTGTGTGCTCTTCAGGATTCATTTTGTCTCTCAATACTTGAGTTTCTCTCTTGGTATAAATGGAACATAAACCCCACAAAAAGGATACTCTGAAGAGGATGTGCCAGGAGAAAGAAGGGTGTGAGTGAGCCAGTGAGTGAATAAGTGAATGAACTTCTGCCCAGCACAGGACCACCGCTGTTCTGAGGTCAGGGCTCAGCCTCAGTGCATCCTGCTTCCTGATCCGTCTCTTCCAGCAGGACCCCCCACCCACCCACTCAGAGGCCACTGGGCTAAAAGCTGGCACTTCTTCAGGTCCACCTGGGGAGGCAAGCACACTGTCAAGGCCACACATTCTCTCCTCTGGTTGCCAGAAACATTTTCTGCCTCTGCCCTCCAATACAGATGTGCCTCCAGGCTCTGCCCTGGTGCTTTCTGGGATGGGGAGGCATCTGGGGCTCCTTGCCTCCACCAAGGGCCAGAACAGCCTGCCTCTGTCTCCCAGATGCCCAAGCCACCATCTGCTTCCACCCAAGCCCTCAGCTCTTTTCTTAAAATAATTCCTACGGTTTCCTTGGAGACATCTCTCACACAGAAGAAAGGGAGCTGGGAGGAGAGACCGAAGCAGTGAGAGAGGTTGAGTCCTGTCCTCTGAGCACCTACTGTGTGCTTGCCTGGCCTCCATATGCTTTCTGAGGTAGAGGCTGGACCTCCTGGCAGGTGAGACAAATCTTGTGGCCTTCCATCCCTGTTTCCATCTCAAGACACATGAATGAAGCCCAAGATCTGCAGTGTTCAAAGGCAGAGACATGTTTGGGACAGTAAAGAGAGTTCTCATCCTAAATCCTAATGTCCTGACCAGGACACAGCCAGCCTCCCAGTTCCTTACCTTCCATTATGCAATTCCAAATACCTTTGTGGGCCTGATTATATGTGAGGCTCAGGCTGGTAGAGATGGGAGGAGGGTCTCAGTGTAAAATAAAACTAGGTCTCCTGAGGCTACAGGAACATTAGCACCTCACTTGGTAGAGTGATTGCCTAGCATTCACCACGCCCTGGGTTCAATACCCAGCACTGTATGAAGTAGGACAAGCAGAGCACATCCATGGTCCCATCACTAAGGAGGCAGAGACAGAAGGAGCAACGAGTTTGAGTTCAGACTTTGAGTTCAGCCTTGGCTACATGAGACCCTTACCTTAGAGAGGAAGAAAAAGGAGGCTAGCCTGATCTACAGAGCAAGTTCCAGAGCAGCCAAGGCTACACAGAGAAACGCTGTCTCAAAAACAAAACAAATAAAAATATTCCGGGCTAGAGAGATATCTCAGTGGTTAATAATACTGCGTGCCCTTCCAAAGGACCCGGGTTCAATTCCCAGCACCCATATGGCAGCTCACACCTGTTTGTAAATATGGTTCTAGGGGATCTGGTACCCTCACACAGACATACACACAGACAAAACACCAATGCACATAAAAATAAATAAATATTTTAAAAAACGAAGGAAAAGGTCACCTTCCTTGAGATGCTAAACATGTTGGGGAGTAAGGAGGGTGAAGGCCTATTTATTTATTTCCTATGAAGAGCAAGAAAGGCTTCAGAGAGGCATCTTAGTTGCTCCTCCCAATGCCCCAGCTGGATTTACTTTTCCCCATTTTCCAAGTAAGAAACTGAGGCCTCCCCCCAAAAGTGAATTCATTCATACAGGGAGTTTGTGGCAGAGTCAGGAGATTGTCTTAGGTTTTTCTCCAACGGGCAAAGGTTACTTGTGGAATTGCGATTCCCAGGACAACACAAAGCATTGCTGGGGGTGGATGGGTGTGCAGGAGACCATTAACCCTTGCTTGGAAATGGGGGGGGGGGAAGGTGTGGACAGACATGCTGAAGGCCTTCTCTAGCCCCTACACTCTCAAAATAGCCCTAAAGTCAATGTCAGGGAAACATACACATGTGTACACACATGCACACCTGCAGAGGGGCATCCATCTCCCACCTGCTTGAGCGCCTTGTGAGCCCCACTCAGAGTACCTCATAACCCTAACCTGTATATCTCTGGGGATCCTGAGCTACCCCATCTGGTTGGTCCTACTGTTCCACATCTTGGTTTTAGAGGCAGCTAAACCTAGGAGACCGAGTTCACATAGATTTCCATAGCCGTGCCCACATGGGTGTGCACTGTGTGGGTCCACATCATGACTAGCTTTCATTCTGTCATGCTGGGCTATGGGCTACTCATGGGTCTTACTGTGGGGTCTGAAGCAGGCAGGGAGAGAAGAAAGGGGTTTCTGGCAAGGGCTGGCATGACAAAAGAACAGGAAAGGGGCGCTGCATGAGTGTGTCTGCAGCTGTGCCTGGGAAAGCCCCTCAACTGCAGGCAAAGGGCTTTGCATCTGTCTCAGAAGCAGAGCAGAGCCAGCCTGAGGCACAGAACAACAGACAGGGTGTGAGCAGGTGCTGCTTTGCCAGATCTCAGAGGCTAGGATGGAGGAGAACTGTGGAGAAGGGGTGAGGCTGTGGGGAGAGAACCCTGGAGAAGGGGTGAGGCTGTCGAGAGAAAACCATGGAGAAAGGGTGAGACTGTGGGGAGAAAACCATGGAGAAGGGGTGAGGCTGTGGGGAGAGAACCATGGAGAAGGGGTGAGGTTGTGGGGAGAGAACCATGGAGAAGGGGTGAGGCTGTGGAGAGAAAACCATGGAGAAGGGGTGAGACCACAGCGAGGGCTGCTAGGGTCTAGACCTAGCTGGTCTGGGGAGAGGAGGGCAAAGCTGGGGAGATTCCCAGGAAGCCAACTCCCCAATTGCTGCTTTTGGAGCTGTGTGGAGGTGAGGCTCTGGTTTAGGGGTTGGAAACAGGTCCTCAAAATCCACCTAGGACTTCTGTGAGAGATGTCTTGAGGTTACCCGTCAGCTGATTTTCCTGGGGCTCCATGTCTCTGTAACAGAGGGATCACCCACAGTGTTCCTGGAACCTCCCTAGATCTCTAGCACTCAAAGACAGAGTATCAGTTTCCTGTGAGTCATGTGAGGTTAGTATTCTACTTTCAAGGCCAAAGATTCTCTCCTGTTCCCAAGGAGTCTCCTCACTTATCAGGGCCTCGTAAGACAATGTCAGAAAAATGGCAGTGAGGAGAAAGGCTGGGCTTGAAGAGAGAATAACCAAAGGCATGGAATGGACTTGGAAAGAGTAAGGAAAACCACTCGGTAGATCCTTGAGAAGCGGCAAGCTTAGCCAGGCATGGTGGCACATTCCTGTAGTCCCAGCACTCAGGAGGCAGAGGCAGTGGATCTCTGTAAGTTCAGTGCCAGCCTGGTTTACAGAGTGAATTCCGGGACAGCCAGGGCTACACAGAGACCCTGCCTCAAATCAACAACAAAATGACAAGCTTCTTTGGCCAAACAAGAGAGGCTGAAAGGAAGTGAGCTGAAATGGATGAGGCAAGCCAGGGAGTGACATGAGGTAGAAGCCGAGAGATAGGGCTTTATGTCCAGAAGCAGAAAATGGTCCGCCTTACTGGGACCTGCTACTCTTCCCTTTCCACCAGGACATCATGGAACCTTTCCTTTCTTTGGCGATGTCTGGTCCCAGGAGTGACTGCCCTGGTCCCTGCACTGGTACTTCACCCTGTGACCTTGATCAAATCTCTCCTTCTCTACATCCCTATTTCTCTCTCGGTCCAATAGGAGGACTCCAGTTTCTGAAATTTTTGTTTTATTTATTCAATTAATTTGAGGAATATTGAGGACCTCCTATATGCCAGACACCGTTCTAAGAATTTTGGAGACTTTAGTAGATGGAGCAGACAAGGAACCTGTCCTCAGGGAGCTTGAATCTAGCAAAGGGAAGATGATGTGAAACAAAAAATTAAGAAACGAGGAAATGCCATGCTCATGAAGCTGGAGGGGGGTCCTATTTCATTGTGTTCATTTATGAAATTCTTTAAAAGTGTTAAAATACATGGAGAAAGAAAGAGAGCAGAGGTGTAGGGGTGCTGGAGGGTGCGGCAATTAAGGTGTAGGGGTGCTGGAGGGTGCGGCAATTACTCATCTTGAACTGGCTACTCAGCAGAAAGCCCTGAGGAGGCCGTATCTGAGGAAAGGGTTAAAGGACCCAGTTGTGCTGCTGCATTCCTAAGATGCTAGCCTGGGGGACCGAGGCAGAAGTTCAAGGTCATCCTCAGCTCCATTCCCAATTCCAGCTTGGACTCCATCTCAGATCCAGAAATCCAACCAACCGAAAATGAACAGAGCAAAAGAACGACACCACAAAGCACATGGGTAAGGTAGAAAAGGATGCCCTGGGTGATGCCGGGGCTGGAATCCTCCCGAGGGAAGGGATGGCCTGTGCGGAGTCCGAAGGTGGGAAACACTAAACTCTAAAATGCTAGATTGAAAAAGAACAGACTCCCGGGGTCTGCTGAGGCAGCTCAGTGTGCAAAGCACTGGCTGTTCTTCCAGAGATCCCGGCTTTAGCTCCCAGCACCCACAGTGTGTGGTTCACAACCACCTGTCACTTCAGCTTTAGGTGATCTGACACCTTTGCCCTCCATGGGCACCTAGGGAGCTCATGTGGGCAGAGTTAAAAATAAGTTAAAGTAAAAATTTCCCTTTTTTCTTTTTGTTTCGTTTTCTTTTTTGGGACAGGGTTTCACTCTACAGTCCTGGCTATTCCGAAATTCGATATGTAAACCAGATTAGCCTTGAACTCTGAGATTTGCCTGCCTCGGCAACACAAGTGCTGGGGTTAAAGTCCTGCACTCTATGCCTGGCTAAAATAAATCTTTGAAAAATATTTATAAAATTATTCAGAAAGAGTTAAAGCTGCCATTTGTGCCAGACACAAGGAAGGAACATGGGAGCAAAGATGAGCTACCCTGAGACCAACGATGCTTCTGAGGCTACACCAAGGGGCCATGAGCTACTTTGAGACCAAGGATGCTGCTGAGGCTACACCAAGGGACCATGAGCTACCCTGAGACCAAGGATGCTTCTGAGGCTACACCAAGGGGCCATGAGCTACTCTGAGACCAAGGATGCTTCTGAGGCTACACCAAGGGACCATGAGCTACCCTGAGACCAAGGATGCTTCTGAGGCTACACCAAGGAGCCATGAGCTACCCTGAGACCAAGGATGCTTCTGAGGCTACACCAACCATCAAAGGCAGAAGCCAAACAAGTGAAGAATCACTCTAAGAATCATGGACTCAGAAAAGACCATAATGCCAATGGAAGGAAGGATGCTCAGGAAATTATAACCCGTAGAGGTAGAGCTGTCTGTCTCAGCCTGGGGCTTAGGTGAGATCAAAGAAAAGTTATCTCCCAAGAAGCTGGGAATAGGCTCTCAGTCAGGTCCATGCAATGAATTTCAAGTACTGATTTGGTTTCAAACAGTCACACAGAAGCTATGTGTGGTGGCGAACACCTTGAGTCCCAGCACTCAGGGAGGCAGAGGCAGGTGGGTCTCTGTGAGTTCAAGGCCATCCTGGTCTACAGAGAGAGTTCCGGGCCAGCCAGGCTTACACAGAGAAACCCTGTCTCAACAAACAAACAACATTCAAACTGAAAATTACATCTTAAAGTGAAAATCTAAACAGTATAAACTAAATAAAATTTGGGACCTGAACATTTAAAGTTGGTTCTAGAAGCATGGGTTGAAGGGGGAGGGGGGCTGGCCTGACCTACATAGTGGGCTCCAGGCTAACAAGGGCGGGCGGGCGAAGGAGAGTATAAATCCTACAGTAAGTTCTAAACCTGCTGAATAAAGGAAAGAATCTCTCCAGCTGCTACAGACGTTTAAAAGATATCAGGAGAGATCACAAGCGTCTTCCGGCCAGAAATTGAATAGTTTAATTGATATGGACATTCCTAAAGCATGACATACTAAAATGGATTTTTAAAAAAATCTAAACATCAAATAGTCCTATACCTAGTAAATGAATTAAATTTGTGAGTTAAAACTTTCTCGTGAAGAAAGTACCAAGATCAGGTAGCCTCACTGGCCGTCTCCCCGGATTCGGAGAATAAAATGTATCAATTCACAAAATCCTCTGGTGAAGAGAAGGGGCAAATACTTCCCGACTCACAGTGTCTGAGCTCAGTCCAAATTCTGCACATTACAAGCTAGCATTTCCAGGAATTCAGACGCAAAAATACTGAAGAAAATGTTAATATTAGCAATTCTAGTAATGTGTAAAACGGTAATACATCATGGCTGAATGTAATGTATCTCATGAATGCAAAATTTGTCTGTCATTCAAAAAAGTATAATCCACCACTTTGATTTTACCCATTTAATTTTTATTTCTTTCTTTTTTTTTTTTAAAGAGTAGCCCCGGATGTTCTAGAACTTGATCTGTAGGCCAGGTTAGCTTTGAACTCAGAGATCTACCTGTCTCTGACTCCAGAGTGCTGGGATTAAAGGAGTGTACCACCATGCCCAACACACTTAAAATTTTTTCAAGTTGCACTTGTATTTATTGGTGTGATGTAGGGGCCACTGAGCACATGTGCAGGTCAAAGGACAATGTGCAGGAGTTGGCTCCTTCCCATCATGTAGGCCCCACATTGTCAGGCTCTGAGACCCAGTAACTTCCCTAATTCACCATCTTAACAGAATGGCCTAGAAGTAATGATTTCAAGAAATGTAGGAATTTTATTTGATAAAATCCAAAACATATCAAAATTTTAAAAGTTGTTAGTGTACTAGGAATTTTATAGAGAGCATCTTTGAAATCCTACAGCCCAAATCATATTGATCAATGAGAAGTAGAATGCTCTCCCCTCTAAATTAATAGTTTATCATCATCTATATCCGGCATTATACAAAAGACAATAGAATAAGGCAAGAAAATGTGCAAATCAGAGCAGAAGAAGTAAAAATACAAGTTTCCAAAGATGATATTGCACATGTGGAAAAAAAATCTTAAAGAATTTTTGAAATACTACCAGTAAAAAAGTAAATTAAGGAGCTGGGGAAATGGCATAGTAGACTAAGTGCTTGTCATACAAGCATAGGACCAGAGTTTGCATTCTCGGAACTCATGGAAAGCCAGATGCAGGTTTGGAAGTGTATATCTGGAACAATAGAATGCCTCTGACAAAAACTGGTGGCAGAGACAGGGGAATCCCCAGAAACTCATGAGCCAGCTAGCTTGGCCGAGCATCAGTGAACAGCAAGAGACCCCATCTCAAATAAGATGGAAGGTTGTGGGCTGACCTTCACATGTGTCCCATGGCATGTGTGCCTATATATACGTATGAATATCTAAGTGAATTCAGGGGATGGATAGTTAGCAGTTAAGGAACTCCAAGAGTCCGTCAGGCATCAAGCTTTCTCAGCAGGTACTTTTACCCACTGAGCCACCTTGCTGAGCCCAACTTGATATTTTCTTTTAAGATCACATTCATTTATTTAATGTGTATGGATGGGGAGGAGGTATCATACCACCAGGATCATGTGGTGGTCAGAAGACAACTTGAGGGAGCTGGTTCTCTCCTCTCACCACATGGGATCCAAAGATCAAACACAGGCATCAGACTTGGGAGCAAGTGCCTTTACCCACTGCGTCATCTCAGGGTTTCTCCTGCTTTTTCGTAGGGGTGAGGAGCAGTGTAAACCAGACTGGCTTTGAACTCACAGATATCCACCTGCCTCTGCCTCCCTTAAAGCCCAGTGCACCACTCTGGCCCTTCCCCTGATACTTTTAAACAAGCAAAAGATCTTAACAGTTGCCCCACCAAAAGACACACAGATGGCAGCAGGTACATGACAATTAACATCAACATGACAATGCCACCTACCTCTACAGACTATTAGAATGACAGAAATCAAAAATGCTGCCACCAGATGCTGGTGGGGATTTGACGCTGCGGGGACATTCATAGCTGACTAGAAGACTAAGTGGTAAGTCACTTTGGGAAGATAGTCGGGTAGCATCTTATGAAACAGAACACAGCCTTCTTCCCATGTAACCCAACAACTGTTCCCTTGTGTGAGCCCACGGGGAACAGAACATGTCCACACAGAAAGTTGTACGTGGATGCTTACTGCAGATCCGCTCAGGATGCCAAAACTGGGAAACAAACAAGATGCTTTTTAATGGGGGAATGAGTAAGAAAGCCACAGCACGGGAGTCAGTGGAGTAGTGTTCAGTGCTGGAGGGGAAAGGAACCAGCCATAAAACCAAGGCAGGGTGGAATCCGCAGTGTGTGTAACTGAGTGAAAACATGCCATCGGATAAGGCTTCGCGCTGTATGTTTCTAACCATATGACAATCTGTAAAAAGCAAAATTCCACAGACAGGAACAAGATCAGTGGTTGCCAAAGGTTGGCAAAGAGAGAGAGATGAACTGGACAAGCACAGAGTATTTTTAGGGCAGTGAAAAATCTCCATTTGATAGGACAATGGTGGATGTAGGTCATTAGGGATCTATCAGATTCAGAGACTGCTCCATACCGGAAGTGAAATGTTTGTAAATGGTGAATTCTGGGTGGTAACTAAATGTCAGTAACAGTGATTGTAACAAGTGGGACCCTCCCTTCGGGGAAGGACAGGATGCTGGAAACACTGTGTCTTTGGCTCAACTTTTCTATGAACCTAAACAGCTCTAAAAAACAAAACAAAAATAATAACAAAACAAAAGCCCCACCAACGTCCCAGTGGGGCTGCCGCTCAGCGTCTGAGAGCACACTGGGCACGCAGAGACCTTAGCATCAGACGCACACACATTTTTTTTTTTAAAGTCTTTTAAAAATAAGTAAGCAATCTGGGCATGGTGGTACATGCCTTTAATCCCACCAGTCAGATGGCAGAGGCAGGTGGGTCTCGGTGAGTCCTGGGATAGCCAAGGCTTCTCTATACAGAGAAACGCTGTCCCTAAATACCAAGGGGAAAAAGTAAGCATACCCTACAATTACCATAAAACACACCATTGAGGCTAGTCTAGGATTTATGGCCAGATTATGTCTCGAGTCTGCAATCTTAGCATTCAGGAGGATGAGGGAGAAGAGTTGCCACAAGTTCAAGGTCGACCTGGGCTATAGTATCAGAGCCTGATTCAAAAAGGTGGGGGGGGGGGGCAAAACAATGAAAAAGAAACATTACTTGGCAAACAAACAAACAAAAAAACAGAACAAACAGATGCACTCGTGTGACTCTCGGGGGAGTTTATGCCAATCTCAAAAAGGCCCAAGAATCATGTGATGTTCCGACTTACGTAGTATTTTTGAAATGACAAAATCAGAGAAGCAGAGGATGGATTGGGGATGATCAGGATGTGAGGAGGAAGCACACACATGGACCTGGCTGCAAACTAGTTTATGTGAAGCTGGAGCCATCTGAGTGAGGCCAATAGCTTCCATTCTGCCCCCATCCTGGGTGTGATGTCTCACTGTGGGTGTGCGGGACCTTAGGGAGCCAGTTGGTAAAGACAACATGGGAGTATTTTCCCTCCCAGATCACATACAGACTGCTCTCACTGCAAGATGACATTTAAAATGCAAGCAAGCTACACATTCGAGGCTGGGGAAATGAATCAGAGGGCAAAGTGCCTGCTGTGCCAGCATGAGGATCTGGGTCTGGATCTGCAACATCCACATAGGAAGGGGCGTGACACTACACTCCTATAATACCAGTGCTGGGCATCAGCCGATCCAGCCACCCAGTAAGCTCCAAGTTCAAGGAAAGAACCTATTTCAAAAAATAAGGTGGTGGGTAGTACAAGTCAGCACTTAACATAAACCTGTGGCCTCTACACACTCTGGCACAAGCATGTGAACCTGCAAACATTGTGCATCACACACATACATTTGCACAAGGGGAACCAAATACAGTAAATAGATCCATGAAGGAACAGTCCAAAAATAGGGCAATAGTTCAGGGTGCAAAACAGAGTCCCAGAGCAGACCCACAGCCTGGCTAGTGAGGCTCTTCTGAAGTGGGGAAGGAGGGCAAGAGGTGCTAAAACCAGATATCCACACAGGAAACATGAAATCTCAACTACTTCACAAAAATTCAGAGTGAATATAGATCTAGCTATCAACCCCCAAAACTGGAAGTTCCAGCAGCCAGGCATGGTGACCTGATGGGCTTAGATGAGCAAGACGGAAAAAGGATGAACCACCATGGTATTCAGAGCACATGGTGGCCACTACACACTTCTCTACATCAACCACTGTTGGCTGTCTGGCTGCTTAGACATATGGACACAGGGTCCTGGGTATGATGAAACTCCCTCCAGCAGCAGGGAAGGGATCAGAAACTCCATTTCTTCAATAACCTCAGTTTGCAACTACACACTGAAGAAAGTGACAGCTTTTCCCTCAGCCACTTGTAACTGTGGATTTGTTTTATCTTTAAGATGGGGTCTTGTGTGGCCTGGATTGACCTTGAACTCACTAAGTAGCCGAGGCTGGTTTTCAATCCCTGACCCTCATGCCTTTGCCTACCCCTCACCCTCAGTGCTGGGATCATGGGAGTTCATCACTATGCTCATTTATTTCTTGGCAATTTGGCTATGGATTTCTAGAAGGGACCTGGGAGACCATTTAGCTCAAAATCATTATCACCACTACGCACAAAACTTTGACAGGATTTTCCAAGTTACCCCAAATCTGCAGAACAAACAAAGAGCTGATGCAGACCCGCAATCCTTTTCTTGCAGGCATGAAACCCAAGGTTCCCTGAAGACAGAAGGTTCTTTTGCAGTTAATTGGTGGTTGACTCATTTGTGGGCAAAATCTGACCTCGATGGATATGGAACTGTTTTATGCCAATTAGTGTGAATATTTACGTGTTTTGCTGCAGAAATATCAATTAGTTTCATTAAAGGCTCTGCCCCAGACTCAGTGGTGTCCCAAGCGCTGCCTCTTCCAGGCTTGCAGGAAATGCTGTTAACTGGCTGGGCACTGGCTGCAGTCGGAGTTGGAAAAACGAGACAATGCCACACAGCCGACCTTCTTCTAATTGCCTGAGATGCACACCATTGCCCCAGAGAAGCCAGAAGAGTTGTAGATGGGAAAGGGAGGTATGTTAATTTTCCAGAGAATTCCAATTAATCCTAAATTCAGGAAAAGGGAAGAGGACAGACGTGAATACAAATCAAATTGGTCAGTGTCGCCAACCTATGTAAAAAACAGTTCCACGTCATTAACTACCAGAAAACACAAATTTCAACCACAATTAAATTCCATGCAACCTCATCAGATTGTGAAGAATTAAAGACTGGCCATGCCAAGTGCCAGTGAGGACATAGAGCCCTTGAAATTCTTAGGAATTTGTCACAGCCACCTGAGAAAGTACTGGCGGCATCATAGTAGCCAGCATTCATGGACTCCATTTCCAGGTGATTTTTCTGGGTATTTGTCCAAGAAAAAGAAGTCCTGTGCTCACACAAATTGTTTTACCAGAATTTCATGGAAGCCTTATTTGTTACAGTGACAAACTGGAAACTACCCCAAATGTCCATCCACAGGAGACTGTGTGAATGAAGTATGGTGAGTTCATGCAGTGGATGGTGCTCAGAAATGAGGAAGCCAAATTATCAGCAGAAGATGCGTGAGTCTCACAGAGAAACCAGAGCATAAGGACTTTTACATGGTGGGCTGAGAGATCGCACAGGAGGTAAAGGGCTTACTGTGAGCATGAAGGACTTACTCCAGGTCCCCATCACCCACGAGGGGCTAGGTTATGTGTGCCTGTAACCCAGCCCTGGGGAACAGAGACAATCCCTTTGGTTTGCTGGCCAGCCAGTCTACTTTAATCAGTGAGCTCCAAGCTCAAAGGACTACTGAGGAAAACACCTGACCTGACCTCTGGCCTCCACACCACAAGCCTATATAAGCAAATACACCCCAAAACAGCATACATATACACACACACACATATACATACACACCCGCACTAATACATGCTGGGAGCCAGGCTTATCAGAGGCTTTCCTTGAGGTCCTGATGTATGAAGAAGGAATATAGGCCCTTGTCTTAAACCAGGATCGTGCTTGGTATAAGACATAGCATGTAACATAGACAAGGCCTCCTGACCCCAGCTTTCCTATCTTCTCATTCTCTGATCCTCTCTCTCAGGAATCTGTCACTGAAGAATGACCTGCCGGTCCAGGTCTCTCTCTCTCATACACACACACACACACACACACACACACACACACACACACACGCACACGCACACGCACACACGCACACGCACACGCGCACACACACACACACACACGCATGCGCACACATACACACATATGCATGTGCACACATACACACATGCACACATTCAAATACACACATACACAATACTACACAGTCTTATTTGAATATCTTTCATAAAAGATCAGTGAGTTGGTAGCCATTAAAACAGTGATTTCCTCTCTGGATGTAGGAGATTTCCTTTGCCTGGTAGGAATTCTCTCTTAATTCAGATGAGAGTTACACACATACATACCTATTTTCATGTACATTCAGAATGAATGCACCTTGCCAGGTGTAGTGGTGCACACCTATAACCCCAGCATACCCAAGGATAAGACAGGCAAATCCTGGGTTCAGGGTCAGCCTGGGCTACAGTGGGATCCTTGGGGGGAAAACTATTAGCTCATCTTACTATATGTATGTCTTCCATAATATAAAATTTAAATATTTTGCTAACTATTCATAAAACTGTGCTCTTAAGTCTTATATGTTATGTATTATTTATGTGTTCATGTGTATGGATGACTGTGCATGTGTGCAGGTATATGGAGGCCAGAAATTAACCTGTGTGTCATTCCTTAAGAGATGTTCACTCTGCATGTGTGTTTTATTCATGTAGGGTGTACACAAATGTGTGTGTAGGTGCGTGCACTCATGCACACATACACACATGTACACACACATACAATGTTACACAGTCCTGTTTGTATAACATTTCATGTGTATAGAAGCCAGGGGACAACATTGAGTTGCTATTCTATTGTTCTCTACATCATCTCTTTGAGACAGGATCTCTCAGAGACTCTGGAGCAGGCTGGCAGCCAGCAAGCCCCAGCCATCTCTTGTCTCCATCCCACCACCCAGCAGAAGGTATTATGGGCATGCACAATCATCCTCAGTTTTTTACATGGAATCTGAGGATATGAACTCAGGTCCTTGAGTTTGTAAGAAAAATGATCGTATCCACTGAGACTTCTCCCCAGGCCCTTCTTTGGGTTCTTTTGTTTTGAGACAGAGTGTCTCCCTGGGACCTGGGTCTCTCCAATAGGCTAGGTTGGCTGGTCCATGAGCTGCAGGGATACTCCTGTCTTTGCTTTGCTGGTGTTGGGGTATCAGCGTATCAGTGTTAGAGATCAGGCTTGGCTCTTCTGTCTTGCAGAGCAAACACTATGCCAGTTTTCTGTCTCTCCAGCTAAGACTTGAGCTGACCCCTTAGCTCAGGACTTGTGGGTTTAACTTTTTGTAAAATACAGTTCAATTGTTAAGTGTGAAAATATAAAAATGAAGTTCATAAAATTCCAAGGTGCCCAACAGAAGCAAAACAACTCTCTCCCAAACCAGCACCACTTCCAGGTACGGGTCTAACTGGGAAGTAAAATTAAATTCAAAGCATTGCACATATACACACAAAGAAAGCCATCTTAAACTAGACAGAAAAACACAAGACCAAGGGTCAGACTCCCCAAGACCTCCATTATTGGCCCTGAAGGATTCAGCATGTAAAATAAATGCAATCAGTCTAGCTAGAGAGATAACACAGGAAGCTGCAACCTCAAGCAAGGAGCAGGAGACCACACAAAGAGCAAGCTGTGCTTCAGAAATAAAAAATGTAACTGATGATGTAATGCTCTGAAAGGTTAAACAGCAGGTGAACCCAGTGATCAGCAAAATATGATCTGAAATGTAAAAAAAAAAAAATGTTACATGGAATGGAGAGGAGGGGAAGTGATGAATGATAGGCAGAAAAATGTCTAACAACATTTATTCAATGTCTCTAGACACTAGAGAGAATCAGGCAGAGGAAGTATTGAGAGAACTTTCTAAAACTGCTTGAAAATAATCGTCCTCAGATTCAGGAACTGAACTTCAAAATGGTATTCAGAAAATGTAACACACTGCGAACATCCTCAATAGCCCACAGTCAAACCACAGCACACCAAAGACGAGTAGATCTGAAGACCTGGCCAGCGAGCAGCCCTTTCTCATGCAGGCAGAACCTGAGGCCACTAACTGGCCACGGGTCAGGGCATCATCCGCTGCTTTGACTCCAACCATGAGGCAACATTCTGAGGTTCTCAATCCCAGAGTGGGAAATGTCCTCAAGTAATGGTGCCTTTTCTTCATGGCTCTTACGTTGAAGCCTCTCCTGTGACAGCCATGCACATCTGCAACTAACCCCACCTGTGGAATGACATCTCTGCTCCCTCGATTGGTCCTCGGGTCTTTCCAAGTCACTTCTCCCAACCTATGTCCCTGTGTCTTCCTGTTCTCCTGGATGTCTTTTCAGCATCCCATGTCTCTCAGCACATCCATCTCTCTGACATCATGTTCTTTCTGGCAAGCCTTCCTTCTGGGTGTGTGTAATGCCGAGTTTAAATGACTCTGGCATCCCAAAGCTTGCCTGATGCTACTCGACCGAGTGTTCCCAGCTTTATGTAGACATGTATTCCACTAGTCTTGGATTTAAAAAAAAAAAATGCAATCTTTCTACATTTATTTATTATGTGTGTAAATGCATATGCATGAGGACATGTGGACATGCAAGTCCTGTGGTGCATGTGTGGATGAAGTAGACAACTTACAGAGGTTGGTTTTCACCTTCTCTCCATGGGTCCTGGAGATCCACCTTGGATCATTAGGCCTTTACCCATTGAGCCACCTCTTGCTCAGCTCTGCCTTGTTTGCTTTGTTTTTTGAGATAGGGTTTCTCTGCATAGCCCTGGCTGTCCTGGAATTAGCTCTGTAGTGCAGGCTGGCCTCAAGCTCCTAGATATCGGCTTGTCTCTGCCTCCTGAGTGCTGGTATTAAAGGCACCTGACACCAGGCCCAGGCCCAGCTATACCTTTTAAACTGGCTTTCCACAAAGAATGTGGTCAAATTCATATTAATTATATGTCCATCTGATTCAGCTGAACTGCTAAATAAATAAAAAGGTAAATGGAGGTGTGGACGGTGTCTTGTTAGGGTTTCTATTGCTGTGAAGAGACACCATGACCAGACCAACTCTTATAAGGGAAAAACATTTAATTGGTGTGGCTCAATTACATTTTCAAGGGTTTATTCCATTATCATCATGGTGGAACATGGTGGGATGCAGGCAGACAAAGTGCTGAAGAAGTAGCCAAGTGTCCCACATCTTGGTTTGTAAGCAGTAAGAAATGGTCTGAGACACTGGGTGTGGCTTGAGCTCAAAGCCCACCTCCACAGTGACAAACTTCCTCCCACAAGGCCACACCCACTCCAACAAAGACACCACCTAATAGTGCCAGTCCCTTTGGAGATATTTTCTTTTAAACCACCACAGGTGGGTATTTATTGATAAATTCTAAGATGAAGCTGGACAGTAGCGGTAGTGCACACCTTTAATCCAGCAGAGGCTAAAGCATTTAACTAATTCTTTAATTAAAGATCAAATAATCGGGAGGCAGAGACAGGCAGACCTCTGATTTTGAGGCTAGCCTGGCCTACAGAGTAAATTTCAGGACAGCCAGGGCCACACAGAAAAACCCTGTCTTGAGAAAACAAAACAAAATTTAAAAAAAAATGGAAGCAATCACAAGAGTAGCAATTTTAATAATAAGTCACATTCACTGAGTACTAACATCCACTGAATACCATCACTGAGTACTAACATCCACTGAATACCAAACACATAGTAGTAACATCCTGAGTATTAATACTCACCAAGTACTTAATATATCCTGGGGACCACTCTGCACACTTACAATGTTCTGGCTAATTGACTTTTCAAGTAATCCTGTGAGGTTTGTTAACAACAGCTTACAACTGAGTAAACTGAGTTATAATGGAAGTAGCTGAGAAAGGAAGGTGGGGCAGGGTAAGTGAAGGGCTAGAGGGCTGGGTGAGTGAGTGGTAGTCAGGTGGGTGGATGTGGATGAATGGCAGAGGAGACAGGCACAGGAAGCCTCTGCCCCTGCCAGCATGGCTGTGCATCTCGGAGCTTGCATCTTGGAAGTTACCTGCAAACCAAGCTGTAACTAATCAGACCGCTTCCCTAGTCAGGGCTGCTCTCTCCCTCGAGGCACCTGCTCACCCACATGGTCCAGGTTTGATGCCAACTGCCACCTGCTGACTTCAGTGGTCATTTATATCTGTAGAAAATAATGAGACCAAAGAAGTCCACAGTGGTGTCCCTAGTTCTACAAGCTGTCCTGTTGGGAGGAGAGGAGAGATGTGTCATCTGTGCGAGCTGTGGCTACGGCAGAAGTAATGTAGCCGTGTGATATCCACGATTGGGTCATAAAGGCCATACAGCTCCCACTTGGTTCTCCTGAGGTCTCTTGCTCCTATAACCTGATCGCCATGCTGTGAAACTCCTTTCTTTAGAAAGAGGCTGCCTCAGCCAGGTTGAGGTCTCAGCTGCCAGACACTGGGTGAAGACACACCAGTGACTCCAGCATCAAGTCACTCTGGTCACTGAGTCTGCCCAGGTCAGAAACCATGACACAGCACAGGTCTCCACTGTGCTCTGCCTGAACAGATGACCACTGAGTCAGTGGCACGCTGACTGGATGGTTTATTGATAGCACTAAGCATTAAGATGGTGATGTCTATTTGAGACAGGGTTTCACAATGCCCAGGCTGACATCTAACTTGTTATGTAAGCAAGGAAGACCTTGAACTTCTGATCTTCCTGCCTCTACCTCCTGAGTGCTGGGGTTTTAGGTGTGTGTTACTATATCTGGTTTTATACAGTTCTGGGGATGGAGCCCAGGGTTTTTTGTACACTAGGCAAGAAGCCTTCCAACAAAGCCCCAGCCTGTCCCCATTTTTGACAGGAACAGGGATACCCTCAGTCATCAGTCAGGCCCTGCCTTGGTGACTTTTGGCTAGGTCATGAGGAGTGTCTAAGCCTGGGACTTTACAAAGCCTTGAATCAGTCCATATATGAGACCCATGAACAAAGACAGCAGGGGTCCGATCCAGCCACCCCCCCCCCGACCCTTCAGGGTGAAATGAGGGCAGCTCTGGGTGTCCTGTATTCCTGCAGTCAGGTCACAGGCCAGGCTCAACCTCCTGCTGAGGGTCAGGGCTTCCCGGCAGGAGCTGGACCCAGGTAAAGGCTTGCTGTGGGCCTGGCCTGGTTTGCTCCCAAGCTTTGTTCTCTTTAAAACTGGTTCACTCAGTGGGTGTTTAAGACAAAAGCCACAGACCTTGGTCTGATTTGAGGGGAAAAAATAGTATTGGGGGTTATAAATGTGACAGATCTAGGTTCCTGAAGCCCAGCTGTGCCACACTCCCAGCTCTGTGATCCTGTAAGTTACGTCACTCTTCTGGACCTCTTCCATGTGGTGGAGACATCAATGGCTCCCACTTCATGGGCTTCTTATGAGAAGCCTTGAGGTGAAAGATAGGAGGTGCCCACTCAGCCTGGCACACACTCAGCTTAATACATATTACCTCTCCTCTTCCATCCACAGTGCTTTGTATACAGCAAGGACTTAATAATGTGTCTTAAAGAAATGAATTGCTCCATCCTGTCAGGTTCTCCTGAACACACCTCGATCCTCCACTTACAGGCTGACAAATCTCTCTTCCTTGGTAAGCTCTGACCTCCCCAGACCAAGTACACCTATTCTTTCTTATGTTTTAAATTTTCAGGATACAGTAGATGCTCACCCAGTGACTTCTAAGACAAATCAGCACCTCCCTGGTTCAATACAGAGCCCTCAGCTCAGGATTTGCGCCTGACTCCTGACAAGATGCTAAGGTGAAGCTAGCTTCCTCTATCTGCCTTTACGGTGTCCATTGGACCCCCATAGCCTCTGACCTCTCCGAGTGCCACTTAGTGTGTGTCCCCACAACCCCAGATATGTAATAAATAAATGCAAAAAATGTGTGTTAGAGCAGTCAAGCATGGAGTTTGGGGGGGAGGGGGGTGTCTCCTCTTGGGTTTCCCAAGTGCTGGCCCTGGGCTGAGGCTTTGGTGGGAGTGGGTGATTTGGGAAATGGAGGAAGTCAGGAGGGGAAGGAAGCTATGTGTAAGCCACTGCCTACATGACTGTCCCACAAAGGAGGGGGAGGCTACCAGCTGTCTGGGATGGGGGCTGGGGGCTCCCTGTCCTGGAGACCCTAGGCCTAGTGAACTCAGGCAGAGCTGGGTAGAGTCACAGACACCAAGCCAAGAAGATGGTGAGGAACCACCAAGGTCACTGGTGCTTGGGACTCAGGCTGCTCTCTGGTCAGTGACTCATCAGTTACTCGTGTGTGTGTGTGTGTGTGTGTGTGTGTGTGTGTGTGTGTGTGTGTGTGTGTGCACGCGTGTGCGTGCGCGCGCGCGCGCATGCGCGCGCAAATGAGAAAGGCTCCAGCTCTGTCAGCTCCAGCGACTGTGTCCCTGCACTGTGGGTGGGATAAGAGTCATGGGGACTGTTTGATGCCATCAGACTGCAAGACTCACTGTGTTCAAAGTCAATCATTTGGAGACTCTTGGGCTCCGGGGTCACTTGAATAAGAAGCCGCCAAATTCCAGTGAGAGTGAGGTTGGGAACCACTGTCCAGTGGAGAGGTAACAAGGACTCCAAATGTCCTCAGAGTCTTCAGTGGCAGCCTCTCTCACTCTAGTCCACTTTAGGTAGGCTGCAGGCTCTTGGTCCCCTGGTCCCTAAAGTGTCAAAGCTTCCCAGGTGGCAAAAGCAAAGAACTTCCTAGCAGAACCCCCCACCCCAAGGCTGTGTCTCCCAGGGAAGCAAAGTGTTTTATCTGTCCTGATATCTGCTTCAGGAGCCCAGCCTCCTCCTCCTTTCTTAGCATCTATGTGTGAATGATATACCTTCCTATGCCTCCCTAAAGACGAGCTCTGCACAGCAAGGTGGACACACAGCAATGACAAGGATGATGTTGGTGACACTCGTCTCTTGAATCCCTTATAGAGCAAAGCTGAAGATGGAGAATAGTATCTAGTGCTTAGTACTCTGTAGCGTCCCAAATACTATCCCAAACAGAGCTAACTAATTAGCAAATGCTACCAAGTGGTCCCTGTCCTCACGGAGCCCCTGTTCTAGTAAGAAAGTCTAGAAGAAAAAGTGTTTGTTCAGAATATGAGAGGAAGAAGCAGGTTCAGGAGCACCATTTAGCATCATGGACATGGCAAAGCTTGTGTGGATTGCCTCAGGCAGGCCTTACCGCCATTCTTAAAAGTCACAAGGTGTGGGACTGGAAAGTGAAGAGCATTGGCTGCTCTTTCAAAGGTCCTGAGTTCAATTCCCAGCACCCACATGGTGGCTCACAACCATCTGTAGTGGGATAAGATCCCTCCTTCTGGTGTATTTATAAAATGCATGAATAAATAATTTTTTTTTAAAAAAAGTCACAAGGTATGTTCCTGAAAAGTCGGTGAAGCCACTGAGGCACACAGCACAGCAATATGTCTGAGGACACACAAAGGGTACACTGACAATGTATACCAAAGGTGTTCTGATTCACAAGCCCAGGGACTTAGCCAAGCTAAGTCAGCCCTTTGCTCTCTGCACTGTAGGACCTCCATCTACAATTGAGTAACTTTTCTCTCACGCCATGGCCTTGAAGAGTCACTGAGACACTGACAGGCCCCTGTAAATGGCCGAGCATGGCTGCAGATTTTCTTCTTCCTGGTTCAAAGTCTGACCTCCTGCTACTGCCTCAAGCTCTCAAAGGCTACTATTCCAGGGTTTCAGGCACTTGACAGAGAAACTGTCTGCTCTCTGGTGTTGATGTAGCTCAGTGGAGCCCACACTGCTTTCCATACAGTAACCAGGAGACCAGGGGAGTGGCTCTTCTTCCACACAGTATGAGGGGCAGAGGTGTGTTACAATAAAGTTTTTGTCTCAGTCTGGCCAGAGGTTTGGACCCATAGACTTGTAGCCCCAGACTTTTTAGCCACCTGCCGCTGACTAGGCCCTCAAAAATGACTTAAATGTTTATACTAAATTTATGTTGTTTAGCCTATGGCTTAGGCATATTGTTAGCTATCTTTCTTATTTTAACTTATTTTTATTAATCTGTTTGTCACGTGGCCCGTGGCTCATTTGTGTTTTTCACATGTTTTTTCTTTGGGCATCTGGCTTGATCTGTCTTTGGCTTTTCCCTCTGTCTCTTAAACTATTTTGATTTTTTATCTATTTTTTTTTTATTGTGCCTGCCATGGCCAAAACAGTTTTTTACTTAAAGATTGATAGGCACAGCATATAAAAAGACATTCCCCCATCAGAGGTGGGACCCTCTGATCGCTCCTAGAGATGGCTGATGAACTGAGACTCTCTCCTCTTGGGGTTCATCGTGTCCTTCAGATTCCCAAGTATTCATATCATTTTCTCCCATCTTTGTAAAGCCTAAATTCCATGAGGAACTACTGCTCAATAGTAACTATCATGGCGACAGTGAAATGTATCAAGCAAACCACTGTGGGGCCAGGGAGATGACTCAGCCAGTAAAATGCTTGTTGTGCAAGTGTGAGGCTCTGAGTTCAATTTCCAGAACCTACCCTAAAACAACTGGTGGCATTTTGTCAACCCAATGCTGGGGAGGCAGATCCTAGAGCTCATTGGCCGGCCAGCCTGCATACTCTAGGCCAATGAGAGACCCTGTCAAAAAACAAGGTGGATGGTTCTTGAGGAATGGCCCCTGAGGTTGACCTCTGACCTACACATGCATGTACACATACACAAGCACACACCTGCATTCACACAGTGCCCCCATAAACATAGAAAAAAAAAAAACCCAAACAAACAAACATCGTGACCTTTCACACAAATGATCCACTCTGATCCTTCAAGGCCACTGGGCACACTGACCCCTCCTGCTGCAAAAGGCAACTCATCCTCATCACCCATGGCAGGAAAAGTTTAAACCTTCCCTTCAGTTTCAGAGCCTGGGTGCAGTGGCAATCCCAAACACACTGTACTGCCCTCATAGCCTGCCTAGCTGCAGCTCAGACACTTAACCTCTAGCCCACGGTGGTCTTTGCTGCAGTGAGATCCCTGGACCCAGGCCTTTGTCCATTGCTGCGTCCCTGACATCCTCAGGGCAGCATGAATGAACTGGTTCATGAATATGCAGGCCCAGTGCTGAGTGCTCTTGGCTAAATCAGATCACAATGCGGGATAAATTAAGCGTCAGGATAAATGCATTAAAAATAACAGTTGGAGGAACATGCTGTTCGTGGAGAGGTCTGGGGGGGGAGGGGCAGTGGGGGAAGCTCCACCGGGCGCTGCCAGCCAGCCAGCCACTCCCAGACACCCCCAGATGAAGTTCCCTTCCGTGGGGGAGGACCCTCCCCATCCCCCTGCTCTGTTCCTATGGTGACACAGAGCGAGTTTAGGAGGGAAAACTGCCTGGAGATGAGTGGTATGGGAGGGACTAAGAATGGCAGCCAGGGATGGGCTGGGGCTAAGGGAGGTGTTCACTGGGTCTTTTCCTGGTTCTGGACTGAAGGGGACTGACCCTGTCAGGA
Organism: Phyllotis vaccarum; assembly: GCA_033318265.1. Classification (NCBI taxonomy): domain Eukaryota; kingdom Metazoa; phylum Chordata; class Mammalia; order Rodentia; family Cricetidae; genus Phyllotis; species Phyllotis vaccarum. Next base: position 183,486,598 of record JARWLC010000001.1, on the reverse strand, counting down.
TGTCTGTCAGTGGCATTCAGGGAGATGGAGTTGGAAGAGGTCCACTTCTGACCAGAAGAGGTCAAATCCTGATGGTGTCCTTGGGTGACAGCAGTTGTAACCAGGGAGGGTTTCCACGGTGTCCACAAAGGGAAGAAGGTCCCTGTCATCTCTTTATTGATGGGGACAGTGAAGCTCAGGAGTACATGGTGACCTGCTCAGAGCTGCATGGCTGCCACTGACCCTACTTGACTTCAGGTCTCTCTGAACTGCGTTCCTGGCCACTGTATCACTGCTCCGCTGAGTTCTGCCTTTGGTTGGGAACTGCCTGTTCAGTCACTCTGCAGAACTACCTTGCAAGCTAGACTACTCACAGAGGGTTTCCGGTACATTGGCCTTAGGGCGTGAGCTGGACTGGATGCAGACAGTGGCTCACAAGTGGACTGTCTCGCAGTCACACAGGGTGGGTCTCAATCCAGGCTAGAGGGAGGTTTTAGGAGACCAAGGATGGCTCAAAAGATAGAAAGCCTGGGTATTGTGACTCTAGGTGACAATTGCAGGCTCTAAATCCAGCTCTGCCACCTGCTGGCTGAGATACTTGGCTAGTGACTTCCCCCTCTGCCTATCCATCTGCGAAATGGAGCATCTGCCCCTTGATATTGAAAGCAAGGGACATATCAATACACCAGCACTACACATATATTGGGAACTCCTGAGTGTTGACTGTTACCTTTTGTTTGCTTGACTTCAGCTAAGTGCCATGCTGTCCATGTCCACCTCTGGTTGAAGGGCTCAAAGGTGTCTTTCAGTTCTTTTCCCAAGTCCCTCTATCTCTCCGGATGAGTGAAGTGAAGCTACCCTGCCTCCATGATCACACCTGGGCTCGGGTGGAGGTCTGCGGGAGAAGCACACCAGTGTCCTCCCCTATTCCCACTGGCTCCTAAGCAGAGTCTGGGAAGGAAAGAGGACAGGACGTGCTTGGATCAAGTGACAGAGGAACCTGGCTGGGGAGCAGATAGCTGTTCCGAGATGCCTCCCAGGTGTGGGGTGGAAGGAAGGGGCTCCAATCTTGCTGCCATCCTCAGGAGGACTGGCTGGATGATTCGGAGGGTCTGAGCAAACACAAGAATGCCAGAAGGAACAGTCAAAGAACCAGAAGCGCCAAAGTCTGATGAACACGGGGTCTGCAGCCAGAGCCTAGATTTGCTTGGCCTCATTTGTCATCACACCTGTGCACAGTAATTGGCCCCGGGACCGTCCTGAGTTCTGCTGCTCAGGTCAAGAATGGAGGACCCTGGGGAAACCTGCAAAGGGGCTGTGTCAGCCAGAGGGAGTGGTGGCAGCTGCCAGAAGCCTTGCTTTCCTAGTACTGAGAGCTGTCACAGACACTTCTGGCAGACCTCAGGGAAGGTCTTCAGTAGAAAAATTCCTTGATCTGGTGTGTCATGGGCATGGAGCCTAAGAGGAAGAGGAAAAATACAAAGAAGTTCTCCAGGCGTGTTCATTAGCGAGCTATTTATATTTGTGGAAAATAGGAAGTCTGGTTCCCAACAAGGAGAGTGGTTATGCCAGGGTAAACATATAGCCCAATATTGCAGCCAATAAGGTGATGCCAGAGTGCTAATCTCCTGACCTGAGCACATTCACATTCAAAGTTTATGAAGCATGCATAGTGCAATCCTGCTATTGTGCCTGTACTTATACACACACACACACACACACACACACACACACACACACACACACACAAAGCTGGGGAGCAGAATTAACCACATCTTGGTATCAAGATTTGGGGAAATGAGCCAGTCAGTGGTGGCACACACCTTTAATTCCAGAAGTCTGGAGGCAGAGGCAAGCGGATCTCTGAGTTCAAGGCTGGCTTAGTCTACAAACTGAGTTTCAGGACAACCAGGGCCACAAAGAGAGAAACTCCTGTCTTGAAAAACCAAAAATAAAAATTGGAGAAACGTATGAACTTTCCCCTTATCTGTATTTTTTAATGTTTTTTTCTTTTGAAACAGGGGTCTCAATATGTCGTTTGACCTCTGCTTGAATTGAACTCAACCAATCCTCTTGCCTTAGTGTCCCAAACAGGCTTGACTGTAGGTGAATACCACTGAACCTGGCTAACTTTTCTTCTTTACATGATCATTATATGGTCATTATAAAAAGGGAAGTACACGGGGCATACTCTCTGCTCCCCGCCCGCCCCCCCCCCACTCATGGAGGAGGTGTCCTCTGACCCATAATTCCAATTCCAGAAAGTTGTTCTAAAGAAATATTTAGGGCACACACTGCAATTTCCAGTGCTACAGATTGGTTGAACAGAGAGTGGCACAGTCATACTGATGCCACACGGTCCCTGAAAGTCACATTGACGAACTGCAATTGTTGACCAGGAAAGATGCGCACGATGTATGATCGCAAGGCAAAGCAGGCTCTAGAACATCATGTACAGAACCCAGCCGTCTGTATATGCACTTGGTCCAAAGCCTGGAGATGTTTAGAGGCTGCTTCATTCAGCAGGCTCATTTACTTTTTTCTTTCCTGTTTATTTTATGATAAATATGTCTTGAAACATAATCTCATAAGTTATTTTTAAGAAGGGAAATAACCTACAGCAAGAGGTCAGGTCTTGGGAGGTAAAGACAGGACCTTGAACTCCTCCAGCTGGAGCCTCTGAGAGGGGGTCAGGGCTGCAGTGGAGGTGCCCTGCACCTGCGCCAGCTGAGGCAGTGCCCCTCCCCACGGGCACTCTCTGCCATTCACCCTCTGGAATTAGCTTGCCGAGACCGTTTTTTAGGAAGCCCGTGGGCGTCTGGAAGCAGCTTGCGAACAGAGCTGGGGGCCGTGAGAGCTGCAGAATGAGTGAGCACCCAGAGGAAGGCGGCACAAAACAAAGGAAGCCACTGCTTTCCCATTTTTCTTCTGGGTTTGATTTTTCAAAAACAGCTCTCCAGAAAGTCCTTGTTTTAGCCCATGTACTTCCTCTTTCATGTCCCACATTCCCTCCAGGCCTCTATAGAGAGGCTGAGTCTAAGCCTGTGAGGCCAACACCAGAGGCTCAATGCCTCCTCTGACTTGTTGTGCAGCCCTGTACCATCCAGTCAGCTTCTCTGAGCCTCATTTTTCTATTCTCTCAGTTGGGACTGGAATGGACTCCAACTTCTCATCCTACTGGAGGCTCCTGGCTTCTTGGACCATCTTAGAAAGGCAGCTGCTGGACCAGACATCTTCAAGGCCACTGTGTAGCCTCAAGATTCTGAGGTTTGTGCCTTGAGGTTTTAGAGAGTCTAAAATAGGCTGCCAAGAGCTTCTGGTTTCAGTACACTGTGGCTTGAGAATGTGCTGACATGAAATCACCAGGATTTGGAGTGAGCCCTAGAGAAGCAGCTGCTGCCTATGCTTGCCTGAGTTGCCCAAGGCAGTACCTGTGAACCCCAGTAGTTGGGAGGCTGAAACAGGAGGACACAGTAATGTGAGGCCAGCCTTGTCTATGTATCAAGACCCTGTCTCAAAACAAACCAATAAAACTGGGTATAATGGGCTGGGCAATGGTGGCCCTCACCTTTAATTCCAGCACTGAAGAGGCAGAGGCATACCAGTATCTGAGTTCGAGGCCAGCCTGGTCTACAGAGTGAGTTCCAGGACAGCCAGGGCTACACAGAGAAACTCTGTCTCAAAAACAAAACAAACAAAACTGGGTACTTCATGCCTGTGATCCCAGCACTGGGAAGGCAAAGACAGGAGGGCAGAAGTTCAAGGTCAGCCTCAGCTGCTTAGTGAGTTCCAGCCAGCTTGGGACACATGAGGTTGAGCAAAAAAATGATCAAACCCTATAAATAATCAAAGACCACCTCTAGATGAGTCCTTCATTGGGACCAGGGATATCTTTGCCAGCATAGACTTAGAAGCCCAAGCTCCCCAACCCCCATGAAGTTCAGATTCCAGGTAGCCTTTGTATACATAAAGTGACAAGCCACTGGTCCACCATTCTAAGGCAAAACTTTTGCACTGTTTACTGAGAATCAGGGTCTACAGAAACAAAGAACCACTAGGGTTCCCATTGTGTTTATGCCTGCCTTCTAAGTGGAGAGCAGAGTCCCAGAAGTGTAGGGATGCCCAAGCTTATGTGTCAGGGTCAGGCAAGATGCCTTCAGAAGCACCAAACTTTCCCCTCAGGCCCAGGTCCCAACACAGGCAGGGCTGGCCATGAGAAGAGGAAGGTGATGGCTTTATGACAGGGGCTTCCAGAACGTGGTGCCAGTGGCTCTGGGAGGCGTGTCTGTCTGTATGACCTGCACATCAGAAGTGTATGACTGGGATGTAGGTACTGCCTGGGTTGTCCTGGGAATACTACAGTGTATCTCTGGAGCCAGTGAGAGAAGCAGAACACTATGGAACCTGCAAGAAAGGGTGCAGAAAGCTGTGTACCACAGTGACACTTGCCCTTCTCCTGAGCTGGGTGTTTGGACCTTAAAGGTCCCAGAGTCCTTGCAGAGATACCTGCTCTGGGTGAGCTAATCAGCAGCCTCTGGTTCATACTGCTATCATGTTCTGGCTCCCATCTCCAGCTCAGGGCTAGACCCTCCATTTTAGTTGGTTGTAAGAAGCTATTAGCTGAATTAGGTCTTACATTAGCTTTGGCCTTGACCCATGGAGGACCGGTGAAGCCTTTCAAGAAGGAATCTTGGTTCTTGGGTTCCTGGATCTAAGCCTACTGGGTTCTCACAAACCACTGGCCTTCAGCCTCTGGGCACACCGTTCCTCTGCCTTGAACTGGGTCTGCTAACACTGTTGTTGAGAATGACTTGGGAATAATGTTCTAGAAAGGTTTGTGACCTAAAAACTGGAAACCAACCTCTAAGCCACAGGCAAGAGAGGTTGCTTTTCTAATGGATGTCTGTATGTCCTTTAGGCTCTGGGTTTTATGTGCACACCTCTGAGAACACAATTCATCCATTGTGGGAGGCAGCCTTGACAGCCATGTTCCATCCATGCTAAAGCTGTAGGTGAGCTCACATGGCTTCACCACTGAATCTTTGCCTTCTGAAGCCGCTAGAACTAAACCTTGACCATTTCAATGGAGGTTAAGTACTGGTCATGGGAAGCTGAGGAAAGGCAATTCCGCTAGGGGCCGAGTCATGGATGCTAAGGAAGCCTGTAGCTAGTTCTCCTGGGTGGAACTGGCTCAAACTAGAGGGCAGTCCTGGGTTCTGGAGGGATCTGAAAACTGCACATACAGTTGATCAGGTGATGGGGAGGATGTGGGTCCCTTTATACTGGGATGATGGATGACTGATCTATGCTAAGAGTTTGGCACACATAGGAGCTGGATTGAAGCTGCTGTTAGGATATTATTTGGCAACCATTTGCTTATTCTCATCTGTGAAGGGCACAAATCTCAGGGCTGTGGTAGAGAAATGAAGCAAGCATAGCTCCTCATGCTAACCAGGCTCCTGCCCCTGTAGTACTGAGTCGACTCGGGGTGTGTTTATTGCCATAGGTCAGTGTATCTTGGTGTACAGACCCTGAATCCGCCCATCACACTGAAGAGCTACAAAGGTCTCCTTCTCCTAGGGAAGCTCTCAGAGGTGAAATTGGGTTGATGGGAGCTGGAGGCAGAGCCAATGTTCCTGTTTTACAGACAAACCTTAGCCCCTTTATGAGCTGCAAGGAGGCCCTGGAGTATGCAGGCTCAAGTTCCCAACATGCTTGAAGGGCTGCAGCTTCTGGGTGAATGCAGCGGATCTTAGCTCAAAGACCTTGCACACAGTACAGCCTTACCTTGTAGGTCTGGGCTCTAGGCTGGTAGCAGCAACCACTCTGGATGGGGAATAGCTTGGACTCTGGCCCTGGAACAAGTGTTCTGGGTGACTTCCGCTATAGTCTGTGCCAAGTCTGGGCTCATCAACCCACTTATGAGATGAGGGAAGAGACGCAGGTCATTTGCTAGGGGCAGCTTCCTTCAGTTGGCCGTGGCTGTCTGAGTACCTCCCAGGAACGGAAGAACTCTGCAGTCAACTGTCTCAGATAATCCTGAGAGTAATGGGGTCTTCCCTGGTATCAGTGAGTCTGAGAGCCTCAGCATACCCCCGTCTCACACAGTCCCCTGGAGTCCTTACCTGCCTCTGTCTGGCAGGAAGCAGATGAGACTAAGCACCACCTGGTCTCTTGCATTGTGACCAGAGCTGCCCCAGTGACCACTGAGAGAACTGGGTCTATCTTTTGTCCCACAGAACTGTGAAGGCCAGTTCCCCAGACCCTCTCCCAGCCTTTTCAGATAGGTACATAGGTTCAGTGTGACCAGCCTGAGCTGGGCATGGTGGAATGCCTTTAAACTCAGCATTCAGGAGGCAGAGGCAGGCAAAGCCAGCCTGGTCTACATACATTGGGAGTTCCAGGATAGTTGAGAGTTACATAGTGAGACTCTGTCAAGAGTGCTTAGCCGTCTGAATATCTAATGCCTCACTTTCTGTACACAGTGGGCTCTTGCTGCTTATCCCGAGCTGCTTCACCTCCCATTGTACAGAGGGACACTGGAGCCTCAGAGGCTCAGGGACTTCCCTGGTGTTATCGTCAATATGGCTGGACTCATATCCTAACGCCTGTCTCCTCTAGCAAGCCGCATGGTGATGAGCAGTACCAATATGGCAGGAAGAGCTTGCCCATGGTCTAACAAGGCATTGTATGGAGGCTGCAGGTCCTTCAGTGAGAATGGTGGGGTGCCACAGAAACAGCCTCACTGGCTCTCAGCCTCCATACCTGAGAAACTGAACACAAAACCCTAGCCCCGCCCTAAAGCCCTGCTCTACCACAGAAGGAATGGGTGCCAGGGTAGACCATCAGTGGATCCACTCAGAACCAGGAAGGCCTGTCCTCCTGCTGGACACCACAGGGAGGACAGACAGATGGACGTGCTACAGGAAGAGCATAGAGTTAGGCAGAATAGCAACCCACTGGCTTACAAATGAGGTTTAGGTTGGCTTGCATGGTGCTTTTTTTTTTTTTTTTTTTTTTTTTTTTGTCTCAATTTGTTGCCAACATTTAAAAATAGAGAAGTTTCACATAAAAACCCAGATTCCTAGCTTCTCTTGAAAAACTAAAAGCTCTCAGGAATTCGCCTTTAACAGATTGTCCTGGGTGGAGTGGATACTGTGGTGTGCTTACTCCCTGTCCTCACAGGGCCCTTCCCATCTGCCTAGTCTGCTGAACTTCAGTTGGCACCCAAAAGTTTTGTTCCTGGATGCAGGAGTTAAGACCTTGGGCAGTGAAGTCAGACTGATGTAGACTCACCCAAGCATGTGACTCAACTGTTGTATGAGCGCTAAAGAGTTCCTTAGTGTCCCTGGGTCTGCTGTTGGCACTGAGGGAGCATTCTGCAAGGGCCAGGCCCAGCTTGGCTTGCCATAGTCCTTCCCAACAGCTGTCTTGGTGCCCCAGCTCGGTTCTCCTTTGGCACACAGGCACCTGTGTGACAGCACAGAAAGTGTCTGGGTAGCATAGCCAAAATCAACAGATCAATAGTCACCAAGCCCTCCAGAGCCATCACAGAGGCCTGTGGCACTGTCCAGGCTGCCGATGGGAGAGCCTGATCCCTGTCTCTGCTTGGGAAGGAGACAATTCTCAGTCACCATGGGCTTGCAGCTTAACCTGCTTAGGGTGAGACTGGTTGTAGACCCCTTGCCACTCTTGATATCTTCAGACTCTGTGGATGGGAAGGCAGTTAAGGCCAAACCTCCAAGGAAGGGAGGCCTTAGCTGGGACTCCTGCTCTCTCTCTATGCTGAACGGCCAGTGGGTATTGCTGCTTCAGGCTGCCCACCTTATCTCTGTTCACCTCTCTTCTGAAGTCTATTTCTTTTGCTTTGAGGAGAATTTTTTTCTGCTCAGTGTCATCCTGGATGAGAGGACCAGTCACCACATCTCACCTATCTTTCTACCACAGGGCTAGAGATGGGATTTCAGTAAGCTGGAGCCTGATACAAAGGTTTAAATTAAGAGGTGTTGTATTGGCTCATGCAGAAGGAAGCCTGGGTTTGTTGGCTGCATACAGGGCTGAATCTATGTGCTCTGCTGTGATATTGTAAATATTTGTCACTGTAAATATTGGTTTATTAAAATGCTGATTGGCCAGAAGCTAGGCAGACAGGAAAGACAGGATGACCACCAGACAAGGAGAATTCTGGAAGAGGAAGCAAGATGAGAATGTTGCAGTGAAAGGTACCAAGCCACGTGGCTAAACATGGATGAGAATCATGGGTAAATTCAAGAGTAAGAGTTAGCAAGTAATAAGCCCAAGCCATAGGCCAAACAGTCTATAATTACTATCAGCCTCTGCGTGATTATTTGGGACTAAAATGACTGTGGGACTGGCCAGGTGGGACAGGGAAACTTCTGACTACAAATGGTGTTCCATTGTGATGCATCTACATCAACATAAAGCCCGAGCAAGTTGAAAAGGTTCTAGAACACAGAGACAGAGCCAAAACAGCTTCCAAGTTGTGTCTCTCAAGTGGGCAGGGCATTCAGGACAGAGAAACTACTGACACAATGCTCTGGTCAGTAGTTTTTCTGCCCCCACCTGGCCCAGCTTTCCTCTACGGTGGACTTAACCGCAACTCAAGTACAGGGCTTTCTGTAACCGGGATAATTAGCCAACTGAGAAGCTTTCAGTGACACAATTCCTAGAGATGCTGGGGTCTTTTCGCACCTTCCAAAAGGAGCATCTTATGGAAGAGTCCAACTAGTCTCATGCTATCAATCCAAGTTGATCTGGTAAAGTGAGTTGGGAAGCCTGAAGTAACAGCAGTCACTGGAAACTATTGCACAAATTCTTCTTGGTCTTATAACAAAGACCAGAAGCCAGATATTGGAGAAAAATGGAAAGCTAGGAGAGACAGAGAAACAAGCCACAGCCACTTCTCACCTAGCCATGCCTTACGAATCCTCAGACTGATGCCTCTGAGTCCTCAGCCAAAAGGGGGTCGCAGCAAAAGGCTGAACTCCTGCTTCTTCTTGCCTTACCTTTCTTTCTCTGCCCAGCTACCTCACTTCCTGGTTCAACCTTCATAGTGCTAGGATTAAAGGTGCGTGCTTCCCAAGTACTGGGAGCAGAGGCATGGAGTCCCAAGTCCAGACAGATCCAGACAGCTCTGTCTCCTGAATGCTAGGATTAAAGGCCTGTGCTATCACTCCCTGACCTCTAAAGCTAAATCTATGACTGGCTCTGCTCTCTGATCTTCAGGCAAATTTTATTAGATACATAATATGTCACCAGAGGATAACGGGCACTCTGAAGGTCTTTGTGGAGACATGGGGAGAGGAGGTGAAGAAGGAAAGGGGGAGATGGATAGAGGGAGGGAGAGAGGGAGAGGGGGAGGGGGAGGGGGAGGGGGAGGGGGAGGGAGAGGGAGAGGGAGAGAGAGAGAGAGAGAGAGAGAGAGAGAGAGAGAGAGAGAGAGAGAGAGAGAGAGAGAGAGAGAATATCTTTGACTCAATATTGTAGTTACCCCCGCAGAGCAGGATGTGAGCAACTGCTTGGAGGTGAAAAGCATCAGAAGGCTGCACACCTCCGGCTGCAGTCCCAAGGGTTGGCTGTGTATCCTTAGCTGTAAATCCACGAGGGGATGGTAGGAGTTTGTGAGAAGCCCTTGGCAGCTGAGGAAAGCATGGGCTGCAGATGTGAGGCGGGGTGATTGGACTTTAAACGTGGGGTACAGAGAAGAGGTGGCAGTGGGGCTGGACAGAGCAGGGCTGTGGGGCAGGGTTTTCCCTGTGGCAAGAAAGAACACTGTGAAAACTAGATCAGAATGTAGGTTAGTGCGCATCTCACTGAGATAGGAGCGGACTCTCAGGCATTGGTGGTAAGACATCAGATCAAAAGGGAAATCTTGGCATGTGGCATGGAGTAAAGAAGGCATTTACAAACATCACAAAGTTGCAAAGTAACTGGCATTTATATTTACAGTATTAAGGTATTTTATGCTGGGCTTGATGATGTATATCTTTATTCCCAGTGTTTGGAAGACAGAGGCAGAGATGGGTGGATCACTGTGAGTTGAGGCCAGCCTGGTCTACAGAGTGAGTTCCAGATCAGCCAGAGCTATTTAGTGAGACCCTGTCTCAAGATAAATACACAAATGAAAGGGTATTTATAAGGTGAGTGTGTATATTCAAAACTATCCCAAGATACCAGCAGAAAAATGTACAAATACTTTCCAAGAGGATGAAGCATGTACAGCGTTCTTCTGATAGAGAATCCCTTGACCACCTGTCACTGCCACAGCCTGTTCCCAGCTCAGGCTGCTCCACTTGGAATACCAGTGCTTGCCTTGTGGAGGAAGGAGCATCTGGGGCTGGCCTCTGGTCACTGGCCCAGCCCTCGGAAGCCCCTTGTGGTGATTTGAATGAGAAATCCCTGATGGTGTCCAGCATTTGAATATTTGGTCTGTAGTTGGTGGTTCTGTTTGGGGAGGCTTAGGAAGTGAGGCAGGAAGAAGTGTGTCACTGGGCTCTGGGGTTCACGAGCCCATGCTAGGCCCAGTTCACTCTCTCCTTCCTGCTTAGAGAGAGGTAGTGATGGACTCGTCCACCCAGAACTACAAGTCCAAATAAGCCCTTCCTTCTGTAAATTGCCTTGACCACTGTGTCCTCTCCCAGCAAGAGACAGGTCATCCAGGTCAATAGGCAGCATCTTTCTCTGAAAAAAAGAAAAGAGCCTTCTGCAAAACTTCCCAGAGACTGTGGGGGACAAGGCCTGAGGAAGGAGAGACTTTCATGTAGGACATTCTAGCCTAAACAGACCCCTGGTAGCCAAGGTCCACAGGAGCAGGGCAGACAGTGCTTTCTCTGGGCCTGACACAATCCCCCCTCCTGTGTCTGGTCCAGTGTGCCCACAGGCTGAATAAGGTCAGAGTCTGGTGTGAAACATGAGCAAGAGGCCGGGGTCTGCCTACCACCTTGCCAAGTGACAACATGAGCATTCTCAGAACCTTTGGATACATCACATGCCTTTCTCTACTGAGGAGTGCTGTAGAGTGGCAAGGCTGGTGGCTGAGAGGATGTGCCTTGCTGCTTAGACGTTTCTTATTTGTCCAAGAGAGGATGCTACTGTGCCTGAAGCTCCGGTGCTTGCCTGAGGACAGCAGGTGAAGGACCCAATGCAGTGTCCAGTAACCTCTAGTTCTGGTTACTAGAAAAAACACCTGAGTGGCTCCTGACCAGGAAGCACACACCCACTCTTAACTGTTAGTCCCTCAGCGCCCTTCCTTAGTGCCTGTCAGGAACATCCACATAGGTGTAAGCACAGTTTACAGAGGCCTGTCTTACCTAGTATTCCTCAACAGAACTATCCTGAATCCTCTACTGCCATCCTGTCCCCTAAACCTGGGACAGACATCACACTTCCTCACTGCCCCACTTTCCCACATGGGCCTGTGAGAATCAGAAGGGTCATCGGAGTCCATGGAGAGATTGGAAGAACAGACAGCAAAGGTAGGCTGTGACATCAGAGAATTGGGGTGCTAGCCTTCTGGAGGTGCCCCGTCTTCCTGGAACCGAATCAGGACACAGAGATTGGACCACCAGGATTACCCCTCACCTGGATAGTGATGTTAGTTCCTCACAGGCTTCCCTGCTTCCTCCCTACTCACTACAGGTGTGTCCAACACAGCAGCATGCAGTGCTGTTAAAACACAAGGCAGATCACCACTCTCTCCTACCCAAATGCCTCAACTATAACCAACAGCCCTCTAAGCCAAGGGCAATCTGGTCCCCTCCAACCCGATTCCTTCTACCATCCCCCACTTCGGTCATTCCGCTCTCCTCATCCTAACCTTTGCCCCTGCTCCCAGGGCCTTTTTTCTGCCCTTCTACCCAGCAAGTTTCCTCCTGATACTTCACTTGTTCCTTCCTAATCTTTGCTCAAAAATTACCCCATTCAAATGAATGTATCTCCACACACCCTGCTAGAACCCTTAATTTCTTACTCTGCTACCTACCTGTGCCCACACTGGCAGGTAAGCTCTGGGGTGTGGCACACACTAGTAAAAAGGTTGCTGAGATGAGTTGCTGCCCCTCTGGCCTCTCCCACAGATCATCACTATGCTCTCAGCACGTTCCTCTTCTACACTGCCCTCACCCTTGCCTGCTCTTTGGTGAAGGTCCTGCAATTCTTTTAGGTTTACTTTCAAGATGTTATTCTGTCAGCATCCAGTAAACATTTGGGGAAGTGACCGAGGGGAAGGAAGAAGCCAAAGATGCAAGAAAAGGGGAGCCATGGATTCTGACAGGTCCTGGATATCAGACAGCTGAGAGGTGCTGCTGTATAAGAGTCTGACCTCCCTGGAGCCTGTTCAGAGAATACTGCACAGACTACCAGGATGTATCAGGACTGGAGTAGGCCTGGCCAGCAAGGAAGGTCTAAAGACACAGGACAGTGATCACATAGTCCCCAGCAATAGGCCTGATTTCTCCCACATCACAGCAGGGCAGTCCATAGCAGGAGTCCAGGGCTTTGGGGGAGAAAGCACCAGGACCCATATGCTGGCCACTTCATAGCAAGAGAGGTCCAGATGGATCTAATGGGACTAATCCTGCACACAGGAGGGAGACACAAGATCTGAGTGAGATATCTGTGGACGACAGGAAATGGAGACTATTAAGGACCATAAGGACTCCAGGTTTCCCGGGCAGCTCAGGTGAGCACTGGCACCATGTTTTGCTTTGAATCTGTAGGTGTAATTCAGTCTTGGTTTTGACTTTGGCTGTTTCCAGTCACTTTAGCAGGGGACGATATCTCAGTAAAGCCAATGTCTGATTAGCTAGAGACCAGCATGTCACAGTGCCCTAGGAATATTAAATAATATTTACAAGGCATGACGTCTGCGACATAATTACTGATGGTGAGAGGCAATCAACAGCAGGGAACTCTTCCAATGCTCGAGTGCTGAGACATGAGATCTAGGCTCTGAGAAAGAAGGGCTTGTCATGGGGCTGGCAGGACGGGCTGGCAAGTTATTGCTGCTGCTGATTCTGTTAATAGGATAACCCAGCCTTGCAAATAAGAGCCAGACCCCAGGAGGCCTGCATTTGAGATTTGAAAATCAGGCCAGGTCTTGCCAATAGCTTCACTTTTGGATGTGCTGAAACTGGAAAAGAGCTCTGAGATCAGCCATGGTGACTCTACTTCAACAGCGTCTCTCCCATAAATACTGCAAACATTAAATAATAATCAACTTGTTTTCAGGTTCTTTATTCATCAAACAAGATGACTGAGTTTGATCCCTTAGACCAACATGGTGGTAAGAGAAAGTCGATTCCTCAGGGTTGGCCTCTGACTTCCATACACATGCAAACACACACACACACACACACACACACACACACACACACAGAGAGAGAGAGAGAGAGAGAGAGAGAGAGAGAGAGAGAGAGAGAGAGAGGGAGAGAGTGACAGAGAGACAGAGGACTGCCTATTAGGACATTCAAAGACCCAACATTCTATCATTTCTGCTTCAAACAAGAGATCTGTTGTTTCATGGTCCAGACATACTGCCTTGTTAGAATGCCACTTCCCTTCTGAAATTTGTAAAGTAACACAGGGCCAACTTTTTATACTTGGAGGACCCTGGGAAATTTGTATCAGAACGCCCAAATCCAATCTAATTCTCTATATAAGGAGACTTAGGTCCAAAAGTTTGTCCAAGGTCAGCAAGGCCATGGCCTAGGCCTGAGGGCAGAGGTAGAAGGGAAGGACAAGGGTAATCTGAGCTGTGAAGACAGCAGAGTGGGCTATGGGTACCAGGGAGCTCAGGGAGCTCGGGCTTGACTCCTGTCCTCAATACTTCCTGCTGTGTGGCCCTGAAAGTGGTGCTCTCTGTCAAATGGGGAGAACAGCAGACTTGCTGCACACTGCTGTGAGGATTAAGTGAAATAACAGAGCAAAGCATTTCTCAAATGCTTTATATGCTACTCTTGCATAAAAAGAGGGCACAGGGACACTTAGGGAATGATCCAACTTCAAGGTGCTACCATCACAATGATCGTGGGAAACAAATTTTGTTCCAGAGGTGCTCCAGGCATCAAATATATGTCACCTCAAGCCCCTAAGCCTGTGGGGCATGACAGGAATTAGCACCTTCACAAGAGGCACACCACAAACCACTGTTTTAGAGTACACATTGCCGGAGGCCTCTTCCTTCACCCTGTGATCTGGCTACTCTGGATAGTGTCCATTTAGAACACTGCTGTGTGTGTCTCCTCAGCATCTTATTCCCATGTTTGTGAATGCATGGTTTATACACTAGGTACATGTGGGTACCTGTGTGGAGCTCAGAGGTCGACACTGAATGCCTTCGGTCACTTTCCTTATTTTGAAATCAGGGTCTCTCAGTGACCCTGGAGCTCACCAATTCACTTAGACTGGCTGCTTAGAAAGCCTTTGGGATCCTCCTACCTCTGTAGCACTGGGATTAGAGTTGTGCATGGCTACCCCTGGTTTTTTTTTTTAGGTGAGTTCTGGGGATCTGAAGGTCCTCATGCTTGTACAGGAAGCACTTACCTACTAAGCCATCTCCCCAGCCCTGGGCACAAGGTTCATCCATGTTGCAGCACACATCAGAACTTCATTTCTTGGGACCTGCACTTTGAACATGCTCCTCAGGTAGTTCTGAGGAGTGGGTTTTGAGGAAAAGGAACAGTGATTTCCCACAAGATGAAACTTCAAGTTAATAGAGTTACAGGGGGTGTCCATCTCACTGGAAACAGGCAAAGCTGTCTGCCTGCCTTCTCCAGAGACTGTGGGGCTGAGCAGGGTCTCCTGGGTGCGCTCTGCAGGTAGATGGGCTGTCTATGGACAACAGCCTGGCTGCTTTGGAGACTGGGCAGATTAGCTGTTAGAGACTCACATGGTGGGGGGGATTTAGTCCCAACTCAAAGACTTCAACGTACATTCTGCTCTTGGAAAACCATCTCCAAGGAAACAAGAACCCAAAGTCTTAAGCAGCAGGACTCTTATTCATAGACCTGCTGTGAGCTTGAACTCAGAAGAGGATGGCATGGGATTCCAGAGCAAAGGGCCTGGGAGTCCTTCTTGAGGCAAAACTCTACCCACACAGCATAGGCGGTGTGCCCTCAAGACACCCTAACAGCAGAATGTGGCAGCACTGATACAGCCCCACAGAGGGCTGGAGTTAAGTTATCTGGGTCTCTCGGGGTTCTGAAGATCCCACCTTTAACAGGGCCCAGAAAACAGACCTGGGCAAGTACCTTTCCTTTTGCTGTTGAATTTCCATCAGAAAAAGGCATGGTGGCCTTAGAGAACAATGGAGACACATGGAAGGATTCCATGATCCACTTGGGAGTGTGAGGCCTCAGAACAGAAGCCCTAAGACCAGGGGCCAATTCTGGGACATCAACCTCTGGGGCTTCTAGGGAGAAGGGGCCTAAGGAGAGGAGGCTGAGCACTTGTCAGACTCAGTGTATCACCTTCCTTGTCAGCCTTCCCCAGGCGGGTCCTGAGAGCTCAGTGCTCATTGCCTGGCAGGTTTCCTTCCATTCAACAAGGAGCAGGTAGGAACTCTGTACAAACCACATTCAATAGTTTACTGACCCTCAGACCCTCGGATGCCCAGGTTTCTTCTTTCTTCTAAATGGGGTGGAGTAAGCAACTAGTTTTTAGATCTGAGGCTCATTGTCAAAAGGAATTAGTGTTGCTGGGGCAGGTTTAACGTGGACCTTCTGCAAGAACCTTTTTCTGAGACTAAAGGGGACCACAAATGCTCTGCCTTTGCAGCAGAATAATGTATTTACTAGTGAAGAGGGATTCTGGCTCCATCTCTGCAGGACTTGACTGGATTTACTATGCTGGAGGGTCCCAGGACAGATGGATGAGCAGAGATGTGGGTAGTAGCCATGTAGGAAAGGGGCTCCCTGGCTTGAGGATTTGCAGTTAGCCAGTCTCAGTGCCCTCAGGGAGCTCTACCACCACTGGAGCACAGTCCTCTGGCTCTGAAGCAAAGTCCCACCGGAACTTCTTAGTTAGGTGGGCTTGGAACTTTTCTGCCTTCTTCCTCAGGGTGGTATCCACAGCAGTACTGCAGGCAGAAGAGAAGAAAACCTACAGAGAACAGAGGGTAAGTTAGTCCTCAGAACAGGGGCCAAGAAAGCTGTGGAAATTTCCTTCTAGTGTTCAGCTCTCTGGGGCAGTGGATGAGCTGCTGCTGGCACCGTCCCAGAACACCTGCTATGCATCCCCCAAAACCAAGAAGACACTGGATGGGGACTGGAATGGAAAATTACCACGTCGGGCACAGATGCTCTGTCAAAGTAAGGCCACCAGAGTTATCACTACTGCCCCACCCAGGTGTGTGTGTGTGTGTGTGATCTACAAGGCACCTGGGCAATAACACAGAAGAAAACATAGTTATACCAGGTGGTGTAAAGAAGTTTGGGGAGACTCACAAGCCCTTGAATCCCATAAAGTCCCAGGCCCTCAGCCAACAAGTCTGAATTGCTGCTCTAATCTTCTAAGAGGGCCATAGAATACCAGTTTGAGGCTTCTATTTTTCTTAAAAGCTGTCTTTAATATTCATTAAAAAAAAAAAAAACATTGCCATTGTTTAAATTGTGGTAAATAGATATAGCTACCATTTAAACTACTTTTACATGATAAACCAGTGGCAATAAGTGCATTCCCATTGCGCAACCATCACCAACACTCTACCCCTGAAACACCAATCATCCATCATTCCCTTGCTCTGGCTTTTAGCAACACTATTCTGCTTTTTGTCTTTATGAATCTGATTGGCTCAGAACCTCATGGAAAAGAAAGTATATAGTATCTGTCCTTTTGTGGTTGGTTTATTTCACTTAGCATGTTTTCAAGGTTCATCCTTGTTGAAAGCATGCATCAGAATCTCCTTTCTTTTCAAAACTAAGTATTAGTCAAGCAGTGGTGGAGCACACATAGAAGCAGGCAGATCTCTGTGAGTTTGAGGCCAGCCTGGTCTACAGAGTGAGTTTCAGGACAGCTGCCAGGGCTACACAGTGAAACCCTGTCTCAAAACAACAATACAGTTAAATATGGTGGTACACACCTGTAATCCCAGCACTCAAAAGGTGAGGCAGAAGACATTCAAGCTCAGGGCCAGCCAGGGCTACATAGTAAGACCCTGTCCCCTATGCCTCGCTCCCAACTCACACACTTTCAGGTAGGCATGATTGTGTGCTCTCTGCCTCGCTTTCATATCTGTGTAAACAACTCTGGCTGTCCTGGAACTCACTCTGTAGACCAAGCTAGCCTCAAATCGCAGAGATTCTCCTGCCTCTGCCTCCCAAGTGCCAGGAATAACAGCCCACTATTTCTTAAAAACTTCACTGCTTGCAAAAATTTCAAACAATCAAACTGTATACTCCCACATACTCTGAAAATGACATGCCAGAATGTGGTTTTATTTTTTGTTTTTTAATTAATTTTTTTTTTTTTGAGATAGGGTCTTAATATGTAATCCTTGCTGGCCAAGCCTTGAGCTCAAAGGGAACCCACCTCTCCCTTCCAAGTGCTAGCATTAAAGGCATGTGCCACCACACCCGGCTCAGAATGTGTGCTTTAAGAACACGGGGTAGAAAGCTACCCCAAAGGGAAATACAAAGGTTTTTTTCCACCACCTGTTACCCTGAAAGCCCGTCCCAGACACAGCCACAGAGCACAGCAGCGCTTTGATTCAGTCACCTCCAGTTGTAGCTGGCCCATACACCACTATGGAGGTCACTAAGCTCCAGGCAGCTTGTCTGACAAAGGCATCGGTTATACTCTGCAGCTGATTAAGGTGGCAACACCAACTTCTCTGCAGTCTCAGCACAAGTGAGGCTCATTTGCAGTGCCCTTGTGCAAAGCCATTCTCTTTGAGTCACGGGAATGGCAGCAGAGGCCGAGGGATGGGGATGGGGAAGTGGCAAGGCTTACAGAATTTGGCTGAACCAGGGAGCCGGGTGAATACAGGGGTGGGGGACACCTCTGCAACAGAAAGCCTCAGCAGTAACTCACTGGAGGGCTGTATGATCTGGGTAGTAAAAGCTCCTCTGTGCTTGCCCAAACCCAGGGTTACCTCATTGGTTGCCTCACGGAAATGGCAGGCTGTTTAGAGTGAAGCAATCCAAAACAGCAGCTCATACCTGCGTTCCGCACGTCCCACTACCCTATCACAGGACTTACTTAATGCAAAGGAGAAGGAAGACAGCTGCAGGCTCAAAGAGGATTTATTGGGATCTTTTGCCCAGGCCCTGGCACAGAATAATTGTTCGTTATGTGATGGTCCTGGAGAAAGGGCTTATCCCGGAGATGAGCTGCACCAGGCCCCGGAATGCTGCTGGCTTTTGTGACTTATACAAAGGCCCAGGCTAAAACGAACGGCTCTGAACTCTGTTCCTTTGGCACATGCTTCCCTTATGGCATGTCTCATGTCCTGTATCACAGTGGTCCATGCCTTAAAGAGTAGGGAAGGAATCCTAATTCCACAGCATAGCACCCAGCCTGGCTCCGAGTAGGGCCCACAGACGCTCACCAAACAGCAGTACAAGACACAGATTTGTGCTGCACTTGGCAGTGGCCAGTGAGAAGCAGGAACACACAGCGCTCAGAGTCACCACCATTTTCCCCACCTACCTTCTGCGCACAAGCAAAGCCACTGGCCTTCTTTCTTTCTTAAAAGTGCTTTTTTTGGTTTTTTGAAAGGGCTTTGTCTTTTAACTTGTCATTTAAATAGTTACAACAAGCCTAGCAGGTTGGAGGGCAGGAAGTTACTAGTCCTATTGTATAGATGAGGATGCTGGGTGACCACACCGTGCTCAGCATGCTCCCACCCAGAAAGAATGGTTGATCTTATAGTTTCTCCACTACAACCTTCTTCTGTCTTGACAGAGTAAATACATCCTTGATACTGAACTTTTGGTCCTGCCCTGTGGGGGTGCTTCTCCAACTGTCCTCAGGTCTTAGAACCAGGCCACAGACCACAGTGAACTTCATTTTTAAAAACAAGCTTTACTTAAGTATGCTTTGCATACAATTAAATGCTCCAACTGCACTGTTTGGCTCACTTGGGTAAATATCCATAACCCTGCAGCCATGGATGATTATATATAGGTACAGGGTTTTCTTTTGGGATCGAGTTCTCAGCCAGAATATAGATTTGCTGAGGCATCACATTTAAGTTTCAGAACAGGTTGGTCACCCTTAGAAATGCTCCAGTGTTGCCCTTGGACTGTCAAACCCTCCCCTTACCTCCCCTCCCCTCCCCTCATTCCTGGCCCCTTCCACCTATTTTTTAAAAAAGAGTTTTACAAGCTTAATAATTTGTTTTTAAAAAGGCCTTGATTTGCCATGTAGCCCAGTCTCAGTTCTGCCCCAGCCTTCCTCCCAAGTGCTAGGACTACAGGTGTGTTATCACACCCTGCTTGATATTTCAAAAACAATTCAGAAAAGATGTGGAAGAGCATTTGGTCAGGAGAGCAGGGATACTGCTTAGTGACACAATGCTTGCCTAGCATACTGTAAGTGAGGCTTTGGGTTCAATTCTCAGTGACCCTCCCTCCAGGGCTGGGGACGGGCACATTTATTCAGGCAACAATTTATCCTGGTTCCTTTATTTCCAGATTAATTGTGTTTTCTTTAAAAAACAAACAACAACAACAAAAACCCCAAAAACTTTAGTGATCATCTAATTATTTTATTCCCTAAGGTGAAAATCAAGAAAACATAGACCAGGCGAGGTGGTGGCACTAGGGAGGCAGTGGCAGGTGGATCTGTAGTTCAAGGTCATCCTGATCTGTAGAGTGAGTTCTAGACCAGTCTAGGTTCATAGGGAGACCCTGTCTCAAAACAATAAAAACAACACCCCCAAAATCCAAATAAAATAAAAATAAATCATGACCACTACACGTTTTTCTTCAAATACAAAAACAGTACCAACACTTTAAGTCTATTATGAGATTAAAAACAACAAAAACCTCCAGTTGTAAACATGAAAGCTTTAAAGAGCCAAGTCCAGTGACTACAGACATACAGTCAAACCATGCTGAGAAAGTAAAGTATCACAAGGACAGCTAATGTCTTATCCTAATGGCCAGGCCAAAAGAAAAACTAAGCTTACTTTAAAAACACAAATGCCCTGTGACATTTTTACAAATCAAAATGACAGATTTACAAATCAAAACAGCCAGAACCCTTGGGTGCCACTGTAGCTGAAGCAGGTTAAAGGTGACTGCACCACTGCTGTGATGAGTAACTGTCTTCCTTTAAAACAGGTTCCCTGAGTGGTCCTGACTGTCCTAGAACTCACTTTGTAGATCAGGCTGACCTTGAACTCACAGAGATCCACCTGCCTCTGCCTCCTGAGAGCAGATCCATCTGCTGAACCATCTTGCCAGCCTGGAATCATGTCTTCTGAGGTCAGTTCAGAAAACTTGGGCTAGTTCATCTGGAGCTATAATTATACATAGGAGCTATATATATATAGCTTTATATATATAAATCTAAATCTTAGCCTGGTCATCTCTTGTTCTATGAGTGGAAAAAGCACAAGACTGTGCCATCTATGTGATAAAACACTATACCCAACTTCCTGCACTGTTTTGAGGGCTAATGAAACAATGCAAACTGAGCATACAAAGCCAGTCAGTGGCAAGAGGTCGATAAATTGACTATTAGAAATGTTTATGACATAAAGTTGGCTTCATGATGGTTCATTGGTTAAGACCTTTGGCTGCTCTTCCAGAGCATCTGGGTTTAATTCCCAGAATCCTCATAGTATCCCATAACAGTCTGCAACTGGAGTGCCAGAGAATTCTGACACTCTCTTCTGGTCTCCATGGGCACGAGGCATGCAAGTGGTACAAAAACATACATGCAGGCAAAACACCCACACACGTACATTTTTTAAAAGTTTAGGATAAAACATTATAGACATTATTGAGACTAGGGATGTAGCTCAGTTGGTAGAGTACACCCATCACAAGTACAAAGTCTTGGCTCCATTCCCATAACCTGCACATGATGGCACACTTGGGAGGGGGAGAGGATCAGAAGTTAAAGATCATGTATGTGGTGATATATTACATATTTAATAAAAACCTGTCTGAAATATCAGAGAAGAGATCTACCCACAGTCAATCCAGGAGGACCAGAGAGTAGTAACTTACGCTTTTAAACCCAGCACAGAGAAAGATGAAAGTGGTGACCTACACCTTTAATCCCAGTAGATCTGAGTTTGAGGCCAGCTTGGTTTACAGAGGGAGTTCCTGGCTCCCAGGCAGGCAGTGGTAGTGCCACGCCTTTAATCTTAATCTGGATGTGAAACTAGGCAAAGAAGGTATTTAAAGCAGGCATAGAAAGACAGATTAATGCAGTAGAAGCCATGAGGAGCGAGGCTGAGGAAGCTGGAAGACAGCTGGGTGAGATCTGACTGTGGTGTTTACTCTCTTTGATATCTCAGTCTTTCTGAGTTTGCTTTAATGCAACCAGAATTCGCGCAACACATGCATGTCTACATGGTGAGTTCGAGTCTAGCAAGAGATACATTAAGACTCCATCCACCATCTCAAAAATAAGACAAATCAAAAAAACTATAAATATAATTGTTAGAGATAACACCCAGAATAAGGCACAAAGCTTGCTTGAAAGCATCTACAGCTACAAAAAAGACCCCAAGATCTCCAAACTACATTGGTTATGTGACTATATGCCTAAATACTATGCTATTGGCAGTTAGAATCCTTATTTTATGCATAACGCTTTCCAACACACTATTAATTCCAGATTATCTTTTCATTGACTTTAAACAAATTATGGTAAGTTAAGCTACTTTAAATGAAAGAAAACTTTTTGTAAAACAAACCATTTTTATTCAAACTAAATCCAAGGGATTTGTAAAAGCCAGTGGCATTTATTCAAGTGTCTCACTTGGGAAATTTTGAGAAAAAAAAAAATCAATGGCTGAGGTCATATAGGACTGATTTTATGCACACTAATATGGCTGTCTTTAATGTCTTTAAGTGCACGCTCGTGTACACACACACACACATAAACCATCCCCTCTCTATGGACAGTAGACATTTATATTCCAAGGAAACCAGCTCCACTTGACTAGCTGGAGAGAGAGCAGGCAGCAAGCTGAGGAAGCTTTTAAGGTGTGATTCATTCAAACACAAATACCCCAAGTGAATGCCTTCGCATGGGGGATCGGATTCTCACTGCCAAGACATTAAAAAAAGAAAAAGCTTTATAATATCCTAGTCAACACTGTACCTTTGAAATATCAATATCCCCCACATAAGGCTATTCCAGAACCCCTCTAGCCCTTCAAATATTAACCCCAGCAGAACCCGCCATTCATTCCCTCCTTAGTGTACCAAATGCCCTTTGATAGACTTTAGTGCTTATACGTATTTTGACATTGCCAAAGGAATGATAAAGGCTTTACATGTGAAAAACAAGTAGTAGCACAGGTCAAATGTTAGGTGTTGACTGGGTGTTGATAATAACCAATGAGGGCTGGAGAGATGGCTCAGTGGTTAGGAGCACTGGCTGCTCTTCCAGAGGTCCTGAGTTAAATTCCCAGGAACCACATGGTGGCTCACAGCTATCTGTAGTGAGATCTAGTGTCCTCTTCTGGTATACAACATACATTCAGGTAGAACACCGAATATATAATAAATAAGTAAATCTTATACATAAGTAAATCTTAAAGAAAGGAAGGAAGAAAAGAACCAATGAGAAAAAAAAAATACAGGCTTAAGGCTCTGTGGGGAATGCTGTGTTAACTTCAGGAAGCAAATACGGAGCAGGCTAAGAGTACTAGAAGGAGGCAGAGAAAAGGGATGGTCTCACAGAGAGGGAGTGTGGAGAATCGGGTTCAGTCCAGAAGACATGAACTATGGATGTAAAGTTTCTGTTATATGAGGATCCAGAGAACTTCTGAAAAATATACTTACAGTTAAGCTAATACTGCTTTGGACATTTTCCAATGTGCTGAGAGAAAAACCAAACTCAAATGATGTGCTTTTAACAACTGGACAAAGGAGGGCTAGGCACTGCTCATGTGTACAGTTCCAGTTGTTTGGACCACTACATCACCTGTGTCCCGAAGTTCAAAGCTAGCCTCAGAAACAAAGCAAGATCTCATCTCAAAACAATAGAAAAGAATGAGACATCACAGCCGATTTCCAGACCACTGACACTACTTTGACAGCAGGAAACAGCAGCTAGAGAACAGACTAAGAGCCAAGGTAAGCACAGAGGCTGATAAATGCTGGATGTATGTAGGCTAGGGGAGCCCAAAAGCCCTGACTAGGACAAGGTACAGGGCAGGTATGCTTTCCAGAATCCTTGTTAATCTGTTTACTCCCTGCTGTGAGGGCCTCTGACCCCTTGTTCAGTTGCAGTCTCACTTCTAGAGTAAAAACTCGTGTACAGCAGGTACTCAATCAGTGACTCCTAATCAGTGAACCCCTGAGGACATGAGCCCCAGCTAAGTCTTATTTGCATTCCTCAGCAAATGAAGTGGAATGACGTATGTAAAGGATGCTCAAAAGCATTTACATTTACCAGTGCACTATTGTAAAGGCATCTGTCCTGAACATTTTCAAATAATGGCATTGGCGGTATATAGCTCAGGCAGTAGAGTGTGAGACCCTGGTTTTTTTTTCCCTAGTGCCACATAAACTGGGTGTGTTTGGTGGACACCTGTAAGCCCAGGACTTGGGAGGTGGACAATGGGGAGGGTCTGAAATTCAAGGTCATACTTGGCTACAATGGGCATTTGAAGCCAGCTGGAGCTAAAGAGCTTGTCTAAAAGCCAGAAACTCAAACAAACCAAATGACATCAAATATCTTGTCCAGAGAAAATTTTAAGCCATCAGCACTGCCCAATCCACATGGGCATCTAACAGTCCAGCTGGACCCTTGGATTATGAGATCACTGTTACAACACAGGCCAGCAACACCGTGGCCTTCCTGCACTTGTGTGACTGCATCCACTCATATCATGAAGGAAGTATGTCATTCCCTAGACTGCATGGTTCCGCACCGCTGCAGCTACCAATGGAAGCCAGTTAGCAGCTGATGATTCCTCATACTGCCTAGCAGCCCAGTGACTTCATGAGGAGGGTCCCCACAGAGGAGGAATAGAGATTTAACTTCTCTGATCTATGAAGAACAGAAAAGGCAGTTTAACTCTTCTGAAGTAGAGCAGCCAGGCTCAAGCCATCATTTGTCAGATACATCACTAGTCTACACTAGTCCTCCAAATGCCAGAATTTCCAGGCAATGGTCCGCTGCCTAATTACAGAGACTCTCCCAAAAGTATGGCAGTTTTGAAAAAGTGTTCTCTGAGAAACAACATCCATGGGATTTGGGGGTGGGGTGGGGTGAGATCTATGCTGAATCCAGTACCTTGGATAAAAGCACAAGAGCCAAGCCAAGTTCCAAACTTCCATGCAAATCCTGACTTCTACTTTCTAGCCTGAAAGTAAGTCAATCATTTTAACCTTTCTATTTTTTTTTTCATTTGAAAAATGAAAATGATCTGGTCTGTCCAACACAAGGTTCCAGGGAGCTGATGTGTGAGGTTCATCTCAATCACCAACCTGATAAGCTAGATGGAGAATCACCTAGGAGAAGGGTCTCTGGGCATGCCTGTAGGAACTGAGTTGATTAGATTAACTGAGGCATACAGATCCACCCACCAGTCCCTAGGCTAGGATCCTGGAATATATAGAGAAGCAAAAGAGCTGAACACCAGCCTTCACCATGCTCTGCTTCTGAACTATGGATGCAATGGGACGGGCTGCCTCATACTCCTGCTGCTATCACTAACCCACCACTATGGAGTACTATTCTATCACAGCAACAGAAAAAAGTAACTTAGACATCATATAACACAATAAATATGCAGTTTACAACAGGCTAGGTTCTTCTATGGGTGGGGATGAGAGATAACATGGAACAGGCCTCATGGGGCATCATACTCAGGAAGAAGAAAGACAGCAGGGGTACAGAAGCTATGGAAATGGACAACTAGCTGCCTCTGCTATACTAGAGAAAGTTACAAACCGAGTGACAGAGGCCGTCCCAAGTACATAAGGAAAGGAATCTGTTTGCCAAAGGAGGAAATAGCACAGGATGAAGATTCTAGGTTGTTTGAAGCTCCTTCCCTAATTACCACGCATAATGAAAATTTAATTGGAAGTTAAAAGCAAATTTCACTTTTTCTGTCAGAGAATCTCTGCAGAAACTGGCACATTTTGTTTGAACAGAAAATCAAAGTCACTTTAATGCTTAAATGAGATCTAAGGAGCTGCAGATGTTTCTTTGGGGATAACGAGCTTCAAAACTGCCTTAGTAAGGCTGTACAACTCACAGCTTCAGCAAGACATGGAGGGTTCGGGCTGGTGCTCTGGTTTAGCTGTGGCTCATCTATCCTCCATGGGTTCATGCCTAGGAAGCTCCATGGATTTGGTGATGCTAAGGGGGGGGGGGGTTCTTAGCTCACTGGGGTAGTGCTCTTGGGGTTCTTTGGTTAGTTCTTCAAAAAGGCTGTCACCAGTAGAGCTACCGGGCCTTGAGCTCTGAACCTCCAAAACCATGGGCTAAATAAACCTCTGCTGGGGCTGCAAGATAGCTCATCAGATAAAAGCCCTTGCCAAACCTGAGTTGAATCCTCAGACCCACATGACTCCCACAAGCTGTGCTCTAAACTCTACAACATCCCATGGCACACACTAAAGTTAAGAATATAATAATATAAATAAAAAATAAATAAATTAAGCCCTTTATTTCAAAGTAGACTGCCTCAAGTATTTCCTTATAGTAATAAAACACTGGTAATACATCTTGGTAGCTAGGTAGGTAGAAAGGATCCAAACTGTTAAGTACTCAGTGCTAGGCTAGCAAGAGGATCTCTGGCACAGAGGCAATTACACAGTAGAAGATAGAGAACCAGGAACCATCTCAAGGTTAGGAAGTATGCTCAAGAAATATTAGGGTCATAGAAAAACAGCAAGAAAGAAATAGGTGACCCTCCTGAGAGTTCTCTCACATGGGTGCCTTCCTACTGACCCACACATATGTCAGCCTACAGTGTGCTTACCTGTAAGGTACTGGTGAGGAAGTTGTCCTGAGAGACAATGTCCACAAAGAAATCGGCAGGAATCTCACCAAGCTGGTGGTACAGGATGGAGATGAGGCTGACGTACAGGGCATGGTGCTTTGCCATGGCTGCTTCTGACCGACACAGAAGGTTCAGGAGCCTCTTCCAGTGCTCAAATGCCTCATACACATTGCCCAACAGGAAGCACACAAAGGCAAACTGGAGTTCACCTATGAGATACAGAGAAGAGCTGAGATGCTCACAGCAAGGCATGCCAGCTGACACTCCCCTACATGGTTACAATGCCATCATTTACACTAGACGATAGCATAGGGAGCCTTGTACCCTTGTCGCTCCAACAGGATTTGGGATGAGATTCTGCATCCAACAAGCACTCAGAAAATATTGGTGAACTGCTAAAAATTCAAATCATGGACACTGAACTTTGTCCAAGTATTTACACAAAAGTGGGTCACAGTAAAAGCAGTAATTCCATTAATATACCTGGCATTTTAGGAGATGGACCCTAAACCTATCCATTGGAATTACTAATAGATCTCATTAAATGCAAAGCTGCCCAGAACTAGAGAGGGGGCTCAGAGGTTAGGAGTATTTACTGCTCTTCTAGAAGACCCAAGTTCGGTTCCTAGCACCCACTAAAAGCATCTTACAACTAACTATCTGTGACTCCAGCTGCAGGCAATCTGACATCATCATCTGGTCTTTGTGTGCACCTGCACTCATATCCATATCCAACACTCACACACACAGAGGCATAGTTAAAAATAATATAATGAATCCTACAATTTTAAAAGAGTAAGTAAAGCTTCTCACTTGTCAATTCAGAGATTTTGGCTAAGCAGAGATGATGGACTCCAGAATTTATAAAAACAAGATCAAAGCAAAGTATTTTACAATCAGCTCTTTAAGATTTCCATGTCACTGAAATGGTCACCTCTTAGTGGCTTGTGTGTGTGCCATTAAAAAAAAATTAAAAAATAAAAAAAATTACTCAGCCAGGGGTGGTGGTAGATGCCTTTAATCCCAGTACTCGGGAGGCAGAGGCAGGCAGATCTCTGTAAATTTGAGGTCAGCCTGGTCAGCAAATCAAGTTCGAGGACAGCTAGGATTATTACACAAAGAAATTTACAGTAATTAAATTTATATTACTACGTCATACCTTAAGATGCACCCATTAAAATGTCCGTTGTATCATCAGTTCAGCCAAGGATATAAAAAGGCCTATAATTAAACTTGTCACCAACCTCCACCAACGGTAAACTATGCAAGAGCCCTGAACAATTTGTAAGAAGATAAGGGCAGGCGTTAAAGGTGGACAGGGCTGGATGGATGCTCGGGCAGTGATGTGCTTGGCTTGCAAACACAGGGACCAGGGTCAATGTCCCAGAGTGGAATTTACAAAGCTGGAGTGGTGCAAGTGCCCACACCCCTGCACTGGGGAGGCAGAGACAAGCAGTCTACTGGCCTAGTCTGCTTGGTGAGTGCTAGGTCAATGAGAGACCCTGCCTCAAAAGAAAAAGGTTAGGAGCGATTATGGAACAATACCCAAGGGTCTGACCGTTGGCCTCTGTATGTGACATGTGCATGAGCACACACACAGCAAGACACATGTTTGTTGTCATTAGTATTCAAGAAACAGGAATAAGATGCCACTTTTCAAACACTGAATTGAGGAGGCCTTCACTAAGAAACCACGCTGAGTGCTGTCAAAGTGATGGACAGCCTCCTACTACCTGGTGAGGAGGCAAAATCTGGCAATGCACACAATCCAACTCTATGCCCAGGCATAATCACACCCCAGAGTCCTTATTAGGCTATATTTATAACAGAAAAATAGGAGCATCTTAAAGGGTGACCACTGAGAACTAGTTCTGGACAAGCTCTGGACACTGAACAGGTGAGCAGTGACATGGAAATACTTACAGCACACACAAAACACTACTCCCTAACCTTATTTCTATGAAAATCACATGCACTCTTAGACTATGACTAAGGCTTAAAAACTGAAATAAATAAGACAAGCACAGTATAGAGAAATACACAGGAAAAGAAAAGGAAAAAATGCACTAAACTGTCAAAACGGTCATTTCTAGGTATAGGACTTGGGGTAAATTTTATTGTTTTTGTTCTGTGATAAATACACATTATTTTAAATTAAGAGAACAAGCAGCAATAAAATTAATGATTAAAATAAAAATAAAAGCCCTAGTCTAAGACAGGGAAAGGACCAAGATTTTAAGAACTCAAAAGCAAACTGAGGTGTCAGACAGGGGCTTATAGGAATACAGACAGAGCTGGCCTACCAACAGGTCCCAATGTGACCACTCTGTTAGGCAAATCCTGCCTCTCCACAGAACTAGGCTATGTCACTGATTACCAAACATGGAATCATGTGCACAGGCTCATCTTAGATTATCAGATCATTAGATGGAAAGCCAAACAGCCAAAATGCTGGAGCCCTCATATAAAACTTGACTCAAAATCTCTAGGCTAAGGGTAAAAAATTGTACGTATGTTTAGTGACTACTGGTGACTCTCGGAGCCTCTTTAAGGACTCTGAACTAGCTAACCCAAGGAGCCGAGCCCTCTATAAAATACCCTAAAGCATTCTCCCCCAGAGCCTTGTTCCTTCTTACCAAGCACATCCTGAGGATTGCAGGGGAACTGCTTGCTGAGCACAGTCTCGAGGGCATAGCTCAAGTCCATGCTGTGCCTAGTGATCTCTGCTGGTGTGGCACCTGCTGGGAACATTTGAGTGGGCAACTCTGAGAAGCGGATCTCTGTCCCAGCCCTGGGCTTCATCTCAGGCAGCCTGGCTAAGCCCTCTTGGTAGCTTTTGCACTCAGTACCACAGAGAGGAAGATTCTGCTCTGCTCTGTCCTTCGTGTGCTTCATGGAAAGCACAGGCAGCACATCTGAGAAGGCACAGATCTGGCGACTCTCAGGCTGCAGCTTCTCCATGGTGGCCTCATTGATGAAGCTGGTGAGTGAGATCCATTTCTTGAGTGTGGCATATGGGTAAGGTCCCAGAAACTGGTCTAGTTCAGGAAGACTGGCTCTCATAGCTTCTACTTCAGCCTGTGGAGCTGGAGACAAGTCCACCTCTTCCTGAACTGCATTCCAGCGCAGGACTGTCAGCCCTCTCTGCTTCAGGCTAAGAAAGAAGCCCATCCGAGGACCCACCTCCCTGGGATTGGCCTTGTCCACAGAGCTGTAGTGGAGGAAATGAATGCCAGGAGGGATCATCTTCACACCCCGGAACTTGGGCCCCACCTCCCAGGAGTTGTAGTCAATGCCAAACTCTGTCCCCTTGGGCATGTTCAGAATGACGACAGTGGCTCCTTCAAAGAAGAGCTGCTTGGCTAACTCAGGATCCATCTGCATGGCAGCCATGGGCCCTGGTGGGTAACCAAGGCAGGATGGGTCCTGCCTTCTAGAACAGCAGAGAAAAAAAAAGAGAATGAGTTGATCAATAAAGGAAAAGGCTACTCGATTTTTTGTAATTCTCTTCTATGCCACATATGAAAATCAATCCTGAAAGAATTAATCCACTAATCCTTATGGCAAACCTGTTCCTGTCTAACATCTGTCTAACCCTGAATCTGTCTGGGAAAATCAAGATCAAAGAGATTCTGGGGGTTTTGATTTAAGAAGCACGAATCTTCATTCCACCACTACAGAGGCACCACTTAAAAGAGAGGTCGCACGGTGCCCAGCGAAGGCCTTCCTGCCGTTACAGCAGGCCTGCGCCCACCACACACTCTCAGAATCTGTACTCAGGTTTTTCTTGTAACAGAGGATAAGGATGGAAAAATACCCATAGCCCATTTTAAACTAGAACTATACTAAAGTCATCTTAAGCTACAATTCTACCTAAAATCTGCTACCAGAGAGTACCATAAAATCTGTCAAAGATAACTATCAAGTCTGTTTCCTAATTTCCCACAAGCATCTAAAATGAACAAAAGGATTGAGTGGAGTTCCGTTCAAACTCATAAAAAACAAAACAAACAAACAAACAAAAACCTAGTTGAAAGTGAGGGAAAATAAAGGACTATTCCCCTTAAAAACAACTTAGCAGAGGTACACACCTGTATTCCCAACCCTAGGGGGACGGAGGCAGAAGAATCAGGAGTTCAAGGTCATCCTTGATTGCTACAAATTGTCTCAGAAATAAAAATAAATTAATAAAAACAAGCAGCCTGCAGGAAACTTTAGAAACACACACACACACCTCTGTGGAAGGTAGAAGCAGTATAATCAGAAGTTTAGAGCTGTTCTCATCTACAAAGTGAATTTGAGGCCAGACTGGAACACACACACAAGACGATGTCTTAAAAACAAGCAAAACAGAAACACCTAAAGTTCAGGGAACAACCAACTTCCCAAAGAGCAACAATTTATTTAGAAGAGATTGATGTGGCAGGCCTACAGTAAGTATTTAAGGAGGAGCTTAGGTTCTTTATTTTGACACATTTAATTTCCCTATAAAGACACTTGGATTAAAAACAAAGTGAGGGGCAGAGTACTGGCAAACGTGTCGGTGAGAAGACACTTGCCTTGTAAGCCTGACAACCTCACTTTGATGGCCAGAACTCACATAAAAGCAGGAGAAAAGAGAACCCACAGAGCTGTCTGACCTTCACGTGCCTGCCATAGCATATGACCCCATCATGTACTCACGTACACACAATATTAAAAACAAAACAACTGTTTGGCAGACACTGCCTCTGTATTTATAAGAATGGTTTCAACATGAACCAAATTAAGCCAATCAACTACTTCAACTTTTTCTTAAATCACTTTCTAATTCAACAAACACTCAGATTACCTGCACTATACAGGGTCTTTGCTGGGCCCCAAAAGAAACATCCAAAGAGCGAGACTTCCAACTACCAGGTATTTCCATCTTATACAGAGGTACAAAACAAAACCTCAAATTTCACTAACAGAAAAATCAAGTGCTTAATTCTGTTTACTCTCTTACTTAAAACAAAAAAAAATGAAAAAAAAATCCTTTTAACAAAAAAAAACGTTAGGAGCACACTTAATTGTCTTTACCTCAAAAACACAAAAAAATTACTCTCAATTGGCACTTTTTTCCAACTGCAAAACATAAGAAATCAGTTTTAGACATAAAGCTAATCTGAAATAATGAAAAAAAGTCATACACAGGCCAGAAAAGGGTGTTGAATTCCCTGAAGTGAGCACCATGAGAATGGTAGGAACCAAGCCCAGGTCCTCTGGAAGAGCAGACTTAACCACCAAGGCATCTCTCCAGCACCAAGAACAGAATTTTCAAAAGCTATCAGAATGTTACAACTAATAAGGAAGGGGATGATTCCTTTGTGTTCATATGCACATGTGGTCGCAAAGGTATAAAAGTCTTTGCGACTGGAGTTCACAGTCAACAACATCTAGAACATACAAATGGGATGCATTCTTCACCATTCTGCAACATACAAACACACCTCACCCCATTCACCACTCCCTAGCTTGGATAGTTCCTTAACTACTCTCTCTCTGGCTTCCCACATGATTTTAGGGAACATAAAATTCTTACTATGCCCCAAAACCCTGCATGAATTGCTCTTGGCAACCCTTCAGCTTATTTATACCATCCCACTCCTAAAGACTGATCCAGCCACACTGGCTTTTTTTCTGACCCTCAAACTAGAGAAAACTATCTACAGCACAGCACTTTGTCATATAAGTTTCCTGGCTTTAGTAAAGTCTCCCATACTCGTCAAGTGTTCTTTGATTATATCCTGGGTACCTTGTTGTCGGTGCACTCCAGTGACAGGTGTGTGACTCTGTGTGCTTGATTGAGGGGTGTCTTAAACACAAGACTGAGTCCTACATCCCTAGCACGTACGCGATGCTTAAAAGTTTTATTTAATGGAACACAATAAACATTGGGTGACTTACCGGAAACCAAGCAGAGAGGTGGTCAGAACTAGATCGGGTGAGGATAAGGTCTCTGGTCTCCAAGCTCTACAGTTAAAGGGGGGGAAGTTACTTCCTGGGCCCCAAGAAGTCTGACCACGGTGTCCCTGGTGACGGGTTCTCAGAGAAATGGGCTCTCTGAGACTCCAGCCCACAAACTTCCACCTCGGCCGGCTCGGAGGCAGGGACCTAATTAAGTGTACCGCACGATTCTGAGCTGAGAACAAGGTGACCTGGCCACACACAACGAAACCAGAGGACGAAAAACGCACCAGGAGCCGACAGTCACCTTACAGCCTCACGCTCGGACTCCGCGGGAACGGGACGGAAGTTCGGCAGCTTTGGCAGCGGATAAGTGTTACGAAAAAAATGGTCCGGCAGAGCCCCAGGTCGCAGAAGAAATGGCCCGTGCTTGCAGGTTCCTCCCGATAAAGCGCTTCATTTTCTTGGTGGTGTTTCATTTTGCCGCCTGAATCGTGGATAATAATTTAAATTAAACTTTATACACTTTATAACCACTTCCAGGAAAACGTACTCAACAGCCACAGTCCTTTGATCTCAAGCAGACACCGGCACCAAAGCATGGTCCAGGTGATGGTACCCAGTTGCCAGTTAGACTGGCTCAGTCATGATTGGTCTTCTTTAGCTGCATCACTGCCAGTCACAGTGCAAAAGATACCCGGTTAACAGCCAGTTCCAGCTTCCTAGACACATTCACTCCTAGGAACAGTTTCAGAAACCAAGGCTGTTGCCTGAAGGAAGAACCAGTTCCTTCAATAGCCACCACAGCAGTCTGTCTGGCAATGATCACCCAGTGTCTTGCCAGTCTAACAGAATACCACAAGCAAACTATAAATGTGCCCTGAGTAAGGAAACCTGCCTGTCTTTTTTAAAAACTGTTCTTTAGAACACAGCCCATAGCTAGCTATCGTAGACATATTATGTGTTAATTACTAATAACAATAATGTGGTATAGTAAATTTCTATTTGTGGGTCTGGCCTTGAGCTAGGTCCCAGAGCCACTAGGACATATATGTCATGGATTGCAAAGAACTGCCTTATGTGATGACGAGGGCTAGCTAAACAGCACCAGAATTTATAGTGTAAGCCACTCGGACACTATTTCTAATCTTTACTCTAACCATAGCTGATATGTAACACTCCCCTAATCTTGTACTGCTGACTTTATCTACCTGATTTTTCTACCCTGTTGTAATTTTGTTTATCTTTGAAGACAGGGTTTTTAAAAGGCCTCCAATCTCATCTTCGGTTGAATTTACCAAAATTAGTTGAAATCTATGGTGGCCAACCAAGCAAAAAACAACTAAGCTCTAACTTCAATATCATCCTTCTGCCTTTTAAGTGGAATACTCGAGCACTTTGACAGCTGTCAACTAAAAGGAACCATAAAAGCAGTGCCCAAATCCTGGAAAAGCCCTGCCGTTTCCTGAAAGGTTGCAAGTCCCCCAAGTCACTTTGCTAACTTTATTTCTTTTGCACTAAATCTGCACCTTCCATACCCCAATTGGTCAAGAAGTTGATTTGAGTTTATCTCCTGTGTCTGTGCCTAACCAAGACTAAGTCTCCCTTGCTGATAAATGTCTTATTTCTGGTGCTACAATCTAAAGAGAGGGAAAAAAATGACCAAGAATGGTGGTAGAAATTTGGTAATTAGTATTATCAATCAACAAAAGGTTAAACCAGGGTTCAAAGAGGGGCTATCGACCCAGAGTATAGAACTCGGGTGTAAAACATGATCTAGCTGGAGTCCTGGTCCCTGTGATGCTATTTCTTTTCTGTCAATCCTTTCCATCAATCTGTTCCACTCACAATTTCACAATTTATCTCTTAGGAGGTTGAATCATCTCAGACCAGGATAGATAGGGCAATCATGGTTAATCGCATTGGGCTGCCACAAAGTTGGCCAGAGACGATGTTCTCCATCAGGCACATCAATCTCAACCCATCCTGTCAGTTCCGTTTTCCTTGTAAAGCAGCTCAGCTTCCTCCCTCCCATCTCCTCTAACATCTTCATGGCTGAGCTCTGTGGTATGGTCTCTGGGATTCCTGTTCCAGGTGCTTCACCATCTTTTCAAAGACTCAGGAAATTTAACACTGAACACAAAAGTTGTAGGACATGAAGATGGTGGCCTGGGAATCCAGCTTTGTGAAGCATGTTCATCCAAATCACAATTTCTCAACTTCGACACCATTGGTATGTGGGAGCCAGGTAATTCTAGGTTGCAGATAGCTGTTCTGTGCATTGAATGTTTAGTAGCAAATTGGGGCTCCAATCTATAGAACACTAAGACAACCATGACACAAAATGTCTTTAGAAACTGCTTCATCGCCCTCCTCAACCCACGCTGAGAAAAACATTGATTTAGATGAACTATCCCAGGTATTCCCTGGAAGCTTTACAGATCCAGGAGGCGTGGAGTCTTAGTGTCTATAAACTAAGTCCTATTCCAGGAACCTGAAAATATTTGATTATTAAAAGAAACCTACAAGGAAAGTTCTGGAACACATTCACAGAGTTCCTTGTAGCCATTGCCTCTCACAGCAAACAGGACTCTGGAGAAGATTCTGGGTTCTTTCCACTGTGTAGCCTTTGTATCATCTAATGAACTAGCTTTACAGAGAAAAGCAGTAATAGCATCTGAAATGATAGGAAAATGTTCAGAATGTATGTTTTTAAAAGTATTTAGGATGGTATATACAGATGACTTCGACTCTGAAAAATTATATATGGAAAAAAAGACTTGTTTTGGCCAGGCAGTGGTGGCACACACCTTTAATTCCAGCACTCAGGAGGCAGAGGCTGGCAGATCTCTGAGTTTGAGGCCAGCCTGGTTTACAGAGCTAGTTCCAGGACAACCAGAGCTACCCCGAGAAACTTTGTCTCAAAAAACCAAAAGGAAAAAAAATACTTGTTTTGTGAGATTTGGAATGATTTGGGTCATTTTCTTGACAGGATAAAATGGAAAACGTATAATGTTTACCTTATGTGACCGATTGAATAAATTTAGATTTTACATAATTATGATTTTAATTTTAATCTTTATTCATTGATTTCTTCCAGTGGTATGCTGTGTGCATGCCAGGCAAGTACTATTCCCCACCCCCAGCATACTTACTATACACCCCAGCCCTTCCCATTTATTTCTGTGGACATTCTTTCTTTGACAAGTGGTACTAGTTATTTACCTTTAGAATTATTTTTAAATTATTAATTTTTGCAATACTGTTGTGTTGAACCTAGGGCCCAATGCATGCCTGGAAAGCTATAATCCCTAGCTCAGTTTTTGTTTTTATTATTTTTTTTAAACGTTTTACAGTGTGTGTGTTTCTGTCTGTCTGTCTGTCTGTCTGTCTGTCTGTCTGTCTGTCTGTCTAGGGAAGCATGTGTGCTATGATGTACATGTGAAGATCAATGGACAACTAAGATCTCTCCTTCCTGGGTCCTGGGGATTGAACTCAGGTTGTCAGGCTTGGTGGCAAGTGCTTTAGCTATTTACCTGCCGAGTCATCTTGCTGGTCCTCCAATTTCTTAAATGATTTCAAATCAAGTTACTAAGAAAAGTTAAGTCAATGGGATGAATGGCATGAGGGTGTGGAGCACATGGGACAGGATTTGTGGGCATGTTTTTTACAAGACTCCCATATAGGGAGTTTGCTTTGCTTTTGGATGAATTTCTCTACACCTCTCTGCTCCAGGTCCTGAGACTTACATACTAACTGTCCCCTCTGCCAAGAAAGCTCTTATTCAAGATTTTCGCCTTACTGGATCTTTCTCTTTATTCAGCTCAAAAATGACCTCCTTAGGGAGGTCTTTAACAGGCCAGCTACTGTTTTTCTCTTTGTGGCATTGAGGATCACACACAGAGCCTCACACATGCTTAGCACTTACTCTACCACTGAGCTACACTCTCAGCTCTGGCTTTGTTGAAGTGATGTTGTTCAGTGACCTCCACTGCTCCAAGTTCCCTTCCTTCTTGCTGACCTCTCTAACCAGTCTTTCCGGTCTCACTGCTTCCTCCACTGGCCTGAGAGCCCTTGACCAGCAAGAACTTTGCTCCATGCGCCGCCGTTAAAACCCACAAAGTCTAAAGCAAGGTCTGGGCCACAGTGGGAACTCCAGACTTCATTGATTAAAATTGTTCTGCATCACAGCCTGGCTTGGTGCATGCCTTTAATCTCAGCACTAGGAAGATAGAGGCAGGAGAATCTCTGAGTTCCAGGCTACGGCTATATGGTGAGATCCTGTCTCAAAAACAAGTGTTCTACACTGTGATGTCTCCACTCCAGTTCAATATCAACCTGTACTGGCAACCAAGGTCAGAGATGAGAAAGGAGGGAGATAAGGGAGGCTGAGGGAGTCCGTGGTTCTGCATCAAACACATTTATTTCACTTTTATTGAGTATACAAGAACAGAGAGCACACGCATACAGCACAGAGCACTGAGGTGGGGGAGCATGGGGACAAGAGAGGGAGGGGCAGAGAGTAAAAAGGAACAGGACAGCATTGCAGTTGGTTGGTAAAGTGCTTTTGGAAAAAAATATATATATATATATTTAGAGTGATGTTGCTCATGCAATCTCAGGCCAGTCTTGGTATGTGCTTGCAGGGTTCAAAAACCGAAACGGTCCTGGCGTTTCCTACACCCTCACATGGAAAAGATCCACAGAAAGCAAAAGAAGGGAAAATAAATGTACATGAGGCACAGAGTGGGGAAAAGGCTCAGGGCACAGTTAGTTTGCCCTGCTCATTAGTTAAGTGGGATGGAGTCGCTCAGTGTCACTGGTGAATTAGGCGCTGCATCTAGATGGTCACCCAGAACGCTGACTCTCTGAGGCTTTTCCCACTCTGTTACCTGGCCTCCTGGAGAGAGAGGTGCCACAGAGAAGATGAGACACATACAAAAGAAGCGAAAAAGAAAAAATAGGTTGAAGACAGACAAGACAACATCCTGTTCTCTATGAAGTGGAGGGTGGGGAGGAAACAGTGCCCTAGATTTTAGCTTTGCAGGTCCTCTCCTCCCTGGGCAGGGTGCTGACCACCCGCCCCCTCGGGAAAAAGGTCAGAACATCCATGGAGCAAGTATCTCCTCAAATTTTAACATCCCACAAGCTAAGCTGGGGCCCCATAGCCCACATTCAGGGCAGGCACAACCCTCTGAACAAAGATCCTCCCTCCGAGGTATGTATGTCCAGTGTGTGCAGGCCATGGAGTTCCTGCTGAGGCAGGTGAGGCCTGAGCCCAATTCCAAGGGGATATAACCATTCCTGCTCTTGGCTCAGAAGCAGCAGGAGCTTACATGTAGTAAAGTGCAGGCAGGAAGTTCTGTGGCTTCTCCATCAAGAATGGACAAAGATCCTGGAGCAGAGAAAATGTTCTGTCACACTGGAGTGGAGTGGGCCTACCAGCCTGCATCAGGGGCATATGGCTGACTCTGCTATCTAAGAGCCTGGCTCTACTTCTCAGCTGCCACAGAGAAAAGCTATTCTAGCTTTGTGCCCTGTGTCAGGCCAGCACCTATAAGTAGGTAAGGTGTACACTGTGGGAATAACTAATAAGCAAGCCAAGAGGGCACATCCGGCCTGGCCCTCTGAGAGACAATCGGAGGGAGTGGAGAAGTATTAAGCTATGGTGAGGAACAGGCTTGTCTAGCGGCTTCCCAGGCCTCACCCCTGCCCCTGCCCCCCTTCATGGTTCTCCTTCCACCTTGAAAACAGAGCCTGGCACAAACAGGCAACTCATAAACATTTTCTGAATATACAAAATGCCTTAGCAGGACTAGGAGGTAAAACGGGATTGTTGTAGGACATTTTCCCTCAGAAAGGGCCACTGATTATGGCAAGCCAGAAGGAGGCTGCCTATGGCGGAGTGCAATGCCAAGCGCATGGTGGGGATTTCCCCAAGGGCTCCTGTCATCTCAAGGCCATTTCTAAGCTTGGATACTGACTGAAAGAGGTCTTGAAGGCCAGGATCTAATGCAGAAAGGAGCCAGTGGGCAACACTTCCTCATACCTGCTATGGTTCTGGGATAGGTGAGGCCTTTGGAAATGCAGTATGGGCCTGTCATGGCCTCTCTTGTGCTCCTGGCCTCTTTATCATGGCTACTTTAGCTCAGGAAGAAGAGAATGGATTCACAGGATGGAAGAGGAAGAGGGGAAGACTGGCTGGGCATTTCAGAAAACCGGGTTAGAGTCACTGCTTTCTACCTCAGCCAGGGCACCACCTCCCTTAAGGACCTCATTGTGACAAGTTGGTGAAGAGCAGGGCAAGACATGGAGGAATACAAACCAAAACAAAGACCCTGGTAATAGTAAAACAGAAAGAAAGGGCTGAAAACAAAGGCAAGCCCCCTGGAGGTGGGGGACTAACCTATGACCTCAGCAGCAGAGTCCTGAGCACAGACCAGGCCCTGGTAGCTACTGCTGGGGAGAAGGCATCTTGGCCTGGCATGTTCAGGACTACATCTGTGTTGCTTCCTTCCAGTCAAACCCTTACCTCTCCATGGAGGGCCCCCAGTCTCCCCACCAATCACCCAGTTACAAACACCACACACAGTTTCACTACACTGAATCTGTCAGCCCTACTGGGAGCTGGCCACACCCAGAGTCCAGTGTCCTTGGCTGGGCCAGTTTGGCAAGATCTAGGAACCTTGGGATACATCACAGTCAGGTAATTATAACTTGAAAATGTCAGCTGCATACTTACCAGCACAGTTTATTTTAATATTTGTTTCCTGTTACATGTAATATACATAACTTAAAATCACAGTCATTCAATCTCCTACAAGCTGCACCTCCGTTACGAGAAACCGGAACCATACAATGTGTACTTTCCTTCCCATGGCTTCCTTTTGCTCTGGGAGTCTCTTTTTCTTCCAATGAGAGTCATCTGCAATGGCCCTGAACAGGACCAGGACATAGAAGAGGAGGATCAGGGAGAGAGGCAGGAGGGAGCTGAGTCGGAGGATGGAGACAAGGTGAGTAGATGTCAAGGGTGAAGCAGGGAGGCAGAACAGAGAGTGGATTTTGCAGTCCAGTGTCAAGACCCAGAAAATAACCATTGAGCGTTCCTTCCTCTCCTCCCCTTTCAAGTGGGAGACTCCACTCTTTCCTTCTTGGAACATAGTTGACTGTGCATGTCCCTACAGCTGCAACTTCTCTTACTTGACTACATGATCTTTTTTTTTTTTTTTTAATTCCTTTGCATCAGAGAGAGCAACAGAGGCAGCAGAGAGAATGGGGTGCTCGTCCATCCTGGAGTGTGTGCAGCCGGGGTTCAAGGGGACATCTACAATCATTGCGGTCTGCATTTGTAGTTTGGCAGGAGAACGGGGTGGGGGAGTGAGAGATTGATTGTTACATATTTTCCTGAAAAAAAAAAATTCCACCAATTCAATTTGTCTGCAAAGGAAATGGTTGTTGCCGCCAGCTGACTGTTCCACCAGCTCCAGCAGCAGGGCAAGGACGCAGTGTTGCCTGTATATATATCTATATCTATATATATCTATATATATATGCTTTCCCTTCCCAGTCTCTCATCAGTGACAGTATGTCGCAGCTGGGATGTTGGTGTTGTCGGAGAATCCAGAATGAAGGCCCCTTCTTAATGGTTCTCTGGCTTGGGTTGGACCAGACACGCCAGCATCTCTTCACGGAGGTCAGGATTCCTGGGTGCCAGAGGCAAGGGAATGGATGGTGGGTACAAAGGAAGGAAGACAAGGGAAATTAGTTACTTTAGCCACTCGCCTCTAAACACACAGCAAGCAGTTCTTCTAGTTACCTTTTATCCTGCATCAGGGCCCAGAGAGAGACAGTGACTTATCCAAGGCCACACAGCTTTCTTGCAAGCGCTAAGGAATGATGCAAATGTACCTAACTCTAGAGTCCATGTGTGTCTGTTCCTGAGGGGACAACACCTTTTACTTTGGTCTGAAAGTCTCTTAAATGGTCCTTTAACGTGGAGATGCTCCAGGCATCATCATTTCACTTTTCTCCCTGGCTCTTCTCGTTCTGCAGCTGATTCACCCTGGCTCCAGATCTTCTGTTCCCCATGGACCTGCTGTGGCCTGAGGTTAAATGCCAGACAGCAGTGCTTAAAGAAAAAAAAGTCTGGATTCCAACTCAGGGCTACCTATAGAACTCAGAGTTTAAAGAGTGTGAACTCTGCAGTCACACTTCCCGAGTTCAAATCCCACCATCCCTGGCCTGTCTGCTCTGTAACTGTAGACAAGTGTCTCAATCTCTAAACCTCCATCAATTTCTCTATGAAATGGGACCTGCCTTACACAGGTGGAGAGGCACCAGAGAGGGGGCCCAGAGAAGAGGAGTGTGAATAAATAAATGTCTTTTTACAGCCGCTTCATCATAGCCCTACCATTTACCTACCTTCACGTCCTCATGTAGGGTCATGTATAACCGA
Organism: Phyllotis vaccarum; assembly: GCA_033318265.1. Classification (NCBI taxonomy): domain Eukaryota; kingdom Metazoa; phylum Chordata; class Mammalia; order Rodentia; family Cricetidae; genus Phyllotis; species Phyllotis vaccarum. The sequence continues at coordinate 183,446,072 of JARWLC010000001.1, read as the reverse complement.
AGTGTCATGGAAGAGTCCTCCGTGGGCCATTTGAGAGGAAAACTGATGCCCAGAAGGTTGATGGTTTAACAAATTGGTGGCATGGTGAAGGTGAGAACCCAAGGTTTCTATTTTGAAACAGGTCAATCCCCTCTCCCACACAGATAAAAGTGGGAAGGTGAGGAAGTTCTAGGCAGCCAGCTGAGTGCCCTTCTCTTGCTGGCAGCATTAGGGAGACACATTCTCCCCAAGGGAGATGGGTCAGAGGGAACCTAAATAATACTGTGCATAACAATTCATTCTTCTTGGTTTAGGACAGCCATTAATAGTCTTCCATAACTCACAGTAGTGACTGGCTGACCTGTTATGGAATAGTTACTGTGTGCCAGGCACTAACTATGGTAAGTATGATAGTTGTATGATCTCTATGAGACAGAGACTATGGGAAGTCAGTGCGTGTGTAAGACATCCCACATCAGTGGGGAGAGGAACTTAACACATTAACTTAATGTGATGTGGAGTTTGCCTCTAATAAGTTCATCAAGTTCCCAGCACCGTAGCTGTGGGCCATTTAAGGTCTCTGGGCATATTCCTCAGTTGTAAAATGAATGAGCAGACAGTATGAAGTCTGGCACCTAGCACAACATAAACATCCCACAAATAAGAGCAATGCAAACTACTAGGGTTTCTGTACCCGTTAGCTGATAAGAAAACACAGGATGCCAGGGTTAAATAGTGTGTTACGGTCAGAGAGCTGATAAAGGTGGGGCTGAAAGTTGGGTGTGATCATGTCTGCCTGGAATCCTAGCTCTTAGAAAGGCCGGGAAGGAAGATGCTGAGCTCAAGGGCAGCCCATAAAGGGGAGAGAGAGAGAGGAAAAAGAGGAGGGCTGTAGGACTTCGGGGTTCTTCTTTGGGGTACCAAGATGTACTAAGCCAGTGTTTTTCAAGCACTTTAGGATGCGAGAGTTTTATTTGTTTTTCTTTAATCTAGAGAAGATCTCACCCCAGAATTAGTGGGCATGGCTCCTCTAGAAGTCTGGGAGGGCTCCTACTAGGTAATAACTTTTGGCAAAGCATGTGGAAGGTGTGGGCAAAAGAGGGACGTCTGGCTCTCCGGGCCAACAAAGTGTATCTTTATAGAACAATCTAGAAGAGAAAACTGGGATATAGCATGGTGCTTGGGGATAATGGCATTGAACCAAGAAATAAATCAGAGGGAAGAAGCAGCAGGGCTGATGTCAAAGACTGCAGGGGTGGGCAGGACAGATGTGGGGGCTGGGGAAGAGAGGAAACAGAGCCAGACTGCAGGAAATCATGATTGTGTCCAGAAAGTGGGGGTGCAGGAGAAGCCAGCTCCAACACCCCAGGAAATCACAACGAGTGCATCTGGAAAGGGTGCATGCCTCAGCTCTTCACTTTGCAAATGATGGAAATGAGTCCCCCTAATGGAAGACACTGAGCCTTGGTCAGCGGAATGGTAGCAGAGCTGGGCTCCGGAATCCCATCGGTACAGAGCTGTTAGCATCACGGCTCCAACAGGGACTTCAGAGGGACCAGTGTAGAAATAAATAGTAACTCTCAGGCTGTAGAGGTTCCGGGTCCTGTTCAGCCGTTCCAGATCAGCCTGTTACAAGGCTTCTCCAGCAGCTTCCCCAGGGGATGTCATCAACTCTTGGCTAACATGACAAGTCACCCACCCTCCACCACGCAGGAAAAGGAGAGTGACTGAAGACACTGGGTGATGACAATTTGCATGGAAGTCTGAGTAGAGGTGACAAGAATGTTTTACCATGGCCAACTTGCTCTTCTAGGCCAGAGTATACAATGGAAATAGAAAGTGAGCCTTGTACAGGACTTACTTTCCTAGAAAATAATTTTCTAGATATCATTATTAAAATTCTTATTTTAGCTGTGTGGTGATAATGCACACCTTTAATTCTAGCACTCAGGAGGCAGAAGCAGGCAGATCTCTATGAGTTCTAGGCCAGCCTGTCTACAGAGTTAGTTCCAGGACAGCCAGAGCCACACAGAGAAACCCTGTCTCAAAAAACAAAACAACAAAAAACTTAGATATTTCTGGTCTTTTAAACTTTTATAAATAAATAGAAAACTTATAATTTTAAAATTTTAAATCCTTAGTGTTTGTGTGTGTTTGTGTGTGTGCATGCATTTACATGTGTGCACATCTGTGTGTGAGGTGCACATGAATAATACATGTGCATGTTTAAGCTGGAGGTCAACTGCAGGTGCCATGGCTTATCTGTCTGTATCCGTTTCTGTCTGTTTGTCTATGTGAGGCAGGGTCTCTTTCCAGCCTGGAGCTCACCAAGGCCAAACAGGCTGGCCAGCAGGCCCCAAGTACTTTGTCTGTCTCTATAACACCCAGCTTTCTAAAATCAAGTTCTAGGGTTTAAACTCAGGTGCTACAATTGCATGGCAAACACTTTACAAACTGAGCTATCTCCCCAACACTTAAATTCTAAATTTTAACTTAATAAAAAGCAAATGTGTTTGATAATTTGAATAGGAATGGCCCCTATAGGCTCATATATTTGAATGTTTATTCACCAAGGAGTAGAACTATTTGAAAATATTATAAGGATTAGGAGGTATGGATTTGCTGGAGTAGGTTGTGGTCTTGCTGGTGGGCTTTGAGATTTCAAAAGCCCATACTGGGCTCAGGTCTCTCTCTCTCTCTCTCTCTCTCTCTCTCTCTCTCTCTCTCTCTCTCTCTCTCTCTCTCTCTCTCTCTCTCTCTCTCTGCCTGCTGCCTGTGGATCAGATGTAGTTCTCAACTACGCCCCCCCAGCTCCATGCCTGCCTTGCCAGCTGTCATGCTTCCCACCATGATGATAATGGACTAAATCTCTGAAACTGTAAACAAGTCCCCAATTAAATGCTCTCTTTTATAAGAGTTGCCTTGATCATGGTGTCTCTTCATAGCAACAGTGACTAAAACACATGTGAAATGTATTATAATTAATTATTTGGGGATGTACTAGAATACTTGCTAATATGTGCCAAGTACTAGGGATTGATCTCCCTTGCCTTAAAACCCAAAGGGTCTAGGAATGTGGCTCAGTTAGTAGAAGGTTTGCCCAGTGTGCAGCAAATCCCTTCATTTCCAGCACAGCATAATACCAATCCCAACACTGGAGATATACAGGCAGGAGGTTAGGAGTTTAAGGTCATCCTTGACTACAGAGTAAATTCAAGGGCAACCTAGGATATATGAGACCCTGCCTCCAACAAAAACAAAGTGAAGCAGAAACCCTATTGATCATATTACTTACCTCAATATATCCCCTTTCATTTCCTAAGTATTAAAATCACTAAGATAGCTGACTTTTTTCATACCAAATCTTCAAAATCCTATATGCATTTACCCTTAAAGCACATCTCATCGTGGAAGAGCCATTTCAAGTACTCAGTAGCCCTATTTGGCGGTGATTGCCATATTGGACCACACAGGAAAAACACTGCCACCCTTACAGAAATTCTTCCCTAGACTGGGCATCAACATCCTTTCAAATGGCAGGAAAATATTTAGCACTTTTCCGTCTAAGAAATTGAAAGTCAAAAGAAGAGAGGAAATCTTGTACTGCTCTAGAAAACATTTATTGATTTAAGAAAAGGGCCACGAGGTGACTGGCTGTTTGAGGCTCAGTGTAGTGTAATGTATGAGCTGTATACAGTGCATGACAGAACAGTAAGAGCTTGACTTTTCTTGGTGTGTTGGGGTGGGGGGTTGCTGAGGGTGGGGCCCAGTGCCTCACTCATGCTATACCTCTGCTCTATTGTTAGGTTAAACCCCTGCCTAAAAGATTTTATCTGTCTTCCTGTAGCCCACCCCATTGGTAACATTTCCTAGACTGGCACATTCTAGAGGTAGCACTGTTCTAAGTTACTTCCAATGAGATTCAAATTTTGCCTGCTGCTCACTTCCAGTGAACGTAATCACATATAGGTACTTCCTGTGTCTGAGACTGTTGTCTTCTATGTCTGATAAAATTCAGCAAGCTTCCAGAGAGGCAGAAGAGCCCTCTCCAGTGCAGGCCGTGAGAAGCCCAACATGTCCAAACACCATCTTATTTGAGACCTTGATGGTCTTCAATAAAATAGAAACATACTGAGGTCGCTGGGAATCTGGGCCTGGAGAGGCGGAGAAGTCCTGGGTTTGTAAGCCATCGAAACAGATGAGATCAAAGATTCTAGGCATCACATTCCCTTAGTAGCCCCTCACGACCCTGATGGAGGCAGAGACCTGGGGATGGGGATATGGCACCCAGACTGGCTGGTGCCTCCATTTACATCAGTTCCCTGTCCATCTCAGCCACTTACAGACTTGATTTTTCTAGTCTTAGGGTCTGAAACTCTAAAGAAAACAAGACACCATCTCCCCTCCCTCCTTCCTTTGGTCTGAAGCACGGCCACTCTCTCTCTCCTTAGAGCCACAAGCCAGGAAGGAGAAGGTCACAGCTGCACTATCACACCACCTGGGCTCAGAATGAAAGGGACTCTCCAAGAATCTTTCTTCTTCTCCAAAGACAGGGTTTCTCTGTGTAGCCCTGGCCGTCCTGGAACACACTCTGTAGACCAGGCTGGCCTTGAACTCAGATCTCCTGCCTCTGCCTCCCAAATGCTGAGATTAAAGGTGTGCTCCACCAGCACTATGCAGCCTTTAAGATTCTTTTTAGTGCTTCCTCCTCCCTCCCACACTGCTAAATCCAAAAAGCTTACCTGTGGCTTCTTGTCTCTCTCCTCTGGGGATGGGTCTGTTTCTCTGTAGACAACAGCTTTGGTTACCAGCATGTCTGGATGCTGCAATTTGGCTTCCTTGATGGCCAAAGCCAGGGCCTGGTGAGCAGAACAGCACAGTCAGGCACCCAGAACAGAATGAGAGAAACAGACCACAAGCCACTACTGCACTCCTGGGGAAACAGAGGCCAGGAGGGGTCAAGTTAAATAGAGGATGAGACTAGAGTTTGAATCTTTCAGCCCCCATTCAATGCCCCTTCTTGGGGGTCAGCGAGGGGTGGATGCCATCTCTGCCTGGAAGGGTGGCCACGCACAGGTCACCGTAATAAGAGGAACTGGATACTAGGCTGTGCCCTTGTTTCCCTAGCCCCATACCTGATCTTGGTCGACATCTTCGTCCCCGGTAATGATAATCCGCTTCTCGATCCTTGTCTCAGAAAAGCCCCCCTTCACAGTCTGCAAAGAGAGAAGGGGAGGCAGGGGAGAGAAAGACGAGGCTCCTCTTAGGTCTACTGTGACCTTCCTACATACCTCAGCCTCCGCTGAGCGGCCGAGCTGAGAGCCCGGAGTTCACCTCCTTCCTGCCCTTCTCAACATTCTCCTTTTCTAGTTTGAAAACTTCAGACTGTAGCTCCTACCAGGTTGTCACCACTCCCACTTATGTCTCCCACACCCAGCTCGGATGCTGCTCCCTCGTTGGCAAGGTCTTAAGGCATCCTGTCCCAGCCCTCCCCAAATCCTGAGTCTGTATCGCTCGTGGCTTTGGACCTCTGCGTGGTGCTGACCTATGTGCACATGGCCTTGCTTACCTCTCCAGGCTTCGAGCCCTGGAGAGCGGGGTCTGTTTTCTGATCACCTCAGTATTCCCTCCACTCAGCACCCCTCCCAAACTGACCTGGCTGTACTGAATGTAGATCTGTTGAATGAACACATGAATGAAATGTGAATGGTGACAAGATTCTGCCTTAAATGACTTGGAACAACCTTACAAAGATACTTTATTGCCTCTACCGTTTTCTCAAGGAGTGGGGCTTGGAAGTAGATGATGGGGCAGGGCCTAACTGTTTGACATGTTCAAGGAGGATGTGGCAGAGGGAAGTCCTAGTGAACAGAAGGGGCCCCTGAGTGCTGGGGTACAGAGGAGAGGTTTCCGAGCTATACACTGCCGGGTGTGCCGTGTGAGGCGGTCCCATAAAACCACTGTTGTCTCAGGTTTTTGAGAGGTTGCTTCCTGGGAAATGTAACAAGGCGCCAAAGCTACAAAGTTGCAGGCAGGACCCTGCATAGTGTGGACAGAGGGAAAGTGTTACCAACCAGACTTTCCGTGTGTCAGATGGACCTTCAACTCAACCACCCAGGCTCAGCCTGGCTCCTCAGGCCTCCAGCCATGACTGGGCCTCTCCTGGTTTCCTTGGCCACTCAGCTGTGGACTTTCTGCAGCCTCTCTCTCAGCTTTTCTCCACTCATTGACTATGGCAGCTGATATCCCCTAGAAATGCACCTCTCTGGCTGTCCTTTTCTGTCCCCAACTCACCCCTGGCCCGAGCCCTCATAGCCAGGACTTAAGTTCTCCTTCCTCTACCTCCCTGAATCTCCTTTCTTGCTTTGCTGGGGATCAAGCCCAGCACTTCGTCCCTGGGCTTCACCCCAGTTCCAGTGAGCCTATTTTTACCCAGTCACCAAGTGCAATTTCCTTGTGGCCCTCACCTGCCTCCGTCCTGTACTTCCTTGTCCCAGTGTGTTCTGATTTCCCAGTCCCCTATCTTCACACTGCTCCCTGGTTTCTTACAAACACACCTCACTAATGCCTCCTCCAGCAGTTTGAGAGTTCAGTCAGCTTGACGCTCACTTAGTATTTGCTTAACAAAGAAGTAAGCACCCAGTGTCTCTACTTTGCTGCTAGCATGCCTTCCGCACTATGCAGGGATCCCAAAACCCTACTCAAACTCTTTCTCTCTCTCTTTTGTGGTAGGCAGGCAGGGAAGACAGCACAATGATTGATAAGGGTTAAACCTTTGCTAAGCAGAGACTATATACCATAGAAATATCTCCAGACCCCTTTACTTTTATTTTATTTGAAACATTATCTCACTAAGTTGCTCAGGCTAGCCTAAATTTTCAGTTCAACATCAGCTTTCAAAATAGCTGGGATTACAGGTTTATACTCCCTGGCCTGGCAAATAGCAACTTTTCCCAAATGACACTTCCTGACTTTGGGGAGCTTCCCGATTATCACCCTTCTGAATTCGCCTGGCTCTCAAGCCCCGTAAGATGCAAATATCATCATTGCTAATTACTTTGGAGGAGAACATCTGACCCCACAGACTAGCTGCCAATGCTGTGTGCAAGGCCTACTCCCAGAGAACAGTAGCACAAGGCAACGCACTCCAGACTGGTCGAGGTCCCCTCTGTACCCTAGACAATGAGGAGCCTTGGCAATGACCGTCCCACCTACAGCCCACTGGGGCCCGGGAGCCTGCTGCTACTCACTTTGGTGACATGGGTGGTGGTGGAGGTTGAGAGGGTTTCCGCAGTGGCGCCGTAGGTGCTGGTGAGGACATCTTTCCCGATGATCTGCAGAATATAACCACCCCCACCCCGGGGGTCAGGTCAGGGCACTGGGCTCTGAAGGGACAGGCAGGATTAGGGAAACTTTCCCAGGGATAAGCAGGGGCCCGTGAAGGTGAAGCAGGAAAGCCAGGATGCTTTGAACCATTCATTCTTATACAAGAATACCAAAATCTTTCCAGTTCTAGACCTAGAACATTTCTAAACCCAGGGATCTAGAACTCTTAGAACAAGTTATAACTTCTGTAAGAACTCTACAAGGCCTAGAGTCCTATCAAACAACCTAGAACGGAAGAGTCCTAGCAGCATGAGCAGATGGATCCAGTAGCAGACAGAGCCCTCCAGCCCATCCTGTCACAGGCAGAAGCATGTTCTCTCTTGACTGGACATTGAGAACAACAAACAGCATGAAAGCACCAGAAAAGACCTCTCAGTGACAGACTCAGGGTCACTGGTGGGACAACCACCAAACAGAGCCCGGCCTAGAATCCAGGCCTCTTACTGGTTCCTTGTACTACCTGCTCTACAAGCTGATGCAGCAGTGTGTGTGTGTGTGTGTGTGTGTGTGTGTGTGTGTGTGTGTGTGTGTGTGTGTGTGTGTGTGTATGTGTGTGTGTGTGTGTGTGTGTGTGTGTGTGTGAGAGAGAGAGAGAGAGAGAGAGAGAGAGAGAGAGAGAGAGAGAGAGAGAGTGTGTGTATGCGAATACTCAAATACCCTGTTTACCCCCAGCCTTGATGCCAATGTTTTGGTTACATGGGGAGGTACCTTGATGTACATGATGGGCACCTTGGAGAGCCTGTGGGCATCTGAAATGGTCCTGAGCACCTCACCACACTTGTTGTGGCCGTGTGCTGGAATACTCAGCTCCAAGTCCCCTAGTCTGAGCTGGCCCTGCCTACTTACCGGTGAAAGAGAACGGATTTCCGTGGCCACCGTCTGTGGGCCTGGGATCATGGCAGCTGCCCCCTTCCCGGACTTGACACTGTTCTCCTGGGGAGACAATAGTGCTCAGATGGCCAGGTCTCAGGTCAGTAGGCCTCCAGGATAGCCAGGGCATGTGACCACGTGGTTATCATCACCACAGGATTGAGAAGCAACACAGAAGCATAGAGCTGAGGCATTCATCACCCCTCACTTGCTCAAGCCCACACACACTCACATGCTTGTTCACATACTCAACAAACATTTACTGAAGCTCTGCTATGGGGATGCCAAGGTAAACAAGACATGGTGTTGCTCTGGAAACACTAAAAGGAGTTGGATCGCCCAGGCTCTTGTCCTGGAACTACTTTGCACCTCGAGGCAGAGCCGTTCCCTCCCTGTTATCTGTAAAAAAAGGATTTTTGCCTAGTCCCAGGAGCCCTTCTAAGGAGAATCTAGGGAAAGGGGTGTTGCAACCCAAAGGCTGCTGGTGGATGCATGAGACCTCATTTAACTTCTGCAACCACTGAAGGCAACTCCTGGCAACAGTCTATTCTACAGAGGACACAGGAGGAAAACTATAGTATGAGGTTGGTTCAAGTCCTGCAGCCAGACAGTGGTGGAAGTAGAAGTCAGCTCTGAGCTGGGCAACCTCCAAGGCTGCCCAGAGCTTGTGGTCCAAACAATCACTCTGCCCTTGGAACTGCCACTCTTGAGCCATCACCCCTGGACTTATCCTGGATTATAACTGCTATATCTCCCTAGAATTGTCACTAGACTTGGTGTCCTGTGTCTAGCCAAGGAACACTGAGGCTCTTTCTGTTCTCTCCACTGGTGCAGTCTCCAGCTCAGCCTTGCTATGCAGTGTCTCGGCTAAATGGACCCCAGTCTAGGTCTGCATATGGCAAGGATCTGGACCACTGTCTTCCTGCCATAGCATGGGTAGGGTCAAGTCTCGGCCACACCTGCTCCCACCCTGACTGTTGGTGACCAGTTCTCTTGGCACACCATCCTGAGGCACATTCCCTATAACATCTTGAGTCCCAAACTATAAAGGCCACTTCCTGGCCTAGGGAACAGCAGCCAGTCCCTTTGAGTCCCTCTGTAACTCAGACTATGCTCACATACAGTTTCTTATCCTCTGTTTTCCCTCTTGTCCTGAGGCCAAAGTCCAAGGCTCACCTCCATCTTTGTAATGAAAACAAAAACCAGTAAACAGAACAAGGTTGTTCAAAACCTAGGTGCTCTCACCCCGCCCCCTCCTGCCCTGGCTGTATTCATAGTTACACTCATCCCCTAACTCAAGAAAGCAGTTCCTCTCCCTGGGCAAAGCAACCCCCATCTCTCCTCATGGCTCCCCTCCACCCACCCTCCAATACTCAGGGAATTCTACTGTCTCTCTGATGTTACATCCCCCCTGCAGCCCAGAACTTTCTTAAATCCCAAATCTTCAAAATCAATCATCTCTTGAGTCTTTCCCTGGAAATACCCCATAGATGCCTCGTACTGGTCAGATCTGCAGCAGAGCTGGATGCTTGAATCTAATACACAAGCATCACACTCCTCTCACAATACTCTGTGGGGCATCATCTGGAGGGTTGTGAACATAGACTGCAAGGTTTCCCTGGAGTCTCTGAATTAGGCGCTTTGGAGCAGGGTGGGAGAATGTGCCTTGGTTGCAGGAACTAGGGACCACACTGTAAGAACCACTGGTCAGTAAACACTGTCCCCGGCCCATCTGTCCTGTCTCCTGAACATACAATCAGTGACCACATTCTGTACTTTCATGTCCCAGGATCTCCAATCCCTAGTTCTGCGGCATCTTCCTTCTTGAACCCTGGCAGTATCCCAGTTAGACACCAACTAGCCCTCAGACAGGTTCCCACCTTCTCTCTCTGGCCTCACAGTCTCCTTCAGTACTGGAGTCACAGTGCCTGTCACAGTACTTTACATATCGTCAGTGTTCAATATTGAAGGAAGGAACACGGCAGGAAGGAGGAAGGCAAGGAGTCTTTGTTCCAGACCACACTCCACTCACGCTGCTAACCTAACCGACACGTGCAGCTGATGACGTGCTTCCGCTCTAAAAACACCATTCCCCTGTTGTCTCCAGGACAAAGTCTAAACCATCCTACACAGCACTGGAAACAACGCTCTGGTTCAAGTTCTGGTTCAGCCCTTTGCAGCTCTCCCCACCCTCCCGCCTCTTCCTGTATACACCTATCGGCTTCCTGCCTTTCTATCTGCTCTCCACAGCTGGAAGCCTTCTCCTGTGACCATAACTCTATCCATCCTTCACTCACAGCTCTCCTGTCCCTGCTTAGTGACACCCTCCCCAGATCCTCCTAGCAGAGAAGCCACTCATAGCTTCATCCCAGTGGCCCCACGGCAGCAGCTGACATCTGGAGATGCTAAGCCAGGCTGTGCTTGGGGGCTTTGTACAGGGTACTTGCTCATGCTCACAGGGCCCATGGGCTATATTGCTCCCAGCCCACTTTACAGAAGTGGAAATAAATGGATAGAGAGGTTTTAGTGACTTTCCCACGGTCATACAGGCGGGAAGTGAGAGGGTTGGGCCTTGCTCATTACTGTGTGCCCAAGACCTACATACAGGACAGGCTCTGTGATGACAATTGGATGAACACTAGTAGGCAGTGGAACTTCAGAAGTTCTGGGACCCTGTGCTAGGTGGACGTAGAGACTCATCAGTGTTTTGGAACAAATGAATGGATGAATGAATGAACAAGGAAATGGATGAAATAACTGTCTCCTCACCATGAAGACAATTTTAAACTTAGCCTCACAAGTATCTCTGCCTCAAAGTAACAGTTTGGAGACAGAGAAGGAACTGACTGATGTAGGAAACATGTGCCCTCTGGTGACTAGTACTGGTTTAGGTTTACTGATTTCTAAAGTCTGTTTCCTTAAAACCCACCTGCTGAGGACTCCGACTTAATTCAGTTGTCTTCTCAGGCAGAGGTCAGGGGTCAGACAAGGGAAGTCCTTCAAAAATAACTTTCACTAGCTCAAGAAATATCTGGATGAGGCATTGCTACATCCTGTAGCCCCAGATCCGTAAAGCTGATGTTCACACAGGTCAGGACAGGGGCAGAGCAGAGCAACTGACATTGAAACCGAGACTTCCCTTCAGGTCAGAACGCCTGAGGCTACACTGGTATGTACTGGTCATGTGATCTTGGGTTCATCCCTTTATCCCTCTGAACTTGCTTTCTCTTTGTAAAGGATGCCAAAGAACAGCCGATAACCATATATCATAACCCAAAGGTCCAATTTCTCAGGAGACTGCCTGACACCATAATCTGTGGGCAGAGTGCTGTCCATTCTATTTTGTTATTAAGGGCTATAGAGTACTGGTTCTCAACCTATGGGTCTCGACCCCCACAAAGGTCACATATCAGATATCCTGTACATCAGATATTTCCATTCCATTTCATAACAGTAGGAAGATTACTGCTATGAAGTACAATGAAATAATTATTGTTGGGGGTCAGCACAGCATGAGGAGTTGTATTAAAGGGTCTCAGTATTAGAAAGACTGAGAGCCACTGCTCCAGAGTCTCAGAAGAAGCTGTGAGCCACACAGAATGGGCGTGACTCCTATTTTACAAACAAGGACACTTGAGGCTAAGGACTTTTCTTTATTGCTCAGACAGCAAATAAACAGAAAAATCCACAAGGACCCTCAAGTGTCCAAAACACTTTTGTTTCCAACCCAGGTTCACTGCTGCCATCTACTGGTCACAGTGAGAAAGTAGTCTGAGACACAATGAACTCGGGACTGGTTTGGGTTTGCCAACAAGATAAGGGTGGAGGAGGGGGCTTTTGGCCTAATTGTCTACCTGCAGGTAAGATTCACCTGGTATTGCAAGATTCCCTCATGCCAAGAATCAGGCCAGTTCACCCTCCCTCTACTCCTGCATGGCTGAGACTCAGGGACTCCACTCCCTCACATTATTTGATTTGGAAAACCAGCAACTGATAGCCGAGGTACCAGACAACAGGAATCGGTCATCTGTCTGTGAGGCAGCTGAGGACTTCCTAAAATAGCTGCCAAGTTCTGGTTGCTGGGGGGAGTGAGGGGTGGGTCAGAGAGAGGAGCCTCCTGGTGCCACTCACCATGGTGGTGGAGACGGTCTCTGTTGTGATGCAGGGGGGAGTCGTCATGAATTCTTTCCCCACTGGGGCACCCCCGTCAACCTGTGAAGCAGAGGAAGAGGCATTAGAGATGACAGGGCTATATGTACCTGCAGCATCTTGTCACCTGTCTTGTAGCAGTCCCAGTTACAAAGTGACAGGCTTCGCGAGAGGGCATGTACTGGGGGTAGTCACAGCATTTCAGAGGGACCTCAGGGCTCTTAAAGACTCCATTTCAACCATTCTATTGGACAAAGGAAGAGTAACCACATACAAGTTGAAGAATTCTACCCAACCTTTGATTTAGCAACCCATGGGAAGTTGCTCTTTGAGGTCATGGTGGTTAGTTTTATATCAACTTGACACAAGGTGAGTCATTTAGTAAAGGGGATTCTCAGTTGGGAATATGTCTCCACAAGACTGGTCCATAGGCAAGTCTGTCAGGCATCCTCTTGGCTAATGACTGGTGCGAGAGGACCCTGACCACTGGAAGCAGTACCATCCTTGGGTAGATGGTCCAGGATGATATAAGAAAGATGGCTGAAGCTGGGTGGTGGTGTCTCACACCTTTCATCTCCGCACTCAGGAGACACAGGCAAATGGTCTATGTGAGTTCAAAGTTAGCCTGGTTCTACAGAGCTAGTTCTGGGAAAGCCAGGGCTACACAGAGAAACTCTGTCTTGAAAACCAAACCAAACCAAAACAAAAAAAAAAAAAAGTAGACTGAGCAAGCCATGAGGAGTAATCAGTAAGCAGCACCCCTCAGTCCTCAATGGCCTCTGCTTCGATTCCCACCTCCAGGTTCCAGCCTTAGCTTCCCTCAGTGACAGATCATGACTTGAGAGTTATAAACTGAAATAAATCCTTTCCTCCCCAAGGTGCTTTTTGGTCATGTTTTGATCACTACAACAGAAATTGGTACTTTTAAAGGTCATGCAAAAAAATATGAACAAGGAAACTTTACCGCAGCATTGATGAATACTGGAAAAGATAAAGCCCACCAGAGGGTCCACTGATGAGAGATGCAAATGTGAGTAAGGACATGCTTCCTAAGTGGACTCGGAATAGTGGACACAGGGCTGGGGAGGTAGCACAGCTGGTAGAGTGCTTGCATATGCATGAAGCATGGGTTCGATTCCCAGTCCCCTTAGAAGCAAAACAACAACAAACTAGGTATGGTGGGTGCAACTTGTAATTCCAGCACAGGGGAGATAGAATCCAGAGGATCAGAAGTTCAAGGTCACCATCAGCTGCACAGTAAGTTTGAGGCCAGCCTGGGATACCTGGCAGGGACCCTGTCTCATGAGGACAGAAAGAGAGACAAAGACAGAAACAGAGGGAGGGAGAGAGAAACAGAGAAGTGACAGAAACACAGAGAAGGTGCAAATGAATAAGTTCTAAATTACTTGAGAGCAAAGGGAGCAGCGTAAAAGTCAATGATCACTTTTACCTAATAGCTTTAAGTATACACATGTAAATAAATGCATATGGCTATTTTTTCCCCAGGAGACAGCATAGAATAGTGTCATCTAGTCTTTGGACATCTTGATGTTTGGATGACAAGGGCTGCCAGGTTATGGGGATTTGGGTCATTTTGTTTTCCTTACACTTTGCATTTTAAAAAGTTACTGAAACAAAACATGTAGGAGAAGACACGTGGGTTGTCCCAGGTGACCCAGCTCATGATTGTTGTGTAGTGGAGACACTCCAGAGCTGTTACTTAGTGTGCTGTAACAATAGAAGAAAAATTCTGGAAGTTACAGTTGATTGTGTTACTTTGTGTCATATTTCAGGTTGTCTGTGCTGGGGTGGAAGCCAGGAAGAAGGCTCTGTCCTTATTGCCCCTGAGACAAAGACTGGTCACCGGGAGAAGGGACTGAGCATGTAGCCCTTCTGGGCAAGAAAAACCAGGGGGCAATCTCTCAGACCCTAAACTCAGACCTATAAATCTTCACATCTGAAGGCCCAAGAGGACACAGGAGAAGTGTGTACTAAGCTGTGTGCTGTGTCTGGGCAGGCCAGCTTTCCCAGGGTGCAAGAGAGCTTCAGCTCACTAACACACCCTAGTCGTCCAACCTTGTTCTGTTCATCTTGCCAATCTAATGTGGAACCTCCATGCGTAAGAAATGACATGGGTGAGCCGCTCTGACCAAACAATGATTGAGATTTTCTCTTTCCTCTCCCAAGCCGCCCTGGGGAAGAACCTCTCCATATCTGTCAAGCTGCCTGAAAGCCATGATCCTACCCCACTAGCCATAAAGACTCAACACTCCCAGAAGGAAGGAGGCAGAATCACCCCATTTTGCAGATGGGGACACTGGGCTTTAGAACATGGTCTCCACCTGACGGCTCCTATTGCTCCTGCCCTTAGAGAGGATGAAGGAAGGAAAAGCTTGACCAAAGGGCTTGGCCATTTCAGTGAGGACCTTCCCTCAAATGCCCGATCCCTGTGACAGGCTACAGTGGAGAGCAGGTTACCTGGGAGCTGTCCACCGCCGAGACTCTGCTCTGTAGCATGGCCTCGGGCTCAATCTTCTTTCTGATTGCCAGACTGCTGACCGTCATAGTTTCTGCTTTCACAGACTATGGGGACATGAAGAGGACACTTGAAAACTCAAGCCTGATACAACTCCTGTTCAAGCATAACTGGGATGCAAGAGAGCCGAAGCCACCCCAGCATGAGGAAGGCCTGACCCCATGCCCTAGGGACTGCATATCTTTTTGAACCTGTACCCAAAGGTTAGCTAAACGCTATGCTTTTTGAGTTTTCCTTACACACATATTGCCTTCATCTTTTAGCCATTTCATGTAAACTACTGTTCAAAGCAAGAAGCATACATGTGGAGATGTCCAGGGGCCAGGCAACAGATGGAACAGGTGATGAGCTAGCTGACCCAGAGAAATGGGAAGTATGTGGGATTTCACTTAGGTTTGCCTTTTGCCATGGCCTCTGATTTATTTATTTATTTATAAGGAAATGCAATGTCATGATTTTAAAATTAAAGAGAAAACACATCAGTTGGGCAGATGTGGCCCAGGGCTGCCAGCTTACAAACTATTCTAGACATCTCAAGCTACATGATCAATGTCTTTGAGTGTTCTCTTAGGCCTACTTCATGGCTATATACACTGTAGGCTTGATGAATGAAGCATGGCATGTAGTTGGAAGAGGGAGAGAGGAGGGATTCTTCCAGAATTCTATGATCTAGCCACTCATCCAATTAATCATCCCTTAGTGCTGAGTGTGAGCCAACCTTACAACAGCTGCCACCTGGCGGGAGGGCAGAGTCACCAGCCACTGTCCTGACTGTGCTGGGAATGTTAGAGCCAAAGCATGCCAGGCCAGCAGGATGTGGTGGGGACAGTACTGTCACTCAGGTGGCCAGAAAAGCATGGAGAAGGGATGTATGAGCTCTCCTGGATCACTGTAAGTGAGGCACAGAAAAGAACAAATCTTCCACTTACAGGTTACAGCGAGAAGAAGAGCCCTGGATGAATGAGCAGGTGATTACTGCCTGGGAGGAAGGGAGGGAGGGAGGGAGGGAGGGAGGGAGAGAGGAAGGGAGGGAGAGCGGGCAGGCTCAGCTAGAGGTAAAGGGCAAAGATGAGTTTCTGAAAATCAAGGGAGGTACAGAGCAGAGATGCCCAGATTGGCCCTTCATTCTCCCCAAAGGCTGTGTCTTCACTTTTCCTGGAGAGCCCATAACCACCCCAAGGTCTCAGGACCTGATGTGTTTAAATAATGGCTTCTTCTGCAGGCCCTGGTAAAAATGAGCCCTGACCTGAATCAAGAGAAACCACTCAGGTTTCAGACCAGCTATGGGAGCCTCTAGAGTCCACAGACACATGCTCTCTGCAGGTGCCATGCAACACAGGCAGGGGCCAAGGAGTCGTCAGTAAGAATGGCATCACTTGACCTTAGGAAGTGATGGGGTCAGAGTTAAAACAACATGGAGCACGTGTTAGGGGTGAACCGACACAGCAAACATGCGGTCGCAGAACCATGCTGTTCTACGGAGGGGCGGTCATGCAACACCAGACAGAGCTTCAGGCTGCAGCTGATGGCTGGTCTTCTCACACATGGCTCAGGGCCCTCTGAACATGCAGTGCCCTGTTGGACTGGATCTCCATGAAGCTCCACTGTACCTCAAACTGGGGCATTTCTGGGGTGGAGCAGGCCCCTCGATCCGGGCTGTCCTCAATGCCCCCAGACTCATCCTCTTGGCTTGAAGGCCCTTTGAGATCCCGGGAAAACACCAGGCCTTCTGTCTCAGAGTCGCTCTTATCACGGTCAAGCTCAGGGAGACTTCGGGAGAAGTCTTCGAAAGCGCTGCCATGGTAGTCACCGATAACTGTGAAGTCCACCTCAGCCTCCAGGCTGGATGTGGAGCTGACCGTTATGCTGGAGCACTTGCGTTCGATGGCCAGGTGGCTGTCCTTCAAGAATACCGCATCCCTCTCCTGGTCCTGGTCCTCATCTCCTGTGTCACTCTCTGGGGCACGAGGGCGTGGTGGTTTGACTTTCTCCTCTGAGCCCTCCCTCAGCCCTGCTCTCTATTGCCAGATAAAACCAGGGGAACAGGAATATGGGGTAGGGAGAGAGAGAGAGAGAGAGAGAGGTCAAGAGAGTGAATGTCAGAAGAAATCTCAAGGTTGCTGCAACGATGTTCCCAAATGGAAGAGCAGATCAGGAAATGAAAAACACGCCCCAGAAAGGCTTCCTTGGAATCTAGCACAAAACAAAAACTTCTCAGAGTGAGGGGTCTCACATGGACGGCAAAGCAAGCTTACGTCCTTCCAGTGAGCTCTGGACAGGAGGCCCCCTCCAAGGCTAGGATCTGAAAGCCTATCAGAAGCAGCATTGTGCAGAAGGCAGGGATGGAGGCCTGAACCGCAGGCTCATCCGTGCAGGAGGCATTGAGAGGTAAAGTGAGGAAGGAGGTCAGGGATTCAGGGGAACCCAGGAGAGGAGGTAGAAGAGGCCGGAGCTGGGAGCTTGAGGAACACAGAAGCCAGCGGCCTGTCAATTGCACTGAGTCTCTGGGGGAGGGTCAGCATCAATCCAGGGGAAGAGAAAGACTGGTCCAGGCCCTTTGGACTCCAGCTTCCTGGAAGCCACACCAGGGCCACCTTGAACTCCATGGCAACCACGGAGAGGAAGTTCTGACCCGATCAGTGTAATTGACAACAGCAGGCAGAGGAAATGCCTCAAACTTTGTCCTAAATACATAACTCTCAACTGGCCTGTCAGGGATTTAACACCACACATGTTTTCGTTTGTTTGGCTTGGTTTGTGACATTTTAAGAAGGCCAATCTACCACCCAAAAAAATGCTTTGAAAAAAACTCAGCTTTAGGCTCTGGAGGTTCAGTATGCTTCAGAGATTCAGTTGTTAACCAGCCTCCACTTGGCCAAGTTCTGGAGGGTTGAGGGGTGTGAGGAATACAAGCCAGACAAGCCGGAGTGTGAACAGCCACAGGGGTTTGCTACTAGAGCAGGTGGGAATCTAGGGGAATGGTGCATCCCAGCTGGATGAAGATGACCCGAGTCATCAAGGCACGGAGGGACAGTAGAGACCTGAGGGCCCAGAGGGCTGGCGAATCTCAGGCGCCCCCCCTTTCCAGGGGTGTTTGGTGCTAAGCGGCTGAAGAAGCTCCTCTCTTCCCTGGCCACATCTCCGGATTTGTTCTGGATTAGAGAAGACAGTTAGTCTTAAGGAAGCAGAAAGAAACTGGAGAGAGAAAGCCAAGTGGAGGAAACCTCTGGACTGCTGGCTCCCACAGGCAGGATACCAGGGACGGGAAAGGATGAAGAAACATCACTGGATAAGCCAAGCGAGAGAGGGGGGATCTAGCAGGTGAGTCGAGCAAGGCAAAGCGGTGTATAATTTGCTGCTGCTAGTGGCACCTTCTCTGTGGCCATTACGTGACCCTCTGGACATAAGGTCACACCAAAGGCTGGGGATCTAACAAGCTAACAAGGGCTAAGCAGATGGCCCCATCTTTCAGCCTGGGCTATCTCAGGACCATGTAGGAGAAGACCTCCCAAGGATGAACAGGCAGCATCATTGCAGGAGTGACGAGGGCCACTGAAACATGCCTCTAAGAAGCTACATAGCATGCGGTCAGCTTCCACAAATGGGGACTTGGTTGGGGGTGGGGGCTCACATGGCCAGTTACCCCAGTAGCCTCCTCCAGCGTGGTTTCACAGCCTGAATCAGGGGACACGAGCTCTGGTTCTGTGCACCTTTCCTGGTGGTAGGTGGTAGAAGTGCCCTCCCCATGGTGCTGGGTAGTCAGAGGCATGACAGAAGAATGTGTAACTTTGGGGCTGGCCAAGTCACCAGGGGGCTGGAGTTGGACAAAGCCCAAGTCTAGAAGCCTATTTCGCTGATGTTCTACCTGCCCCGGGGAAGCCTCTGAAGGCAGCTCATGTGGAAAGGCCCTCATTTCAGCCTGACTGGCTCTGCAAGTCTCAGCCCCATGGGTCTCAAATATCCGAATTTTGTTAGCCACTGAGGTCTTGCTAATATCTTCCTGGGAACCCTCTTGGTCCCCAGCCTGGAGTAAAGTCTCTCTTTGCTTTCCTGAAGGAAATACAAACCCCAGGAGAGAAGGTCCCTCAGTTCCTTCAGGGACAACTCTGGGTTTCTTGCTGGCAACTGGAGGTGCTTTGCGTCCACCTCGTGTGTCCTTGGGTGTGGGGCTTTCTTCAGAAAGATAGGTATGTTTGAGAACTATAGGGAATGGATCTCCAAAGGGATCCCTGAACTCCAAAGGCTTCCCTGACCCAGGAGAGACTGGGCTTTGACAAGTGTCCTCCACAGCAGACAGAACCTCAGTGTGACTGGAGGGAGCTGGCATTGGGAGGGCTGCCTCCCTACCCTCTGCCTCAGGTTCTATAGCCTGAGTGGAAGATGCCCTCTTCTCTTTGGGCCCCAAACTGCCTTGGTCTGGCCTGACTGGCTTCCTAACATGAGGAGGAATGGTCCTCAGAAGGGCACAGGCCTGGGCATCTAGATGCACCCCACCTCCTCCGCCAGGGGGTTGCTTCTTCCATTTTGCTGGGGGACTTTTCTCCATCTTTCCCATCCAGTCTATACTCATGGGAGCCTCCTCATTTTCAGCCTCCCTGGCCGCTGGATAGATCGACTCCCCATCCAGCCTATGCTGTGCTTCTTCCCAGCCCTCTGCAAAAGCCTGCCCCACAGCAGCTCCCTGGAGGTCACCGGGCCTTCCATGATCCCTGGGGGACCAGGTTTCTTCCTCTGAGGAAGCCATTTGGGTTTCATCTTTCTTCTGTCTGGAACCTGGGGCAGAACTCCTTGGGTCTGAGGACTTCAGCTCCCAGTGCTCTGTGTGCTCCCCCACCAGCTCCAGCCAGGTCCCACCTCCAGCAGGGACATCCAGATGCTCTTCTCTGTCCTCTGAGGGCGGGGGAAGAGCTTGGTCTTGTCTGTAGTTTGGATAGAAGCTCCTCTCTGCGAAGGAGTTGTCAGCTTCATCGCTTGACTCAGCTCTGGCTTCTGCCTGGGCTGGATCCAACAGGAAGGACTGGAGTGCCCCCTTGTCTGATGCAGAAGAAAGAACTTTTCCCTGCACTGGTGCAAGGCCCACGGCTGTAGGTCTTCCCCAAGTCTGGAGCCCCTCTAGCTCCGGGCTCAGCTCTGCTTGGTTCTCTAGCTGGCTATCTGAGATGTGGCGGTTTCTGATCTTGAGCTTGGAACCCTCGAGAAGCTTGTCTGTTGATGTGTAAACTGCAGCTTGGGAAATCTCTCTGGGGCCTCCCTTGACACACTGGCCTTCCTCTCTCATCGTCTCAAAGTCTTCTGGACTTGCGATCATCTTCCCTTGCTGTTGAGTGCTTGATCTCCTGGCTCCCACTGTTTCCTCTGTGGCCACTTCAACTTTGAACTTGTCCACAAGAATGTCTACTCTGGAGAGTCTGCCATCAGCAAGGATCTCAGCGAGGCCTGCCTCACTCTCTTCCCGTAGTGTGGTGGCCACTGTTAGGAGGCCATGTTCTTCTGGCCTAGTGTATACTCTTTCTATAAATACCCAATGTTCTGAGCCCTGTGTTTCAATTGGAGCAAGAAGAGTTAATATGAAATAACAGGCACTTGAAGGGGTGGCCTCTTCCCTCTATAAGAAGGGACCAATTACCACCAAAGGGTTTGACAGAGACTGTGTCCTAGGAACTAGCCAAGGACAGAAAGGGGTGACAAAGTCCATTATCACCATCCAAGTTCTTTTCCCATTAAGATCCCCAATAAATTGAGTGACCCTCTTAAATCATAAATTCCATCCTGATACAGTGGGACAGGGTCTTGAGCCTCCTCAGGAACAATGGGAAGAGGGTGATCCACAGGTGGGCCAGGCCTCTTCCCCTTGGAACTCCTTACTACTACAAGCGGGGAGGGCACCTACATCACAAGGCACCTCTGGATGCTGAGCCAAAAGAGCTCTAAACACATCCAGTGTCATCTCATTCCTGGGGGACACACTGAGGTATAGAGAAAAGCCAATGACTTGGTCATTGACAACAGAGTCAGGAAAAGAATGGCTGCTTTGCGATGCCTGAGATCTTTGATGACTTAACTCACAGCCTTGAAGCACAGGTGCCACCTGGGATATGATGTCAAGCTGAGGGTAAACAGTGAGCTGTATTTCAAAGGTCTCAGCCTAAAACATGACCTCTCTAAAGCTGGCACAGACAAGGAAACAGATCAGCAGAATGATATCAAACAGCCAGGTTAGCACCCGTTGATGCCAACCACCTCAAGAGCCTGAACATTCTGGGATCAGCCTAAAAGAAAGGATTTTAAGATCAACCCTTGGAGAAATCTAATAAATAGAAATGAACTGACCAGATCACATCACAGAAGAACAAGACCACAGAAAACACCAGCAAAGAGTCACAGGACAGGGTGTGGCATTTCTCAGAGTAGTCCTCTACCTGTCCCCAACAGTTTAGAGACAATGATAGGTTTCTCAAATCATTAGCAAAGCCATAAGATTGTTGGCGTTTTAGTCTTGGGGCCACAGAATACTTGAGAAAAATCTCATCAGAAGTCCATCTAATAAAATGCGTAATGCAAATCCTGAGCAGCCCTGGGAAGCTGAAGTCCTGCACGGCCCCACAGCCTTAAGATCTTTCTTTCCTTTGAAGTCACAGCCTTCATGATGCAAACATGGAAATCAACCTCCAAATCTAGGCCTAGGGGAGAAAAGCAACTCGACCACCTAGTCATGGTGCCTAGAACACAAAACCTGATTCTGAGGTACTTAAAGCTTAACCTTCCATACCCTACAAGACTGCCTCCAAGACAGATGTGCTTGACACTCTCCCAGAAGCAGGAGACCAGAGGCTTACATGGTCCTTTTCAGGTTGTGACTTGGTAATGCGTCTGTCTGCCACACCCATAAGATCTGAAGGAGCTGGAAAGAGCAAAGGAAGGGGGCAAAGCCTTTTTCCCAGGTTAGGGAACCTGACCTCACTAACAGAATCTTACCAGTAGGAAATGGATCAAAGGTAGGGAGATCCAAACCCAGTCTGCTAGAGCTTTTTGAGATGCTGTTTCAGGTGTCTGTGCCTGAACCCTCAGAAGTACGTGTTCTGCTAGGCTGCAGAGCTCAGGATCTTTCTCATCTCCTTGGAAAGCAAGTTCTGACAGCTGCCTCCAATTTAGCTTCTAACGTTATCAGTCTAGTGATGACAGTCAAAGTTGGCCAAAGAGGTCCCTTCTGGAATATTCCCACTCAATCCTATCTAGCAAATGGGCTAGCTGAGCAATGGTGTGTGGGGGTGGAAGCTGGCACAGACTGGATAGATTCTAGAGAAGGAAAACACATGGTGATGTTTAGTTATTAGATGCCAGGCTGTGCCAGCCCTCATCTACATAATTAAATTTTCTACATTTGGCAACTTTGTTTCAGGAGGGGAAACCAAGGCTCAAAAAGAAGGGATTTGCAGAAGATCACAGTCGTGGTGATGGAAGAAACTGGGGTTCGGCTGCTAAAAAGCAGCAGTGGAGGACATGCGGGGGAGGGGGAGTTTACAGGAAGAAAGTGACAACTTTCCGGGGACCAGGTATCCCCGGTAAAGCCACAAGATGGGGCAGTTAGGGTATGCACCCATAGTTCAACCCTCATGCTATTCTCTCCTGAGTCCCTGGCTCTTCAGGGCCTTTCTTAGAGTGCCTCCTGCCAGCTGAGGACACTGCCTCTGCTCCAGCCACAGGAGTGGAGGAGGGGGCAGCTCTGATTCATGCCAAACAAGAAGACACTCGAGGGTGGCTCCCCTGACTCTTGGCCTCACCTGACACTCTGGATTATACCTGAGGTCAGAGGGGGTCCAGGAAGGCAGCTCTCAAGCCTTTATCCTGGGAGAAGCTGCTGAAAGAGGTGTGGAGGGAAGGTGTTCAATCTCCTGAGGGGAGTTCACGGGGAGGCTGCAGAGGAGGCAGGAGGAAGCTCATAGGTCAGAAGAGCAGACTTTGGTCAATTTGAAGAAAACTTCAAGCCTAGCACTTAGGAGGCCAAGGCAGAAGGACCGGCCACAGGAAGAATAAGACAGAGAGAGAGAAGGGGAAGGAAATGGGAAGATAGGAATGAATGATGGGATGAATGAATGATCCTGTTGATGACTAGACCAAACAGGCTGCTTTTAAGGACGGAGAGGCTGATGTGACAGGTCAGTGAAATGAACGCATCTTGGCTCACTCCCCATGTGGGCACTGTTCTTGTTTCTAAAAGCCTCTCCGGACACTAGGACATCACCATGTGCCTAACTCTGGGATGTTGTTAACTCTCATCTCATGGCATTTAAGAGAGAACACTGATAGATTTGCTTTTAGTTTTCTGCAGAGGAAGACTTCAGGCGAGCTTTGGTTTATATTTTCCTTGTCTGGCACTTGCTCATGTCCTTCCTACATTCACAACAAACTCACAAGAACTATGTAAGTTTTCTCTGTAGAAAGAATAAAGATCTATTCTCTCAAAAGCCACACCACCAGGGCAGAGGCTAGGTGAAGGATGTTTCCCAAATCAGTCGACCCCCAACTCAACAGGCTATGTAATTCCAGCATGGTGTGTGTGTGTGTGTGTGTGTGTGTGTGTGTGTGTGTGTGTGTGTGTGTGTGTATTCCTTCCATCCCTAGCATTCACATAGAGCCATGGGAAACCCCAAGAACCCTTGACCTGCTGTTCTTCTGGACCCAGAAACAATGCCCTCCTCACACTTAGGGAGGAAGATAATCTACTTTTGCCTGACTGAAGACTCAGACCAATGTCCCAGATAGGTTTAGATTGTTGGAAACAGGGTAAGGATGTAATACCATGCCCTACCTAGCCACTCATAAACTACAGTCAGGCTTCTAATCAAAGCCAAGATCTCAGGGCAGGACACACTCAAGCTCAGTGTTAGAGCCTGCCTCCAGAGAGGATCATATCTTTGCCCCTTTTGAGATAGAGGCAACCAGTTCTGTCTCCTTGGATAGGCTTCCTTGGAAGTAACAATGTGGGAGGGGCTGGCCCTTCATGGACCCCTAGGATGGGGACACTTGCCATTTATATCACAGGAAAACATGGGCCACCCCACTCTCTTCTCCAGGGCAGAGTCTGGCCTATTCCCCTCACCCTAAGGAAAGGGTTTCCCTGAGATCTGGGAGGGTGTATAGGGATGGGCTGGAGGCCCAGGAGGAAGGAATGCAGGGAAGTGAAGACAGTAACCTCAGGAGATGCTGCGAGGCTTTTCTGAGTGAACACTTCCAAGCCTGCTGCTGTTCCAGGTACCAAATCCTGCTGAAGAGTGTCCTGGGTCCTCTGGGCCTGCAGGAGAGGCCCAGGGCCGGAGGGAAGGGAGAGAGGGAGAAAGGAAAATAAAAATGAGAGAGACAGAGAGAGAGAGAGAGAGAGCAGGAGAGATACACAAAGTCTGTAAATCGTCCGGCTGTTTGTAGGCCCCACATTGTTATATTAGTTCATGGATTCTGTCAGGAAGGAGCCCTCTGAGGGGAAAACAGAGAAGAACAGCCGTGGTGGGCCCCAAGGGAATTCTGTGGCTTTTGACCAGCCTCTTGTGACCTACCAACACTCTAGGGAGTCTGGAATCCCACCATTTAGACTCTGACTTCAAGCCTGCCCAAGGGTCATGGCTTAGACTATGATGAACCTATAGTCTAAGCTATGTCTTGTAAAGTTGTCCTTGAGAAGCTGAGGAGATGTCACAATCAGTAAAGTTCTTTTATAGGCATGAGGATTTGGGTTCCAATCCCCAGCACCTGTTAAGGCCAAGTGTTGCAGCATCCTTCTGTAATCCCAGCTTGCGGGAGATGGAGACAGGTGGATCCCTGGAGCTCCCTGACCAGCCAGCCTAACTGAGCTCCAGGCTCAGTGAGAGGCTTTGTCTCAAAAAATCAAAGTGGAGAGGCTGACAAGATGGCTCAAGGGTGGAAGTGCCTGTTGCCAAGCCTGAAAACCTAAGTTCTATCCCCAGGACCCACATGGAGGAAGGTCAAAAGTTGTCCTCTGACCTCCATATACACAACACAACACATACACAAATAGATAAAAATATAAAAAAATAGAGGCTGATTGAGGAAGATATCCATTGTCAATCTTTGGCCTCCACATGAATGCACATGTGCACACACCCACATGAACACATATGTACCTATACCACCCCCACACACACACACACAATTGTCTTTCAAACTAAAAACCTTTGCCCAATAGGAACTGTTCAAGTTCCTGCTGCAGTTTCCCCTTGCATTGGGTGGGACCCAACAAGCTTTGAGATGGCTCTGGGAGCTCTGGGTGGTATGCTCTCTCGGGGTCCTCCACAGAGCCACATTGGGCCAGGTACCTGCCTTACCTTCAACATGGGCTCCACAACACTTCCTGGGGGACAATGAGTTTCCATCTTGGTTTTCAGTTAGCTTTGCTAATGACCTCCCGATGGTCCCCTTTCAGATGTCCTATGCAAGGAGCTCATAGAGGTGACATCACTCACTCAAGGACAGAGTCAGCCCTTCTCTATGGCTCCTCCCCATTTTGAAAATTTTCAAGAACACTTAATTGCTAAGGAGCATAAAGGACAGTTCTAAATGGTTTTTAACTCCAGCGTGGGCTCCTACACTTCCCAGGAGTGGTGACTACAGTTTTCAGGACCATCTTCAGTAAGGTCCATCTGCCAACAGCTCCAGTTGTCACCAGCAGGTGGAGCACACTCCCAATTCCAGGTCCTAGCTCACCAGTGCTCATCTACCTACCGCTCCTTTCTCTGCTGACATCTCACCCTTCTACCCGAAGCTTCTATATCACACTTCAGTTGTACCCAGGCCAGGACCCAGCCCATTTCAGGACTGTTAAAAGTCACATTGGCCGAGTCTTTCCCTAGGGATTGAGGGATCGGGGAGAGGAGTGTGCAGTGTACCCGCTCACTACATCACAACCATGGTCCATTCTCAGGTCTTGGCTGTCCTGGGACCACAGAAGCCCTCAGAGGCCAGGGGCGGGGAGGGGGGGTGCATGTGCATCCTGGGTAACTACAAGAGCTGATCAATACATGTGTAGATGACAATGTCATGGCACAATATCTAAGTTTGCTCATTCTGCTAATAGGTGCAGAGATTTGTCGTCTCTTTAGGATACCAGCTATCAAGGCCCCAAAGTATCCCTAACTGTGACTTCGGCAGCCATGGAATTCCAGCTGTGTCAAGAGTTTATACCTCACAAGGAAAACCCTTCTGCTATCTGATGGACTCAGACCATGGCAAGGACCAGTTCAATCAACCCTCTACGAATTAAATCATGGCTGCACCACCAATGCCCAAAGCACTAGAAAGCACACATACAACTGACTCTGTATCTAGTCTGCACATGATTTGGTCTTGTCTTAAGCTGGCTGTGAATTAATGACAAGCACAATGATGGGGAGCATAACAAACACCCATCATACCGAATAATTCTTCATCTCTCTGGGTCTCAGTAGAAGGAGGTCTTTGAACAGGAAGGGTTCCCAGGGTCCAGTTTTGATTTGGAGATGTGCAAGACTGAATCCTAGGACTCCAGAAGGAACGCCAAGTAGCTCATAGCAGACAGCATGGTGGCCACGTGGTCCCACCCCAGGCGTTATCTCATCTGACCCTTACAACATCCCTATAAACATCTCCACCTAACAAGGCCTCAGGGAGATGAAGTAACAAGCCCAGAGTCCTCCAGCTGACAGGTAATGGAACCAGGAGCCTAAGTTTAGACCACAATCAATCTGGTGACCAGCGAGCAAGCAGCTCGAGAGAGAGAGAAGATACCTACACTGAAACCGGGGTGAATCCTGCCAAGATTCAGCAACTGCTAAAAATAATAGCTCGGGAGTATAAATACAGGACTTCCCCAAGTCATATCTTTTTCCATTGAGACAATATCCCCAGATTTTCACTCTGGAGGGCAGAGCATATGGGGCCAGTTTGTATAGAGGATTTACCACTTTGATGAGTCCCTTCTAGCAGGGACTACTTTCCCATGCTCCAGAGGGGTTGGTTCCTGGATAGGGCTTGCAGGATTCTTAAAGTTGAATATGCAAGAAAATTGACTAGAACACTTGTTTAAAAGGCTGGTTCCAGGGCTCTCCTGGCCAACAGCTGCTTCAGTGGGTCCCACATGGAGTCCCTGAACCTGTGTTTCTAACAAGCACACTTTCTCTATTTTTCTTTGATTGATTGAAGGGGTACACCAAGACACCAGGAGTTTTTGATGCTGTAAGATGGTCCCCAGGACCTCAGCAGTTAGTGGATTTGACCCTCTCAACCTAACCTACCTCCCTATCCCACCAGCCTAAGGCAGCAAACAGGCACATATTTGTATGGAGGAGAAATGTAAATATATACTTAACCCCACACCCCTACCCTGTGCCTCTTTACCCAAGGTCTCCATTGAGGGCTTCGGTAGGATACCTACCTCACTGGCTTTCTCAGGGGTGCCCTTGGGGGAGGGGGAGGCAGGTGACGAGGACAGCCTGCGCTCCCGCTCCCAATCTCGGTCCCGGTGAATCAGTTTGCTGTTGGGCTCCTTCAAGGTCCTCTTGAGCTCATTGATGCTGGCCTGGTGCTTCAACAGGACATCCTCTGGCTTGTCTAAGAACTAGGCATGTGAGGAGAAGGCAGAGGTGTAAGATAAACGGCGCTGAGCAGACGAAGAGGGCACAGGCAGAATAATATCACCACCCTCCACCATCCCATCCCAACACTGTCACCCAAGGGGCTGAGAGAGCAAGGATGATGAACTCCAAAAGATGTACCAGAGGCACAGGGCACCTGGACAACAAAGGGGACAGTCTAATGAAGTTACCTCCCCTTCTTCCCTGCCTGCCTTACCCCAGAATATTCATCTCCACTCAACTCTCAAGTCTGGGTGAGTTCTTGTGTTCTGAGCCCAGCTGGAGTGAGATACACAGATGACTTTCCTGTTTATGATCCAGGCACAGCAGGCAGCATGTACCAAGGTGAGAAGTCCCTGGTGTTTTCACTGAGCTGCACAGGCTCCCTGGCTGGATTCCCAGAACCCCCTCGAATCCTGGCTCCTAACTCTCCTTGAGACTTGGACCACTGTACTTATATTCAGTCTGGGCTCTCCTGAGCCTCTATCCAACCAACTGCTCAGGTCCCACAGAGGCCTGGGATAAAGAAATGCCTAAGCTGGGCTGTCCAGAAAAATGGGCCCTGTTCCCTTACTTGGGACCAGGGAAAAACTATGCACCCTTCTCTGCCATGGGCCACTGCCTTCTCCATCAGAGAACCTCCCAGGTGCCTTCTGAATACTGACTCTCTAAAAGTAGACAGTCATATGCCAGCATTGCGACCAAGATTCTGGGGTGGAAGTGAAATTCCTGTGGGGTAAGAAATTAGAGATGAGGGAAGAGAGATGATCTTCAAGGCCTGGTACATAAACAAGTTGGATAGAACTGGAGTGCCAGGTGTGTCCCTCATTAATCTATGACATGTGGGTCCACGCCAGTGTTAGAGATGCTGTAGTCTGCTTGGGCCCAGTGAGGATTAGTCACAGATGACTTCCAGGGCTGGTCATCTGGCAGCCAAAGACTACCTGCAAGGCTATCTGAGGAAAACTATCTGGAAGAAAAGCTAATCTTTGGACAGGGCTAGCCTCTTCCCCTGGGTTCATCTCTAGCATCTAAGAATCACTGAAGTTGCTCCCAACATTTCTCAGGAAGAAAGACAATTCCATGGAGGTTTCTGCTTTCTCCCCAGACACCTGATTGGAGCTCAGGTCTCCTCCCAGGCTAAGCTGACCACAGACTGTGTCTATCTGAGAGGTCAAGCTGGTTTGCACAGGGGATAAGAACAGGCTTCAGTGGTGAGTGAGTCTTAACCTGAGATGATCCCAAATGGACCTGCTGGCCCTGTGGTGAACTGTGCTCCCAGAAGCTGGAGAGTAGTTGGGTCCTGGGATCCCTAGAGGTTAAAGGACTTGGAGAAGGAATGAGTGTTAAGGCCTGGCACAAGAATGAGGCAGACAGAGCTGGGGTCACAGCTAGTCTGTGTGCCCTGTTGTGTAGATGGTATCAGTGCCCAAGGAGCCTTTCTAAGACCCAAAGTCAGCAACAGAGCTTGGCTGGAGCCTAGATCTCACTCTGCCTCAGCTGGTCCCTGACTGTGGCCTGTTCTCAGCAGCCCAAGAACAAACTGCATCTCCAGAGAGACCTGGATACTGTGAGAGGAAAGAAGTGGGTGCTGGAGGCAGACGATGTAATCACTGAATATAAAGATGAGGGAAGAGAAGAGGTGTCCAGGGAGGGAGGCATCAGCAGCCTGCTCAGGAAGGCAGTGGGACTGGAGTCTTAGCAGACGGGAATGTGCCCTGAGGGCTCCGCTCCTCCTTTGCCACCCAGGTCCCAACTCACATCTGGTTGTCAAGGGATACAAAGAATACAATGAGATGTAGGTGTGGCCAAACATGCTGGTGGGGAGGAGATGAAGCTAAGGAAGGGGAGGGTGGGCGTGGAAAGAACTAAATGGAAGCACACAATGAGTTGGGGTGGGGGCGGTGAGGGAGAGGCAAGGACCAGGCCAGTGGATCACCAGGCCCAGCAGAGAGTGGCACTGGGCAGAGGGCAGAGGTGGGACTAGAATCTGATGTGGGAGCTGAGGAAGATAATGGAAAAGAGGGTGTGGGAGGTAAATGGAGCTGAAGCTGAGGTCGTGCCAGGGAGCTGGGGAGATGGTGATGAATGAACGGGGGTCTGGACGGCTTTGGGGGGGGGGCACAGTCCAGGCAGTACCTCCTGCTTGTGTCTGGGCGTGGTCTCCGGCTCCGGCTGGAAGGGTAAGGCAGAAGGGAAAGGAACCAGCAGGGTCAGTAGAGTAAACAGATGAGAGACACCTCAGCTAGCCTGGTCCAGCAAGGTAGGCCTGTGCACTTATCCCAATCCCACCATGCAGTGAGGCCAGAAAGCTGCTAGTCAGTGGAAGGTGGGGCCGGGGGACTAGATCCAAGTGGGTAGAGCCACATTCACAGGTTTGTGTGTACAGGGTTCCTGCTGCTTATAACAGTGAGGATGAGATTAGGGGCCTGTGTTCACACTGCAGAACTACACCGCAGAATGACTGAGCAGCAATGCTAAGGAAGCCACACCTGGCCTGTGTGTGGCCAAGCCTGTGCATGTGAACATGCTACCATCATGTCTGTGCATGAGTCTAAGGCTGCGGTGTAGAGATGTGAGAGTGAGCGCATGTGAGGCTGGGCTGTGTGTACCTGCAGGAGCATATCCAAATAGACATGGAGGATGCATAGGTCCACAGAGTAAAGGTGGGCTGCAGGAAAGGACACACTTACACTTCACACTGAGGCCTTTGGTAACCTGTCCATGCTCAGGGGAGGAGGGGAGACATGGAGCCAGACCACAATTAGAGGGGATACAAGGAGTTAGTAAGGGGGATCTGAGTTTCCCGGGAGGTAAGCACCTGCAACCCATGGAAGCTGGGTGAAAGGGGGGCAGCATGCCCACTTTGAACCCCAACCCTACTCTGCATGTCCAGGTATGGAGAACTGCTCAAGGCCAAGGTCCTATCTATGGTGTGCTCCACAGAAGAGTGTGGGATACAATCAGGACACATGAAGGCCAAGGAAAAGTCTAGGCCGAGGCCACCATCGGGGTCCCCTGGGAATCCAGTGGGTTCCTACCTTCAACTCCTTGATCTTGGTGGGGGTCCTGAGCTCTCCTTCTTCAGCCTCTGACCGCCGTCCCCCCGACTCAGCATCATCTTCCCGCTTGTCCCGGTCAGGCCCGGCATCATGATTCTCACTGACTGAAGCAGGACGGGAGAACTCCGCTAAAGTGGGCAGAGGTGGCGGAGTGACTGTGTGAGGCTCCCCATACACAGTCAGAAAGCCAGCCACTGCCCAGCTTTCCCCACTGCAACCTACTGCTCACCCTGGTTCATGGCTGGACAGTCACAAAGCTGCTTCCCAGCCTCAGGCTTCTCTAACACTAGAGTCTCAATCCAAGCCTTTCTGGAAGGTGACAGTGCATAAAGCTGCCAGTTATACAACCCTCTGGGTCTCAATTTCCTCATCATTAAGCAATGTCTACGCCAGGAAGATGAGGTATATAAGTTACTTCAGAGAGTCTCTCACCCAGTGAGGCATCCATTCATGCTGGCCCAGCAAACACTGCTATTTGGGTTGGGGTCCTTGGATAATTCCCAATATATCATTATCTCGCAATACCCAGATGTCCCGAGACTAGCTTCTATAAGTGTCAGCAGAAGCCTACAAATGGTCTGCTTTCTCTGTGACTTCCTGTAATGCCCATCTCTCTTGCCACAACTCTACAATATTTTTCTGAACAGAAGAAAGGTGGCCTTAGAGACTGCACCAGGCCCTGGGTATAATCCAAATGTCTCAGACTGAGCTTTAGTGAGAAAAGGTTGCAAAACCCTCCAGGATGACAACCAACACACACAAGCTTGGGGTTGGCTGCCATTAAAAAGAGATGCCAATTTGCCTTTCCTTGCAAGGTTATTTCCCTCTGCAAAGTGCAAATTCCTGCACTCTGCCTGGCTTGATTTGCACTGATTTGTGTTGCAAGCTAGCCTGGGAATTACTAACTCCATTTGATGGGATAAGTTGAGACTTCAAGAAGAGAAGGTCCCACAAGTGTCCTTTCAGAATGTCAAAACAAGAAACCCAGCCTTCAGGATTAGAGTCCAGGCTTCTGCTCCCCTAAAAAGTTCCCTCAGCTCTGGGCTAACCCCTATCACCACCTCTCCTCTAGTCTATGTTCCATTAGCTCTGGTGTAGGAATGGGACCTGTAGGAAAGGGCCAGGGCCAGACCAGATTCTCTCCTTCACATAAACCACATGATGTCACTCTATTGGCAGAATGTCAACCTGTGCACTGCTGAGCTTCTTGGGCAAAGGCTCAGAAAATTAGATGAAAGAACCTGGGACCCAACAAGGTCACAACCCAGAGAAGTCCTGGAGTATATGTCATATCTCAGTGGGAGAGAGCTGGCCCAGCACTGCCCAGGAGCAGAGGTGCTTGTGAAATCACCATGCTTGCTGCAAAGGACCTTGGGAGTGTCTACCATAACTACCATGTTTATTCTGCAGAACCTGACTTGTTTACACACCTTATTTCCCCTAAGGTCCCTTTTACCCCAACTCCAGTTTGGGCCATACCTCCATCAAGGCTGCGGGACATAGTGTATCGCTTGCTGGAGGACCGCTCAAAGAAGGGTGCCGGCCGGTCGATGAGGGCACTGGCTTGGCGGGTCTGTGCCTGGGTCCTCCCACTGTACCGGAACTTGGAGCCCATCACTAGAAAACCCTTGGGTGGGGGCTCTGGAGAAACCAGCCTAGAACAGAATAACCGAAATGAGGAATGGGGATCAGGCCTGCATTGCCAGGCTCAAAGTCAGACCACAGCAGGTTTCTCATTCCAGTGTCCAGAAAGGGGAGTACTTAGGGAAAGGTGGGGCTTGCAGTGCTCTGATGCCTCTTCCTGCTCCCCCGAACCCTCACAGGCTCTCTTACTCCTCTCATCCCACCCAGGATGACTCACCGGAAGAATGTGTGGTGCTCGATGCAGACCTTCCACAGCCGCTTGGCTGAGCGGTGGTTGGGAAGCTTGAAGCCGATGGTGCTCTCAAACTGCTCATACTGGGAAGCCAAGAAGGAAAGGTGGATTAGGCATGA
The DNA here is from genome assembly GCA_033318265.1 of Phyllotis vaccarum. Classification (NCBI taxonomy): domain Eukaryota; kingdom Metazoa; phylum Chordata; class Mammalia; order Rodentia; family Cricetidae; genus Phyllotis; species Phyllotis vaccarum. Next base: position 183,413,475 of record JARWLC010000001.1, on the reverse strand, counting down.
GGCCTGGGCCACACTCGCCACCCACTCACCCACTCCTCACACAGGTGTAGCTGCAGCCCATTCACGTATGTAAACAGGTGGCCTGAGCCCTTTGCTATGGAGACACTGGAGGGATCAACACATAAGAGTCTGGGGAATAGGGGGGTCTAAAAATAATTAAATAGGCTGGGGAGATGGCTCAGTGGTGAAATGCTTATCTCACAAGCATGAGAACCTGAGTTCAAATCCCCAGAATGTACATACAAGGCTGGATGGGTGTGGCCCACCTGTAAGTGCAGCCCCAGAAGGGGAGATGGAGGTAACCAGAGTAATCTTGCTAACTAGACTGGCCATATTGGTGAGCTTTGGCTTTGCCTGAGAGACCCTGCCTCACTGAATAAGGTGGATGAATGGTTTAGGATGAGAGATAGATTCCCAGCATCAACCTTGGGCCCCCACATTAACATATACATACACAGACACACAACACATTCATGTACATATTACATATGCACATACACTCATGTACAACCATAAGCACTCATGTACACAGCCATATACATACACTCATGTATACCAAAACACACACTCATGTAGATACCACATATCATACATACTCATGTATACATTACATATACACTCACGTACACACCACTCACACTCATGTACACACTACATACACACATTCATATACTTACTGCACACACTGATGTACAGACTCAGGTACACCACACACACACTCATGTATATACCACACATACACTCATATACAACCATTCAGCACACAGTCATATACCTAACACACAACATACACTCATGTACACAGCACCACATACTCATATACACACCATATACACATTGGTACACAGACTCAGGTACATACCACACACATACTCATGCACTTATGCACACGCACACACACACACAGAAAAAGAACAAAATAAAATAAGTTCACTGTAAATATGGGTAATTGCTATGAGGGGATGAAGGTTCTGCTGGGAAGGTTGGGTGAAACTGTCAGAAAAAGGGCCACCCTCCATATACAGGAGCTTTGTACTGGGACCAGGACAGGATCCACACTCTCCCCAAAAGTGACGGTGTTAAACACTTCATTCCCGTGTGGGGCTTCTGCAAGGTAATGGGAGCCCTTAGGAAATGGGGCCTCCAGGGAGTTCTTAGGACACCGGTGTGTGCCCTCAAATGCTGGCATCCTTGTTACTCTATGCCTTGACCGTGGCATGGCCACTCCAGCCCTTCATGCCCTCCTGTCACGATTTGCTGCTTCTCCATGAGCCTAAAGCCACAGGGCTAACTGGACATGGGCTAGAGCTCCCAAATAGGGAGCCAAAGCAAAGCTTTCCTTGCTGTGGCAGATTATATCGGGTGTTCTGTTATGGTTACAGAAGGCTGGTGTGTGTGCAGCAGATGGCAATGGCCAATGAGAGGGACCATGTAGAGATACAGGTGTCAGACAGCGGATGCTGTGGCTGGCACAGTGGTGAGGAGGGCCAGGTGGGTCATGGCTACTCAAGCAACAGAATCCAAAGGCCTTTCAATGGGACTCTGCAGTAAGGGATTGGAGGACTGGGTGCATGCCTCTGTGTACACGCTGTGTATTGTCGCACCCCTGTGCCTATCTTGGTTTACAGACACAGTGGACTACTGCACATAGACAGATTTGTGCAGGCAGACAGACATGTATTGGCTTTTCCATGTAGCCTAAATCCATGTGGTTGCCATCCTATTTTTGCTCATAAAGTATGTGCGTGAGTGTACATGCTCACATGCACACATGTTACATGAAAGTTTACATCCAGGGCTGGTAGATGGCTCAGCAGGCATTTGCCACTTAGCCTGATAACCTAAGTTCAATCCTCAGGACCAATATGATAACATGAGAAAACTGACTACAGTAAAATGTCCACAGGACCTGACCTCTAGCCTCCACATGTACACTACAGAACATACGCACATGTGTGTGTAGGCATGCATACACACAGAGACACACAAATAAAACACTGTCAAATCACATGTCCAGGGTATAGTCTACATCCAGAGGTAGTAGGGACGAGGGAGATCCCTCCTCCATGAACCCTAAAACCGTGTTCGTGTTTCCTCCATTAGGTTCAGTAGTGTGGGGATATTTTAGTTTGAATGTAATTGGCCCCCATAATCCACAGGGAGTGGCACTATTAGGAGGTGTGACTTTGTTGGAGGAAGTGTGTCACTGTGGGGATGGGCTTTGAGGTTCCTTATGCCTAGGATACCACCCAGTATGTTAGCTGACTTCCTGTGGCCTGCATATCAAGATGTACCAGCATGCAGCCATGCTCCCCACCATGATGATAGACTGAACCTCTGAAACTGTAAGCAAGTCACTGCAATTAAACATTTACTTTGTAAGAGTTGCCATGGTCATGGTATCTTTTCAGAGCAATAGAAATGCTACCTAAGACAGAGGGTGCGTGGAGAGGGTAGGCTCACCTCCCCAGGCCACACTACCTAAGACAGAGGGTGCGTGGAGAGGGTAGGCTCACCTCCCCAGGCCACACTACCTAAGACAGAGGGTGCGTGGAGAGGGTAGGCTCACCTCCCCAGACCACACTACCTAAGACAGAGGGTGCGTGGAGAGAGTAGGCTCACCTCCCCAGGCCGGATCTTGATATAAAAGTTACTTCTCTTGTAGGAGATCTTGAGAATCTTGGGCCAAGCAAAACGGTTGATTCTCAGGCGGTCCCGGTAGATGAGCAGGCCATTGGCACAGACACCTAGCATGATATCAATGCCCTCAGAGTCCTACACAAGAAGAGAGCACAGAATGGGAGTCTGGAGCCAGGCAGGGCAACCCTGCTTCCACCCTGCTCCACTCATAATGAGCTCCCAGAGACAAGCTGGAGCCCTCAACTAATATTCTCTCCCCAAGGTCATCTAGACCTTTGCTCTCTCACATAGTCATCAATTCACCACTCACTTCTTCAGCTACTTGCTCTGTCAATTACTCTCAGTCACTCAACAAACATTAAAAACATATTCATGGCAGATTATGTGCCACACACTAGTGTGACAGAAATAAGCTAAGGCCTCAGTCTATCTCTCATGTGCATCCAACCTAGCGGTGGCTCAAACTACTAGGTTTGTGAGGAAACTGAATCCAAGGGGGGGGGATAATAAAGGTCTGAGAGAATAAAAGGTTATTAGCTTTGAGAAAGGAGAACCCCAAAGGTTCCAAGTTGGAGGCAAAACAATCCAGACACCAGCTCTGGAGGGCCTATCGTTCCTAACGACCTAAAGTGAGGGCTTTCTGGGACTCAGTGGTACCTTAGCGTGGTGCAAGTCAACCCCGTACATGGAAAGCTTCTTGGCATTCTCCAGGAAGTGGATCTCTGCCTCTCCTGGGGTCATGCCCCTGAGGAAAGAAAGGATGATTGTGAGATGTGTCAAAGGCCCAGGCAGAGTCCAAGTGGCCACATTACCAGGACTGGCCATTCAGAAAGGTCAGTGGCTGTTCCTTGCCCGAGGCACTCTTCTCACCCTCAGAACGGGACTGAGAGCCTCTCTACTTCCATCCACCAAGCTCACCTTCTGAAACACGAAGGTCCAGTTTTGCTTTGTCCAGGAAGTAGACAAGGACTAGATTGGAGTGAGGATTTTTGTCTCAGTTCCCACCAAATTAAGTATGGAATTCATACATACTGCTTCTCATGGCTGGGAAGACCACTAATGAAGAGGTGTCCATTAGAATCACCCAAGGGCTCCTCATACCACCCTCGGAAGCCAACAGTGTCAGATCCCACTTAATCTAATTTCTTGTGAGTTGTGTTCAGGATCAAGCTCCAACTTTGCTCTGGCTGCCAGGGAGCTCAGGCTTCAGGTTACACTCACAGCAAACATCATCAGGGACTATGGCACTGCTTACTATCCCAGGCACTTGACCTAGAGCAACCTTTCAGTCTATATACTCTGTAGGCAAGTGTTGCTCTCAGATGAGGCAGTCATCTGAAATTTTTAAGTTTTCTGAAGAGCACACCCATATCAAGTAACAGCACTGTCTGGATTTAACTCTGGGCAATATGGCTCTAGACTTGGTGTTCAAAGCAAATCTGTCTCTTCCATTCTCTGGCCTCCATTTCCTCTGTCCTGTCCATTTTGGAGATTCTGTGTGGAATTCACAGATGCCAGATGTCAATGTGCTTTAAGTTCAAAGAGTTAGGATGACCACTGCTGGTCCTGATCAGACACATATTGATCTGTCTTTTTATGAATTACTATCACTCTTAGAAGTCTCTAGGGCACCTTGCTATCAAGGACAGGCAAGAACATCAGACAGCAGGCATGGCACTCTTATCCTCTGGCTGGTGGCCATGGTTACTTGTCTTCTATTCAGCACGGCTCCGTGGCAATCAATATGAACCCAGAAATGTTTGTGTGCAAACCTTTAAGAGCATTTATTTTCCCTCTGTGGCCCAGCATCCACCACACGTAGCAGGTTCGATCCCCGTATATGAACTCATCACATCTGGCCATGATCCACCTCTCCAGATGTAGCCCATAGCACACAACCCTCCCCATTCCCTCCATGCATAGGGATGAGATAATATCACCAAAACCCTTCCCACAGGTGCAGCACTGTACTCTAGAATGTATTTTCACATCATTCAGGTCCTATAACAACCTTGAGCTTGGACCAAAGCACTTCCAGCTTAAATGGACCCTACAGATCATTTTGATTCAGGATTAGCTAGTGTTCTCTGCAGAACAGGCACTGAGAAATGGCGGTGGATGTATTCCCATTGTTGGAATTGCTTAAGGGTATTACAGGCATTCAATGTCTACAGCCCAAGGAAATGTTAAGCTTCTACATAATGAATTCTGTTGTCTCAAATACCAATGGCTGAGCAAGACTCATCATCTCAGCCTGTGTTTTTAGGTGAAAATGGGACCTACAGAGGTTTAGCGACTAGCCCACAATCACACATCTGGCCAATTATCTTCTAACTTCAGGACAAAGTATTCAATCAGCATCTGAACAAATATGCAATCAACAACACAAATGCCCCAATTGATGGATAGTGACACTCAGCCCACATGTGATGTGGCTTTAGTATTTGTTGTGTGGCCTCCTTAATAACCCCATGGGGCATTCTGACCAGCACCATGCTGAATAGAGGGACACACCAAAGCACTGTGAAGTAATGGCCTGTCAACACTCCCTGGTAAGAAAGAAACACAGCCAGGTTTGGTGTTTGCATTTAAACTTTGGATTTTTTGCCAAAATCTCTGCATCAGTACCCTTCCCCAGAGGCATGCCACCATTATTATAACTTAGTAACAGAAAAACTGATCCCCAGAGGCTCAGGATGGGGAATTTTTCCCACACAGGAACTCTAAATGTTGAGATCCAAGTGGTCACTTACAGCCATACAGATGGCCCCGGTTATTCCCACCCCATGGAAACGACTTGTTCCCAGGCACCTTGTGTTAGGAGCAGTGTCAAGTGGCATATTAGGACACAACGTTCAGGGCCTGGCCCTTCAACCTAAGAGGAGGGCTGTGGCTAGCACGCTGCCAGGCTCACTCACCTGTACGTCTTGTGCAGCTCCATGATCCTGTCCTCCAGCTCCCGGGTCTGGTTTGGGGCGAAGCGGAGCTCACTGACATAGTTGCCCATGTGCTCCTCTGCATCATAGTCACCCAGCTCAGCCTGCACGGCATAGGAGCCCAGCAGAGCATGCGTGACAAAGGAGCAGGGCAGCCGGCCAGTGATTATGTCTGCCCTGAGCTGCAGGCACAGGTAATACCTGGAGACAAGGAACGAGGGCATGGGTCTACACCTCCAGGAGGCCCAGACCCCGACAGCTGAGCTGCTGGAAATAAAATCAGTTCTAGAAAATAGCACCCATGGACATTGGCATTCATTGCTGATGAGTGGGTGTGTCCTATGAACAGGCTTTGAGACCTAGCATGTGACTTCCAGCATTTTTATTCATTTCTGAATTTGAGAATTGTTTTCTATTCTAAGAGGAGTTCTGAGATTTATAGTTCATTTCCAAGCTCAACAGGACTCCTACTACTAGTCTGGCCACTGGGAAAATGATTTGTGGTTTTTTTGTTTTTGTTGATTGGTTTGTTCTGTGCATGTGTGTGAGTCTAAGATGTATGTGCAAGAACACACATACCATGGTGCACATCTGGAAGTCAGAGAGCAAGTTTTTTGTTTTTGCTTTTTGTTTTGTTTTATTTTTTCAAAACGGGGTTTCTCTGTGTAGCCCTGGCCATCCTGGAACCCTATCTGTAGACCTGGATGACCTGAACTCACACATAGTTGCCTGCCTCTGCCTCCCAAGTGCTGGGAGTAAAGGCATGTGCTACTACTGCCTGGCCAGAGAACAATTTTTTTAGAGCTATTTATCTTATTGTATGTGAATGAGCATTCTGCCTGCACGTATGTATGTGCACAATGTGCATGCCTAGGGCCCATGGAGATGAAGAGGATGTGAAATCCCTTGACATCAGAGTTATGGATAGTCATGCACCACCCTGGGTACTGTGAATTGAACCTTGGTCCCTGTAAGAGCAACAAATGTCCCTAGCCACTGAGACATCTCTCCAGCCCAAGAGGGCAGTCTTGATTGTTGATCCTTGCCTACCACACTGTTTGAGGCAGCATCTTTTTGTTGCTCACTGCTGTGTATACCAAAGATAACTGGCCCAGGAGCTTCTGAGGATTTTACTTTCTCGACTTCCTCAGCATTGGAACATTAGGATTGTATACACAAACATTATTATGTCTGTCCTTTAACATGGGTACTGTAGAATAATCCTTTACATTGTGTGAAGACGTGTCTCTTGGATTGGTTTAATAAAAAGTCCTAGGCAGGATTTTGGGGTAGAGAAGACACTGGGAAGAAGGCAGAGACATGAGGAGTCACCAACCAGGCAGAGAGGAAGCAGCATGGGTAGTATAGAAGTAATAAAGCCAAGAGACAAAAAGTACATTGATAAAAAAAAAAAAAATGGGTTATTTAAGATGTACAAGCTAGTTAGTAACCCAGCTATGGGCCAAGCTTTTATATTTAACAATAAGTTTCTGTGTCATTATCAGGGTGCGGTTGGTCCTGATGGAAAAGTCTGACTACGCATGGATTCTGGAGATCCAAACTCAGCTCCATACTTGTGTGCAAGCATTACCCACTGAACAGCCTTTCTAGCCCAATTACTTGGTTGGCCTGGATATATCTTTGGCTGTTCTTAAATATGAATCCTCCTGCCTCAATCTTCCAAGTTCTGGGATTATAGGCAGGCACCACTATGCCTGGCTATCATGTAGTTTTAATTATTAATCTAATATGTTCTGGGACCCCCCCCCCCCAGGGTACCACTTCATAACTCAAAGTAATCCTCCCACCTCAGCCTCACAAGTGATGGGATAATAGGCATGTACCACCACACCTTTTATGCAGTGCTGGGCATGGAACCCAGGGCTCCCTACATGCCAGGCAAGCACTCTATCAACTGCATCCCCTGCCCTTCAAGTTTATATTCTCAGATGAAAGAAACCAAGTAAGTTTAGAGTTTCTTCTTGATGGCCATTCCCAGCTTCCTCTCCAAGGCCACCAGTCATTCACATGGTATTCTAGACATTTCTCTTCCACAAAAACACAAAAATATTTATATGGGTTTAATTTACAGGTGTTTTAATATGCAAATAATATCAAATGCTATACCTGATTCTAGAACTCTTTGTCACATCCAGTGACATAACTTAAGAAATGTCTCCATGTCAGCACAACTCTAAACACATACTTTAACCTCTGTACCGGATACCACAACCCAGATGGACTTGCTCATCAAAGCTCTCCCCAGTATTTTCTACATTGATTCATTGTGTGTGTGTGTCTGCGTATGTGCGTGTGTGTATGTGCATGTGTGTGGTGTGTGTGTGTGGTGTGTGTGAGGTGTGTGTGTGTATGAGCATGTGCGTGTGTGAAGTGTGTGTGTGTGTGTGGTGTGTGTGTGTGAGCATGTGAGGTGTGTGTGTGTGTATGAGCATGTGCGTGTGTGAAGTGTGTGTGTGGTGTGTGTGAACATGTGTGTGTGAGGTGTGTGTGTGAGAGTGAGCATGTGTGTGTGTGAGCATGTGTGTGTGCGTGTGGTGTGTGTGTGTGAGCATGTGCGTGGTGTGTGTGTGAGGTGTGTGTGTGAGCATGTGCGTGTGTGAGGTGTGTGTGTAAGAGTGTGAGCAGGTGTGTGTGTGAGTGTGGTGTGTGTGTGAGCATGTGTGTGTGTGTGCGTGTGTGGTGTGTGTGTGAGGAGGAAAGAAGCATGTGCAGGTTACAAAGTCTGCAGGGTCAGAGGATAACTTTGGAAGTGGATTCTCTTCTATAATTTGAGTCCTGGGGATCAAACTCAGGTCATCAGGCTTGGTGGCACAAACCTTTACCCACTGTGCCATCTTGCTGGCCCTCTCCCCAAACTTTCTTCTGCCTCCAGCACTAAGTGAATTGTTTAAAAACCAAAATGGTCTAAAGAAGCATTTTCATGCACCAGGCTGAGACTTTATGCAACCTAATTCCCAGTTGGATGGTTTTAGCATTTAAGCCATTTGCTACCACTTCTGCAGCTAGTGTTTGCTGCAGTGAGGCTCAGGCCACTTCATCTGCAGTCATGGCTGTCCCCTTGTTCTTTTCTGTCACGTTTTACCAATGTTTTGGCAAACTAGCTGCTCAAGTCTTTTCCTTCAAAGTGACTTCGATTTAGTAGAATTTTTTGTGCTCTGTGACATTATTTCAAAGTCAGACCCAAAGCCCTGACGATGGTCACATGCTGCCTCAGTGTGTGCTCGGCTTCAGGACACACTGCATCACACATCACAGGAGTCCAGCATAGGTCTGTGACATTTTGTTCAAGAGTCTAAAAATTCAAAAATCATTGCCAGTACTCCAGCCAAACCTTCATTTCAATCAATTTGTCATTCTGACCGTTTTATTTTGGGACTCACTATTTTTGACTTAATCAGCTGCTCCTACAACCCTACCTTCTGGAGCCATCTGTGCTGGACAGGGCTAACCTTCCTCCCGGTGTCCCTGAAAGCCAGGGTCTGGCACAGAGAGAACACACTCTGGTGGTTGTGCTAGCTGGATTGGGATATGGCTGCTGTCACCTTGGCTCCAAGCAGGTCTCAGGGCTCGGAGTGGGATTAATGAAGCCAAGGCCTGGGACCTGCTCTACTCCAGTAACGTCTGTCATCTCTCCTAAGGCCAGAGCAGCATCTTGATCTTGGTGCATTGTTTAGTCAATGGGCACCAAGCCTTAAAAATGGACCCAGGCCTGGTTGTACAGGCTGTAACTTCAGACTAAGGAGGCGGGAGAAGAAGGGTCAGAAGTTCAAAGCCAGCCCAGGAACTTAGTGAGACTGTATCAAAATATTTTGAAAAGTGGCACTGGGAAGATGGCTCAGTGGTTGAAAGCACATACTGCTTTTCCAAAGGACCTGGGTTCTGTTCCCTTAACTGCCAGAAATGCCAGCTCCAGGAGATCTGAAACCCACTTCTGGCCTCTTCAGGTACCTATACATATGGCATACCCTCACACAGACATGTATACATAAATAAAAATAAATATTAAAATTTTTATATAAAAAGAGGGCTGGACATACAACTCATTCAGTACTTGTCTATCATGCATAAGGTCCCAGGTGCAAGCCCCAGCACCTCAGCAAAAGGAAGAAAGCAAAGCAAAGGGCCCAGAGGGCGAGAGTGAAGGCAGCATAACAGTCCCATCCCCTGTAGAAGAACTCTAAGCCCATGTCTTATTTTGGGTGTTAAGTCCCACCATGTGAATGGTACCAGAGCAGGATGTCATGTAATGACATGTTTTTGACAGGATTTAAAGAGAGAAACTTCTTTCTGCTCTGCTTTCTAGAAGCAGAATGTCCCTTGCAAGCGCCTACCATAAAGGATGCTCTCTCTGTCCCCACTGCCTCAGGCCACTTGAACCTCTGTGGTCCATATTCACCCCGGCAGCCCAGATGACCTCCACAGGGCTTTACATGGCCTTCTTTCACTTACACACATCTGACCTCATAGAGGACACCAAACTCCCCCACACAAGCCTCTCCTCCTTCCTCCTCAACACCACAAACTGGTGTTCCAATGCAGAACATCAGACCACGTGTACCAGGTCGCCTGACTCACAGAGGGTCCCCCTCTGGAATTAGAAAAAGCTTGTATTCACCATCAAGACTGAAAATGTGTGGGTTTTCAAACAAATATCTAAATATCTGACTTCACTCAACTTTCAAACCCAATTCCCACAGGCCAGGGATTTCCCAGAGCCTGAGAGCAATCATTTTAATAATTAAAAATACATTTGGCATGTGTGTGTGGGGGGCTAATGATGCCAGGACATGTATGTGGAGGTCAGAGGACAACTTTGTGGAATTGTTTTTCTATCTTTACACGAATTCCAGGGATTGAACTCGAGATGCCAGGCCTGTGCAGCAAGTGTTGCCAGACCACAACCATTTTAAATGCATCATCTTTTTAAATGCACAGTGGACCCCAGGGACCCCTCGGACATCTTCTCCAGGGTTAAGGTCAGCTGCATTTGGGTCCTGCTGGCCTCATCTTCTCCATGTTCTTGAGATGGTATGTCTGGGAAAGGCATCTGCTGCCCCCACATTATGGAGCTTTGTCTTCCGGAGCCAGCATGCCTGGCCACACTCAGGACCAGCCTATCTATCCCTCTCTTTACAGTCCTCACCTTGTGATGTCTTCTGTCAACTGGGCCGGATCAGGAGGGTAGAACTTGACTGTGAAGGCAAAATTCCAGGAGCTGCCTAAGAGAAAAAGGCAGTAAAGTCAGAGAGGCTGAGTCAGTCATCCCGGGGCTGTCTCAGACACGTTAGCCTGGGAACAATCCTTCATAAACTTCCCCCTCTAGGACAAACCAGTCCTAGAACATCATTGCCATTTGACAGATAAGGAAACTGAGGCCCAGGCTAACAGACTCTCTCTGTCTCTCTCTCACACACACACACTATATTTCTTGAGAGAGTTGTGAACTCACAATGGTAAAGGAAGACTTAAAAAAAAAAAAAAAAAAAGAACCCTGTTCACCACATATATGCACTGCATTGTTTCACTAAACTGTGATTTTGAGAACATGGAGGTCCAGGCAACAAAGGTGACCAGTTTTCCCCACAGTCATAGGAATTTAAATTTCCTAATTACCCTGAGAGGGAGGTTTTTTAGCAATTGGTTGGTTGGTTGGCTGGTTAATTGATTTTGTTGTTGGTGGTGGCTTTGCTGGTGTTTTTGTTTTATTTTATTTTGTTTTGTTTTTCAGCACTCACAATGAAGCCCAGGGCCAATGGCATGGCAGACAAGCACCCCGGAAGTGAACTACGAAACACACAGACAAATATTAAGGATCAATCAACTAACTGGTTACAGAGAACAGTTTCCAAACTCTAGTCACCTGACCCAGAGTCCCAGCTCTTAATCATAAAGACTCCTTAGAGAGAGTCTCAAGGAACTCAAACCCTGTCTCAGGAAAAATGGCAGTGCCAGTGAACAGTGCTGGAAGCACTGGAGTAGGCACATGATACTCCATTCACCCTCGCAGCAATCCCAAGGCTGTTATTATGACCCTACTTTTCAGTGAAGAAACTGAGGCATGGAAGTTATGTGACATAGGAAGTAGGACTTGAGCTAAAATTCAAATCCAAGCTGTTTTCAGAAGAAAACAGCCACTGTGTCTTGTAATAAAAAGCACTGATTGGCCAAAGGCAGACAGGAAGTATGGGCGGGGCTACCAGACTAAGAAAACTCTGAGAACAGGAAGAACAGAGCAGAGATGCCAGAGAGAAGCCAGAAGAAGCAGAGGACAACCATGCTGCTCTGAGAAAAGGTACCGAGCCCCCCCATGGCTGAACAGGATAAGAGTCATGGGTTAGATTAAGGGTAAAGAGTTACCAAGTTATATGCCTGGGCCTTAGGCCGATCAGCCTAAAACTATCGTAAGCATCTGTGTGTCTCTGTGTGTCTGTGGGTCAGCGGGTCTAAACCTTGAGGGTAGGCCAGAAAGTCCAGGCCAGAAACCTCTTACATGGTGTCTGGTAATATCTAAGGGTGTGTCACTTTGCAGTCACGCCCAGCTCATGAGGCAGAAATGCTAGTCCACTTGTCAAGAAAAATCAGACTCAGAGGAACTGTCCAAGGTGTCTTGGGGACAGGCAGTGAGGCTTGGTGGAGGCAGATATGTATCTCAGAAGCCCAGGATTACAGGACTCATGACACCACCATCAAGGGCAAAGTGATGTGGCTGGCAATAGAAAGGAAGCAAAACTGCTCCCTTGTGGTCCCAAAAGATAGCACTGGAATGGATAGGTGGGCATTTCAGAGACTGGGACAAAGGCAATGATCTAATAGAGAAGGAGCCTGTATGTGTGTATGTTCACCTTGTTAATATACATGTGGAGGCCAGAAGTTGATGTCTTTTTCTAATACTATCTATCATATTATAATTATTATTGTTGTTTTGGTTTTTCAGACAGGATTTCTCTATGTAGACCTGGCTGTCCTAGAACTCACTATGTAGACCAGGCTGGTCTCGAACTCACAGAAATCTGCCTGCCTCTGCCTCCCAAGTGCTGGGGTTAAAGGCATGTGCCACCATTTTTAAAGATTTGTTTTTATTTTATTCATAAGAGCCTTCATATTTTATTTTACACAAATAAGAGTTGTGACTGTATATTAAGTGCACCATATTCATGCAGTGCCTGTAGAGACCAGAAGTGGGTATTGTATTTCCTCCCTAGAACTGGAGCTATAGGTGATGGATCCTGGGAATTAACCCCAGGTCCTCTGAAAGAGCAGCAAGTGCTTTTAACCACTGAACCACCTCTTCAGCCCCACTTATTCTTGACAGTCTCATACATATATATCATGTATCTTGATCATATCTACCACTGCTTCCCCGGACACCCCAGCACACCTCCTTCTCACCTCATGCCCTCCTTTTTTTTTCTTTATTACACTCTGAGTCCAGTTAGTGCAAGGTCATCCACTTTCACCTTATTTCCTGAGACTAGTTTTCCACGGCACTTGGAGCTTCTCAATATGGCTAGACTGGCTAGACAGCAAGCCCCTAAAATTAACCAGTGGTACAAATGTCTGCTTCTCTAATCTGAACTCAGGTCCTCATGCTTTGGCAGCAAGCACTTTGCCTAGAGCCTATGCCTCTAGAGGAGGCACTTCCTAAGGATTGGGGCTATAAGGTGTGACAGCCATGGCTTGAGGGGGTCACGGGAACAATAGTCCATGTGTCAAGCCAGGTGGCCAGGGCCTCCAGGAGTGCTCTGGGGAATGAACCTAGGACCTGGCTGCCTATCTTTTCCAGGCTACTGGTCTTTATTAAACTCTGCAACTTGGCTGCCTGTATCTGTACCAATTCTTTCAAGGCATGAAAGGCTGGCCTCCCAGCAGGGCTGGCATTACTAGAAGACAGCCTAAAATTCAGCCTTAGAACCTTGCTGACCCACAGAAGTATGCTGTGCCTATGTGCCGGCCTCTTTGTCTCCAACTGTCAGGAACACACAGGAAAATTGCCTCAAGCCCCCTCCTATAGAGTCAGCTGGCTTCCCTGGGCCAGATGCCTGCTGTCATGGCAACAGACTCAGCTCCAACTTCCCAGCCATGGGGCTGGGGAGTCCAACTTTGAAGAGCTCAAGCATATCCAGGGTGTGTGGGGCCTGGGATGGAGGCAGAGATGCTCTCCACCTACTAAGGGCCCATTTGCTGAAGCTACCCACCTCCTCCTTCCTCTATCTGAAATCTTTCTTATCTTAACATGCTTGTCTCTGGGCCAGAAAAGATAGGTTGCTGACCTGCTCGTCTGCCTCCTCCCCAGACAGTAAAATGAGAGCAATACAAAGGCTCAAGACTGACTCAGCCGGCACTTGGCTCTGTGACCTTATGTAAGTAGCTGCCAGTCTCCAGACCTGAGTTAATGGTTGTTAGTTACTACACCATCCTTGGACAGAAGGCTTGCTCTTTCCAGGTCATCTGTTTGCCCCCTTGTCCTGGATGGATGACTCTGTAGAGCTGATCTCCTAAATGCATTTACAGTTTCTTTACTAATTTGCAGTGTGGCTCTGTGCTGTCATTTATATTGTCTGGGCCTCCGACTTGTCACTTATGAAATAATGTCAACATCATTCCTACCCTGCCTTCTGTAAGACCTGCCTTGCATGGCAAAGAAGTAGGGGAATCCAGGAGAACATTCCAAAGTAGGTGGGAACACTAGAGCCATGCCCTGTCCGCCCCCCACCCCCTCCCCTCCCACCAGCCACAAGCAGGCACTCACTCCGGATCTGCTTCTTGATTTCCTTGGAGGGGTCCAGCCAATTCTAGAAGATAATCAAAGATTCATCTTTTAGAAGGAAGAAGGGGGGGACTGGGCAGAGTGGAATGGAAGAGATGACTACCCGGAAGTGGCTAGCCACAGACTCTCATGGGAAACATTCTTGCCTAGATCGATTTACTTGGCACTAGGGAGTAAGGCCTGGACTCCCAGCAGGGTTTGGTCATGGCATCGGGACTGCTATTGCCCTGAGATGGCCACAGTAACCAAGTGTTATAGCTATAGCCAGAAAGGACATAGGCAGCCTGCCCCCCCATCCCCAGGATGGGGTGAAGTCATTGATTGGGGACTGCTCTGTTCCCCAGGCAACACACACAGCATAGCTCTCTAGGTACCTGTCTGGGAATACCTTAGAAAAGACTGGGAGCAGGGAGCTGGCAGTGGTCAGGGATGCTGATGTAGAAACAGAGATGCCTATTATAGGTCTGGATGACCCCTTCCTTCCCACCCACCACAGAAGACCCCTAGCTGTGGTCAGGGATGCTGATGTAGAAACAGAGATGCCTATTATAGGTCTGGATGACCCCTTCCTTCCCACCCACCACAGAAGACCCCTAGCTGGATACCTTTTGGCTGTCAGCATCACAGAAAGTCAGACCAAAGTAGTCCTTCTCCAGGAGGTTGAGGTGCTCACAGACCAGGTCAAACAGCACCTGGCCCCGGCCATGCTTCTAAGGGAGAGAAAAGAGCTACTGTGAGGATGGTGTGCCTGCAGGTGGGGCTGGGGCTGACCCCGCTTCCACTGGATATAGTGCCTCCTTGAGCCTCCTTGTGGCTGGCAGGGCCTCAGCACTTCTGCCACCTGGCTCCACGCTCTGAGTTTCTGACATTCACCTCTCCTAAGTCTCCCTTATAAGGCCTTCCAGGGTCTTCCTAGACCACAGACCTGCTTGGGAGCGTGTTGGAGATTTCTCCTTGGCAGAAATCTGAAGAAACTGAACACCTAAGACTCGGTGGGAGTTAAGAGGAGATGCCTCAAAAGATGTGAGGTCAATCGGGGTGGTATGTGTATGGGTATGCAGGAACTCAGAATCACAGTAGGACTATCCTTATGTGGTCAGCCCTGCATATCGGCTCTGAAATGATGACATCCTTACAAAGGCATAGCCACTCTGAGACACCTTTTCCTGGTGCCTGACTGTGTTGGGTTTTAATTTGGTTTGCAATAGTCATGACCCTCCCCGGACCTTAGTGTCACCATCTGTACTAGGGAGTGCCAGGCCAAGCCATCCCTCCGGACATCACAGTTGGTCCTCCTCTGGTTTGGCTTAGACTCAGGGCACACAGGAGCTAGCCTGGCACTGAGGCCAGCCAGCCTGGAGCAGGGCATATGGCACTAGGTGCTTCCTACCTCCACCTCACACTCATACTCAGAGGCATCAAGCAGAGTGACTCGGCAGACGGCACTCTTGAACTTCTTGGCAATCTTCTGGGGTGACTTCTGGGCCTTACTGGGCGTGGTCCTCTCCGACAGGCCGTCGGCCTCACAGTAGTCCTTATCCTCCATATCTAGGCTCTGTGGGGGCAACGGAGAAGTCAGAGAACTGGAAACAAGAAGAAAGCGGGTGGTTGAGGTCAAGAAACACCCTAAAATAACAAGTGATAACTTCCAAGACCTTCAGGATGGCTGGGGGCTATGGCTGATGTATATGGGTAGAGATTTGATGTTTTCATGTGAGCTGAAGGGTCTGTGTACTGTGGACGGCCTCTGTGGACAGGAGCAGCCCAGAGAACTAAACTCACCACCAAGCTGCCCCTGTCCCTCTTCCTAACAGTGTATGACTTATCAGGGCATCTGACTGCTCTGTCCCAAATTACCTGTCACACGAGGCTGAGAGCTGTGGCGATCATAATGGAGGGAAGAGCTGGCTCCCTCCAAGACTGTGGCCAAGTCCTTGCCTCTCTGGGCCTGTCATGAATTAGGGAGGCATAAACGGAGGGCTCAGTGAGTCCTTTAGTTTCCTATAGTTTTCCGGGGATGAGTTTTCTCGAGGTCTCACCTCTTGAGTCAAGAGGCCAGAGACTGACATTGAAGGGACAGTATCTGGAATCGGTTCTGGGCCTGATCTCCACCTCTGGCACTTCATAACTATGTGATTTTCAGGAACTGGGTAAACTGCACTGAGCCACAGACCCTCCTCTCTGCGTAAAATGGAGGAAATGATAAACTCCCCTCTAGATACTGAGGGCACTAAGTACAAAATGACCAGCATGCCTCAACCCAAAACAAGTCATGAATGCATCTGAATCTCCTTTTTCCTTTCCTGTGGAGAAAATACTAGAGTCCTAAAGACTGGAACAGGAGAACTGGTTGAATGGGAAGAGGGGCATCCCAGGCCCTAGTTACACACCTGTCCAGCAGGCCTCGTGTCCTGCTGGGGAAGATGCTTCTCATTGGAGTTGGTCTCTGGGTGGCTGTGGCCTGCAGGAGTCACTGGGGTGGTCACAGCTGCAGCAGCCTCAGGCTGCTGTGGAGTCTCCTCCTGAGCCTTCTTCACCTCAGAATCGGGGCCTGTCTCTGTTGTCATGGTGACCAGCACGCCTGCATTAGAATGGAGAGCATATGACAGGGGGAGAAGGATGATAATGTAACAGTGAGGGGGCAGAAACCACAGTGCACCGTGAGGGACAGATGGAGAGGAACGGACAAAGGACCAGAGAGAAGGAAGTGGGGGTGGGGCAAAGGAACAGAAGGCACGAGAATGTGAGGGGTCAGTGGCCCCAGAAACTTCCCTCTATGTCCACAGTTACATAGAAACCCAGACCTCTGGATCCAGACCTGGGATCTGGACCCTTTATAAGGATGATGAGCATCTATCTCTCTAGGGTGCTTTGCCCAGCACAGGGTGCCAGTAAGGTCCTGGTCAGGCTGATTCTTCACTACACAGGTGTGGTACATGACAGCCCCTTAGTTAATGCAGGACACATTGAATGCAAACTGAGAAAGCCCTGGGTTCCAGACCTGTGCACATGAATTTAAGCAATTCCCTTCACTTCCCAAGATGTAATAGTAATGCATGTGTGCACTCCTAGTAACACACACACACACACCCCAGCTCCTGCTTCACAGTATGTTGTCAAGACAGGGTTCCATGAGCCAAAACAGTAGCCACTAGTAGAGAACACTGTGTTGCCCATGGATGCTCTGGGTAGCAGGGCTCTCAGTCTGTGTGTCACCTAATCTCTCTAGGACTCACCCACAAACTGAGGGACTTAGGGGGAAGATCTCCAGGACAGGCTGTCCTTAACAGTTTCCCCTTTGAAAAATTAAATGAGAAGCCAGAGAAAATCAAGGAGATGGTGTCCAGCTAGTCTGCTGGGATTGGCCAGATCCTAAAGGCAGCAGCCGAACAGCACGGCTTCATGTTTTATTCATTCTATAAGAGATCATAAAGGGCACTTGCTACCATTAAGAAAAGTTAAAGGACAATTAAAAGACTACAGGATGGGAGGGATAGGAGGAGAGGTATCATGTGTATGTATGCACATATGTGCATACACATGTCATGGCATATCTGTGGAGGACAACGTTTCGGGATTGGGTTTCCATGATGGGTGCTGGGGATCCAACTCAGGTCTTCAGGCTTGTGCTACAAGTAGATGTATCCATAAGACACCACATCAGCTGAGGCCTTGAACTCTTGATCTTGTCTCAGCCTTCCCAAGGATGGAATTACAGGTGTACACCGTCATATCCAACACTTGAGTATTTGTAATAAGTATATTAATTTGTAAGTTTGTTGTTTTAAAGGCAAAAGCACTCATTCATGACCACAACCAGTGGATATATTATATAGATATATACATATATATTTATTATATACGTGTACATATTATACATATATAATAAAGTAAGAGTAATGATGTTCAGGAACATCACTTTTTAGTCTAGACCCTTCCCTTCCTCTTTTTTGCTGCATCTATCAATCTATCATAGTATATGAGAAAGATCCATACAAGACCTGGCGGAACCTCCTCAAACATCCACCATGAAAGGCCTCAGGTGGACAGGCATACTGAACACTCTGAACCACCCACATGCTCCAGGATGCACACTTCTATTTATTTATTTTTGTCAGGTATAGTGTCTTACATCTATATTACCAGCATTTGGGATTCTGAGGCAGGAGGATTATCACAAGTTTGAGGCTAGCCTAAGCTATAAAATGAGACCTGTCTCAAAAAAAACAAAAAACAAACAAACAAACAAAAAACCCAAAACAAAACAAAAAACCCAAAACCAAAATCAAATCACATCAAACAAAACAAAACATTTTTAATTTATTTATTTATTCAAGTTTTTAGAGGGGATGAGAGTGGAATCCAGGGCCTCACACTTGCTAGGCAAGCACCCAGACTTTTTATTCTTTGGTGCCTCTCTGCATTCCCATGGGCACTGGACTAGCCCAAGCAAAGGGCACTAGGGCCATGGAGAGGTCACATCAAGAGGTCACCTCCATCCACCGGGCCCACATGGAAGTCCTCAAAAACAGTTGTGCATGCTCCCAATGCTGCTCTTGTGCAGCCTGGGGGAGAGGGTTGGGGACACACTGTTCTCCACCACCCAGAGAGGCTCTCTCTTCCAGCCATTTCCCTCATCTTAAGGAGCAAAGAGACAGCTTCATCATGCACGTGAAAGCTGGACACAGCACAACTGCTGAGGGAGCTCCCAGCCCAACCCAGCAGAGTCAAACTGAATCCTGTCTGCTGAGCCAAGGACCTTCCCTTGTCAGTGCTTGAGGACCGACCAGTCAGGTGGAGTCAATGGGCAAGAACTCTTTAAATAAGTTTGCATTTAAGTGGACCTTGGGAGCTTGTTTGGAGATTCTTGCAGGGGAAGGTCCTCTTCAACATTTAGGACACACGTGAAGCAAGAGAAGGGCACATGCCTAATCAACCCTGGAGATCTATGAGGTGACAGATGCCTCAGCCAGATTGCCCTCACATCCTAATTTTACTTTAAAAAAAAAAAAAAAAATCTTAGAACTAGGACTGGAGAGATAGCTCAGCGGTTAAAAGCACCCCCTGTTTCTCCAAAGGACCTGAGTTCAATTCCCAACACCCACATCAAGTAGCTCAGAACTACCTGTAACTTCAGCTGTGGATTGGGGAGGGATATCTGACTCCCTCTTACAGCCTCCACCATCACCCCCCACACACACACACATGGCAAATGCACACAAATAATAAATATTTAAAAGTATTTCTACAAACCCAAAGGCTTATTGCTGTGACAAGCAGAGACCCTAGTCCAGGCAGCCCCAGGAGTGCATTCATTCTTCCCAGCTCAGACTCAGAACATTGCCCACCCCCACCTGAGTCTTCCTGGAAACCTTACATGAACACCCCAAAATTTTCCTGCTGAGCTTCTGGTATCCAGTGCCACAGAGGAAGAGCTAGACACCTTTTGAGAAACATCTACCTTAAGTCACTGTCACAGTGACAGTCACCGGACTTGAGTGACAGTGGGGCTTAGCTTCTATCTCACTCTCCAGATCTTAACCTAGGCCCATTTTCTCTCTCTGCACTCAGAGGCCTCCAGGAAAAAGCCCTCCAAGGAGAAAGGGCACGGGCCCAGGCTGAACACCAAAGAGGTACCGTGGCCACCAGCTAGGTAAATAAATGGCTGGGGACCCTCAGCCCCCATTAAAAAAGATATAAGAATAACTGCCAGTCTTCAAAGCTTCTGCCAGGAATAGAAACACTTCAGCTTGCCTGGAATTGCTGCCGCTGGTCCCATCTCCACCTTCCAGCTTAACTGGCAGCTCATCATTGCCTGCATGAAAATTTCAAACTCCTTTACTTCATTTCTCATCACATTTGTCTCAGAAATACCCGTGAATCCTCACTACCTCCTTACATAACACACTCGGCACACGATAAATAAGGAAGCGCATTGCTCTTAAATACACACCAGGACTCATTACCTGCTTGGTGTAGCCCAGCCCTTCCTTCCTCAAGCCTTCTGTAGCCTTTCCTGACTATGTGGTTAACTGCCCCCTCTTCTTCCAGGAAGCCTTTCCCAGCCATCTCCCCACCAAAAGATCTGCACACTTTTACAACCCCATGGAACATTCTTTTCCCTGCACGTCTCTGGCAAGCGTCATCTGCACTGATCTGCTGTTGACTTTCCCCCCTTGGCTCTTTCAGCACTGTGATCTGCTCACTGTGTTATTCCTCCCAGGGTCAAGGGTCCAGTCACATCTACTGGAAACTAGAACTGACCAGTACTCAATAGATTCCATTGTGGTAATATGTGATGTTGGTGTGGTGCTAAGAATGGAGCCATGGAAGACAAGGACTGGATGGACCAATGAACAGAAGCCCAGTGGGATTTCCACAGAAACACTCTGCTCCTGTACCATACTCTCCAGATACATCAGCCATTTATTTCTCTTCTAATCATCGTCACATCCTCATTATACCTCCTTTGGTGGATATGTTCCAAGATTGCAGATTAAAAGTACCTAGATTGCATATTGTACAAATAAACTTATTAAAATGCAGAGAATTTTATATCTGAAAACTCTCTACACCATTTCCAGGGATTTTAAATTTCAGTACAATTTTTAAGCTTATTTTTGTTCCTAAATACCATAGCAATCTCCTTATCTATGCCACATCAGGGTGGTATACTTTCACCCCGACTGTTCTGACAGTTCTTAATTCTTCATGAAACATACTGTCCAGGCCATGGTGGTGCACACCTTTGATCCCAGCACTTGGGAGGAAGAGGCGGGGATTGCTCTGAGTTCGAGGTCAGCCTATGAGTTTCAGAACAGCCATCTGGGACTTCAAGGACATGCCACCATGCCCATGTGATCTTGATATAATGGTGCTGATCCTGTTTTGTCATGCTCAGATTTCCCTCCCTCCTTCCTTCTTCCTTTCTCTTTCTATGCCTGGTTTCCACCTCCTTCTACATCTGGTTGGCCCAAAACTTATTATATAAATCAAGCTGCCTTTGCCTCTGCCTCCTAAGGTGTGTCCAGAATCTAGATTGTCTTTAAACTTGAGGATAGCCAGGCATGAAAGCTCACGCCTGCAATCCTAGCACTCAGGAGGCTGTGCAGGAGGGTTGCTATGGGTTTGAGGTCAGGATCTGAACTCAAATGAATAAATAAATAGATAAGTCCACACACATAAAATCTAGAGGCTAAAAAATATTTTTTCAGACACATGGCTTCAAATAACAGGGTGAGAAGAATATTAATAAATCCTATTTAAGCCTATTTTTAAAATTATTAATTTAAAAAAATTTAAAAATATTTAAGTATTTTTTACAATAAAAATCTTTCTTTGACAAGCCCAAAGATAATAGCATTGTCTCTTATTAGGCCACAGAAAGGGAACCAAGAATTGAGCTATGGCTTCTGACAAAGCAGGCCATGTCACGTGGACATAGTTCTGGTTCAGGCTCAGGACAGCACAGACAGGAAGAGCTGCTGGGTGGCCAGGCAGACTGGGCACAGTAAGGGACCCTAGGGGAAAGCACATGCTGGTTCCCATGGAGCTCACTGCAGTGAGAAGATGGTGCTGTCCCAGGAGATGCCTGCAAGGGACCTAGATACTCGGACCTGGTGTTCCAGAATGCGGACTTGATTCTCAAAGAAGGCGTCTAGGGTGGGAGTGGACGTGGAGTTGTAACATTTAGAGAGTCAGAGGCAGGGAGGGCACTTGGGCGGAGCCATCTTGTGGGCAAAGGATCAGTTCTTGATGCTCTGACACCTTAAGAAAAGCCTGGCAGGAGGGACTGGCTGACAGGAGAAGAGCATGAACTAGGGCCATGTAGGCAGCCTTGCAAAAGTCAGCTGTGTTAGGGACTCACATAGGAGGGCAGGATGCCCACCACAGAGTACCAGTGTGGCCAGGCCCTGTGTCGGGGACTCACATAGCAGGGCAGGATGCCCACCACAGAGTACCAGTGTGGCCAGGCCCTGTGTCGGGGACTCACATAGCAGGGCAGGACGCCCACCACAGAGTACCAATGTGGCCAGGCCCAGGCTAAAGACTTCCCATCATTCCTAGCCCCTCTCATAGCGCAGAAGTGAACACTCAGAACTAGAGTCGCAGACATGTCTGCCTAGAATAGAGGTAGAAAGAGAATGATGCACAAGACAAAGGCCAGCCAACAGGGCCAGGCTGGTGACACCAGCACACGAGGAGCAAATGCTTAGAAAAGACAAAGGTCAGCCAGAGTGTGAATGCTAACAGCGCCCATACCGCCACTGTCTGGAGAGAAGCCCTGTGTGGCCTGGACTGGGGCTGGCTCAGCAGGATGCCATCATCCAGGGCTCTGTAACATTGCAGGACCACTACACAATCTCTCATGCTCTAAACTTTGCATCTGGATGGCCTGCAGGGAGCTGTCTCCTCTTCTGAGGCAGTATCCATTTGGCCTGGTGCTGTACCACCTCTTTAAAATGAATCAGCTGGCATCTGGTTAACCTTTTAATGGTTCTAGCATGAGTCAGCTTCTACGAGGCCAGTCATCAGATTGATCATTTCCCCCAGCTACTGCCTGGATCCAAACCCGATTGACAGAGTGTCTCCCTGAAGTCATTCCTAGAGTTTATTCTCCAAGAGGAGCCACAGGAATCAGAAGTCTAAATAGATCCCCTATCAAAAACTTCAGTGATAGCGGGGTGTGTGTGTGTGTGTGTGTGTGTGTGTGTGTGTGTGTGTGTGTGTGTGTGTGTGTGTGTGTGCACGCCTTTAATCCTAGCCCTTGGGAGGCAGAGGCAGGTGGATATCTGTGAGTTTGAAGTCAGCCTGATCTACACAGTGAAGTCCAGGACAGCCAAGGCTACACAGAGAAACCGTGTTTTGAAAAAAAAAAAACCAAAACAACCCCCCTCAAAAAGAAAAACCTCTTCCAGTGGTATATGGTAGCACAGGCCTGTAACCCAAGCCCTCAGGAGGCTGAGGCAAAGGGATCTTAGTTCAAAGCCAGCTTGGTCAACACAGTGGGCCCTTGTTCAAACAAACAAATGAAACTCAAATGGCTTCCCATCAAAATAAAAGACACACCCTCCTTATCAAGCTATAGGCCCCAATCCATTTTTCTAGCATCGGCTCCCAGCCCTAGCAGCTGACTGCCTCCTCTACTGTCTGTCATTCTAGCCTCTGACTGTCTGTCTGTGCTCCCACTGTGCAGTGACTCTGTCCCTCTCCTGACACGACAGCTTTACCTCTTTCCTGAACCCCTTTGTCTGCCCTATCTAAAATGGGCCTCTCTCCCTAACTTACAATGGTTACAGCATGTTAACTTCTTTACAATTGTGTTATTTTTATCTGTCTGTTTTTTCAGTGGAGTTTTTTTTTTTTTGAGACATCATCCCAAACTGAATCCATACTTATTGATTCACTTACTTCTTTCTTTTTCTCCTCTAGAATATAAACTCCATAAAGATCTGTCTCCTTGAACATTATCACCAGGCCTTAGTGCAATTTTTGGTAAGTACTATAAACATTGAGTGAGATGTGTTCAAGACCAGCCTGAGCAACTTCAAGACCCCCATCTCAAAACCAAACAGAGCCCCATGTGGACTCAGGAGGTAGAGGCAGGAGGATGTGGAATTCAAGGCTAGCCTAGGCTATCCAGTGAGACTGCCTAAACACAAAACAGCAAAGAAAATTAAAATTTCACAAAGTTAGTATTCTTAGTTTTCTGTGTGACAGGAATTGATCTATGGACTTTACGTAGTTAATCCTTACAAATGGAAAAAATGAAGCAGAAAAGTTAAGTAACTTTGCCCAAGATGACACAGCTGGTAACAGTGCCAGGATCCCCAGGCTGCATTCACCTCAGGAGCCTCCATGGCTCCTAGCCAGGCATCCTCTCCTCTGATTTATCAGACCTGAAACACAGGATTTTTTTGTATCCAAGCTCCTGCCACTCCTGTTACTGCACTGATGAGAACCCACAGCTGCCAGGAAACTGATTTGTGCAAGGTCATAACACTGGGCCTATGACTACAGAGGCCTTCCCACTACATAACATTCCAGCATCATCCTCAGGCTGGGGGAGCCCAGTTCAGGGGCGAAGGTGGCAAAGGGCAGAAGAAGCAAATCCTCTGGGAAGAAGGGCATTCAGAACCTGGACCAGTGCATTTCGAGGCTGCCATTTCCTACCTGATGAGCCTCCAAGCAACCACTTCCTCTTTGTTTCCTAGTGAGCCTCCCACATCAGAGTAATACCATGGCAATACAAGATTACAGAGCCTGAAAGGGCTCTGACATAGGAAAGACAGTGCCACTGAACACAGAGGAGAGGGTAGTCAATGTGTCAGAGACGTGTGTCTTTGTGTGCGGTTGTCTCTCTCCCAAACCCTAGACATGGATGACACCAAACGCTTTTGCCCAGGGGACTCTGATCCAGGAGTAGAAGCAGCAGGGGAAAGGGGGTGGAGGTGGGGGGCGGGGGGCGGGGGCGGGGGGGGGGAGGAAGAAAAGAGAGAAGTGAGGAGGTGGGAAAGAGGGAGGGAGCCAAGAAAGGGAGTCACGGCAGGAGACAACCAAAATACCAAGAGATCTCAGGTAGATATTTTAAACAACCAGCTACCCAATCTTCCTTCTTTGGGGAAGGTCAAGAGGACATATCTCCCCCCTCCCCGGTAACAGCACCTACTGGGTTGGTGGACCTATTTGTACTTCCAGATCCATACTATGTAAGCATGAAACGGGGCTAGCCCAGTGATCTGTCCCCCAAGCTCCCGAGCCTCTTAAGACTGGAGGGTTTGCTAGGAAGGCAGGAGAGATTCAGTGGGTGAGCCTCCTCCCCAGCTTCCTTCACTGTGGCAACAGCTCTTCAGCCCCCTTCCTGCTCAGCCAGCATGGAGCTCCGCCTTCCTCCTTTGGAATTCTGCACAGCGTCGGGCTTGGTTGGGGGGTGGGGAGGCACCGTCCACGCAGTTTAGATTGTACGGAAGGACACGTCAGCAGGTCTCTAACAACCCCTCATCTGTGCCTTGATTTCTCCATTTGTGAATGAGGGGCTGGGCTCTCGAACTTCTAAAGCACTTAGCAATGCCGAGCCCCCTTAGTTAGCGCTCCAGAGACATTCAACATCCTTACCTCTGTTCATCTGTTAACACTCAAATTTCCTCGAGAAGGAAATGCAGGACATTTAGCACCCCCCTCCCCCGTATGCTTGCATTTTCCCACTGTGAACAATGAGAAGTTAGAGAAGAAAACATCAGAAGTGTACACCTCTCTTTTCTAGCAGTGGTGTTCCATCCCACAGGGGTTTCCCCAAGGCTGAGCACTGGCTTCCTCCAGTCACACTGGGTGGACATGAATTGAAATGATGCAGGTTGTACTCTGTCTGGGCCATGCTCACGTGGTCTAAAAGGATCTGAGCTTTCTGCCATCCTTACTAGTGGGTGCTCAGTTCTAAACATGGCACGAGGAGACGACATTTGTCAAAGGCTTGTGGTACACATAAGAACTGCATTAAACAAAACCCAATGACAGAGAGGCCACCACCTGCCAGCACCAGCTTTCTATCCTAAAGTTTCATAGGCTAGCAAGGAGCCAGACTGATGTGCCACTGTGGACCAGGGACCACGTGACAGCCTTGATCTGCAGAGTAAGGACATCAAAGAGGAGAGATGTCTCCTGCTGGAACCACACTGACAACTGCAGGAAGCAGCCAAGACCTCCTTTGTCAGGTCTGTCTGAAAGCCAGTCAGGCCAGTACCTCATCCACCCCACCCCCAGCTGTGAGAAGGCCATACAGGGTGGAGGGGTTACTCCCTAGGCTGGATTAGATGGTCAAGGTCACACAGCTAGCCAGCCTAAGAACAGCCAGGGCTGGACCCAAGTCCACTGGCTCAAAGCCCAAGCTCTTTCTCCCTCAATCCTGCCACATCCCATGACCTCTAACTTGCTGTAAACCACGTAGTCAAAACTGCCCCCTACACACACACACACACACACACACACACACACACACACACACACACACACACACACACACACGTACGTACGCACACACGTACGCACACAGACACACGCACACAAGGTACTTTACATTTTGAAGGACTGTTTTGTTAATTTGTCTGAGTCAAGGTCACAATATGAAGCTGAGACTGTCCTTGGCCTTCAGATCATCCTGCCTCAGCCTCCTGGGAGCTAGAATTATCTTCGTGTCCCACTAGAACGTTCTTTCAGAATTATCATTTTGCTTGAATCTCACCAATGAGAGGTGATTGGTCGAGAGAACACAGAGTGACATTAGAGCCAGAGCTCCAAAGGTTGGGTGACCTTGGACACATTATTTAGCCTCTCTGAAAGTGTGAGCGGTAATGGAAATGATACCCCGAGATATCAAAGGCATTTAGAGAAAATAAAATAACTAAAAGCCCACAGGGCCCCAGGCTCATCCCGGCACAGTATTAAACACACAACAGATACTTGCTGGTGGCAGGGGTGACATTCCTACCACACAGATGGACAAATCTGGGTCTCAAAGACATTGAGGGCATATGCAACAGCACGCTCCAAGAGGGCAGCTTACAGCATCCTAGAAGAAGTTGAGAATGTCCAAGGTGAGGGTATACTAGGTAAGAGAAAGATGCATCACCCTGGAACATCTCCCATTTTGAGGATGACAGGACAGGGTCTCAGAGGAAGCGGGAAGAGAGTTAAGCATCAGGCCCCCAAGGGGAACTCATGGCCTTGAGTTTACTTTTTTCTCTTTCTCTTCACTTAATTCTTAGAGACCGTTTAAACACCAGCAGAGTTTCATTGTTGAGAACAGGATAAAACTAGACTCGACTAGACTCAACTTGGAAAGCCCATCCATAGGAGGCTGGGCAGGTCAGCTGGGATTTATCCTCGAAAGTCACCA
Organism: Phyllotis vaccarum; assembly: GCA_033318265.1. NCBI lineage: Eukaryota > Metazoa > Chordata > Mammalia > Rodentia > Cricetidae > Phyllotis > Phyllotis vaccarum. Next base: position 183,386,219 of record JARWLC010000001.1, on the reverse strand, counting down.
CAAAGATTCTCAGGTCGTCCTGATTACTATGTCCACAGATATGAAAGTTTATGAAGCACATTTTATTTATACACATGAAAAAATAACAATAAATAGTCAAATTAAAATGCTAATTACAAATCAGTAATCCTGATCGTGACCTTATCCTGATACAGAAAATCCGATAGGAGGATTTATGCTGTATCTGGCTTCTTCTACAGAGTAGAATTCTGGTGGGAAGATGAGAACAAGCCTTCAATTCCAGTATTTTAGATGTCTTTTTAAAAATTATATTTACTTATTTATTTATTTGTGTGTGTGCTAGTGTGTGGCTGTGAATGTCATGGCACACATGTGGAAGTCAGGGTAATTTTGGGAGCTGGTTTTCATTAACTTCCGTCAAGTGATTCCTGGGAATCAAACTTACTCAGACTTGGGGACAAGCACCTTTACACAAATAGCTGAGCCATCTCTCTGGACCATCTTTGTAATTAAACTAAATGGCCAAAAGTCAGCTCAACTGGAAAAAGCATTTGCAACCATGACAGCTAAATTCCACCCATGGAACCCATGTAAAGATAGAAGGTAAAATTAGATTAAATAATTTAAAAAAAAAAAACCTTTAAAACAACACAGCAAACCCACTAAGGTGCTAGAGGGGTGACTTAGTGAGTAAAAGCACTTGCCACAAGGGCCTATTGACCTGAGTTTGGGTCTCTAGAATGTAAAAGCCAGACATGGCATTTTGGATCTGTAATCCCAATAACTCTGTGAGGCAGGAGGCAGAGATAAGAGAATCTCCTGGAAGTTCACAGACCAAGCAGAAGAATAAGGAGAGACCCTTCCTCAAAGCAAGATGGGAGTTGAGACCCATCTCCTGTGAATTGTCCTATGACATGCACTCCTGTGACTGTTCCCTCCCCCACACACAGAGAGATCAAACTTTTTAAAAAGAAAGCTAAGAAAAAAATAGTATAACATTAAAGAAAGATTTGTTTGAACCAGTCTTTTTTATTTCTCATCGTACATGTGTGCCTCCATTTTTGCTCAATTTCTTCCAGTCTGTGTCTCTAAAAGCCCATCTAATTTTGTACCATTGTAATATGGGTGCTGGTGGGTTTGTGAGGTTTTCCTGTTTAACATGAATAGTATCAGAAATACCCTCACATTATGGCCTGCTTATCATAGTGCTTTATTATGGACGAGCTAACATCTAAGACTTTATATGACTTAAATCATGTAGTCTAGCAATCTCAAGGGCAGGTATGCAGACTATCCACATTAAAGGTGGAGAAACTGTGTCTTAAAGAGATTAACTGATTCCCCAAACTCTTGCAGCTGGTAAAGATAGAAAGAAGACTTCAGCCTTGTTCTATGAGAGTTCCAAATCCTTCCATGATATCTTTCCACTGTCTGCCCCTCACTACTATAGATGGTTCTCAATTTATGATTTTTTGGCTTTACAAAGATATGAAAGCAATATGCATTTAGTAAAACCATACTTTGAATTTTTATCTTTCCCTGAGCTAGCAATGTGTCATATCATGCTCTCTGGGAACACTGGGTGAAGCAACAGTGAGTTCCAGCTCCAACCAGCCCTTTGATGATGAGGGTGAACAGCCTGCTCTATGCTATAATGTATTGCTCAACTCGAAGGTTCAGTATATTCAATGAATTCTCAACGTAGGATTTTTTTTTCTAGTTACAATGGGTTTATAGGAATGCAACTTCTTGTCATCAAGGAACATATAGTGAATGAGAAGAACGTGGTAAATAGAGGTGGTAAGAATGTAGCAACTATTGGATCTTACAACTTGCTGACAGGACTGTTGAGATGGCTCAGGGAGTGCTGTGGGATTATGTTCTGGTACATTATAAATATTTGTCCCTCCTACTGGTTTAATAAAAAGCTGATTGGCCAGAAGGCAGACAGGAAATGTGGGGGGGGGGCTACCAGACTAAGAAAACTCTGGGAAGGAGAAGGGTCAGAGAAAGACACCGGCAAATGCAGAGGAAAGAAGCCAGGGTGTCAAGTCACATGACTAAACAGAATAATGGAAATAGGTTAAGGTGAGAGAGCTAGCTAGTAATATACCTGAACTAAAAGCCAATCATCATGAAATTAATATAAGCCTTTGTGTGATTATTTGGTGCTAAGTGGCAGCAGAGCTGCCAGCGTATTTGAACCTTGGGGTTTGGCCAGAAAGTTCGGGCCATAAACTTCTTATTACAAGGGGGCAAAGGCCCTAGCACTGAACTCAATTCCCAGAACACACATGGTGGAGAGAACCAACTCTCTCTCTCCCTCTCTCTCTCCCTCCCTCTCTCTCCCCCTCCCCCCCCCTCTCTCTCTCTCTCTCACACACACACACACACACATACACATAAGTAAACAAACAAATGAGAGATTCAAAGATGCCCCCACTGGTTAAGAGCACTGGATGCTCTTCGAGAGGACTAGAGTTTAATTCACAGCACCCACATGGCAACTCACAACCACCTGTAACACCAGTTCCAGGGCATCTGATGCCCTCTTCTGGCTTCTGCAGACATCAGGCATGCATGTGGCACACCAGATATACATGCAACCAAAATACCTAAACATAAAATTTAAAAATTTTTTTAATTAAAAATAAAGTTTAAAAAATACATGACCTTGAACAAATCACTTCTCTTCGCGTTTCCATCAGTCAAGCATTTCTGATCATGGTGCAACATGCAATGACATAGCAAAGAATAAAACATGACTCCTGCCCTCAAGGCAGACCCAGGCAAGCCTTCACCTTTTCATTCACAGAAGGACAGAAGCCATGGCACTCCTGGCACTGGGCAATCATAAACATGACATGCATAAAGGGTGCAGGGGGCTCTGCAGCAGCCAGCCCCATGCTCTGAGAGCAGGGCATCAGCGGCCATTCACCACTGCATATTATTTTATCCAGTGTATGTTCCAAAATGTTCTCAATCATCTTCCTATTGTTGCACATTTAGTTCCAATTTGCTGCTATTATAGACTAGCTCTGATGGGGATTTATCCAAAAGAATTCATTCAAAAGAAAAAAGCCAGATGCTCAAATAAGATGTTGCCCAGCCCATAGAATGATTGACAGGAGACCAGCCCTTCTCTGTCTAACCAAGTCTCAAGCTGAATTCCCCATGGCTCTCCTCACCCCCACACTGTTCCTCTCTCAACCTTGCAAGCCACATGCCATCCCACGGAGGGACATCTTAATGCAGCTTAAACCTTCTTCCCTTCCCAGCCTAAGGCTCCAAGAGGAGACTTCTCTGCAAGGTCACAGTCTGCCCCTCTGTGGGCCATACACAGTCCTACCACACTCCTCTGCAGGCCAAATCTTTCCAAAGGTCCCCAGAACCTCCAGGCTCGCGTCCAGCCCAAATACCTCATCCTGACATTTAAGAGACAGAAGGGAAAGAGGAAAAATCCTTATAGAGTTGCTGTGATGTGCCAGCACCATGGAGAGCCTTTATGTAATAACCACCATGAGGGTCCCACAGCCACATTTCACAGATGAAGAAAACGAAGCCCAAACCAGCTGTGGTGTTCCCAAGGCCACAGAGCTGGTACCAAGCACAGTGAATTCCAGAGCTTGCTCAGAGATGCAAGCAGAAACCGACTTTCTGAGTAACCTTCAACTCTCTGAACCCTCCTGGACTGTCTCCTGCACATGGTGTCACCTGCTCTTCAAAGGTATCCACTTCCCTCCATACCCCCACAATGTTCAAACTCTTGCCTGCATTAGGGTCCAGCTTAAGGGACCATCTCTTCTTGAAGCCTTCCCTGAGCATCAAAATGGGCAGACACTATCGTGTACTCTTCTCTGGGACCAGGATGACTGTGTCATTCATGACTTGCTCAGATTTTTAGAGGGGTGTGTGTGTGTGTGTGTGTGTGTGTGTGTGTGTGTGTGTGTGCCTGCCATGGCATGTACAAAGCAGGCAAAGGAAAACTTTCAGGAGTCAGTCCTCCCCTCTACTATAGATGGAACCCAGATCACCGAGCTTGTGTGGCAAGCTCTTGTACTCACTAAGCCATCCTTAGTGCTGACCCTTTTTGTTCTGTGCGTGCATGTGTGTGTGTGTGTGTGTGTGTGTGTGTGTGTGTGTGTGTGTGTGTGTGTGTGTGTATGTGTGTGTATGTGGACAGAATCTCGCTATGTGACTTAATGCTGGCTGGCTAGGAGCTCATTCTGCATCCCAAGCTGGCAAGCTTATGGCAATCCTCCTGCCTCAGCCTCCCAAGTGCTGCTATTGCAGACAGGTACACATCTAGCTTAGACCTTACACTTTTGAAGAATGGCATGCATCTGGTTGGATAACTGCTTCCAAACGGGAAAAAAAAAAAAAAAAGAAACAAAAAACCAAAACCTGAAGATGACTTCTAGGAGGTACGGGCTGGCTTCCTATATAAGCTCTGGAAAGTGGCTCTAACTACCCTGCCTTTCCCATGCCTTAGCTTCCTTCAGTAAGCCTATAAAGTGATCTACAAAGTGGGAAGAAAAACTGCTACCTTACAGGGTTTTGTGAGGTATGTAGGAGTTGTGCATGTAAGATATGAAAATAGTTCCTGGCATGTAGTAAGAGCTCAATAAATGTTAGCTGTTGTTATTCTTATCCATAAGTCTCCTTCCTACAAAGAAATCAGGGCTAGTTCGCTACCACCACCAGCCAGGCACAGGTCCCTGCTAACAGGGATATAGTCCCGGCCACTGCTTCGACATTTCCTCTGTGTGGCTTCTGGCCACTGGAGCTCTACCAAATGTAGCAGGGGTCAAGTGACAGGGCCAGCTAGCAAGTAGAAGGCAATGCTGACCTCTCCCACTCATATCTCTTTGACCCTACTCCGAGCCTTGGCAGCATTCAGAGCTACCCTTGCTTCACTGCCAGACACAGCACATGGGCTTCTCTACCTACACCAGCGCCGGTCTACTAATTACCAAGTTCAACTGGACACTAACCAGTTGCTCTCAGACACTGCCCCAGGTATACTTTCACAGTAAAAGCGGAGGCTCTGGACACCTACAGCCACACACTTTGCAGCTGTGTGACCTCCAGCAAGTAATCTCTCTGAGCCTCCACGCATCTGTCCAAAGCATCTAATATTATCTTCCAAGCTTGCTGGGAGAGAGCACAAAGCAAGTGCTGGGGCATGGCACACAGTAAGTGCTCAATAAATACCATCTCTGAACAGTCACCAGTATCGCTCCGGGCTGAAATGATTATCTCCCTTTAATGAAGAGTACAGAGAAGTCTAGACAGTGGCTGACAGAAGCGTGAGACTGGAGCTAACAGAAGTCCTTCCCCATTGCACTGTGTCCAGTCAAGAGACCTTTCTTGACAGCTCAGGCTCAGATAATCTCCAGATCTCCAGAGTCCTTTCCATTCTGTATACGCCAAGAGGACTCATGAGATGTCTCCATTGTTTACCTCATGGACAATCTGAGGTTTCTCCTAAAAGGAGGCCCAGCCTTTAGGGTACAGCTCCTGGCAGAGTACAGAATAGGTACAGAATAAGAACCATAGCCGCCAGGAAGCAGGCCTTTGGGCAAGGAAGAAGCCTTCATAAAAAAGCTTAAGTCCTGAACACATTTGTGCTAGCTCTCCAATCAGTAGTGCCGTGACCTTGGACAAGTCACTCTCCTATTCTATACCTTTACCTCCCTTTCTATATTAACTCAGTGAGAACCACATGACCCAGTCTTGTTCTCATGTGGGTTCTTCTGTAGGGCCCCTTTAAGAAGCTCTCGGAGATGGGCCAGAACACTGCCATGGGCCCAGGGACTACTTTAACAGAAGCAAAGCCCTCCCCAGTGGCCTCCCTTGGGACTACTTTCAGGTGTCCCCCAAATCCTAGAAACTGTATAAAGCTAGAAGTTTACACATCGGTGTCAGGGCAAGTGGGATCCCAGGCTGGCCAACATAAGCTAGCTCCATGACTGGCAGAGCCTCTCTGAGCCACCATGACTGAGTAGAAGCTGGCGCATGCTACCTCTGCCACAAGCTCCATCTGGAGTCATGGATAGGAAGCAGGCACATAGTACCCTAGCCAGGAGTCTCTGGGGCCACAATCCAACTGCTAAGGCTCACAGAGACCAGATGATGGAGCACCTGGACCCTGCCCAGCTCTGGAGAGGTCCTAAATCCAGCCAGCCCTTTCACACTCCCACCTCGGTGCAGAGGAGGTGACATGTCAATCCAGAGTGATGGTAGGAACACGTGGTTAGTGTTCTCCCCCACCAATGCATCACAGAGCTCTAGGGGAAAGCAAGAAGCAAGAACCATGGCTGGCCCTCGAGAGAGAGGCAGCAGTCTCAGAATGTTTTCCAAATGTTCATTTAGCCCTTCTAAGACCTTATGGACTCTCTGGCCCATGGAGCCAGTCCGCACGGTTTCTACACCCAATAAATACCTGTCGCAAAGACCCCCAGGCTCTAGGGAACTCGACCTCTCCAAGTATGAAGGTTCCAGACATGAGTGACACACATGAGGGGGTACAGCTTCCTGCAGGACAATCGCAGTGGGAATCCTCAGAGGTCCTGGGTTCCTATACCCAGCTCAGGGAGGGATAGAAGGAGGGATGGGGAGCCAGTAAAGTGGGAAAAGGGTCTGTAACCAAAGGATGAGGATGATACCAAGAACTCCCCCAAGCAGCCAACCTCTAGTCAAGGCACTATCCTGCAGCATTGGAAAGCCTAGAGAAGAAAACCAGAGAACCAATGGAGGCAGCTGGGGTGGCTTTCCAGAACAGAGTGGACCAGCTTCCTGAGCCCATTGCCCAGTAACGGCTCATTCTACACCAAGGTGCCAGCCGACACCTCTGACTCTTGGCACTAAGGAAGCTGCCGAGGTGAGACGACCAGCAAAGGTCTCCCCCAGATTGACCAAGGGGGCAACATCCTTCAGACTCAGCTGCTAATCTTGCCCCCTCTCCTCCCTGAGGGCTGGGCCTAGATGAGCACACCAGGGTCCCTCATGCCACCTGATCACCGGTCCCCACGTGCCTACCTGGGCCTGGGGGTCCCCATCTCGGGCCGATCCCCTCGGCTCCTCCGGGCCCGCAGGCCGCGGGGCGGGGCGGCGCGGGCGGGCTCTGCGGAGCAGCCTGTTCCGAGACACCCCCGCCTGCTGATGGATGCCGACTGCAGCAGCGGTGGCGGCCGCGGCGGTCGGCGTGCGCCGGGGGCTGGGCACCGTGCCCAGAGCCCCGGGCCTGGCGCCCGCCGCGCGGCCCGCCCCCGCCGCGGCCTCCGTGCCCAGCCCAGGGGCGGCCGCGAGCCTGCCTCCTCGCTAGCGGCGCCCAACCCCTGCCTCCGCCTCCTGCGCTGCCTGCCTTGCCTCCTCCGCCCTTTCTCCGGTTCCCGACACCCGCGATCCGCGGCGGGACGAGGTGACCCTCTCCACCAGGGCCCTGGACAGCCGGCCTTCTCGGTCTCTCGCTCGCGGGCTCGCTGGGCCAAGCCCTAGTGGGGGCTCAGGGAGAGAGGGAGGGGGAGGGGAGAAGGAGGAGGAGGATCCCTGACTCAGAAGAGGTGACTCAGCCTCTGTGGGCCTCCCATCCCACGGAGTCGGATCCCCTTCACTCCCCTGCAGCACAGCGCGGAGCAGAACCCGCCAGGGATGTGGCGTTCCTCTCCCACGAGGGGACCTGCATGGCAACTGCCTTCCGGGAATCATCCCGGCTTGGGTGTCCCCTGGGTGTGTGTGTGACCCGGTACCTACGTGCCTCTGTGACCATGACAGTAGTGTAACAGCGAAGGAATCCTGTAGGGGTTGGACCTGTATAAATGTTTACTATATACAAGGACACATTGTGGTGTGTGCAGCCGGGTTCTAAGAAGGGGCCACAGAGGTCATGGCTCAAAGCCAAGCTAAACCCTGCTCCTCCCCTCCTGCAGCACCGTTAAAACTCAAAAAGCCAGTTCCATCAGGACACCTCCCTCTTATCCAAACCTTTGGCAGCTGCAGAGCACTCTGGAAAATAGAGGGCTTGGGTTCCAATCTAGTTCTGCTACTGGTTCAGCAGGTACTCTTGGCCAGTTGATGCCATGTTCTAGGCTTTGGTTTCTAAGCCATGAAAGAAAGGATTGGATTTGGACTAAACCTGTCTCTGGGCCCCAGCTTTGTGTGGAAGGTCTGGGAGAGATGGTCACCAAAGACTGCTGTTGCAGTTCTACAATAACCTGCGTGACCCCCACTCTTAACATCACCCAGGCATGCTCAGACCTTTCTTCATTATTGCAATCATCTTGCATACCTACTATGTATAGGCCATTGTTCCAGGCCATAGTACTGGGCATCCTGAAACTGTGAAGCCACCCAGATGTGGTCTGAGCCCTCTGTCATCCACCCTCCACACACCGAGATCCTGTCAGTGTTAAGACACTGTGTGTGTGTCTGTGTATGTGTGTGTATATCTGTGTCTGTGTGTCTCTGTGTATGTCTCTGTGTGTGTCTCTATGTCTCTGTGTGTGTATGTGTGTGTATGTATGTACCATCTCTGCTCAGCTTGTCCCCATACACTCTCCCAACCCCTCTCTTTCAGGTAACACTAGATCCTAGCCACAAACTTGGAACTCTGTAGGCTAAGCCCGCTCCCAGCATTCCTTAGGGAATCCAAGGCAGCTGCTGTCTTTCACCCTACCACCAACCAGGCCTTCTCTTCAGTGTGGACAAAACCCTTCATATGGTACCCCAAGAGTTAGCTCCCAGGACCTGCTGCTGCCTGCTCTTCACTAGACTCTGGAGACATGTCCTCCTCCAGACAAGGGGTGGAAAACAGATCTGCCTAAGCCAAGTGGGAAGGGCTGCCTTACAGACCTTATATCCTGGCCTTCCTCACCCAGGTCCTCAGGAGAATGGCCTCTGAGAAAATCACTGACCATCAAGAGTATACACTATTTGAGTTCTGTGTTTATTTAAATTAATGGCTAGAACAATCGGCCAAACTCAGAAATGACATCAGAGGAATTTGCTGCTCTGTGGGCACGTTTGTGGAGAGGCCCCCCTCCACCTCCTGCCTCTCAGCATTTTGCTTCCAAGATAACCTTTCCTCTTCTGCTTTCTTAACCACAAGCTCCCAAGGCTGCAAAGCCAAGGCCCTCCCATTCCTCACAGTTTAACTCTTTCCCAGACACCCCCCTCCACTTCCCCAGACATCACTGGCACCCCCAGCCCTCCCCTGGGGCAGAGCCTGGTTCCCAGCCTCCTTGGTCACATGGAGCCTCTCACTTTCCCAGGAAAACCCAGGCTACTTCAGGACCAAAGCAGGATGTTCCCAGACTTCATTTTGGATTCATCCCCAAAGGGCCCAATCCACTTCGTCACCAGCGGCAACATGCTGAAAGCTGGACTGCTCCAACAGTGACTTTGGTTTCTACTGTTTTTATTATTATTTTCTGTGATTATTTTCAATTCCTATCAGCACTTTCCAGTTTGCAAAGTACTTGATTTCTCAGCATCGTTTGAGTTAATGTCACTTCTGCCTCCAATTTACAAATAAGTAGCCAAGGCCTAGAGTGCTAAGTGATTTGCCCAAGGCCACTCTACACAGTAAATGTGGGCTCTCTGGACCAGGGCCCTTTCACTTTTCCCACATAATTTCTCCAGAGAAATTACAAACAAGAGACCTCATGAGGACTCTAAAGAGTGCGTGGTTCTAGAGGCACCATTGAAATCACTACTCTGTTACTTCTTTCCTTCCGTTGCCCAAGCAGGGAAATTGAAGCATGGGATTGGTTCAACACTACCGTGTCTCATGAAAGCCTTCGTAGAGAAACATCAGGATGCTGGTGAGGTAGAGAGCCCACTGCACCATATCCTTAGATGTGCTTCCAGCCTGGTTCTGTCTAACTTGTACAGGTTATTTGACCTCTCTGAGCCTCAATTTAATTACCTATAAGTTGAGAGGAACTCTGCTCCTGGGATGATGTGATGGGAGTTGAGCAGAGGCTCACTGAAGAGGGAGGGCAGGGGTACTTGAACTTTCTCCCTGCTCTGTCTAAGGAGGAAGAGAAAGTCTTTTCTCTGAAGTTTTAAAAATAAGGGGACTTGAAGGTGTAGAAGTCCAGGATCTAAGAAAGCCAGGACACAGAGAAAAGGGAAGTCATCGGCCCCAGGCCTCCAAGGCCACACCGGAGGGTCAGGACTCCAAACATCAGACAGGACTCCTCCAACATCCTTTGATCTCTCAGAGGAGAAAATCTGGACCCAAGCAAAGCAGAATTTGCCAAAGCTACTCCCAGATAGTTAAGAGTCTAGGGATTCCACCCACCATAGCCAGCTCTGTCCAGGGCTTGGTCTTGGGTACCAAGATAGCTTCCTGGCCCTTCCTTGCCTGTGAGAGGTGTTAAGCCAGAGTGCCTCTTTGACAACTGAGCTGGGATTCGGAAAGAGGAAACAAGGATGTAGCAGGCAGAGAAGACAGGCTAGGTGTTCTCAGAAATTGACATCTTCCACTCAGTAAGCAGTGATGCTTACATCAAGGAGAGAACTGGGGGGGGGGGTGCCCTTGAATTCACAATGGCCCCATGGGTAAGGACAGCACACAGCCAGCAGATAGGAGGGTGCCATAGATTAACCAGGCTGCCACTTTCTGAGCACTTCCCTGAGCCTGGCAGTAGACACACATTCATGTGATTAATCCCCGAAACAATTCTCTGGCCCTGAAATTACTAATCCCTTTTACAGCTGAAGTGACTGAGGCTCAGAAAACTGATGACTTGCCAAAGCTCACCCCGCTGATACATGGCAGGACTAGAATGTGACTGCCAGAGCCAGCGGATGCTAAACCCTGAGCTTCAACTGACCGACTTCTCAGACTGACTTCTCCTGGCCTTTAGGTCTGTGCTAATCAACACTGGAGCTGCCAGCCACAGGCGGCTATCAACTACCTGCCTGTGTAGTTAAAATGTACAAATGGAAATATGTAGTAAATGTAAGACAGGTAGTGGATTTTGAAGCACTAAAATGAAAGAGAATGTTATATATCTCAGTTATTTTGTATTAATGTTATGAGACCAGGCATGTTGGTATGGGATAATCCAGCACTAGAGAGGTGGAGGCAGAAGAATCAGTGGTTCAAGGCTAGCCTGAGCTAGTATCTCAAAAAACTAATTAAAAATTAAAAATAAAGATTATAGGATTAAATAAAATCTCATTAGAATATCATTTGGTGTGTGTGTGTGTGTGTGTGTGTGTGTGTGTGTGTGTGTGTTGCTAGGAATCCAACTCAGGATCTTGAGCATGCTAGAGAACTCTATCCCTAAGCTATAATGCCAATCCTGGCTTTGTGTGTATGTAGTATGTTCATATGCACAGCATGTGAGGGCACATGGAATTCATCAGTTACTCTCCACCTTAAGGTCTTTTCACTGAGCCCAATGGTTGGACTAAATAGACTAGCCTGGGAATCACAGGCATCTATCTCCCTCCTCCTCCTATAGGCTGGAATTAAAGGTGTGGGCCACCACAGCCAATTTACTTCTTTTCGTTTTGTTCTGGGTTTTTTGTTGTTGTTGTTTGGACACAAAGTCTTTCCACACTGCCCAGAACTCTAGGACTCAAGAGACCCTCCCACCTCAGCTTCTCAAGTATTAGGACAGAAAACATGCACAAGCTGCTTTTTGTCTTTTTAATGTCATGTATGACTTGCACGTGTGGACTTAGATACTCTGAAGTCCTAATGGAGCCCATGGAGATGAGAAAAGGTATCTGAAGAAGGGGACAGCTAAGACACGCTGGATTAAAACAGAGGTCTCACAATAAGGGTATTTCAGAGCAAGAGATCTGCAGGACATCCGGCTCTGGCCTCAGGGGCAGCAGGGCCTGGGTGGGCTGAACTAAGCCCCAGGCAGCTGAGAGCTGGGCCAGAGGGAGGAAGCTGCTGAAGCCAAACTTTCCAAAGCAGTGTGTCTGTGGGCTTGGGAAGCTCAGCCTGGCAAGGCCGCTCTCCCTCACTGCTGGCATTCAGGGGCAGCACTGCAGGGCAGCTGAGTCCAAGCAGAAGGAAAAGAGACCCTCCTCCCCTGCTAGCTGCTCCCTATCTTCTCTCCTCTCCACTTCAAGCCTCTTCCCTAAATGCAGTCCCCGAAGGTCTCACCTCCCCTTGAACTTTGGCCTAGATTGGGAACTGTATGCTGTGGGGATATGTTTCAAATATAATAAAAACAGCCTGAGATATCAGAGGACAGATCTACCTCTTCCAGTCTTTGTTTGTTTCTGAGACAGAGTTTTCTGTGCAACAGTCCTGGCTGTCCTGGAACTTGCTTTCAAGACCAGGCTGGCTTTGAACTCAGAGATTCTCTTACCTCTGCTTCCCAAGGGCTGGAACTAACAGTGTGTGCCACCACTGCCTGCCTGGGAGCCTGGAACTCCTTCTGTAAACTAAGATGACCTCAAACTCTAATTTGATTGGATTAAGGGCGTAGGTCACCACTCCCGGATATTCCCTGTGCTGGGATTAAAGGTGTGAGTTACCACTGCGTGATCCTCCTAGACTGACTGTGGGTAGATCCCTCTGATATCTCCGATTATTTTTATTATATTTGAAACATAGCCCCACAGTATGCTCCCACACAGAGTTTTATATAGACTGATGCTGATGCCCTGAAGCTGCACAACAGCCCTTGGGTATAAAGCACGGACCAGTTCACAACTAGCTTAGCATGGAGAAGAGCGAAGCTACCTCTGTGAAGGGCAGATTCAAGATAGACTAAGAGTAAAGGGCAAGTCAAGAGCCTTTACTCTTCAGTAAAGGAGCTCCATGACCTTGGCAAAGCCTGGACCTGGCTGAACCTGGGAGTACTATGGGCACTCCCTCTTAGCACTGCTACAGGGTGGGAAGACATTACCCACCAAGGGAGCCTTGTAGCTCAGATGCTTCCCCTATCACAGGTGAGTGCCTCGGCTACCTCTACAGTATCCTTGTCTCGTCCAAGTCCATATATCTTGAAGATTGCATTCTTTCCAACGAAAGACACCATACCCTCATCTCCTGCACCCCTCTCTGCTTCCTCTATGCATGTTCCACCAGCCAAGCATGACTTTCCTGCCTGCCACATCCTCATTTCCTGTTTCCACATCTGAATCCCGGCTCAGGTATCACAGAGGCACTCTGGCTTAACACCACAGGCAGGAAGCTTGCCCTTCATTACCATCTTGGTACCCAAGACCAAGCCCTGGACAGAGCTGGCTATCCCCATGGCATGGACAACTGACTATTGTCACTGATCTCCAGGGGCACAAAAGGCAGAACTCTGCTCACCTTCCAAGTCAAGAGCCTTTAGCAGCACCTCATTCTCTGATGAAAGAACTCACTTCAGCTTGACTCTTGAGACCTTTGCCCGCCTGATCTCTTCTTGGTCCCTCAGCTTCAGTCTCAGAACTATGTGCTTGGCTCTGTCGCACTGATGGTTCTGGGTCCCCAGGGTACAGTAGCTCAGACACAAGCTTTCACACATGCTTTTTCCTCTGTCTGGATGAACTTTCCCTTTCCCATGACCAGGAAGTCCTTCCTCTTCCGCTCCTCTCTTTAACAACCCCCTACAGCTAGATCCCTTCCTACCACACTCTGCCCACTGGCCCCAGGTTATGTGGTTTGCAGAAAGTTCCTAACCTAATGACTGTAGCTTTATGAGAGAAGCCACGAGGCATCTTTCAAACCATGGGGGTCCTTCTTGGTGGTCATGTGAGCACAGTATGATCATCTTCACCTCTGAGCCAGAGGTCAGGAAGCAAGGGGAGTTGGGAGTTCACCAGAATGTCAGGGCACCCCCAAGGATGAGTTCTGACATCTTTAGTGTCGGCTATGATTCCTTCTGGAGGCTCCATGCTTCCCGTCACTGCCTGGAACTCTGCCCTCCTCTTGGAGTCTGGGAACCGCGCTATGAGGACTGAATATGAAAGATGTGGCCAAGTTCTCACTGCATACAGACTGCCACCCAGCCTGCCATCAGCCTGGTGTCAGCTGAAGCTTTGCAGTCAGGGGAGAGAGAGCTCAGAGAACATCACACAGAGGCTGTGAGGAGGGAGAGGCAGTAGGCGAAAAGCTGTCTGTGTGCCTGTGGTCGCGGTGTGAGATGAAGCTGGGGCGTCACTATCCATCAGCATCATCTTTGCAGAGTGTTAGGATCCCCAGTTGCAGGCTGGCTCAGTGCCCAGCAATTTGCCTCCATTTTTCATCTTACATCTCTCACTACCCTCTAAGGTAGAAATTGCACATCAACCTCACTGTTACAGAACTGAAATCACCAGTTCGGTGTTCCTCTGATAACAGATAGAGGACCAAAGATTCGGCCTCGGACATACCTAACCCCACAGCTTGTGTTCGCCCCCCATGACCCTGCACTCTTTGGGCTGAACACAAATATACTGTGGAAATGCTAAGAGATAATCACACAAAGCACATGTCAATCACTTATGAAATATTTCTTGTATCTGTGTTATAACCACTAGGAAGTTGCGTATGTGTATGTGTGTTTATGTGTGTATGTGTGTGTGTACGCGTATGTGTGTATGTGTGTGTGTACGCGTATGTGTGTATGTGTGTGCGCGCGTATATGTATGTGTGTATGCAAGTGTGCGTGTATGTGTGTGTGCACATCTGTGCATGTGTGTATGTGTATTTGTGTGTATGTATGTGTATTTGTGTGTATGTATATATGTGTGTGTATGTGTGTGTATGTGTGTATGTGTGTATAAATATGTGTGTATGTCTGTATATATGTGTGTATGTGTACATATCTATGTATGTGTGTGTGCAGGTGTGTGCAGGTGTGTGCAGGTGTGTGCAGGTGCACAGCGACAGATACCGTACACCCTTTGCTGCCCCTCTGAAGAAGTTAAGCACCTTTCTGTTTTCACAGCAGGATCTCAGGGATCTATCTACCTGTCTCTTGCTCCCTGGCATTAGATTACAAGCAGGGGTCACCATGCCAAGTTATTTTAAAAACAAGACAAAAAAACCCATGGGTCAAACTATCTCCCCAGCTCTAGAAAGGTAGTTTTGGTTTTGGTTTGGGTTTTGGTTTTTGAGGCAGGGTCTCATGTATCCCTGCCTATCTTGGAACCCATTAGGTAGACTAGGCTGGCTTTGAACTCACAGAGAATCCACCTGTCTTTGACTCCCAAGTGCTGGGATTAAAGGCATATGCTACCACACCCAGCCTAAGAAAGAACATTTTTTTTGAAAAAATGTTTTCTATGAGCTCAAGATTTTTGGGGTGTGAAATGCATTAGGGTCTCAGAAGAGCAGGCTGTCTCTTTGTTTCTTTGCAATCATCAAATAAGAGTTAAAACCCCATGAACTTCCAAGCCAGGACAAACAAAATTCACCTGCTGCCCACTGCTCTGCTTACAGACATGTACTTGCCCCCCCCCCCCCCCGTTTCCACCCGGGACCACCCAGCCAATACTCCATTTGCACAAGTTGGCTCTTCTCAATATCTGCAACCTTCTCCTTATCCACCCATCTGCAGAGAGCAGACGGCCAGCCCAGCCCCTGCACCACCACTTAATCTCAGCTTTCGAAGGCAGCCAGGCCCATCTACTGTAGCAGGCCAGGCTGGGGAAAGAAAAAGTCTGTGTGTAAACACAGCCTTCTGCTTCAGGGGCTCCTACTTGCACTCCCCTGGCCAACAGGGCCCTCTGTGACTTTTATCTCCCTGCCCAAAATAACCACTGGTTTCCGTAGTTCTCTGGGCATGGACCAGACTGGTAGGAGCCTCAAGCAGTTTGCGGATAGGAAAGACACATTTTCATCTCTGCTTTCCCAGTGCATCAGTGCAAAAGTCTGTGGCATTTATCTAGATCCTCTGTATACTTGGAAGGGACCTATGGTGGGAAGTGAGAGCTACAGGAAATGGTCACATGATCTCAAAGCTAACAGTTCAGTAGAAAATAAAATGGGGACACCAGCCAATTGCAGCAGAATAAAGAATTCAGGAAGGGTACAAAGGAAAGGATGATGTTTGGAGGAATTTAGAAGGGAAAGAACTTGAGGCATGGACTAGATGGACAAGTGGTACCAACCAGAGCCATGAAGGACATTGCCCTATCTAACAACTAGCCACATGTGATCCATGGGAAAGCGGAATAAAGTATAATGTTTCCAGCCATGGTCGTCAGACTCTGAAGGTTTGAGGCAGTGCGTGGTTGCAGAAATTTCTACCACATAGTGACGGGGGCAAGAGAGAAGAGTAGTTAGAGGTGGGAAAGATGCAGGATATGATGAGAGCTGGTTTATGCCTGAGAGGGGATGACTAGAGGATAGCAGAGGTCAGGCCCCGGGTGAGATAGGTCCAGGTGAGATCAAAAGCGGCTTCTTGGGTGAGAGCTGAGAGGGTGAGGAATCCTGACCACCTGAATTCAGATCCCTAGACCCCAGTAAAAGCCAGGGTGGAGGCCTGTGTTGGTGTAACTGCAGTAATGTGCATGTCTATCATCCCAGAGTGCACCAATGGGGGATGGAAAGAGGAGCTTGAGAGGAAGTTAGCCTGGTAAGCACTACAGCGAAAAGGGAACTTTTGTCTTAAATGAGATGGAGGGTGAGGACCAAAATGTGAGGTTGTCCACTGACCTCTGCATGTACATCGTGACACGAATGTGCCCTTGAACACACACACATGCACGCGCACACACACACTTATGCACACACTCATGCATGCATGCACACGCACTCACAAACCATCTCTCTCTCCATTTATTTCTTGCTATAAGTAAAGGGGTGCTGTCAGTCCTGGAGAAGCAGAATCGCTTGAAACTCCCAGTGTGAAGTCTTAGGACCTACTGAATCAGAAGCCAGCTCAGGAGTGTTCAGCAGTTCCCCTGTCATTACAGTGGATGCTAAAAATTTGAGCTCTGCAGTCTAGATGCTCAGAGCCACACCACAGCTCCAGATCAACCCTGGTCTCTGGAGTCAGAGGACCTGGCTTCATGCCCTGTCTCAGCCATTTAGTAGGAATGTTTAATGTTTGTGCCTCAGTTTCCTTATCGCAATTCTATGTGGTTATTGTAAGAACAGACAAAGGTAACATATCACATCTTAGAAAACATCCAACTAAGCCAGCCATACTGGCACATGCCTTTAATCCTAGGACTTGGGAAGCAGAGGCAGGCAGGATTCTGAGTTTAAGGGCAGCCTGGACTACACAGTGAGTTTCAGGACAGTCAGAGCTACATAGTGAGACCCTGTCTCAGAAGTGTGTGTGTGTGTGTGTGTGTGTGTGTGTGTGAGAGAGAGAGAGAGAGAGAGAGAGAGAGAGAGAGAGAGAGAGAGAGAGAGAGAGAGAGAGAGAGAAATGTCAAACTAAAGCCAAGTGTTCAGTGGACATTGCTCAGAAGGCAGAAACAGGAGAACAGTGAATTTGCATCAGCCTGGGCTACAGAGTGAGACCCCATCTCAAGAAGAAAAGGAGGAAAAAGGGAAGAAAAAAGAGGAAGCAGGAGCAGCACTGTGGCATGGTGAACCCTGCACTCGGAAGAGGCAGGAGGAGAACTGTGAGTTCAAGGCCAGCCTGCTCCATCCTCAGTTCTGGGACGCCCACAACTACAGAAAGGATCATGTCTCAAGAAACCAAATAAATAAATTATAAAAAAGGAGCAAGTATTAGTTTCCTCACCTACAACATGAGCAGAAGCACACATCTTAACATTTTAGGAAACGTGATCTCCTTGAAAATACAATAAAAACTGCAGATTTTCCCTTAGAAAATGCACATGACATACAAGTGGACAGATGTTACACATGTGCATTTATTGTAAGTTTGGACAAAAGGAGACTTCTTGAAGCCCATGCATAGATTACTCTGGGTCCATGAGTACTTAGAAATATTGGCCTAGGTGATCTCTAAATAACAATGGTAAGTCTGCTCTGTGTGTGCGTATGTGGGAGTATTCATATATTAATTTAAAAGAATCCTTTCTATGCATGCACACATTGGAAAAACCAAAGATATATATGTGTGTGTGTGTATATAGCTAGATATATATCTCTATATATATATATCTAATATATATATCTACTAATATGTGCATGTATATATAAAGAGAGGTGGAGGACAGGATCATACTATACAGTCCATACTGGCCTCAAACTTACAAATCTTTAACCTATAGCAAAGATTCCACCAAGGAAAATTTGAAATGGGCTTTGGCAAGATACTGTTGAATACTGGATCACTGCTATGTTTCCCACTCAGAACCTGCCCCAACCTGGCCACCCAGAGTTCCCCAGGCTCCTTCAGTGAAGAATGGGCACATGGTCCTGAAACACACTATTGCCTACTTTGATGCTTCCTAAAGAGAAGACAGATTGTTCCCAGGATTACAGAGCAGAAGGAGAAGAGTCTGGCTGGCCTATCATCCCCATCCAACTCCAAGTCCTTGGCTCAGAGGCCAAGCAATAAAGAGGTCCCCTAATCTGCCTGCATCCCAACTCACCCTCTGTCTCTCCCTCTCCCCATCCCCATCTCTAATCACTAAGCTAATGGTTGTACCTATAACACCTGGTAGCACAGTCACTGGGAACAAACAAGTTATTTTCAGAAGCAAAGAGACAGGACATGGGGTAGTTCTACTGTCAGGGCTACAACTGCCACCACCAGCTCCTGCAGATCAATATGTGAATGTTCTAGTGTGCCAGCATGGCCAGGGAAGCCATGCCAACTTCTAGGATGGATGGCTTGGATAGGTGACCATGCTTATTGTGGCAGGCCAGGCACAGATCACAGCAGGGAAAAGGCTACCAGGTGTGAGGAGAAGCAGCCAGACTGGACCAACAAATGAGCACTGTCTCCCTTGACCAGCCAACACAGCCAAATACACAGGCAACCCTGCAGCACATCCATCTAGCCAGTCAGAGGCCCCTTCTCTGTGGCTGCTGTTGCCACATACTGTGGTCTGGGTATTAAGAGCTGAGCATTAAGAAGCTGTACTATTTGGACACTGTCAAGGCACTGAGGAGCAGAGACAGGCAGATTCCCAGAATTTGCTGACTATAGCCGACTGGAGAGCTCCAGATTCAGTAAAGAGACCCTGTCTAAAAAGTAAAGTGGGGAACAATAGAGATGAACGACCAATGTCGTTCTGATTTCCATATGCATGCATATATGTGCATATACCCACTCACACATGCACACCACACACATACATACACACTAATGAGGAAGAGCTATGTGTTGCTATCTAATCATGGTTATAATACGGAGTTAAAAGCAAGCAGTGAGGGAAGGGAGGGGAAGCAGTGGTAAATATGGAAAAAGACTTTTTAAATAAATAAAAAATTTTTTAAATTGAGCAGCTAAAGATGCAAACATACGATCCAAATGCTACAGAAAGTGTGTGTAAGTACAGAAAAGAAATAGAAAAAATATATAACTTTTTTTTGAGACAGGTTCATACTCTGTCGGCCTCAGCCACCCAAGAACTGGGATTACAAACCTGAACTATGATGTTCAATTTAGAAAATCAACTTGGCCTGGAGAGATGGCTCAGTGGTTAAGAGCAGGTGCTGCCCTTCCAGAGGTCCTGAGTTCAGTCTCCAGCCCCTACATTGGACAGCTCACAGTTACTGTAACTCCAGCTCTTGGGGATCTAACGCCCTCTTCTGGCCTTCATGGGTGCACACACACACACACACACACACACACACACACACACACACACACACACACACACACACACACACACACACACACACACACACACAGATGTGGTGGGATTCAGGTGTCAGCTGATAAGGTCCGAAGACGGTCCCATTTTCTCTCTCTCTCTCTCTCTCTCTCTCTCTCTCTCTCTCTCTCTCTCTCTCTCTCTCTCTCTCTCTCTCTCTCTCTCTCTTTTGTCTGTGACTGGGAATTGAACCTGGGCCACAGCGGTGAGAGCGCTGAATCCTAACCACTAGACCAAGCCAGCAGCCCAAGAAAACACATGTGAGGAACACAGATGAGCCACAGGCCCTGTGGCAGGAAAAATTAATGAAAATGGGTTGATTTAAGATGTAAGAGCAAGCTAGCAATGTGTCTAAGCCATAGACCAAACAGCATGAACTTAATATACGCATCTGAATCATTTCTGGGGGCCTGATCAGCAGCGGGTGGCTAAGGGGTCTGGAGCTGCAGGTCTGTGGGTCTGGACCTCTGGCCACCGGGACTAAGAAACCTCACTGTAACACACACACACATTTTTTTTTAAAAAAATAAAATATATATTTTGTGTGTGTGCATACCTGTATGCATGTGGCTGTGGAGAATGGAGGGCAAGATTCCTCAGGCATTGACACCTTTGTTGTCTGAAGACATAGTCTCTTGATGACCTGGGGCTGCCAAAGTATACAAGTTGGTTGACCAGTAAGCCCCAAGTATCTTTGGACCTTCAGTGTTGGGATTACAAGTGCAGGTCACCACACCCAATATTTTTTTTAAACATGAGTCTAGGGTTAAATTCAAGTCTTCATGCTTTAAAATATTTTTTAATGTTAACCAGAGGGTTTTCATCACAATGGGATCGTTTCTTTTGGGCTTTGTTTTGTTTATTTTGTGGACATATGAACGTGTGTGATTTACATTAGAGAAATTGCACCGTCATCTCCGGCCACTTAAACTCATATCTTCTGGCCATAACTATCCAAACTCCTTCCTAGAATATCAACAGAGCCCCAATTTTCAGTCCCTACAGTCCCCCTCTGCTTTTGAACTTTGCTGCCCTTCTCAGCTACTCCCTGGAGTCTCACTAATTGGGAGCCCAGCCAGCAGGTCTTCATCATCTCCTGACACAGTCCCCACAGTGGGAATCCCCTCCAGGGCTCCCTTCCCATGAATCTGGCCCTGCCAGGGAGAGTCCAGTCCCTTCAATCTACAGCAAAGGAAAAAAGCAATTATGGGAAATGCTGGCATAGTGGCAAAGCCTCACATCTGCACTCACTCTTCCTCCATGGAAGGCTGGAATGAATAGAGCTCATGTTGCAGATGAAGAAGCTGAGTGGGGCCCAGCAAGCACAGAAGCCATGCAACTTGCTAGAGTCACAAAATGAATCAGGGTGTCAAAGCTGGTCTGATTTTGACATGTGAGAAGCTAAATGGAAGACATGAACATCTTGTCCTAAGCCCATAGTCTACAGAAGGTCCTCCATAGCCTCTCTCCTCTTACCTGCTCTTCTCTTCCTAGCAAAGATCCCAATGGCTACACCACCACCTCCTCTCATAACCCTATAAAAGCCCGTCTAGGACCACATGCCCTCCATCTCCACATCAACCCATCATCATTCTCTCCCACCTCTGGCATAGATCCTGCTGCCTCCTCCTGTCTCCTAGCAACATGAGATGCTGTGGTGTCACCACTCTCTCCACCTCTGGACTCTTCCAGCTGAGCCTGTCTCACCCAGGGAGGGGACTGCTGGCTGGCTTCTCTCATGGGGGCCACTGTAGGGGAATATGTTGTTCCATTGTAAATAATTGTCCCTGACTAGGAGTTTAATAAAAAGCGCTGATTGGCCAAAGGCAGACAGGAAGTGTGGGCAGGGCTACCAGACTAAGACTCTAGGAACAGGCAGAACAGAGCAGAATGCCAGAGAGAAGCGAGAAGAAGCAGAGGACAACCATGCTGCTCTGAGAAAAGGTACCAAGCCCCCCCCCCCATGGCTGAACAGGATAAGAGTCATGGGTTAGATTAAGGGCAAAGAGTTAGCAAGTTATATGCCTGGGCCTTAGGCCAATCAGCCTAAAACTATTGTAAGCATTTGTGTGTCTCTGTGTGTCTGTGGGTCTGTGGGCCTAAACCTTGATGCTAGGTCCTAAAGTCAGGGACAGAAACCTCATACTATAAATGGCAGCCCAACGTGGGTAAAATATACCCTCATAAAGCCATAGAAAGCTTAAAAAATGGTCTAGAGCCCAAAGCAGCTTTCGAGTTGTAGCTCTGAAGTGGTGCGTGGTAAAGAGACCAAGTGGTTTATGGGATTAAATTATGAAATGGTGTGTTTGCTACATGTAATTTAAGGTGAACAAGGCCAGTTTCTGAGCCTAGCTGTAAGCAAAGAGCTCTATATGGTGGATTTAAGGTTTCTGTTAATAAGGACAAAAAGAGAATAGAGTCAAAGATGGCTTCTTAGCTCGATGTTTTCTTGGATCAACTCTGTTTGCCTGAGGCAATCAGAGGCTTGACTTTTTTTTTTAAGAGAAGCTTCCTGATTCAGCCTTAGAGGCAAAACACTTGTGAGTCTTTTAAGAGGTCCTGCTGCCAAATACTTAAATGGAGTTCATGAGCAGCAGATGGCAAAGCTTTACTTGGTGATTATATGGACCCTAAAATTCCCCAGAGTATCAGGGCTAAAAACAAAATTCTATGAAATTAGACTAGGAGCTGGGTGGAGCCATCCATCCCTCCTACCAACCTTTAATCCTTAGCCAAGGACCTGGGCAGATTAAAGGTGTAGTCAGAAACAGAAAGATATAGGAGAATCTGGGTAGAGTAAATCACCCTAACCAAGCAAAGGTGTGGTCAGAGACAGAAAAAGTTAAGAAATAAATATACAGTAAAGACAGTTTTTTTAAAAAAGTCTAAGTGGTTTAGAGTGTGTTGAAAATATATATACATAGGCTTAGAGAAAGAAAAGAAAGGTTAGAGAAAGACCTTAAAAAAGAAATAGAGTAAAATAAATAAATAAATAAATAAGCCACGTAATGATGGAAAATACAAAGAATGTCTGGATGCTGTATATTATTGTCTTTAAGCTTCTTGACTAAAAATGGCTTAGTAAAGGCTGTTAAAAGACAGTTGTTTATAAATGCTGTTGGATTAATTCAACCTATATATTTTGTAAATGAGTTTACTTTAAAATTGAAATGCAAAGATATGCTACTTTGGAGAAGAGGTTTTCTTTTTATTTTCACAGAAAATGAGAGGCTGTGGATTTATTCCTGGATAAAGAACATAAAGTTTGATAAAGGAAGACCCTCTGAAAAATCTCCAATGGAAACAGATGAACCAGATGATTCAGCATTTCAGAGCACCACTGTTGAAGTTTCCTGAGCTCTGTATCCAGAACAATTTCAAGGAGATGGCCGTGATGACCCAGTCTTACAGACTACTCCACTAAAGACTTGTGCATAATCCTACATTTTTCTTTGGATTCCCATGTGTAGTAGGAGGTTTCTGGCCTGGACTTTCGGGCCTAACCTCAAGGTCTAGGCCCACAGACCCACAGACTCGCAGACCTACAGACCCACAGAGACACACAGATGCTTTCATTAATTTTAGGCTGATAGGCCTCAGGCCCAGGCATATAGCTTGCTAACTCTTTACCCTTAATCTAACCCATGACTCTTTCTGTTCAGCCATGGGGCTCGGTACCTTTTCTTAGAGCAGCATGGTTGTCCTCGGCTTCCTCTGGTGTTTTTCTCTGGAATTCTCCTCTCAGAGTTTTTAGTCTTGTAGCCCCGCCTACACTTCCTGCCTGCCTTTGGCCCATCAGCACTTTTTATTAAACCAGTGGGTGGGACAATTATTTACCATGAAACAATACAATACCCCTACACCCATGAGATTGTCAGTGTCCCCATTCAGCAGGAAGTAGCCTAGAGACTGACACCCACATTCCCAAGACATGGATTATGGATGTTTGTGTTTATTTACAGTGTTGTTTATAAGTTGTTATAGGTAAGGGGGAGAAAGAATATTAGATTTGGAATTCTTTTTGTTTTAAAAGGAGAAAGGGGGATATGTAGGGGAATATGATGTTCCATTGTAAATAACTGTCCCCGCCTAGGAGTTTAATAAAAAGTGCTGATTGGCCAAAGGCAGACAGGAAGTGTGGGCGGGACTACCAGATGAAGAAGATTCTAGGAACAGGCAGAACAGAGCAGAATGACAGAGAGAAGCCAAAAGAAACAGAGGACAACTATGCTGCTCTGAGAAAAGGTACCAAGCCTCATGGCTGAACAGGATAAGAGTCATGGGTTAGATTAAGGGCAAAGAGTTAGCAAGTTACATGCCTGGGCCTTGGGCCGATCAGCCTAAAACTATTGTAAGCATTTGTGTGTCTCTGCGGGTCTGTGGGCCTAAACCTTGATGCTAGGCCCGAAAGTCTGGGACAGAAACCTCATACTACAGGCCACTGCACCCACATGGGTCATGTGGAAGAGAAGCAAGGAGATGGAGCCAGCCTGCATGGCTCCTACTCTGGGCCTGCTCCCATCCCCCACATTTGGAACACTGCCTCTGGCTGTGGTAACTTCTTCTTGAGCCTCAGAATATCTGCTGACTGGGACAAAACCTAGGGCTTCGACTCTAGTAGACTCCAATTCATTTTTTTACTTTTAAAATACATGGAATCTTTCCACTGAAATATTTCATGTTCAAAGAAATAACAAAAACACTAGTGGCAGTAGGCCTGGGGATTCTAGACCAGTGGTAGAATGCTCATCTAGAAGTGCATGATCCTGGGCTTGATCCCCAGAAACATACACAAACACCCCCAAACAAACATCAACAACCAAAAGCCTTTTAAAGATGTATTATGTAGAGCTGAAGTGTATTTCAGTTGGCAGAGAGCTTGCCTGCCATGCATGAAGCCCTGGATTCAATCCTAATACCACATAAGCTGGGTCTGGTGTGCACATTTACACAGCATTACAAGGTGGAGTCAGGAGGACCAGAAGGCGAGGTCATCCTCGGCTACCTAGCAAGGTCCAGATCAATCTGTGACATGGAAAGCCTTGTCTCAAAACAAAATAAACCTAGAAAGTTGCTTTATCTTCACATGATGTTCACAGCTGCACCTAAGATGTAAACACATCTGTTTCTATACCCATTTTACAGACAATAAAACTGATCGCTAACTTAACCTAATGACACCCAACTAATAAATAGCAGCATGTCAATTTGAACAACTGTGTCTGGCGCCGGTGTGCATGCTCTGGCTACTGGATCTCTTTGGAAACCAGCTGGTCCTAGCCCCTTAATGCAGTGATGGGGAAAATGAGATTCAGAGGAGAAAAGGGGCGTGTCCTCGGTTGGTACATAACTTACTGAGAGCATCTAATGGGTGAACCCTGAAAGCCTGTCTTCCATGCTGTTGGCTAGAGCATCTGCATGATGGTTTCTCGGTACTCGTTATGCTAATCTCCCTAATTTTCTATACATTTGAAATACAGGAAATATTAAAACTTAGAGAAAAAACACGGAAAAATGACAGTGAGTGTGCAAATTTTAAAGCTAGGCCATATGAGCAAAATCCACAAAAATCGCCCAAATGTTGGGGTATTTGGTTGTGACAGCTCTGAAAGCCAGAGCGTCTGGAATCTATTAGTAGCCTCTTTCCTCAGTCTTCTATAGAATTTTTTGCAGAAAACTTTATGTTGTTGTCAGGATCGGGGAGCTAGAAGAACCCCAACCGGGCGATCTGGGCCCTCCCCTGACTCTGGAGGAGGACATAGTGTCCCTGTTCCCCAGAAGCTAGCCCTCTGGAGCTGGTTCTTTGAGGATCTACAAGTTGGTAGCCACATGATATGGAAGGAGATCCCAGCAGCCACTATGAATCCAGAGGTCTATGATTAGAAAGCAAATTATGGTCTTGCTCCATCCATTTCCACCACACAAGCCGGAAAAGCGGTGGAAAGGTGAGCAGGGCAGAGAGCCAGCACAACCGAGGCAGGAAACTGGCCAAACAGGTGGCGCTCAGGCCACAGGGAGGCAGCACCTCATGGCAATTAAAAGGGCTTAGACAGCAGCGAGCACTCCATTGTCTCAAGGCTTCCTAGCTCTGAAACTTTGAGCAAATAACCAACCTCTCTGAGTCTTTATCTGTCAACTATAAATCGGGGCTGATTTTATCTGCTATACCCAGTTGATATAGAGACAGTATCAACTGTCTAACCTAATTCTCAGCACATGGATGAAAAAACACAACAAACACCAACTTTAAATAAGCACTATTGAGGCAGGGAGATGGCTGAGTCGGTGACACCTGCCTTAAAAGTATGGAGCCCTGAATTTGAATCCCTAGAATCCACATAAAAATCTGGGTGCAGTGGCACTGTAATTGTGAGATGGAGGGTGGTGAGTAAATCCTTGGAAGCTGGTTGGTCAGGGTCAGCTAGGGTAGCCTACTCTGTGATGTTCCAGGGCAATAAGAGACTCTGTCTCCAAAAAAAGGTGGAAAATGCCTGACTGAGGTTATCCTCTGACCTACACACACACACACACACACACACACACACGCACACGCACACGCACACGCACACGCACACGCACGCACACACACGCACACACACGCACACACGCACACGCCCACTCTAAATACATACCTCTGAGTATAAATCCAAAAGAGATGAAAACAGTATCAACAAGCAGTTCCACACCTACGGCTGCTTTAACTAAGTTATTCACAATAGCCAAGAGATAAAGGGGGGAAAGAAGAAGAAAAGAAAAGTGCCTATTGATGACGGAATGTGACACATACAATGAAGTATTATTCTGCCTCAGAAAGGAACATGAATGACCCTTAAGAACATTATGCTAAGTGAAATAAGCCATTCATAAAAAGACAAATACTGTGTGATTCCACGGGAGGTTTCTAGTCAAATTCATAGAGGCAGAAAATAGAGTAGTGGTTGCCACAGGCTTGAAGAGATGGGGAATGGGGAGTTATTGTTTAATGAATATATTTTCAGTTTTTCAAGACAAAGAAGCTCTGGAGGGCCAACCAAAAGGCTCAGCAAGTAAGAGTCTCATACCTGGTCCCCAGATCCCAAAGTGGAAGAAGAGAACCAACCCTCAAAAGTTGCTCTCTGATCTCCCAGCGTGCCATGGCACATACATACATACCTGCACCCTCACACACACACACATACACACACACACACCTGCATCCTCACACACAGACACACACACCATCAACAACAACCCTTTTATTTTTTAAAGTTACAGATATGGATGGTAGCGATGGCCGCTCAACAAGAGCATTCTGAACACTACTAAACTGCACACTGAATCCTGAGGCCCGACGGAGAGGCTTAATAGGTAAACACTTGCCGTTCCTGTGGACCTGAGGTTGATTCTCCAGCACCCATATCGCTTTGTTTTTGGCCTGTCAAGGGCAAAGACAGGTCAAGCCCAAGAACTCACTAGCCAGTCAGCCTAGCTGAAAGAGAAGCTTCAGGGTCAGAGAAAGAGCCTGTCAAGACACACAGGCAGAGAGTGACACAGAGGAAGACACCCAATGTCCTGCTCTGGCCTTCACAATGCTGCACATGGGCATGTGCCCCATATACTCACACATCTAAGATACAACCCACATGCACATGTACACACCACACACACGCACATAATAGGAAAGATGGCAAATTTTAGGATATGCATATTTTGCTACAACCTAATAAAAACTTAGTGCTACACAGGAATATGAACATGAAGAACACACTAAAAGCCAGAGACAGAGAGCTCAGAAAGCTGAGGCCACAGTAATACTGAGACACACCCATAGTGGCACATGCCTCAAATCCCAACAGACAGATGGATCTCTGTGATTTCAAGGCTAGCCTTGTCTATACAGAAAATTCCAAACCAGTCAGGGCAACACAGTGAGATCCCGTCTCAAGAAACAAGACAAAAAGAGAGTCATTCACAGGTCCTTCTCTACGGAGCTTCCAGTTCCTTGTGTCATCCTTTACTGTTTATGGCATCAAGTTTAATGTTTAAATCAAGTTTACACAGTCAAGAGTTTAATAACCCCAGAAAGCCTAATAATTCTGGGAGGTAGCCTCAAAGAAAGGGTAAAGACTTTGGGTCAGAGAGACCTGGGTTCAAATCTCAGCTTCATAACTGAGTAGCTTTTCAATTATTAATAAATTAGATGAGAACAATGGGGGCGGGGCTCAGAGCTTGGCTTATAGCACTTGCTATCTGAGTACTGATGGGAAAAATGAGGGTGCCTGTTACACAGTGCTATGTATTAAAAGCTGAGTTTACTCGATTGACTTACTGATAGTGTTGGGGTTTGAACCAGGGCCTCACACCAACTACATGGAGTATATTTGCAGTGGACATCAAAAAGAAACCCTGGTCTCAAAGCTCCAGCTCTTCAGTCCCTCCTGAAATCGTGGACCATTAAAGCCAGCAAGAATCCCATTTTACAGACAACAAGATCAAGACCCATCAGAAAATGACTTCTTCGAGGTCATGGAGGAGGTTTCTGACTCCCACTCACTAAATCCTGCTCTCGGGCAAGCGGCCTTTGTCTGTGGGAAAGGAAGGTAGGCTTCCAGGCCCCAAACACCAAAACCTAGCTAGCCCTAGCCCAAGTGGAAATGGAGCAATCCTGCCCTCTGATAGGCCCATACCAGAAGTGGGGAGGGACTCCATCACTGTAGGACCAGGCCAGCTGGGCCAGCAGCCAGAGAGGCACCAAAGGCACAGCTCAGAGCCCTCTCACCAGCTACATAATAAAGTAATTATGGGATTAGGGATAAAATTAGTCACTTGTGTAATTATTTTCCTTTAGAACAAGAGCAGAAAGGGCCTTTTTAAAAGAGTCAATCCTTGGCCATCCCAGGAGTATTGACGCAGTCACAGATGAGTACACACATACACAAACACAAAGACACAGACACAACCAGGTTGTGCTACAGGGAGAGGCCCTAACCCTAAAAGACACTGTCACAGAAACATTGCCTTCTGTCCAGTACTTTAGCATGGAGGATCTGGTGAAACACTCTCTTTGTGTGAGAATGATATCTGTACATGTTTGTGTGGGTGTACACACATGTGCTCATATGTGTGGAAGCCAGAGGTTGGCACTGAGTGTTTTCCCTCTGCTTTATTATTTGAGGTGGGTCTGTCACTGAACCCAAAGCTCATCAATTCAGCGAGGCTGGCTAGCCACCAGTCTCTGCCTTCCTAGTGCCGGCACTAAAGATGAACATGTCAGCATTTCTGTGGCCCCCAGGGATCTGAATTCAGGTCTTCATTCTTGTATAACAAGCACTTTACCAACTGGGTCATCTCCCCGGTTCCTGATGAAACCCTCTCATCTCTTCCTCCCCAGTCAGAGCACAGTGGACCTGAGTCATAAGGACTCCCTCCACCTTGAAGTTTACGGTTCGAAAATCAAGGCAGGATCTGAGGGAACAGAGAGGTCTCTGGTGTTGGCAGTTATGGGAGATAGAATAAAGGCTTGTACCCAAAGGCACCCATGGTCTCACACCCAGAAGCTGTGGGCATTACCTCACACGCAAAAAGAGACTTTCCACATATGATTCAGTGCAAAAGTCTGCGATGGAGGATGATGTGGGATTTTCCATGAGGCCTGTGTAAACACAGGGACCTTGTGGTGAAAGGGGAAGACGGGAAAGAGGAGATATGGCGGCAGACGCTGGAGCTGGAGGGAAGCCATTGCTGAGTCGGAAGGAGGACTAGTCAAAGAATGGGGCAACCCTCAGATGCTGACAGGATATGGTACTGTTAGCCCCTTGCAGCCCTGCCAAAACCTTGACCTTTGCCCCATGAGGAAAACTGTATAGATGTATATAATTCCAGAGCTCTAAGATCCTAAGCCTGTGATACATACCTGTGATCCCAATATCCTGAGACAGGAGAATTAGAAGCCCAAGGTCATCCTTAGCTACTTAGAATCTGAGGCCAGACTAGTCTGTGTGAGACCCAGACACAAAAACTAGGAAACTAACAAAGCCCCTGAGCAAGTCTTGGAGCCCATTTCCCTAGAGGTTGAAACTGTCATCAAACCTTCTCTTCTAGGGTCAGCCAAAGAGACTCCCTGATGCCAGATATCAGCTCCTCCCTCTTTCAGACTTGTCACCTTATCTTGTCACCATGGAAGCATCAAGCATCTTCCACTGACAGAAAACCTCTGTGGGACCCTGTAAGATGATTCACCCTCACAAGGTCTGCTGAGGAAACAGATGCAAGGCAGTGAGGTGAGGGGGAACATGATTTGAACCTCAATAGCATAACTCCATGCCCAAATTCCCAGTCACCCCTATGAGTCACCAGAACCAGTGGTGAGGGGCTTGGGGAGGAGGAAATCTCAAAAAACAGGTTCCCCAGGCTAAAAGGAGTCCAAGGCAGATTCTGTCCATCCCCCCTGGCCCAGAAAAGAGGGGATTGAATGCCCCCACAGGATGGCAAGTCACCCCTGCATGGCATCCACAGCCTCTGCCCCAGAATTCCTTTCCTGGAACTCCGCCCCAAGAGACCTCCTGTGAATACAGAAAGAGCAACTTCTGCAGCAAGTTCCTGGTTGGTCTCTTTCACCCACACAACTGCAAACAACCAACAACCCACAAGGTCGCCAACAGGAAAGGGATATGGCCACTGTGTGCCAATGGGACTCAGTAATGACACAGAAAGATCCCAGAGTCCTGGAATGCCAGCCATGGCACAGAACAGGTGGGATTACAGTTCTATGGGCAACCAGAGAAGGAAAACTCCCTAGCGGCACTCAGGAGTAATCTCTGTCCTCCTGGTCTCTGAAATCTCAATACATGCTGTTACATTCATCAGGTATCAGAAAAACAGCAATAACTACAGCCAGGCCCTGAGGCACAAACCTGGACACAGATGAGAGAGGAGCAGAAAGACAGGCCAGGGGGTGCAGGGAGAGCCAGAAGAAGCCAGGAAGATGACTTCACTGTTCTGGAGACCAAGCAAGGGGTGTTGCTGAGAGAACATGAGTGGGTTGGTGTGACCTGGGACACCTGCCTCTGATTCCACCTGTACTCACGATCAAACCAGATGCCAAGAAGGCACTAAAGTCCTCTCCCCCCAGTTTCTCACTCAGGAGTCTGAGAAAGAGGCCCCATCATAACCAGTACAGAGTCCAGGAGAGGCATCTATGATACAAACCAAGCTGCTGGGCAGTGATGACACAAACTAATCCCAGCACTTGGGAGGCAGAGGCAGGGAGATCTGTGAGTTCAGAGGCCAGCCTGGTCTACAGTGAGTTCTAGGACAGCCTGGGCTACATAGAGAAATCTTGTCTAAAAACAGCAACAAAAATAACCAAACAAACAGAAAAATAAGCACCTATGTGAACTGCCACAGGACACAGGAATGACCTCACAGAAAGGACCTTTGTTAAACTTGCTAATGTCTCTGGGATGGCCATGCTACTGTGTTTCCTTAGGGAGCCTCCAACACCACACACACACTCACTTCTTGGCCCATCCCTCAGCCTCATTGAGACATAAGGCTCTGCCCTTGATGTACTCTATACGACATGCCCAGAGTGACCTCCTCATTGCACATACTCACGGATCCACCCACCCTTTCTTCTGAGGGTCCTCTCCTCCCACCTTGTTACCCACACCCTCCTGACTTGGCAAACCTCTGCACAGGAACAAGGTCCTCCAGCACATCTTGCCTGATTTCAGTTGCTATTTCCTACTACATGTGAGATGGACAGTGGCCAAGTCCCAGCTGCCATAGGCCGAGAGGTGGTGGGAGGCTGGGCTAGAGGCCAACCCCAAACTACGCTCTGAAGGCCAATGACATTTACAGCCTTTGACCCTCAGTCTGGTGAGTCAAGAAGAAACAGGGCTGAGTCACTCCCAGATGTCCTCCATTAAGCCCATTTTAAGACAACTGACATTGCATACTCAATCCCACAGCCTGATCATGAAGGTCATCCTCCAGGCCAGCCTGTGGGAGTAAGCCTAGCTAGGCCAAGTCAAGGCCAGCTCCAACGAGACTACCCATCTGCCAGTAGGAAGCTCGGTGTCATCACTTTGCTCTGTTTCCAATGCAGCTGAGGAATTCTTAAGTGCAATCCTTGGGGATCTAAAAGTTTGATTCAAACATCAGCTCCAACATATGCTTCCCACATCAGACACCATCAACACAAAGCAATGCTTTCCTGCTCTTTGGCACTTTCAGGAATGAGCAGCATCTAAGCCCAGCCTTGAGGCACCACAGTCCTGCCCCTAAGGACTTTCCCCCAGTCTAGGCTTTCTCCTCTTGCCTTTGACAGGAGAGACACCAGAGAGAGGCATCCCGAGCTGCCACCTTGTCAGCCTTGATGACGACCCTGACAGGTGCTGTTAAAATTCCTGTATTATTGATGTGGAAACTGTAGCCATGTCATCCTCCCAAGATCACCTACACAGTACAAGTTAGGCCTGGAGCCCAGGGCAGCTGAGCCCCAGGGATCTGGATGCTGCCTAGCCAGCCCACAGAAGAAGTAGGGTGCCCATCATTCAGTAATCCTCAGCTTATTAGCCTAAGCCTGGGTCTAGCTGGAGAAATGACAAGAACAGCTGTTGGACTGGGGGCCTCCAGGGGAGACTTCAGAGAACACAGCTTCCCTAGATGGGAAGACAAAATAATGCTACAGTCTTATTCATTCATTCATACAGTCTCACTCAACATCGTTCATTCATTCATGTTGCAGAACCACTGAGTTACAATCCCAGCCTCTGGAGTTTTGAGACAGGGTCTCAGTATGAAGCCCAGGTTAGGCCTTAACATCATCCCTTTGCCTCTGATTAGATTAGAATGCAGGTCCATTGACTTTTGGGTTAGATTCTCTAGGCCCAGATGAGAGATGCTTCCTGGGAAAATGAATGAGTATAGAAACAAGGGAAACACAGACCAGGGGACCCCAGCTCACTATGGTCTCTTACTCTGTGCAAGGTGTGGGTAGCAGGGAGGCCCTTCCATTCACCAATACTCAAGCTCCACCAGCAGCCAATCAGAGCTCTAAAGGAGGAAGAAACTTTGGTTGCCCTGGCAACAGACAGGAGCAGCTGATGTAGGATTGCACCAAAGCTGACAGGTTTCTCTTCTCCAGGCCTTGGGAGTAAAACAGACCAGTCCTGAACAGACTAGTTCTGCCTCCAGGTCCACCTCCTGAGGGAGGCAGGAACAGATGGGCCTACTTATTAAAGACTCAGGACAGTGGTGAGTCCTCCTCCGTCTTACAGGGTCCACTGACAACAAAGTGGGGCCTTAAAATAGACCTGGGCCTGGGCTGCCACCAATTTATCACTTAAGCCTTCTTTCCAGAGGCAGCTCCAGTGCTGATTCCTGCCCGCCTCTGGGCTAGCTCCATCCCCTCTCTCTTGTGCCCTTGCTCTGACCCCAGTTGTCCTTGAGGGGAAATCAGAACATCTGTGACCTAGGGTTCCTAGGTCACAAGGAACAAAAGAAGCAAAAGAAAAGCCGGGTGGTGGTGGGCCACACTTTTAATAATCCCAGCAGAAGCCAGAAAATCTCTGAGTTTGAGGCCAGCTTGGTCTACAGAGTGAGTTCTAAGACAGCCAAGGCTACACAGAGAAACCCTGTCTCAAGCGGGCAAGTGGCTGCCTCATACCACCTTTGATGAGTTACCCGGCCACATCCAGAGCCCTGGAACACCCAAAACATTCTGCTGAGTGGAATTGTCTCTACACACTTTGAAGAAAACTGATGGGCTCTGAAAAACAGTTTCCAAATAGAGTTCCAGCATGGCCACCTAAAAGCCAAATGGCCATTCCTCCCCTTGCCAAGTCCCAAGGCCATGTGTAGTATCTCCATGGAGCACTCTCTTGACTCAGAGGAGAAATCCATCACTCCAGGATTTTGGAAGGGTTTTCCACACCAGAAGCCAGGACAAAGCCAAGCAGGGTGGCCCACACCTATAATATAAACCTGGGAGGCAGAGGCTGCAGGATGAGGCGTTCAGGGCCACCTTGGCTTCCCAGAAAGCTCAATGCCAAACCAGGCCAAAAAACCAAACAGGAAGGCTGAAGAAATAACCCATAAGTTAAGAGCACTAGTTGCTCTTCCAGAGAAGCTGGGTTGATCCCAGTACCTACATGGTAGCTTACAATTCTACAAATCTAGCTTCAGGGGATCCAGCGCCCTCTTCTGGCATCTCTAGGCATCAGACATGCACATGGTGTATAGTCATACATGCAAAAAAACCAATCATACACATAAGGTAAAAAAACAAAATTTAAATTAAAAAAATTACTACAAAAAGAGTTTAAACAACAGTTTCTCATGAAACAACTCACAAACCAGGAAAGTGAACCCACACATCAAGACTAACAAGCATGTCCAGCCTCAGCTCACCACAATCCCTTCAGCCAGCCCGTGGAAGCCCTAGAATTCCCCACATGCAGGTTCCTTCCTCTCCACGTCCCCCACATGGTCTGCCCCTCACTCACCTACCCTCCCTTACACTGGCTCTTCTTCACGTCCATTGCTTGAGGTTAGCCCAGTACCAATGGCCTGCCCCCTGGCACTGCCTCCCACAGCCCACCTCACTTGTATTTTCAACCCCGCTCTGCCAATCCACTCACCAGCTGCATGCCTCATTCCTTAACCTAATCCCCTGCAGGACCCTTCGGCTCTCGGCTCCTGGCCCAGTGCACACACGCATAGGATTTCCTTCTTTGCTACCTGCAAGCAAGGCCACTAAACCCTACAGCGTTCAAGGCCTTTCACCTACTTTCTCCTTTGCATCCATGGTCACCTCATTTTCATGTCAATCTGACACAAGCTAGAATTGTCTGAAAGAAGGTAACCTCAGTTGAGAAAACGCCTCCACAAGATCCAGCTGTAGGGTATCTTCCTAGTGATTGATGGAGGAGAGTCCAGCCCATTATGAGTTATGTCATCCCTGGGCTAGTGGTCCTGGGTTCTATAGGAAAGCAGGCTGAGCGAGTCATGGAAAACAAGCCAGTAATCAGCACTCCTCTGCATCAGCTCCTGCCTCCAGGATCCCGCCCGCGCTGCTTTTGATGATGAGCTGTTCTATGGAACTGTGAGTAAAATCAACCCTTTCCTCCCAAGTTGCTTCTGGTTCATGGTATTTCATCACAAAAATAGTAACTCTAAGACACGCTGTGTTTTTGGAAGGCCCTTTATGAATGGGCCACTGCTGAATGAAAGATCCCAGCTTGCCCCAACTGGGCATAGTAAATGGCAGCTTCTCCGCTCATCCTTGCCTGCACACCTAGACCCAAGGAGGTGTGCATTAACATCAACCTGTTTACAGATGAAGAAACCAATCCAGAGCTGTGGATGAACCCAGCAGAGGCCACACAGGCCATTTGGGCGAGAGATAAAGCTGAGCATTAACTCTCAGTGCCCCCAAGAACACTGTAATAGCTAGTGGAATCAGAAAGCACAGTATGTGCCTCCTGGGCTGGCAAAACCACATCAGTGAGGGTCTGGCCTGTTTCTAGGTTTGTCTTTATCCAGCCCATACCATAGTACAGCATGGACCCTCTAAATAAAGAGTGTCCGTAGCCAGGTTTTCAGGAGAGCTATGCAGTTACCTTCATGGCCAACAATGATCTTTTTTTTATTTCCTCCTTTCCTCCCGATGTATCTCTTCTTAGCTGGATGGTGGTGGCACACACCTTTAATCCCAGCTCTTGGGAGGTAGAGGCAGACAGATCTCTGGGTCCGAGGCTGCAGAGCAAGTCCCAGTCTACCTAGCAAGATCCAGGACAGCCAGGGATATATGGAGAAACTCTGACTCAAAATCAAGAAATAAACAAACAAAAAGATCTATCTTTTTTTTATTTTACATGCACGGGCACGTATGTCCTGGTGCCCAGAGAGGTCAGAAGAAGGCATTGGATTCCTGAAACTAGAGTTACAGGCAGTTGTGAGCAGCAATATGGATGCTGGGAACTGAACCCAGATCCTCTGGAAGAGCAGCAAGTGCTTTAACTACTGAGCCACCTCTCCAGTCTCAATGATTTCTGGGCACTGCCCTTCAGATAATCTAAGCCACAGCTGGGCATCAGGGACCATGAGGATCCAACAGCAGGTCAACTTTCCAATTTCAGTTACTGCTGCCCCCACCCCATGACCGAGTGGGCAAAAACTTACATGTTAATTCCCTCTAAAGCCACCATTTACCAAGTACGTACTAAGAG
Source organism: Phyllotis vaccarum (assembly GCA_033318265.1). Taxonomy (NCBI): domain Eukaryota; kingdom Metazoa; phylum Chordata; class Mammalia; order Rodentia; family Cricetidae; genus Phyllotis; species Phyllotis vaccarum. The sequence continues at coordinate 183,350,343 of JARWLC010000001.1, read as the reverse complement.
CAATACTATAAGCCCAGGCACCCACCATCACTCTCTCATTCCCTTCATCAAAAACTTACTGACTGCCTAGCTAGTGTTGTACAGTATAGAATTAAAAACAGACATAAACTATTTGAAACACACACACACATATACAAATTGTGATGAGCAAGTGATTGAGATGTGGAGATAAACTGGGTATAGTGGCTTATGTCTGTAACTCCAGTTTGGGCACAAGGGTCATGAATTAAAGGCTGAACCTGAGTGAGATACATAGCAAGATCTTATCCAAAAAGGGCGGGGGGAGCAGAGAGAGGAAGCAATTGTGGCATAAGAGGATGGGAGAATTAAATAAATTGAGACATAAAAGGTAAAGAGCCAAAGCTATGAAGAGCCAGAGGAAGCAGCCAGGTGTAGTGGTGCATGCAAACCAGAGGCCGATCTCTGTGTTCAAGGCCAGCCTGGTCTACAGAGTGAGCTCCAGGACAGCCAGGGCTACACAGAAAAGTCCTGCCTCAAAAAACAAAGAGCCAGAGGAAGAAATCTAAGAGAATAACTGTCTATCTACAGGTCCTGACGTGGGAAATGAACCCAGAGAAGACTCCTGTGCTCAGTTAAATCACCAGCGGGGGAAACACGAGGGTGGGGCAAGGCCCCCTTTCCTCTGGGCCTTCGAGGGAAGTTTAGAACTTTCTTTTTCTTTTTTCTTTTTTTTTCTTTTTTCCAAGACAGGTTTTTCTGTGAAACCCTGGCTGTCCTGGAATTTGTCCTGTAGACCAGGTCAGCCATGAACTCAGAGATCTGCCTGCTTCTGCCTCCCAAGTGCTGGGATTTAAAGCAGGTGCCAACAGGCCCAGTTGGGAAGTTTAGATTTTATTCTAAGAACAAACGACAGTGAAGCGGCTTGTGTGTTAGGAAGCTCCCCTCCGGCTGCTGCACCAACAGGAGCCTGTACACAATGTTTGCAAAGTAACTGATAAGAGGCTGGCGCTGAGGAGACGCTGGGTAAACTTAAGTTCCCAGTTTCCCCCTCTCTACCAGCCTTCTCAACCCAGGCTGGGAATACCCCCATCTAATTCCGACTCCTTCTTCCAGCCTAGATGTTGTCAAAACCTATTTTTTTCTGAGGACAGGAGAGGCAATCTGCATGCTCTTATTAGACCATTCCAGTGAGAGGGCCCTGTGTACTTCAGCCACACAGTAGGGCTGCAGCAGCCATGGACTGTTCCTCCCTCCCCCTCCACTGGCTGTGGGTTGACTGCAGATCAGGAGGGAGAGGAGCCAGTAAGCTCAGGGGCTTCCCTCTACCTTCTCAGCCTCTATCTGGCTCTCATGGGGATGCTCAGAAAGTCTGGCTCTTGGTAATTATGAACTGGCTAAGTACGCAGGGGAGGAGCCTAGGGAAAGGTGCGCTCACAGCCTCTCCTGTTTTGAGAGGGCCACAGTACAGAAAGACTCTATTTCCCAAAGATACTTACTAGGCCGTTAGCTGATCCTGTCAACATCTGCAGGAAGCCCCGGAGAGGTGATGCCTTTGTTTTTCCATTCGGAACCTGGGACCATCAATATTTCAGTTTGTCCAAGAACAAAAGTAATATGGCAAAGCTCTAGTTAGAATGGCAGAGTACGGCTGCAGGACCCTGAGGCCCGAATCCCACAGACAAATGGTTAAAAGAGGGCTAGACTTACCCACAGAGACAGGCTGAGGAAGTCTCCAGCCCAGCTAGAAAAGGCTACTGAGGGGAGGTTGGGATTTGGGGGTGGGGTCAAGGGCAGGGCAGCACTGCTTCCTCTGGCCTGGCCAGCCCCAGCTCCACCCCTCCCATTGCTCGGGGGTGTGGTGAAACCTGCCAGACCAGTCCCAGTGCCAGAGGCAAATGGCAGAGCCCTGAGCTGTAGGAGCAGGGAGCAGCTGACACCAGGAGTCTGGGACCGGAAGGACTCAGAGGCTCCTCCCGACCTGCCAGCCCCAGGCCAGAGGTCCTTGCACTGCCTGGGGTCAGGGTAGGTGCTCCCTGTGAAGCCTTCAGTCACTGGAATGCAGTGCATCGGGACCGTCCCCATGTCCCTTCCTTCCTGTTCAGACAGTCAATCTTCTGTCTACCTGTGTTACCTGAGCAAGAAACCAGAGGCTTATCTGAGATATAAGACAGAAGGCAGGGAAGGTGGTAAAAGGCCAGAAATTGCCCTCAGATCCTGTGGGACCAAGAAGCACCCTCCAGACTGAAAAGACTTTGTTAAAGCCTGGGATCCTGTGAGCATGTGACACATGGGCCACATAAGTGTCTCACAGATGCAAGGGACTATCTCCTATTTCAGCCCAAACCCTCATATGGACAAGGGGGGGGGGGGGAGAACATGACCAGAGACAAGCACAGACTAGCCCGGTCACACTGCAAGACCACACCAGGAATGGGAGCATAGCATCAGATTGACTTCCCAGAACACTCCAGCTTTCCACGGGAGAGGCATTTTCCCAAATTCAAGATACTAACTCACACCAAGAAACCAGGAGACCCCTTTCTTACTATCCCCCAGGAGCTCCAGAGACTGGCAGAAAGCTCTAGTCCTTTTACCAACCAGGAACTGCCAGCCCCTGAGGACTGCTATACAAAAATACCGCCAGCAGCTGGCTTTGCTCCTCATGCTTCCAAAGGCTAGAATGTCTAAGATCGGGGTGGCAGCAGATGTCGAGTCTGGTAAGGACTTCACTTTCTGGTACATAGCTGGCGCCTTCCAGCGTGTCCCCACATGACAGAAGGACAAGCCGGCTCTCCAGGATCTTTCATAAGACCAGGTACTTCACAAGGGAGGAGCCTTTCTCCCCAAGGCCCCACCCTAAAACTAGAACCCAGAGCTATGTGCCAGCGCTTGAATCCTGGGGACATAAATACAGCATGTGTTTACTCACAGCACTGGCTTTCTGCCCTCCAGGACACAGGACACTGGTGTGTGGTAAGAGCTCAATGAATATTCTACTTAAATTGCAGCTCAGTGAGCAGCAGTTGAGATGGGTCCTGTTCTAGACCAGGGCTGGACAAGAAAAGGGAAATCTGAATCTAGGTGTTGAGGGCTGTCCGGAACAAAGATACGGTAGATGCAGAGCTCCCAAAGTCCTGGGCCCAAAGGCTGGGAGACAGTTGTCCCCACCACCATGAACATATGGACTTTAGGCCTGCATGCTTCTGTTACCCGATGCTCACTCACTCTCCAACATTCACAAAGTAAAAATCAGTGTGAAAATGACCCCACCCTTGCCTTTTGGAGCCCCAGAGGCAGATCCCCTAGTACCTCGACAGGGAGACCCAAGCTGAAACCATGAAGAACCACTTGCCTGATAAACATCAGTACAATGGAGACGCTGCCTCCCTTGACAACTCTTCTGAAGGACATGTACAGTGATGGCTGCATGATCTGTAAACTGCCAAGTGCAAAACACATGAAATTACCAACACAAACACAGTCATCACTGGCTGTTCTGGCTGTGCCAGATCCCAATACCTAAATATCAATTATCATCTTGGTTTCAGCTACAGTAGTATGAATTACCCACTGAGCGGCAGGCATAGTATTAAGCAAAGTTGCCTGTGTTCTCATTGAAGTTAGGACTCTTACTGACTCCATTTCACAGATGGTGAAATCAAGGAACAGAGAAAAAAGCATCTCGTGGAAACTCACAGTAGAGGCCAGGTCTCCATGCAGGCCTGGGTCTGGATAGAGAGCTGTAATCCATTGCTGAGGCAACTCTAGCAGCCAAAGCATGACACGTCCCTGAACTAATGCGGTCTCCTCACTGGCTCTTGCAGCAGTAACTGCCAGAGAACACAACTGTGTCTCAAGTAGCCAGGACCAGGAGTGAGACAGCCCACTGCCCACCAGCCCAGCCATGGGGCCATGTTTTCTATTCTCCCAGGTCCAGTTAGCTATCATCCTCCCGAGCAGTAGCTGCCTCGTTCTTCCCAGTCCTGGGTGGGTACCCCGAATCCCCCGAGCGCACTTCCCAGGCTATCTCGGCTGTTTGTCAGAGGCTCTGGATTACTAGGAGAAAGACAAGGTTGCTCATGCTAAATGGCACAACCCCAGCGAGTTGCAGAAAAAGTATTCCGTCAAGCCTTAGTGAAGCGAGGTTAAATGGCAAGAGGGAACAAGCTATGTCAACTCTATAAAACTCAGTTGCTCGAGATGAACCATTTCATTGGACCCAGCCTCAGTCCTTTACCTGTTCAATGGGGACTACTCTTCTTAACCTACTTCTTCTCATGGTTACTGTGAGGAGCAAACGTGCTTTATAAGATGTGATGCTCACTAATGCATTTATTCAACAAATCTGCTGTGGGGTATGCTCTAATCCAGACCATTCTTTTAAAAAAAAAAAAATATCTATTTTATGTGTCTGGGTCTTTCCTTTGTGTGTTTGTATGTGCACTGTGTACATGCCTGGTGCCCACAAAGGCCAGAAGAAGGCACTGGATCCCCTGGAAGGGAGTTACAGGTGGTTGTGAGTCACCATGTGGGTGCTGGGAATTAACCAGGATCCCACACAAGAACAGCAATGCTCTCAAGTGCTGAGCCCTCTCTCCAACACCCCTACTGTTGAGTTATGAGAGAGAAAGGTCATTCACCTGCCATAAAGCTTATCACTTTAACACATATAACTTAAAGGCTTTTTAGTGTATTTACACAATCACCACCAATAATGCCAGGATCCCAGTTGGACTTCCAAGAGTCCCCAGTACTCTCAGAAGTCCAAACCTCTAGTTTTGGTTCATCCCAGTTGCCACTTTTCTGGAAAAGTCCCAAGTGTTCCTTAGAATTTCTCTGGGAAGTGAAGCACACAGTAAATACTGAACACACACTGTCTTAGAGAGTACATTCACTGTGATGGGCTTCCCTGAGGGAAAGCCCACTCTTATCAGCCCAGACCTCTTCTCAGATGTGCCTCTCAAGTTACATGATGGCAGCCACTGTGTCAATCCTGGCCTCAGTTTCCCTATAGACTGCTTGGTTAGCAGGCTACAACCCATACTTCTAGCATCTCACAGAAGGAAGGTCCGATCCATCAAATGGCCACTTTTGTTCAGTTTGCCAGAAGAAAGCCCAGCTTATTACACTGGCTAAGACACCAGCTAAGATGGGCAAAGCAGTGGGTTTGAGATAGAGTTATGGGACCTGAAAATACAACTCTCGGAAGTCTGGGAAACTCTAGGCTGGAGGCATGACACTCACATGTCTATGTGCACACATGCATACTGGGTTCGGGAGGAGTTGAGAGAACATTCCCAAAGCTCCCCTAACTGCCAGCACCAGGCAATGGGAAGAAAGCTGGATTCCTGTGCTTGGGAACCTAGCTCTGCTATGCTAATGTGTGTCCCGGGAGAAGTCATTTATTGTCTCTGAGCATCAGTTAACCTACCCACAAAAAGGGACAATTAGGGTTGAGGATGACTCCGATGGTAGACTGCTTGCTTGACATGTGTTAAGGCCCAGATTCAATCCCCAGCACCAGGTACAACAGGTGTGGCCATGCATGCCTGAAATTCTATCAGGAGGACCTGAAGTTCAAGGTCATCCTAAGCTTTACAGTGCAGTTGAGGCCAGCTTGAGCTATCCATGAGACCCCTATCTCAAAACAAAACAAACACTTCCTTTCCAGTCACTTGCTTCAGGATTATGGAAGAAAACAAGGGGGGGGGGGGAGTAATAAGGACCTCAGAGATGCAGAGCCACAGAAGGAATGCTGGTTTCTGAGACTTATCCGGGAATGTTTCAAACAGCCCCTCTGGTTACAGGCAGGCAGTAAGGCAAGGGATGACCTATTACTGCAGGGGTGAGAGGCGGAGAGCAGTTGGTGCCCCTGCAGTCAGAAGGCAGGCTATCTCACTGAATCTCCCATGAGTCTGCCCCTCCTTCACAAGACAATGACACAGCTACCTTCTATGTGACAAAGACTGTCATTGGCTCTCCTTGGAATTTGGGGTCCTCACCTATAAAATTCGATTAGGTTAGGGACCAAGCCCAGACCCCTAGGGTATTGTCCTCCTATCTATCCAGTACGACTAATGGTGAGAGAGGCCTCTTCAGGGGGTCAGTGCCACCTGCTTCAGTCTGTAGTCCAGAGTGGGGCTAGGGAGCCCTTTCTCCAGCAAGGCCACTCTGCCTCTCAGGGCTCTGAACCCTGGGCAATGGACCATCCTCCACCAGCAGGAGTGAAGGAAGGCTGATTCTAAAACCTACTAGGAACATACCCACTCCTGGAAGTAGGGGAAGTATATTGAGTCTCTCTCTCGAACTACTGGATAGGACAAAATGGAAGGAAGGGGCCTTCTAAAAACAAGGCTGGCCACCATCTTTGCCTGTATCTCTCCAATCCTGGGCAAGGCTAATAACCCCTGCTTCCCCCTTCCTTGCCATTCCTCAGGCATTCCCCTCTCATGGACAGCCCTTCCTGAATCAAACATTCTGATCCATCTCCATTCAGCTGGATCCAAGGCCCGTCCCCTCCCTGCCCCCTCCCTGTCTCCTCCCTGCCTCCTCTCTCCTCTGAACTCCAACGGTGCTTTGCCTGTCTCTCAATGGCAGTTTCAAGGCTCTACTACAACAGCTACAAACCTTCATCCCGCTCTGGAGGACACAGGGATGACAGTCATTTCAGCAAAGGCTCTGAAGCCCAACAGACACGAACTTATACAACAGTTTGTGGGGTCTCAGCCCTGTGACCCTGGGTTGGCCACTCCCCAAGTGTGTTACCACAATGGGGCAATAACAGTAGCTCCTCTACTGATCAGCTGACATGATTTAATGAGAAAATATGTCCAGTACAGAACCTTGAAGAAAGCAGAGCCTAGTGATGAAGGAGAGATGATTGTTTTAGGTTAAGCTCATGGATGGTTTTTCTTCACTTCTGAAACTCCTGGCACAGAGCTGCATGTGGGACAGACAGATTTGCATGGAGACAGACCTTGGACTTCAGCAGGAAGTCAGAACAGTACAGCTTAGGTCTGGGCTGCCCGTGCAGGTCATGAACTGTGCCACTGAACGGCATGTAAGCAGATGCACAGTGGCTACTTGGCCTACCAAGAAGAATGACTGGAGGTGGCCTCTGAAACCAGGCTCCATGGGCCTGAATCTCAAGTGTGGGGATTTAGCTGTGCCTCTGATTCTGCACCTGTACAATGGGTTATGACAGTAATCACCAAAAGACTATTATGAGGATAATGCATGCCAAGCAGTGGGGCCTGAAAGACCATCAGGTCTCTATTTACCAAGGCTGCATTATTGGACTTTTGCTTCCTTCAAGGCTTTATGCAGGACATATGCAGGAATTACATCAGCAGATCAGTAGAGGAGGTACCATCATTGACCCATTTGCTATCAGAAATAAGCTCAGAGAGGAAAATGGCTGACCGAGGGTCATATGCAGAGGATAATACAGTCATTAAACTGTTATTATCATTGTTGATGTCCTATACCCAGCATAGAAAAGGAGCATTTTCCCCTCCTGTGGGCTAAGAACTGTTCATTCTCCTCTAGCTAGGACTCCACAAAAACCCTAGTGTGGTCCAGAGGTGTCTTTTCAGTAATCACCATGACCTTGGTCTGGTGGTAGCCTCACCCCTCCATTAGGCACATGGGTAGGAACCTGACCTATGCCAAGCAACTCAGAATATTCCTGTCTTACAAGGATGGGACCAGTGAGGAGTCTTTCTCTTGACAGATAGATCCTAATGTTTGGACAACTGAGGCAGAAGACCGCTCGAAGGGGCAGGACACGTGATAATAGGAGAAAGACAGTGGGTTAGCCTGATGCTTCATCCTTAAGTCCTACAATCTGCCCCAGGTCAGCCTGGGACAAGAGCAGATCTGTGCTGCTGCCAATGTGGGGACTGGCCCTGTGCATTTGGGCCCAACCTCTCCCACCTGGGAACAACCTCAATAGGTCTAATATGCTCGTCCACATTCTATGCAACGTGGAGCTGAGGGTCAGAAAGAAAAACTAGGCCCTGGGGAAAGAATATAAGACTTAACTTGTGGGCCAGCAGTCTCCACCGCACAGGCTGCCTATGAAAATTGATTCCATCTCACATTTCCTGGCTCCCTCAATAAACAGATGGTGGCCAATACCTATAGTGTCTTCTTTCTCTACCCTGAGTCCTACAATTGCCTCTAAACCTGGCTCCGGAGAGGACTTGAAGAACGTGAAGAATAAATGCTTGAATGGATGAATCTCTGTCTCCCTTTACTGTGCCTTCGCCTCCCCATGCACACAGGAACTTGCCCAAATGTCAGGGATCTGCTGGAAAGCTCCCCCTCCTGGGGACTCCTAATCCACCTCCCCTGTCCTGGCTGCTCTCTGGTTGCCTGACAGAGAATTCCTTGTTCCCAATACTTCCTGCCCAGAGATCTCCGTGGGGCCCGGTGCCGGCAGGAAGGAACCAAATCTCTCCCCACTGGAGCGAAAGCCACCCTGCCCCCACTACTCAGGGATAACACACTCCAGCTCTGTTAGCCATTCATTCTACCTGCCCCAGATTGGCTCAACACCACTGCCAGCCCCTCCCCCACAGGCCCTGTACTACATACACATCATATCTGCCCAAAACTAAACTAAAAGATTCTAGAATAACGTTACAGCCCTAGCAGTCCTGGCTAGCTAACAAGCCCACAGTGACATCTGCATGTGACCTTGCAATTTCTCAATCAATGCAGGTCACTAGCTTTCTGCCCTCTCGGTGACCTCACCCTGTTGTCAGATAGTAATATTTTTGTTTTCTCTTTTCTGTTTATTTATTTTGCTTTATCTTGTTGTTGTGGGCATTCTTGAATAGTCTATGTTAATCTGGAACATCCCTCAGCCTCCTTAGCGGAGGATTATAGGCATGTGTTACTGTGCCTAGCTGAGCCAATGGTTTTCAAAATATCTAACCCAGAGCCAAAGAAAGGTCTGTGGTATTACCTGGCCTAAGGAATTAGCCAATTAGAGTGTTTAACCTTACCTCAACTTCAAGAGGGTATTTCAGAATTATTCTTGATACCCCAAAGCTATGCCTCTAAGCTTCCCTAAATAACGTCTAAATCCCGCTGGGGGGGGGGGGGGGGCACTACAACCCACTTAGCTATTTTGTATATTGAGATTCTTTGGGGTTCATTTCCAGCAAATATTTCCCTAAGACATCTGTCTCAAAAAAACAAACAAACAAACAAACAAAACCCAAAAAGACAAAAGCAAATATTTTCCTGCCAGAAAGTTCAACAAATCTCATTCATCCTAACCGTAGATTCCCCAAGACCTGCCATGGACACTTGGTTCTAGAACCAAAAGAACAGGAGGTCCCATCATGCTTATCAGCAAAGCGGAGCAGAACTGTCTTCTGACTAGTTTAATCTTCACCCAGGAGTGGCCGAGCAAAAGAAAGAAAAGGCCCAGGGCCCTGCACATCCAGCTAGATCCAGCTTCCAGTGTGCTGTCTCCATCCTTGGTGGGCCAGCAGTACAGGCAGAGCGTGTCAACAGTGCTTAGTGGAGGAACACTTCCGACTGCTTCCACAGAGACAGCCTTAGCACGTTCCCCTTTGTCGGACTTAGCAGCAACACGAGGCCTAGACAAACACTCAGGCTGCCTCAGCAGTAACAGAACAATCAAGAACCTCTGGGCCCAAGCCCAGCTGAAGCCGGAGACACCTTCTGCGGCACTCACCCCTCCTCTGCACACTGGCTCCCTGGGGAAAATGTCCTCAGCCAGGCTCCTGGAATGGGAAGGGAGTGTTAGTCCCTCGGGCATGTGAGGCTGGCACAGGAGAGTCCAAGAGGCCTGGGAAGTTACTGAACCTGTTCAACAGAAAGGCCCCAAAGCCTGAGGGCAGGTGGAGACCAGTGTGAGGACGGACCTTCATCCTAAGGCCAGACCCCATAGGCTGGAGATGGCACTGGAAAGAAGTCAAAAATAGCTGTGGAGAGTTAGTGAGGAGGAAGGAGCTTAGACTGAGCAGCCACAGAGGAGGCAAAAGGGATGGACTCACGGGACCTCTAAAGGTGAGATCCATAAACTCCACAGGGCACTGGATCATAGAGAGCGGGGACAGCGGGGTTCCTCTCCTCAGGGCTTTCCTCCACATCAGTCCAGTGGTTTCCGGCCCCCACAGGAAAGCACACCCATCACTGTCTCCCCTAAACTGGTCTGCCTCAGTCTCCCTATCTGTGACATAATGTGGTTGGGCCTGGCCATCTCTCAGGGCCTTTCTAAGGCTAGTGCTCTGCTCTGGTCTAACTCCACTGTGGAGGTTTTAAGACCCTTTGCTTCTCGAATTCCATTGCAGGCCTGGCCCAGCACACAGTGGGCAGCGTAGTCGGGAGGAAAGGCTTCCTCATGCACTCAGAAGCACCAATCTCCATGTTTCCACAAGGAACATGCCAATCAGGTGAGCAGGAGGAAAATATACAGTGGTTTGTGAACTCGGGCTCTGGAGTCACAGGCCTGGCTCGTTCTGTGGCCTAATCTAGAGAAGGTATGAGTTTCCATCAGCTTCTAGAACCAGCAGAGGATTAGGGAAGAGGATCCTGTGGAGAGGTCCATCCATCAGAGAGGACAGGACTCTGGATACACATGAAAATCCTGAGCTCCGGGGGAGTGAACACACCCAAGGCCACATTAGTTAATGGAAGAGCTGAGGCTCCCCCAACTAGGCTGCAGGACCCAGGTGGGGGGAGGGATGCCATAGAGTTTGCTTCTTCTCCTCCTCCTCATCCCCCTCCTCCTCCTCTTTCTTCAGTTAGTTATCTCTCTATGTAGCCCTGGCTAGCCCAGCACTCACTATATAGACCAGGCTGGCCTTAAACTCCCAGAGATCCACCTGCCTCTGCCTCCCCAGTATTAAGACTAAAGTTGTGTCCCACAACATAGAGCTTGAACCCAGGTTCTTAACTTCTAGGTTGTCTGTACACTATTTGATTTTCCTAGACAGAGTTCCTCTGTGTAGTCCTGACTATTCTGGAGCCTACTCTGTAAACCAGGCTAGCCTGGAACTTACATAGATCTATCTGCCTCTGGGCTGGGATCAAAGGTGTGCACCATCACCACACAGTTGTCTAGACACTATTTTGATTGCTGTTTTTTGGATAAGGAAAGTGAGGTTAAAAAAAAAAAAATCCAAATGCCCTGCCTAAGGTCAAAGGGAAAATTAACTGCAGGAATGGAATTTGACCAGAGCATCTTGATGAGAAAGTCTGTGGTCTCCCTGTGATATCCAGAAAGTAGATGGTTAAAGAGAATCTCTGGTTCCAGGACTTGGGACGGTAAGGGATAACATCAGGCAGCAGTGGCTATGCTGAAAAACAGAAGGAGCTGTGAACCAAAGCATCTTTCTCAGAAGCCCTCTCTGGGGACTAAACAGGACAGGAGACCACAGTCCTGCCAGGGATGAGCAGAGGGCTGGATATAAATAACAGAGGCACCAATTGGCCACCACCTTTCTGTCATTCCAGCCTGGCTTAACCACATTTTAAGAAAGGATGAAGAAATGTCATCCTCCACCTCTCTTCCCGGCTTCTCTCCTCTGTATCTCCAGCTGCAGAACAACACAGCTACCCTGAACAGTGTCAGGATGCTCCCAGAGCCAGAAGAGGCGATAAAAGCCTGTAGTCACAACATTCAGGAAGCACAGGCAAGAAGATTACTGTAAGTTCAAGACCAGCTCATTCTACCTCATTCTACGTAGCAGAGTCCAGGACAACTGAGGCTGTATAATGCCCTGGCTGGGGTGGGGGATGGGGCCAAGACAGAGGCTGGCACCTGCAGAACACCACCATAGACTATCCTCTGGACTCAAACACATGCAAACACATGATATACACACATACATCCACACCATCAAAATCAAACAGAAATGGCGCTTTGACGACTGGGTACAAGCTAGAGTCATCTGGGAAGAGAGAATGTCAGCTAAGGAATCGTTTCCATCATATCGGCCAGTAGGCAAGTCTGGGGGGATTTTGATTGATGATAATGTGGGAAGACCTAACTCGCTGTGGGTGGTGCCTGGACAAGTTGGTCCTAGGCTGGATCAGAAAGCAGGCTGGAAAAGCCAGCAAGCAATGTTCCTCCAAGGTTTCTGCTTCAGTTTCTACCCTGACTTCCCTCAGGGACGGACTGTGTGACCTGGGATGTCTAAGCCAAATAAACCCTTTCCTCTCCAAGTCCTGGTTTTTATCATATCGATAGAAAGCTAACTGGAACACCCTCTTCTGTTACAGGAGATGAATAATACCATTCCTCAGCTGCTCCTGTCTCCTCTAACAACCTACGGGAAAGAGATCCTCCTAACATTGGCCCAAACATCACTAAAACAGGGTTGGGAAGTCCTGCACTTACGCTGTCTATGTAGTCAGGAAATTTTTCTTGGAAAGACCTCTACTTCCTCATCAGCAAAGTAGGCACTTACCTTTGCCTGATCACTGCTATAAAAAGAGATCCACAAAGATCCCCTGAAGGATAGGTCACTTATGGAGGGCCCACACAAAGCATCCCCAGTTCCCCATCCCAGATCCCATGCTTCCCTCTAGTCCGTTCCTCACCCAAACAAGTGGCACAGCCAAACTGAAGCCATGGATGCAACAGTAATGCATCATCCTCACAATCAGTGGCAGCAGCCGCCGCCGCTAATCTGAAAAGGTGTGCCAGGCACTAAGCAGAGCTGCTTCCTGGGATGATTTTCCAGTGCCATTAGTCTCACTGACAGATGTGATGTGAAGTACCCGATGTCACACAGAGCGAGTGGCATGGCCAAAATGAGAAGCAATGTTACCTTGGAGGCTATGGAATTATCCAGGATGACATCTCACCAAGAGGCATTCATCTAGGGTTGGGAGTGAGGTAAGGATTATCAGGCTGGCTGTCTCCCCAGAGTCCCTCAAATAATTAGTCTTTACAGAGCTCTATACTGTTATTTAAATGTGTCCAATTCAACACTGGTTGTAATACCATTGTCTAGTAGAAATATGACGTAAAGCCAGCACAGAGGCAGGGGGAGTGATAATGTTGGCTAGTTTTATGTCAACTTGATATAAGCTCAAGTTACTTGGAAGGAGGGAGCCTCAATTAAGACAGTGCATCTACAGCAGGACATGGTGATGCACATCTTTAAAAGGCAGGTGGATCTCTGCGAGTTCAGACCTTCAGGACAGCCTGGTCTAAAAGTTAGTTCTAGGACAGCTAAGGCTGTTAACACAGAAAAACCAAAAGCTAAATAAATACCTCTAAGATCATGCTGTAGGTAAGCCTGATTGATAGGGGAGGGCCCAGCCTATTTCAGATGGTGTCATCCCTGGGCTGGTGGTCCTGGGTTCTATAAGAAAGCAGGCTGAGCAGGCCATGAGGAGCGAGCCAGTAAGCAGCATCCCTCCACAGCCTCTGCATCAGCTCCTGCCTCCAGGTTCCTGCCCTGTTCGAGTGCCTGTCCTGACTTCCTTCTGTGATGAACAGTGATGCGCAAGTGTCAGTCAAATAAATCCTTTCCTCCTCAACTTGCCTTTTTGGTCATGGCCTTTATCACCGCAATGGAAACCCTGACTAAGACAAGAGACACACAAATTAAAAGCAAAATGCAAGCTATACATGAAATATAAAAAAATTAATTAGCCACATTTTAAGAAAGGATAAAGAAATGGGTAAAAATGTCTTTATATAATTCCTTTAACCCAATGTGTAAATTTCAACATGTAATCAATGTATGCTATTTAGAAATTTTTCTTTCTTTCATCCTAAGTCTTCTAAATTTAATAATTTTTAAAAATTATTTAGTTTTTAAATTGAAAAAAATACATTCACAAATATAACTTTCCAACATTCATAGAAGTTTGTTTACAACCAAACGGAGTATTGCTTTAAATGTCTAGTTGATTAAAATGAAATAATTAACAGAACTTAAAATTCAGTTTCCTGGCCTCACTAGCCACATCTGGAACGCTCAGTGGCCACTCTGTTGGAACTAGTCTACAGCAGGTCCTGGGTGTACGTGACCTCCTTGGGTCTGGCCCAGAGCTAAGCTTCAGAGGCATGGCCATGTTGAGAAAAAAAATGGTATCTGCTCACTTCACAACCCCTCATTGATCCCAGTATTAATATCCACCTCTGGTATTTGTTATAGTCACAGAGTTGGTAACAGAGGGACCAGGGTCAGAGGATGATAGTGTAGCTCAGAGAGTGGCCCATTTGCCTGAGGTCATCAGTTTTGACAGGGCCTGCTCATCTAGAAGTTTGAGCTGAGCTGTTCCTAGAATATATCTGGGGCCTGCCTCAGGCTCAGCTTTTGGAGAAGAAATAAGCCTTTGCCCTAATCTCAAAGAGACCTGCTCTTAAAATGTAGAGATGAGGAAGAGCCTGGCACAAGAAACCCAGTGAGGAGGCTGCTGGGGGTGGGGCTGAGCAGGAGAAAGACACACTGCAGCATTCAGCGGAGACCCCTATAGATATACTAGTCTATAGTATAAAGGGCTTGGGCCATGGTCACCTCTTCCTCACCATTCCCCACAGCAGGCAAGGCTGGCCTGGCCGGCTCAGTACACTGACTTCCTGTATTCTGGGTGGGTCTCCTGGGCTAGCACCCTTGAATCTCTCAGCCTTCCCAAGAGCACTCTTGGACCATGGCCAGGATGCATACTTACATCGCAGGCTCACCTCTGAGCAGGCAGAAGAAAGCACCCAAGTGGCAGGCTGCCCCCAGGGAAGTAGCAGGCCCCAGGAGACAGACCTCACGGTAGGGAAAGTAGCAGGCCTAGGCCAGCAAAACCTGGGTGGCTCCACCCCTCTCCTGGGGAACAAGGCTAGTACAGCCCCCTCCAGTCAACCCAGCAGGGTGAAACTCAGCGGTCATTAGGTTTAACAATTAACTCTGATTGGCTTTTAGTTCAGCAGAAGGTAAATGCAGCAAAAAAAAAAAAAAAAAAAAAAAAAAAAAAAAAAAAAAAAAAAAAAAAAAAAAAAAAAAAAGTCCTATCTGAAGGTAAGGGGACATGGAAGACTGAGGGAAGGGGGTCTCTGCTAGTGTGTGCCCTAAGTTCCCTCCTTGAAGTGAGAGGCAATGCCTCGTGCATAGTAGGTGGTCAATCAATTAATACTTTTAATAAAATAAAGAGTAGAAGTAAACAAGAATAAAACAGGCCTGGCTAGGGGCAGACTGACAGAAGGGACCAGGAAGGCCTGTCTTAGACTGGCCACGGAGGGCATGCCTGGCAGTCTCCAGCCCTGAAGGCCACTTCTGATCTAGTCTTCCTGCCATGACCTTGGGAGCCCTGATTTCCAAGTGACACAGGCGAGATCCCACCACAGCACAAGCTGGACCAGGCTCACAGTGATAGCCAGCTCCGTTTTCCCCATGTTCTGGCTGCTTGGCAACAGCCTCCTCATCTAAGGCCACCCTCTGGCTTCCCCCACATCTCAGCATGCCTCCAGCTCCCACCTACCCAGCCTGCTCTCCTCTAATGGAAGGAAGGCCTGGGCCAATAAAGGCTCCAGCCTGCGCACATCCTACTCACCTGGATCCCACACCTCTGGCAACAGATGGCTGCCACCCTGACACTGAATTAGCATTTCCAAACCTTAGATTCCCTGGCACCCACCTCACTCTTCTCCCAGACCCTACACAGACCTAGATCCACAGCCCACCACAGGCTCAGGGGCCAATTCCCACAAGGCTCTCAGGCAGTGCCCCTCTGTTCCATCTGTCTAATGAGGGGTGGGGGATGAGGAGGTGGGTAGATCTTTAGAGATTCTGACATTTCTGGGGACACTGTTCACTTTATATCCAGACAGACTAGGGTTCAAATCCTGACCTTGGCCGGGCACATAGACATCTCTGCAATGGCCTAGAACTGAAGACCCTTCAAGGCACCCTGAGCACCAGCCTGCATAGAGAAGAACTGAATATCATGGCCACTTCTGCTGAGCAACCTTCCCTGGCTTCCCATTACCTCCAACAACCCCCCTTCCGGTCCCGCTTCCCCAGCCCCCAGCCCCCACCCCTGCTCTCAGTTGGTGGCATCAGGAGCCATCAGTCCTGCAAATTATTATTCTTGGCAAAAAGAAACTTGCCATTCCCCCTCTCCCCCTGAGCCCCTCCACATGGAGACTCTGCTCTTTCCTACATATAAACACACCCCTCCCTCCACCCCCAAGCTGCACAGGAAGCACAAGGTGCCTCCGGACTCCTTTTACTCTCCTACTTCAGGCCCTTCCAGCCTAGCGACACCTCTGTTCCCTGAAGTCCACTGTCTCACTCACTCAGGCACATCTCTATGTTAGCTCCCTGTGCTAAAGTCTCACTGGCCCTAAGAAACCAAAGACCCCAAAGACCTCAGAATTCTGTAAAGACTTCACTCTGGCCTTTATTTGCTGAAGTAATAATCATTAACTTAAAAATAATGGATTATCCCAGTGTATTGGTCATTTATTCTCTGCAGATCTTCCCAGGCACTTTCCACAGGGTTCCATTTATTTCTCCACACCCCAACATATTTGTTGTTATTATCTTTTTGGTTTGGTTTGCTGGTTTTGTTTTGTTGTGGGGTACAGCAGTTGAGATGGTATTTCTACATAGCCCATGGTGATTTCAAACTCACAAACTCCTGCCTCAGTCTGTCGACAGCTGGAATTACAGATGTGTATTCCCACACCCAGACTTATCCCTTTGTTTTAACCTGAGAAAACCAAGATTCAGTGAGAGGAAGTGATTTACCCAAAGTCACACGGCCAGTAAATGGCAGCATCAGGAGTAGAATTGAAGTTCTTAGTTACTGCCCTGCTTGGCCTTTCTCCAAGCCACAAATAAAGGAGGAAGGAGGAGCTACGTGAGAAGTTGTGGCCTGCCAGTGACTGATGTTGGCCACAGGGGTTCCAAAGAAGCCAGAGGGCCCAAGGCTGGAGGCAGCTCTCTGCCAATAAAACGTTTAGGCCTGGATTAAGCACCTGCTCTGTACACAGCCCTGTGCAGGGGGCTGGGAGTGAAAACATGAGACTTCTTAGCAGAAAAGAGACCAGACATCTTTCAGATAAAGCTAAGGCCTGGCAGAGCTTGTCCCAGAGGGAATAGATAAGGC
Source organism: Phyllotis vaccarum (assembly GCA_033318265.1). Taxonomy (NCBI): domain Eukaryota; kingdom Metazoa; phylum Chordata; class Mammalia; order Rodentia; family Cricetidae; genus Phyllotis; species Phyllotis vaccarum. The sequence goes on along the minus strand of JARWLC010000001.1, from coordinate 183,333,279 downwards.
ACTATGGGAATGTGGAGGAGGGCTAGAGGCTGGCATGTGAGCAGAAACTTGAAAAAGGTGTATAGGATGCTGACAGGGATTTGGAAAGGCAAAGATGGCATTTTCGGCAGGGGGAATAGAGGAGCAAGGGCAAAGAATGAGATAGGTGCGCACTGGGTGCTCCCCATGAGCCTCTGGGAAGGAGTTCCACTTCCCTCCCAAGCGGCATTAGTCCAGGTATCCAGACAGACCCGCAGAGAAACCACCGTGAACTTCCCCCAGACACGCAGGCACCCACTGCACTTCTGGCATAGCGAGAGAGATGCTGGCCCAGACATGTGGTTTGACACGTGGGAGGGCACAGGAGGAACCTGAATCCAGGCTCTATCCAGAAGATCAGGAGATGGATGCTGAGGACAGGTCACCAAGGGGATGACGCTGAGGCACAAAAGGAGAAGACAGACTGGAGAGCAGGAGACATGACTTCCAGAACCCCAGATCAAGGCTGCATGAACCCTGATATTATCCTGCCCACTTTACATGGGAAATGAGGTTCAGACAAAGAAGAGGACTGAGCCACAATCACTTGGCACCTTCATGGCAAAACTAGCCAGCAGCCCACACAAGACACTAGCTAGAAACAATCTCTCTATATGGCCCCGGTATTAGCTTCCTGATGACCCTTCTCTAGAACTTAGTTCTAATTCCATAAAAGTCCCGAAGCTAAGCACAGCTAAGCACGGTGGTTCACACCTGGTGGGTAGATCTTCCTTCTGCCTGTTGTCTGATCTTTAGAGATTCTGACATTTCTGGGGACACTGTTCACTTTATATCCAGACAGAATAGGATTCAAATCCTGACCTTGGCCGGGCACATAGACATCTCTGCAAAGGCCTAGAACTGAAGACCCTTCAAGGCACCCTGAGCACCAGCCTGCATAGAGAAGAACTGAATATCATGGCCATTTCTGCTGAGCAACCTTCCCTGGCTTCCCATTACCTCCAACAACCCCCCTTCCGGTCCCGCTTCCCCAGCCCCCAGCCCCGACCCCTGCTCTCAGTTGGTGGCATCAGGAGCCATCAGTCCTGCAAATTATTATTCTTGGCAAAAAGAAGCTTGCCCTTTCCCCTCTCTCCCCTGAGCCCCTCCACAGGGGAGCTGAGGCAGGGGAGTCACAAGTTTCGGTCAGCCCTAGTAAAGAGTGAGAATCTATCTTAAAAACAAACAAATAACAACAACAATAAAACACTGAAGAGGCAGCAGACATGGTGCTACTGGGTCTTTAACGGGAGGCACAAGCATTTGACTCTCTGAGTTCAAGGACAGCCTGGTCTACAAGAGTAAATTCAAGGACAGTCAGGGCCACACAAAGAAACCCTGTTGAAGGAAAAAAACAAAAACCCCTGAAGAGGCAGGCCTTAACTGTCATGGGAGTCACGAAGGCTTAGAGAGTGAACTTCTTGTCATCCGATCCTCCCTCCCCAGGACAGTGCACAATTTTGGTATGCTTGTTGCTTCAGAAGTTCACAGATATCTCTGATATGAGTTCTGGAAGGGTACTAAACCAGCCCTCCTGCATTGTTCTACGAAGAGAAATATCTAAAAACACCAATATTTGGGAACCCTAGGACTGAGGCATGATACTCTCCCTTGAATGATTATACATATTCATTTTCTGCTCCCTTGCCTGTGGAGAGGCCTCTGTGACTAGAAGTTATAAAGCTCCCTGGTCAAGGTCTTAGGCAAGCAGGTAGGTGGCTGAGCAGGTTCACCAGCTGACAGTCAATGGACAAGGGTGGGGGTGGGTACCCAGCGTAAGACCATAGCTTCCCAGTGTCTAAGATGACGCTGTGAGGTCTACAGCCTGGCCTGTGTGGGAGTCTGGACTCCTGGGCTGTACTTGGAATAAGAAGCAGCCCAGACTGCTCTGCCCCTGCACCCTGCCCTCTCTTGTCTGGTAAAAGGGACCCTGGGGCTCGTGGCTCTGGCCTCTGCTTCCCTACCGACTTCCCTCAGAGTTCCAGCCAGCATTAAGCCAGCTGAGGGATCCTTATGTCCCCAAGCCCCTTCTGAGCAGACATCTAACTGTGGTTTGCAGACAATAAGTCACTTACCTGGAAGACTCAACATCATCTATGAGAAATTAAGGTGGTTAGTAGGAAAATAACTAGAAAAAAAAAGCCAAGGAAACGAGGTGTGGTGGCCCAGGCCTTTAGTCCAAGCACTCAGAGGGCAGAGGCTGGAGGATCTCTGTGAGTTTGATACCAGCCTATATGACAAGCTCCAGGACAAGTTAGACCACATAATGAGACCCTATCTCAAAAGAAAATAGATTAGAATAAATAAGATAGAAAGACTTTCATAATGTGGAATGTCTTTCTGTATAGTGTGAATATCATTGGTTAATAAAGAAACTGTTTTGACCTATAGCAAGGCGTCTTAGAAGGAGGCAGGAAATTTTAGCATAAAGGGACGGAGGGCAGAGTCAAGGGAGACACAGTCTAGCCACCCAAGAAACAAGATGTGAAAAATAGGTAAGCCACGGGCTACATGGCAAGACAGATTGGTAAAAATAAGTTAAGATAAAAAGCAAACTGGTGATGAGCCCTAGCCGTAGGTCAAACAACATATAATTAATATAAGTCTTTATGTGATTATTTGGGGCTAAGGTGCAGCAGAGCTATGGGCAGGTTCAAACCTCAGGGGTTGGCCAGGCCGAAAACTCATACCACACTTTCAAATTCTTCTGATACCATATCTCTCCCAATGATAGGCAGCTGCCCAGAACAAGGTGGACTCAGAGCTGTGGCCAGTCCTGGGGCCGGTAGTCCCTGACACGGTGGCAAAGCACATGCTTGAAGGCAGAGGTCCTGTCTTGAAGTCCCCGTGCTCAGAATGAAGAATTTTCTCATAGAATTTGAACAAACATATGCACCTCTGTGGAACCCTAAATGGTCTCATAGGCCCCCAAGAAAGATTCAAAAGTACCTGTGGTCTTTGGCCAGATCACAATTTAAATCCCAGCTGGGCCTCTTGCTGACTAAGCACTGGGTAGGCCCTGGGCATGTTATTTAGCCTCTTCTGACATGACAGAGATTATAGACCTTGTCCCTGAGTAGTGGTGGCAAAGATTAAGAGTCAGGAGTCCCAGGAAGCGCTCAGCCCAGCACCTGAGGCGAAGAAGAAGCCAGGAAGCGACAGCACTGATTTCTAAGTTTATGACAACCATGGGCTGTCTAATTCTAGCTAGCCCCACATCAGTCACCTGAAGGGGCTCTGCAGACTTGATCTTTAGACCGCTAATCTCAAGAGAAGGTAGAGAGAAGAGCAGAGAGGAAGGATGGAGGGAAGAATGAGGCAGAATGCCCCAGCTTGGGGAAAAGGAAGATGATTTATTGGAAACTGCCAAGATAGGAGAAGTCCCTTCACCCCTTTCACAAGCCTTCCCAAGGCAACCATCCCCAGGACCCAGCCTGCAGGGAAGCACAGACCTATCAGTGAGGTATCATTGGTTTACCTCCGGGTGCTGGCTCTCCACATTGCTGCCCGCGGAAGCCTCTTCCCCTCCCACTGGAGCACACAGAGTGGCCACTGCCTGGTCAGGCACACAGCTACTGCTTGCTCACTCTGGCCCCAAGGAACACTTTCTTTTCTTTGTAAAGGTTTATCTGTATGAGTATATGCCCACAAGTGTCCACACATGCCATATGTGTGCCTGGTAGCCAACCAGAGGAAGGTGTTGGATTCTCTGGGAACTGGAGTTCTATATAGGAGCCACCATGTGCATTCTGGGAGCCAAACCTGGGTCCTCTGCAAGCTCAGCAAGCATTCTCACCACTGACCGTCTCTCCAGCCTCTGGGCCTCCTTCATGATGCTGAGCCTTCTAGCGGAATCCTCAGCTCTGTCTGGGCCTTGGACAGAGCCCTCTCCAGGCATCTACACGCCCTAAACTGTTTCTGGGATAGAAATTGTAACTGGGGAAAACAGACAGCTCAAGAAGCCACAGATAAGGTATTCCGATTGCCACTGACAGCTTTGAGGTGTCACGTCTATGGTAGCCTAAGTTTCCTCCCAGGCTAAAAAGGGAGCAATAAGAATCCTGTCCACGGTTTCCCCCGCTTTGAAGCTGGTGATACTACATGCAAAGCCTCTATATAAGAGAGAAGAGGCCCCCCCTGGGAGAAGAGTGGGCTGGCACAGAGCTCTGTTGAGGTGCAGCGGATGTGGCAATGGCCAAGGGTTATTATGATGATGAAGGTTATAATTAAAAATCACAACAAACCCTTAAGCAATTCACAGAGAGCTTTCTCATTATCTCCTGGGGTTTGGAATCTGGCAGGATCAGTCTAGATTCTAGACCAAGATGATTCTTTACGTCTGAAAATATAGCAAGGTTAAGTGTCTTGGGGCAGAGAAGGGGGGCTCCAGAGGAAGTAATAATTGAGTACCTACTGTGTGTACTTGGAACTTCCATCCTCATCAGTCTTGCCACTGTAACACTACTGTAGGAACTGCTGTCCCCATTTCAAAGATGAAAAACTAAGACAGAAATGTAACTGACCCCCCTGAGACTCATGGACTCTCTGTTCAGAGCCAAAATCTGGATCTGAGCTTGAGGACTCTAAGGCCTGTGCCCTTCAGTGTCTTCAGTCTGGAGTGGGCTGAGTAGTGACACCCACCCGTTTCCCATCTTGTCTAGAATATGACCTTATTTGGAAATAGGGTCTTTGTAGGTGTGATTAGTTAAATTCAGATGCGAACACAGAGGAGCAGAACAGGTTCTAGGCCTTAAAAGAAGGAACTGCAAAGACTGGGAGAAAGTCACATGATGATGACAGAGGCCAGACATCAGATCAAAGGCTCCCTCCCCTCCCCTCCCCGCCTTCCCCAAAAGCCAGTGGGGAACAGGCAACAGACTTCCACAGGTGGAAGGTATCACCTGGCTGACTGTGGATGCTGGGCTTCCAGCCTCCAGAACCGAGAGAATATAGGTCTGTGGCTCTGAGCTACCTGGACTGGAGCCTCAGGAAGGGAAGCAGACCCAGAATCTACAGCTCTGGATTCCAGGTCCCCACTAACCAGGCAGCAGTGCAGTTTAAAGGCTCTCAAAGCCAAAAAGAGGTGTCAGTCCATTCACACACAGAGAGACAGAGAGAGACAGAGAGACAGAGAGAGCTGCCACCCACAGAGTTTATCTCTGGACCCTGACCCTATCCAGGTCAACAATCCTCCTCTTCCACCTAAAATCAGCAGCTCCCACCACCCAGAGAGCTGTTTTTGAAATGCAAGTCCTTCCTGGTCCTGGCTCAATTCTCTTCCCTGGTCCCCACAGGTCAGGCTTTTACACAGATCTGGAGTCCTCCTCCCCCAATTCTGCAGCCTCTCACTCAGTCCCTACCTTCCACCAGCTTTTGTTTCAACCATGTAAGACTCTTTGGGATAAAAAGCCACATTGCCTTTGCCTATACCGGCCCAACTACCACAAGACCATATCTAACACAAACACCAAGTCTATAAGTCTAAATCTCTGTCCGCCCAAGACCAAAAAACCTTATTACAACCATCTTTTCCTCTCCCATAGAAGAAGCCTTTCGCCCCTAGGCAGCCTCCCCTCCCCACCTTGTGCATTGCCCTGCTATGGCAACATTACAGATCTGCTGCTGCTCCAGGCTGTGTGTGAACCCTACTGTATCAGTTTTTCTTTCTGTCGGCCCAGGGCCCACCTACAAGGCATTTAAGCAGGCTGAACCAAGCTGTACAGTAGCCATAAGAGTAAAGACAGCTAACATTTACCAAATGTTTACTCTGTGCCCACATTGTGCTGAGCGCTCCATATGTGATGTCTCATTTAATTCTCAAATCAACCCTGTGAAACAGAGACTTCTATTGGTTCTCTTTACAGGTGAGGAGATATGAAGGAAGAGATAAGTCGCTTGCTCAAATAATATATAGCAAACTTGAAGGACTCCGGCGCCAGGGTCAGTAACCATAATAATCCCTCCTTAGCCGGTTCAGTTATCAACTATGGTTTGGTAATATTAAATGTAAAATACCAGAAAAACACAATCCACACATATGAAGTCGTGGATGGTTGTGGGTAGCATGATGAAGCCATTTTCCCCCCTCCACTCTGCTTAAGACCTGAATCACTCCTTGTCCGACGTGTCTATCTACTCCTGATCAGTGCATCATTCATCAGTCATTTTAGTTATCAGACCAACTGTTGCACTGATATCTCATCTCACACATTCAATCCTTATTTCACACAATAGTGCCCCAATGTATAAGAACACTGATGTTGGCAATATAGATATGCCAGAGAAGCCACAAAAGCACTTCCTTTACGGAAAAACTGAAAGTTCTCAACTGAATATATATATTTATTGGTATGTACAGGGTTCAGTACTGGTCGTGCTCCTAGACATCCCCTAGGGACTCTTGGTCCAAATCCTCACTGGATCAGGAGGGATCACTACACTAAAAGCATTCATCCTCACACCTTCGTTCGATGGAAGAAGCAGCAAAGGAGGCAAAGCGATGTGTCCAGTCACATCCCGAACCTTTAGATTCCCCATTTATTGCTCATCCTCTGCACAGCATCATGGGATCCTGTTCCAAAAGGACGCAGACCACATCTAGAATGTGTCTCCCGAGAGCTTTCTCCTGCCTTCTCCGGGCAGAGCCAGTACGGCCCGCCGCACCACAGTGAGAGTCTATAGCCAGGAGATGCTGGAGGAAAACAGATGAACCTGTCTGAGAACAATCCGCATCCTGCTTGGACAGTAAAGCCATCAAAGTATAAGGAGAAGCTAAATTACAAAAAGATCATTTAGTATCATCTCCTATATTAAATATTAACTGTTTGACAGGCTTATTGAACACAAATCAAAAGCCAGACACTATGTTGGACACTTGGAAGATTAACAGTCAAGTCCCTGCCCAGATGGCATTTACAGTCTAGTTGAGGGGGACAATCAAACAACTAACAGGTTCAAGTATAATTACAAACACTCACAGCCCCAGGAGGGTCAGGAGCTCTGAGAATGTATGAAGGGAACTGCTAACAGAGGGAGTTGGCAAAGCCCTGTCCCACCCCCCAAAGACATAGGGGAATGGTGTGCTATGCTAGACAGAGGGGTCTGCATGAACAAAACCCCAGCCAGAGTCAAGTGGGCAAGGATTTTACCTGCCTTCTTGTAAGGTTTGGAGAAAATGAGCATAATGAGAAAGCTACAGGGTGAGATTTTGCAAAGGAGTTATTGTCTAAGATTACAAGGAAGACCCAGGGCTTGAAGCCAGACCCCCTACCTACTTAGGTTGGCTTTGGGGACACTTCAGGTGCATATATGATGAACTAAAGAAAGAAGGGGCTTTTCCCTTGTTTCAACCTAGAACTTCTGAAGAACAGGTATTTTACATTTGTTAAAACACAGACTGCTAGGCCCCAGGTGTTTGTGCAGGTCTACCACAAGGCTCCAAATTTGCATTTCCAAGAAACTGGAAACCCTGCTGCAGGTGGTCACCCTGGGAACTAGTGCTCTAGGCTCTAGTGACAAAAGTGGCAGATGGTGAGTAGGGAAAATAGCCAGGATCTCTGGGGTCAAGAAGAGTGAATTCCTGGCAAGCAAGATGTCTCAGTGGGTGAAGGCATTTTCTACCAAGCCTGAGTTCAACCCCTGAGTCCCGCAGAATAAAAAGGGGAGAGCTGACTCTTGCAAGTTACCCTCTGACCGTTGCCCCTTCATACATATAAAATGTAACAATTTTTTTAAAGAATAGTGAATTCGCTGGGCAGTGGTGGAGAATGTCTGTAATCCCAGCACTCGGGAGGCAAAGGCAGGTGGATATCTCTGAGTTCGAGGCTAACCTGGTCTACAGAGCAAATTTCAGGACAGCCAGGGCTGTTATACAGAGAAACCCTGTCTCGAAAAATGAAAAACATCGCAAAACAAAAGAGCAGTGAATTTCTAAGCACTCTGAGCAGAAGCCAAGCCTCAGAGATCCAACCCTGAGCTCCCTAGACACCTAACCCAAGAAACTGAGGCTCAGCAAGTTGAGGATCTTTAAGAGTTTTTGTGTTTAATAAAAATAAACACAAAAAGGGTTTGATTGTTGTCAAAAGGGGGACCCCTGAACCACACTGCCAGTGCCTGTGAGCAGCAGCCACTGCCAGTGCCTGTGAGCAGCAGCCACAGCATCCCTCCTGAGCCATGTTTTCAGAGGAAGAGATAAGGACCCCAGCTTTCCCTGTCTCTGCTGCCTTTGGCAGGGAAACAGTTTAAGAGTTGCAGAAATCCGCCTTTGACCCCCCCCCCTATCACCACTCACTTGTCTTTTCTTTATACCCCCAGCTCCTCCCTTTCCGCTCCAAATTCTGCACAGTTATCCTTGTATATACACCAAACAGCAAGGAGGGAAGTTAGTGAGAAGAGCTTGTATGTCCTTGTCTTTCCTTCCCTCTGGAAGTTTCTGTTTCTCTAGATCTTTGTCAGACCCAATCTACCTACATACATTTCAGTACCAATATCTGAAACCGGCAAAGCCAGTGACCAGATTCCCCAACTTCCTTTTTACTTTGCTTTTCAAATATAGGGAGCTTTCTATCCAGTCAGCAGCAAAATGGCCCTTCTCTTAACAGCCCCACACCCAGGCTCACCGATACACAAACGGCTACACACACATAAGAACAAATATATTGAACTTGTCAAAACAGATGCACATATACATCCAGAGTTATCGTATTTACTGTTCATCAGTAAAATGTACCTATGGATCTAAATGTCCAAGAAATATACAGGGAGAGCACATATGCACACAGATTAGACATGCATGCAGTGTCCAATACACGGGGAAGAGGTACACAGCTTTCAAAGTACAGAGGCCTCCTGAAAGGGTATTCCTTGGAATAGGGCGCTGGCCCTTTAAAACAGTAACCATTCTTACTAGTCCTTTTAGGGTTCCTAGACTGCTGCTCTACCCAGTAGGAGAGTGAGGGTGTGAGTGTAGCTGATCAGGCTGGGCTGCCTCTGGTCCTGGGTGACGGTCCTTATACCACAAGAAAGGGGATGTCAGAACCCACTGAGGCACTAGCCGAGGGGCCGCTGCTGCGTCTACTAGCACCCCACACCCACGCCTGCACACACACACCCCTTCACACCCAATCACCCACCCCACCCCTCTCAAGCACACACCCGAGATTCAGGCAGGCCACGCCCTCCGCTCCAGCTCAGTCTGGAACCAGGTTCTGCTGTCAGTAGGGCTCTCTCCCGTACCCGGGCGTGGCTGCCCACCTGCCAGCAGGGATTCTCCACTCAGCTAGGACGCGCCCCCGCCGCCTCTGCCACCCACTTCCCGGGCTAGTGCGGGGCTCCGGGCGACGCCAGCGCCTCGGCCGCCGCCCCCACCCCCTTCCTCCCGGCAGTGCGGAGACAAAGCCGAGCACACGCACACAGGGGCTACGCGGGTGCACACCCGCCCTCACACAGGCGCGAGCACACGCGCGCGTGCACACACGCACACACGCACACACACACACACACACACACACACACACACGCCATAGGGGTTCAGCCACAAGCGAAGCCATCGGTACAGGCACACACCCTCATTCCCTGTACACACTGCTACACATTGGGACACACCCTCTCCAGGCACCACCGCCGATAAGCACAAGCAGACACACAGACCCTCAGCCAGATTAACACACCACCCAGCTCCAAAGCGCACAACCTTTATACAGATGCACACGCGCGTCCACGCCAAACATCCAGTTGCACCGATCCACAGATACACGCGCGTTCACACTCAACGCACACCCGGAGACCGGGACCCCGACGCACGTACCCGCAAAGACACGAATCAAAGCTCGCGGCTCCGGCCACGCACGTCCTCCAGTACTCGAGGCTTGGGACGCGGCGCCAGCCTGTGCGTTCTCCGCGTCCGGCTAACCTGGCGGTGGCAGCGCGGCTTCCGGGAGCCGTCTGTCTGTCTGTCTCTCGGTCCCGGCGTTCTGTGGCCGCCCTGGCGGGCTCCGAGGCGCTCAGAAGCTGCGCAGAAATGCCCCGCTCGTTCACTCGCTCGCTCCTTCGCTCCCTCCCACGGCGCTCAGCCCCCTCCCCGCCCGCTCCGCACACCCCTTCTCCCCCTCTGCCCCGCCCCGGCGGCTCCCTCGGAGGAGGCGGCTGCGATCCCGGGTAGGCAGCGGCCGAAGGGCGTGCGAGCGGCGAGCACAACCCACTGGCCGGGAGAGCCCAGCTGCCCCAGAGCAGCCGCGTCCGGTCCTAGGGAGGGGCGCTCGGAAGGGGGGATGCGCCCCGCGAGCCTGCGCCGCTCGCTTCCCCACGTGGGCCACGCGCCCACCTGAGCCCCGGTGCAGCTCAGAGGCCCGGGCGAGCAGCTGGACCACGAGGAGACTCCACACGGAGCCTTCTCCTCCTAGGTCCCAGCCCCATAGACTTGGCCTTGCCCCACCTCCTCCAGAATCGCGGCCCGCACCAAGCTCGCTCGGCTTTCAGGCTGGTGGCCTGGCCTGGGATAACCCGGTGGCCCAGCAGCACTACTGGTCTCCTTTCCTTCCCTCGGGGATCTGGCCGACGCCCACCAACCTCCAGCCTCTCTCCTATTGTTCGGATGGCCAAAGCTGCGAAGGGCTGGGCAGCTCTTTCAGCCAGTCTCAGGTGGCAGCCCCTTTGCACTCTCTGGGAGCTCAGCAAGGGCCCAACTTCTTGGTCCTGGGACCCACAGCCCCAAGCATGCTCAAAGTAAACTGCTTGTCTGAATTAGGATTATATCTGCCCAGGTCTTTACCGAGCTCCTGCTAATGGTTCCTGCTTCAAATACAAGTAAAGCCAACTATATGGCCAGAGGCAAAGTAACCAGATTAGTGAACCCAGAATAGCACCCCAAGAAGTAGGGCATCTATCAGTGCCTCAATACATAGAAGAAACCTAAGGAATCCTGTGTTCGGGTTCTCGGGGCAAGGGCCAGACCTCAGGAAGGCCAGGGACAGTGAGCCTCCTTTATTATATTTTTGAAGGGAAGAAATAAGGAATAAGTAACTGTAAGACAGGAAATGGGTTACAACATGGACAAAGACTCCTAAATGTAAATACCTTCACCTCCTTGTCACACTTGGCCCTAACCATATCTCAAGTGGCAACTATGATCCACCTAAGTTTGCCCCTGGTGGCACAGAGTCAAAGCTCAGGCCAGTAATTCTGGTTCTTCAATGTGTTCCCCACCTCCTCCCCACAGACCTCCTCCTCCCCATCCCATCCCCCTCCAGTACTGGGTGCTAAGAGCAGACAGGAATGGATAAGTACAGAAGGAGAGGCATGGTGTGGGCCTCCAAGGACATGGGGGTAAAACTAAGAAAATCGGGGCCCTAACACAGGACTGAGCAGAGCTTGCGAGCTTTCCTTCATAGCATGGCTCGAAAAATCCAGGATGCAAATTAAAAAATAAAAATTAAATGCAAATTAAAAATAGGAACTAACAATTCAATTATTTGGAACACTTATATTCCAGACATTGTTTCAAGAGTCATACTATTTGGGCAGTGGTGGCACAACCTCCCCCTTATCTTCCCCCAAAAGCCCACCATACTGCATTAACTCATTTGATCTCTACAGTTAAACCAGAGAATAGAAATTACCACAAGGTCACTACATAGTTAGAAAAGTGGCAGAGCCAGGATCTGAACCCTGGAATGACTTTAAACTCCCACATTTAAGCATCAGGCCAGCCTTGAATATGAGATGAAGGTAATTGAACTTTATGGGCTTATCCTGTCTCCCTGTAGTTCCCTGTAGCCAGCTCAGACCCTGACTCAGAGACCTAATTTATTAAACAACTATTTGATGGCATTGGGTGTGATTCCTATGCCCTCTGCTCTGGGGAGAGAGGTTGCGATCAGTGGTTTTAGATGAAGCTGAGGAGATATGAACTGCTAATCAGATCTGCTGCTGTCAGCAGGAGAGAGAGAGAGAGAGAGAGAGAGAGAGAGAACACTCACTATGGAAACCAGAATAAGTTTCCAGAAGACCTCAACAGTTTTCAAGACTGAGCTGACTGAGCTGACTAACAAAACGAGCTGTTACCCAGAGTGAGTGTAAAAGTCTGTCCTTAGATCCATACCAGAGACATCTGAGAAAACATTCTGTAGCCACTAGCTCTCCCTGGCTACTGGGCAGTCATGAGGTGGGGGGCTGGTAACTAGAGTGTCTCCATGAGCTCAAAGTGCACAAAACATAGTATAGAAGAATCTAGGTTAAGAACAATTTCCGTGAAAATCATTTCTTCAAGACTTTTACTTGACCTTGAGCTCAATGATGTGATGGGGGGTGAATATGAATATCTTCTATTAGCGAAAGCCAGCAATAAAGCTGCTTTGTCTATTGTCCTAGAGAGATCCCAGCTAGGCCACAGGACTCAACTCCAGGCCCCATATTTGAGAGAACCTCTGTTTAAAATGTTGATACACATCTAAAGGAGGGGACCAGAATGTTGAGGACCTGAACATCACATGATGGTCTGTAAGTGGCCTGGAGAAGGGTGTGGTGGCTATCTCTGTGTCCGTAAGCTGACACCCAGAAAGGGGATGTGATCTGTTCCCTATTACTGCATTTATGCCTGCTAAGCAAGACAAAATATCTGTGTACATGAACCCTAGGGTTCCTCTGAAGGGTGGATCCTGTGGAATAGATCTCTGCCCATCCCCTTGGCACCTGGCTCATAAGAAACACTGATTACAGATTTTCTGCCTAAATGAATTTGAAGGAATTACATTCAGCTCCGGTGGGTAGACATTCAGGAGGATGAGTCCAGCTCACCATAAAGAACTCTCTGGAGCTGGGGATGTGGTACAGTGGGTAGAGCACTTGTCTAGCATTGGAGAAAGCCCTGAGTTCCATTCTCCAGCACTGAGAAAAGAGAAAGAAAAACAGTAAACAAAAAGCCTCTCTAATGTTTGGAGCTAACCCAAACTGGAATGGGTCGCTTTGACCAACTTCCTGTCAATAACTACTCAGAGATCACATTTTCACTGAGAGGCAGAACCAGGAACGAGGTGACAGCCCCTCAGGGTGAAAATAAGCCAGTTCTAATCAGATGGGAAGTCAAGATGAGGGCTATGCTGCAAAACCATCATGTGACGGTCTGCGCTTCCGAAGGGGACACCACCACAGTAGAACAAGTTCATAGGAGTCAGGGGGATGCAATTTGGGAGGCTGCAGTGGCCCAGGAAATCCGAGAATAGAAACCTAAGGACAGGTGTGACTTGCAAGGAGACCTGGGCTGCAGTTAGGACCTCTCGGGGAAGAACCTAGTGGCTAAGCTAGCCTCTGCCACTAGTTTATTGCTTGTCTGTGGGTGACTGTCTACTTCCAGGTTTCAGTATTTCCGTGCGCTGCATGCAGAGTGATCTCCTGGATCCTTTGAATGGAAGACAGAGAAGGAGAAGGTCACCAGGACAGCATGTCAGAAAGCCTGCGTGACTTTACAGTCACAGTGTCATTTGTCTCCTTGATTAGTATTGTTATTATTTCAAAGAAGCAGCAATAGAATTTGGTGACTGGTTTGTTGGGGACACCAGACAAGTGACAAGTAGACGGCAGGAGTAGGATTGAGAGGAGGAACAGAGCTCCTGAGCTTTTGGAAGAGTCAGTGAACATTGTCACCCCACCCACCCCCAGATCTTTAAAGGCAAATGGTGCAGTCTGCTGGGTCACCTCCTGGACAGCTTCCTCATTCCTTTGGGCCACACCCCATACTTGGCTGAAGAATCCACCAGTTCTAAGAAGGTCAACTCTGTTCTTCTTTCCCTTCTGGGGATTGAACCCCAGGCTCCTGCACATTCAAAGCACACAATCTAACACTGAACGACCCCCCCCCCCCCACACACACACACACTTCTTTTCAGCAGTGAAACCTCCTGGGTTTTTCCTTACACAATCAGCATCATTATCCTGTTTGGAAATAACCAACATTATTGAGCTCTTGGTACATGCTAGGCACCTACATAATTTTCTCATCCTGGAAGATAGCTTTAATTATTATCTCCATTTTATAGAAGAGGACGCCATGGCTTGCAGAAGTGCTCTGCAGCCTCTCTGTCTATCACGGAGATTCCAGCTCTGATCCTTGTGACTTCAAGGCTTTCAAGACTGCATTCCGGAAGACACCCAGTATTTTAAAACTAACTAGGGAGAAGACCCTTGTTATCTCCAGTTCTGAGCAGAAGAAATGGATGTTCAGGGGTTAGATTCAGCCATTTGGACTAGCGTTCCATGGTGCACCGGGTGCTTGGGTACTCCTCTGTTTTTCTCAGCTCTTGATTCTGCACTTCCAGGGACCCCCTCTTCCTCCTTGGAGGAAATTGCCCAACTCGGCTAAGGACTTTGTCTTTTTCCTGGGGGGAGGGAAAGGCCTCTGGAAGGTGAGAGTTATTTCTGCCTCCCTTCTCCTGCATCACACACCCTGGCCCAGGGCCTGGTGGTGACAGTGCTGAAGGCTGACAAGGTGAGTCATGTGGCACTGACCTGTCAGAGTCACCTAAGCACAAGGTGCTAATCTCAGTTTAGAGAGGTGGAATATAGGACAAGTGTTGTCATCCTCAAGAGAATGATCCAGTTGCAGCGTGCACCTCCCGACTCACCTCATCCCCCAGGACTCTGGAGAACTCTGTAAAGCAAGCCATCAGAGGCAGAGGGCACCAGTGTATCCCCACCTTTCAGAGGGGATAAGAGAGGGCAAACTTATACCGACCTCCTTTAGGGTCTGTTAGGGTTTGATCCTAGGAAACCCCACTGTGGGTACTAAAATGATAGATGATCAAGTCCTTTATATAAAATAACATAGAGCATTTGCATAAGCCATACATATGACTTCATTTATTTACAATAGTCAATACAATGTAAATTATATGTAGACAATTATAATGCTGTGACGCTTAGCATATAATGATTTAAAAAAATCAGTATATTCCATACAGAAACAATGGGTTTTTTTGCTTGTTTGCTTGTTTTTGAGACATGTGTAACAGTCCTGTGTCCAGAAACTCACTCTGTAGGCCAGGCTGGCCTCGAACTCACAGAGGTCCTCCTCTTTAATCCCAAGTTCTGTGAGTACAGGCATTCATTACCACTGCCTGGTAAAGGGAAGGCAAGCAAGAGGGGAGGCCAGCAGAGTGATAGTCTTCCTTCTACTGTGCCTTTTTTTTTTTTTTTTTTTTTTTTTTTAAGATTTAGTCTATGTGAATGGGTATTTCAAGATTTTTTTAAAGATTTATTTACTTATTATGTATACAGTATTCTATATGCCTGCCCACCAGAATCAGGCAACTAGTCTTATTATGAATGGTTGTGAGCCACCATGTGGTTGCTGGGAATTTAACTCAGGACCTCTGGAAGAACCGTCAGTGCCCCTAACCCTCTGAGTTATCTCTCCAGCCTCCCAAGTTTTTTGTTTTGTTTCTTTGTTTTTTAAATAATTTTTAAGCCAGACGTGGAGGTGTAGAAACATAGAGATCTCTGTAAATTTGAAACTAGCCTGGTCAACAGAGATCCAGGACAGCCAGGACTGCAAAGAGTCTGTCTCAAAAAACAAATAAGTATTTCAAAATTTGTTTTAGATTTATCTAATGTGTATGAGTAGCCATGTGTGTGCTTGGTGCACACAGAGGTCAGAAGGGAGCATCAGATGCCCTGGAACTGGAGGTACAGATGATTGTGAGCCACCGGGTGCTGGGGATCAAAGTTCAAACCTGGGTCCTCTGCAAGAGGAACAAGGGCTCTTCACCACTAAGCTGTCTCTCCTGCTCAATCCATGGTCGGAAGATTCTGCAGGGGCTGACTGTGCACATTTACAAAGAGCTGTGTGACACACGGTACCAATTCTCTCAAAAGAATTGAGAACGGACTGGCATCTTGACGATAAATCCAGAACACACAAAAGGAAAGAGGCTGAGCAGTGCACATTTGCATCTTACATATACGTGGATTCCATCCAGAAGACAGGGAGACCCAACATATTGTATGTTTCTATATGTTAGAAGACTTGAATTTCAATCCAGACTCTGCTACTTCCCAGCCACTGAGCTGGTTTTTCAGTGCCCATGGTCCAAGTACTGCTTTTAGTCATTTGCCCTTCCTCTGTACCAGTGAGAGGATTGCTGACATGCTCTAGTGAGCCGCCATGTGACTTGAGAGCACCCTTCAGGAGGCGTGCCCTTCCCTAGCCCATGTCAAGGCTGACCACAGGAATTTCTTTGGCCGGAGAAATATGAACTGAAGAGCTGAAGTATGTTTGAGTCTAAAATCTTACTCTTAACCTTTTCTGCCACAAGATGGAAGAGTGTGTCTTGCGTAGGAACTGTGCCTATATTTTGCACCCAGAAATAAAAAGACACAGAGAACTGAAGATGACCCATAACTGCCCCCCACTGCTGCTAATGTGGACTCAAACAAGAAAACTGTGCTGTAAGCCACTGAAGGTTTGGGAATGTTTTTGTATCATAAGCTGGCAAATGCTGACGGCTATATGCCCCAGAAATGTGGGTGCGTTTAGAAGTATCAACCAACCGTGAAGTATTATTGCAAGTATCAAATAAGATTAGCACATGAAAAATGTATAACCATTTCATCAGAGCTTCATATTATAAAATGAGTACTCTGGCTGCTAGCCCAACATTCAGGAAGCAAACACAGGCAGATTTGGAGGTTGAGGCCAATCTGGGATCCATAGTAAGACAGACCCTGTCTCAAAAAACAGGGCAGGGGTGAGATAGCTCAGCGGGTAAAGCTCTTGCTACACAAGACTGATCTTCTGAGTTCTGTCTTCAGAATACACAAAAGACATGTGTGATGACTGATCTGTAATCTCAGCACTCCTACGGGGAAATGGGAGGTAGAGACAGAAAAATAACTTGGAAGCCTGAGGACCAGCTAGCCCAGAAGACAGCATGGGGACACAGCTAACCCAGGGACAGAGTGGTAGAAACAGCCAGACAGACCCTGCCTCAGCAAGGTGAAAGGAGAGACAATTATCTTAAAAATTGTCCTCTGATTTCCATGTATGTGTTTGTACACAAAGAAAATAAAATAGCAATTCTGACCCCCCCCAAATACAGAAGTTTGGGGGATACCAGAAATGGTATTTGCAAAAGAGAAGGAAAAGGTATGACAATGTGTTAAGTAGTGTCACCCCCAAATTTGTGTCCCTCTTAAAATTAAAACTATTAACTTATTTGGAAATGGGATTAAGCTAGACACAGTGACCTACACTTGGAATCTCAGTACTTAGAAGAATGAACAGGGCTGTGGCAGTTCTGCATGATGAGTTCCAGGCCAGCCTGGGCTACAGAGTGAGGCCCCCAAACAAAACAGAAATAGTGGGTTTATAGATGCAATTAGTTAAGGATTTCATAAATAGCTTACCCTAATTTGAGCGTGGCAGTGAGGGCATTATCACAACACTCGGTGGGCAGAGGCAGGAGGCCTGGGATTTGAGGCCAGTTGGAGACCAGTCTAGCTGCATAATGATGCGATTTCTTACCATCCTAAAAACAACAATAATAGCAAACATTAGCTTGAAAACAAAATTTAGTCTTTTGGAGACGGACATCAAAAGACTAAATCTAAAAGCAAAGATGCATGAAGACACCCAGGAGACAATGTGAAGATGGAGGCCACACTCAAGAGATATATCTACCGACAGCCAAAGAACGCCAAGATGGTGGCCACCATTAGAAGCCAGGAAAGAGGCAAGAAGTTCTTCAGAGTCTCTGAAAGAACTGACTCTGCCGATACCTCGACCTTTGACCTCCTGGACTGTGGGAAAATAAAATTTCAATTGTTCTAAATCACCAAGATGGTACTAATTTGTTTTGTCAGCCCTAGAAAACTAGTACAGATGGATTATTTCAAAAATAATTTTGAACAATTGGTTACTCATTTGCAAAAACATAAAACTGGATTCCTGCCTTGTAGCATGAACATAACTTTCAGTTGTACTAAACACCTAAATTTGGAAGTAAAACATTTTGGAAGTATCAGAAAAATTGTGGCTGGAGAGATGGCTTGGTGGTTGAGTATGTTCAGTGCTTGCGGAGCAAGTTCAGCTCCCAAGACCCATGTCAGGCAGTTCATAATCAGCCGTGAGGCTGGGATATCTGACACCTCTTCTGGACCTTACAGGCAGTTGCAGTCACAAGTGCATGTTTGTGAACAGACACAAACATACACACATAACTAAAAATAAAACAACCCTGTAGTAGGATTATGTTGTTACATTGTAAATAACTGTCCCACCTACTGGTTTAATCAAAACGCTGATTGGCCAAAGGCAGACAGGAAGTGTGGGTGGGGCTACCAGACTAAGAAAACTCTGGGAACAGGAAAAACAGAGCAGAGATACCAGAGAGATGCCAGAGAAGCCAGCTGATGCAGAGGACAACTACGCTGCTCTGAGAAAAGGTACTGAGCTGCATGGATGAACAGGATAAGAATCATGGGTTAGTTTAAGGGTAAGGAGTTGGCAAGTTATATGCCTGGGCCCTAGGACAATCAGCATAAAATTAATATAAGACTTTGTGTGATTATTTGGGACTGTTGGTCTGGGATCTTGGGGCAAGTCCAGTCCAAAAACATAATACAACACAACCCTTTCTTAAAAAATAACAAAAAATTATCTTCAGGACATCAAGATGAGTACAGAGTTATTTTTTCAATAAGATACACAAAAAAATACAAATTGTATTAGTCTTCATTCTCCACAGAAATGGGAGGGATATTTCTTTATTTCTCATATTTCCTATGAAGTGTGATGGGGCACATGTCCCAGCACATGAGAAGTGCAGACAAGAAGATGAAAAGTTTCATGTCAACAATGTGCTATATAGCAAGGTCCAGACCAGGATGAGCTGTAGAATGAGGGCTTATTTCAAGGAACCATTAGGGGGGAGGCGTCAGTAAGATGGTTCAACAAAGGCCCTAAGACCTAAGTTCAATCCCTGAGCTCTATATTGTGAAAGGAAAACAAACTCCTGCAAGTTAACCTGATTTCCACATGTGTGTGGCATGTGAGCATGTGTGCACTCACACACGCAAGTTCAATTACAAATTCAATTCTTTTCAACTACACTAGACACAGAAATTGTATGCATAAAAAGATGACGCTGAGACAAAAAGATGAGCCACTGGGAGGAAATTGCATCGGCGGTGCTTTTGGCTGACAGAGAACAAGAATCTAACATATATAGAGAATTCTAAATAATTGATATTAAGCAAATGGGGGAAAGAAAGTGAACAAGAAATTTACAGAAGTAGAAATATGAATGGCCAATAGCCTTTCTACCTTACTATTTACAGACATGAAGCAGTCCTGTTGGAAAAGATCTCGGACACAGCAATTCTGCTCCTAGACTTGAACCTCAGGCAGGGTTGGAGCTAGGGCTCATTGATAGGACATGTGCTAGTGTGTGGAGGCCCTGGATTCTGTCTGTCCCCAGCACTACCAGAAACCCATAAGCAAGGCAACAGTCAACCTGCCTGTTCTGTAACTTGATGTCCTGATAAATTTATCCACAGCACAGTTCCAGAGAAGAACTTTCAAATTCAAAAGATGATCCCAACTCTGTAACTCAGGGTGCAGCTCTCTGTGGTACATCCCCATATCTCAATCAATTCCCACTACTTTCTGTGTGTGCATGCCTGCGTACGTGTGTGTACGTGTGTGTGTGCATTTGTGTGCATGTGTAAGGCACTAGGAATCAAGCCCAGGGTTTCATGCAAACATCCTAGCTCAGCCCTGGGATTCTATTACTCTTCAATATACCCTAACCTTTCTCATTCCTATACAAGCCTCCCCTTGTTCCATTATGGTTGATTGAAGCATCTAATATTCTTCTCTCTGATCTGGAATTGTGATTCAGTGGTGGAACAATTGCTTAGTGTATCTGAAGTCTTGGGTTTGTTTCTTAGCACCGATTTAAAATTTAACAAAGTAAAAGATAATTTTCCTTTTTTTCTAGGTTGGGGGTGCAGCTCAGAACAGGACATGTTCAGTGTCTGAGGCCCTGAGTTAGACCCCTGAGGCCAGTAAAAAGAAAACCCCGGGCCTCGAGAGATGGCCCAGCAGTTAAGTGCACTTACTGCTCTTGTAGAGGACCTGGGTTCAGTTCCCAGCATCCCCTTAAAGGCTTGCAGCCATCCTCTTCTCTGTGGACTCTGCACACATGTGGTACACATATGCATGCAGGTAAGTCACCGATACACATAAAAGAAGAATAAAGAAATCCTTCAAAAGTTCTGATTGAAATACAGGAAAGGTAAAATTCCACTTTTCTAGTAAGGTTTCCCCTTTTCTAAGGGAGCCTGTTTTCACCCACACATGGAACCCTGTGAATTCTAGCAGGCTGTCCTCCAGGCCACTGGGATTCATTCAACCTATAAACTGCCCAACATCCCTCTTCTGTGCTCTCCAGGTTAAAGTAACAGAGGATCTGCTCTAGTTCCCTCTGGCCTCCTAAAATTCCTGCTGCTGTTGCTGTTACTGTTGTTGAGACAGGGTCTCACTATGTAGCCTGGCTGATCTGGAACTCACTATATAGACCAGGCAGGCCTAGAACTCATAGATATCCACCTGTCTGTGCCTCCCAACTGCTGGGATTAAAGGTGTGCTTCACCATGCCTGGCTCTCCTAAAATCAGGTAAGAACCTTTCTTAGAGGACCTGGCACTTTTTACTTTATCTTCTCTGTGCTGTGGTCCAGCAGTGGCTTCCTCCATGCACTCGGTGATTACTGACTGCCTCTTAGAGGCAGACTTTGTGTTCTGCTCTGGGGACATGGAGCTGGATGGGACACCATCCCTAATTGAACGATTGGATGGATAAAAATGTTCCTCTGAACTTTACCCAGTTCAATCGTTGGATTTGAACAAAAGAAAATGTATAAGATGTGAAATTGCCAGTCATGCCTTCCAGACTTCCTACAGACAGTCTGGTTGTAGTTTTGTCTATGTGTTTATCTCCAGCCAAACTGAACTGTTTGTGGTCCTGGAACAGCCCGAGCTGTCCCAACTTGCATGTGTCAGTGTATGCTGTGTGCTCCCCCACATCGCTTTCTGTTTTTCCCCCATCCAGGCCTCCTTTGTTCTCTGTCTCCTTTCTCCTTATGTGTGTGTGTATGCATAAGCGCACGCGTGTGTATGTGTCTGTGTCTGTCTGTGTGTGTGTATGTGTGTGTCTGTGTTTATGTCTATGTATGGGTGTGTTTGTGTGTGTGTGTGTGTATCTGTGTGTGTGTGTCTGTGTATGTGTTGTGTGTGTCTGTGTATGCGCACATGTGCATGTGTGTATGTGTATGCGTGTGTGTGTCTGTGTGTGTTGATGCACATATATGTACATGTTTGGAGACCAGAGGACAACCTGAGGTGTTGTTCCTCAGGTACTCCCCATCCCTTTTTTGAGGCAGTCTCTCGTGGTCATGGGCCCGGAGCACACAGCATCTTCTAGAACAGCATACCCCCAGGACCTGCTTGTCTCAGTGTTCCCAGGGCTCGGATTATCACCATGTACTACACCTGGCTTTTTTACAGGTGACCTGGGATCAAACTCACACCTGCTAGGCAAGTGCTTTACCAAATGGGCCATGTCCTCCATGTAGCTCAGGCTGGCTTCAAACTCATTATGGAGCCAAACATGGCCTTACATTCCTAATCCTCCTCCTGCCTCTACCTCCTAAATTCTTTCACCAACACCCGGCTCTTTTGGACTTTCATCCTGACCCATCCCTCCCCTTCACTCTCCACTCTCTTCTTCCTCCTCTAAGCCCCTCCTCTTCCGTCCCACCTTCCTCCTTGTTTTTCCTGACACCTTCCCTTTCTCCACTCCACTAGGGACTTGTCGTTAACACCCATGGTCCTTTAGAGTCCCTCTCTGTGGGAACAAAAGTGAGAATAAGACGAAACAGTTCCTAGACCTCATTGCGAGGAGCCCTCAGAGTAGGTAGGAAAGGCAGGCGAGGGGGAGAGTCGAGGGGGGAGGGGATCCCAGCAACCTAGAGGAGGCTGCCTAGCGACTGCTAGCAAATCCTGCGGAGCATCCACAATGAGCATGCCAGTCATCCATCCACACCTTTCCTCTCTCTGATCAAAGAGTTGGAGAAAAAAAAATCAGGATTGCAAAAACCCTTGATCATGTATCCTACCTCCATAATTCTACACTGAGAAACTGAGGCAGAGAAAAAGGAAGCTTTTGGCTAATGTCATCCAGAAAGTAGCTTATAGGGACTGGACCCCAAAGTCTAGAGATGCTCCTTTTTGTTTAGTTTAAATGTTTGTTTGTGGGTTGTTGTTGTTTTGTGTGTACTCAAGGTCAGAGGACACCTTTGGGGAGGTAGTTCTACCCTGTCACTTTGTTTTGAGGAAGTGTCTTATTGTTTCTGTTCCTTCAGTGAGTACTCCAGCATAGCCCTTCTGATCTCCCCCCCCCCCCCCATGGGCTTAGAGATGTGCACCTACCACACCTTTTCACATGGGCTCTAGGGATCTAAACTCAGGTAGGGAGGCTTGCTCAGCAGGTGACTTTACTCTCAAAGCCATTTCCCTCTCTCTCTTGGGGGAGAATTTTGAGATGTGTAGCATCATGAGACACAGGCTAGCCTCAGACTCACAATATTTCTGCCTTCACCTGCCAAGTGCCAGGATTACAGACTGCAGGTGTGCCACCACACTTGGCTAAGGGATCTTATTTCATTACCTCCCTGCCATCCTGTACGCCTTGTACCCTGTCTCCCCTTTTCCCTGCTTCCTATGCGGCCAAGCTTGGTATCCGTGCTAGGATTCGCCATCTCTTTATTGGAGACAGGAATCCCTAAGGTTTGGACAAAAGAGACAAATGTTATTTTATCCTAGCCAGAAGCCCAGGAGCTTCTATGGCTCTGGGAGAGGTGATGCAAGTGGCCCTCTGGCCTGTAGGGGACAGGCTTTGGAGAGCCTATAATTAGCAGCGGGCAGAGAGTTAAAGTAGGCTCTGGTTCAGTAGGTGAGACCCCCTCCTCACTCTTCTAGTTTAGCTGGCAGCCTGAAGGCCCCATCTCACCTCACCAGCCTCCAACTTGAAGCAGAGGCCACCCAGGCACAGGATGGTTTCCAGCAGCTCCTCTTTCAATCCTCTCTTCCACAAAGGGCCACTGTCTGAGAAGAGGGACCCTGGAAGGAGGCCTCCCAAGGTGTTTAGTAACAGGGCTGGGTTTCATCAGGCCAGGCCTCTGGGCCAAGTAAACATCAGGGAAGGAACAGGCCAGGCAGTTTCTGCAGACTACCTCCCTGCTCCAGACAGCTCAGGCGCATGCTCACTGGGGCATCCAGAGACAATACTATGGTCATCTGTCTGACTTTAGACACGCAAAAAATGGAGAATCGGAAATAAGGAACCCGCTCTGCTGGGCACTTGCCATTGCTCAAGGCACAACCATCCCACAGTTTTTGTCAAATGCAAGAGTTTTACAAGAAGGTATTGCTCAGAGAGGGGAGGGAGTTTTGTGAGTTGGAGAAATCAGGGAATACTTCCTGAACAAGTGGGACTTAACTTTAGTCCCTAGAAATGCACAAAAAGAAGGAAGACATCTCAGGCAGAATGCACAGGCAAGGTACAGCATCAAAAAGTCAGAGGAGCACTTGGGGACAGAGATGACATCTCTTTGCTTACAACAGAGAATTAGAATAAAGAAGGATAGAACAGTAGTCTGTAAAGGTTGGTTGGGAATTAAACCATGATTAGTCTGAGTTAAGTTGAGAAGTCCTGAACACAGCAATTAATGGGGTAGAGACTGAACTTTTGAGAATGTAGGATGTTCTGAAAGAGCCATAGATTGGACCCTGGCTTCTCTGGAAAGCCTGGGGCTGGTTATGACCTCTCTCTGAGGCTTGGCTTTATCATCTTTAAAATAAAAGTGTTAAAGACTGGGTGATGCTCAGTAGATAAAGTGCTCACTTCACAAGCATGAGGACCTGTTCAGATTCCTAGCACCCATGGAAACATTTGGGTGTGGTAGACATGCTTGCAATCCCAGCATAGGCAGGCAACATGGGAGGGCTCTGGGGGCTCACTGGCAAGCTGGCCTAGCTAGTGGATGAGCTTCAGGTTTAGGGAGAGATCTTGTCTCAAAAAATAAAGTGGAGAGTGTTTGAGAAAGATACTTGACACTGACCTCTGTATGTATATGCACGCACATACACAAATATATGCACATGTAAATACCACTCACAAGGTGAATTGGGGCTGGATCAGCAGTTAAGAGCACTTGCTGCTCTTGGTTTCCAGCACCTAAATTATGGCCTTACAACCATTTGTCTGTAACCCCAGTTCCAAGGCATCTTATACCCTCTTCTGACTCCTATAGGCATCAGGAATATATGTAGTGCACACATGTATATTCAGACAAGACACACTCAGACACATAAAATAAATAAACCTAAAATGAACCAAAACAGTACAGGGGTTCAGGCTAGAAAGTACAGCTTAGTGGTACATTGCATGCTTAGCATACATGAACCTAGGTTTTGTTACCAGTGCCGAAATAGTGAATAAGGGCTGAAGAGATGGCTCAGCTGTAAGAGCACTGACTTCTCTTCCAGAGGATCCAGGTTCAATTCCCAGTACCTATTTGTCACCTTTAACTCCAGTTCCAGGGGACCTGATACCCTCATACGGACATACATGAGAGGAAAAACACCAATGCACACAAAAATAAAACCTGGGCAGTGGTGGTACATGCCTTTAATCCCAGCACTTGAGATGCAGAGGAAGGTGGATCTCTGTGAGTTCAAGGCCAGCCTGGTCTACATAATGAGTTTCAGGACAGCCATGCCTACACAGAGGAACCCTGTTTCAAAACAACAAACAAAGGACTATACTAGAGACTCTTGAAGCCCCTTCCAATCTCTGAGGTGGAAACACAAAGATCACATCAAATGAAGAGAAGACAGAGAAGCTGGGAGAGTGGTTGCATTCTGAATACTCCAGGATGTTCTTCTGCATGTACTCATCTATCTTGAATTGTGGGAAAGCCATCACACAGCCACACACAAAAAACATGTATATTTACCCATCACAAAGTAGAAAGCCCTAGCCCTTCTAAGGCACAGTGCTAAGTACTCTTACCTTTTTAGCACTTCATTCTTTTGTGAATAGAAAATGCATACATATTTGCAAAAATTTAAGGTCATAAAAAGATACATTATTGGGCTGGAGACATGGCTCAGAGGTTAAGAGCACTGCCTGCTCTTCCAGAGGTCCTGAGTTCAGTTCCCAGCAACCACATGGTGGCTCACAGCCATCTAGAATGAGATCTGGTGCCCTCTTCTGGTGTGCAGAAAGAACACTGGATACATAATAAATAAATCATTTTTTTAAAAAAAAGATACATTACTTTAAAATTAATTTCTTATCACTTCTTAGCCTTTTAACTAAGATCAGATTTAAATAAATAAATAAATATTTTCCTTTTGTTATCCCCAGCCACACATTTTTTTTCTACCATTATTAGTTTAAAGGGGTTTTTTAAAAATTATTTATTTTTATCTTCATCAGTATTTAGCCTGCATGTATGTGTGTGTAAGGGTATTAGAGTCCCTAAAACTGGAATTACAGACATTTGTGAGCTGCCATGTGGGTATTGGGAATTAAACCTGGGTCTTTTGGAACAGAAACCTGTGCTCTCTCCTTTTTTTAACTTAATAATAATATAATTACTTAATAATAAAATAATGATATTTATTAGTAAATAATTAGTCACATAAAAGAATAGATTTCATTGTGACTGTATCATAAATGTCTTCACTCAAAGCCTGCCTTGCCCTCTTCTCTCTACCTCCCCCTCACAGTCTACCTTCCAACTTTCATGGTCTCCTCCCTCCCTCTCTCTTATTGTTAATTAATTTTTTTCCAGTGCAATCAAAGTTTCCCCTCCCTCCTCTCCTCCCAGTACCCCCAACCTCTGGTATCTACCCCATCCACCCACTCCCCCTTTCTCTTCAGAAAAGGACAGGCTTCCCATGTATATTAGCCGTGACATAACAAATTACGTTAAAACTAGGCACCTCCCCTCCTATTTGGGACCCCAACTTTGCCACATAACCTTTGCCCTTAAAGTGTTCTGCCTATAAGATGTCCTAGAGTAAAGGGGATGCAGAAATTTACAGGAATGGCCAACCAATGTCTGTTCCAGCTTGCGACCCACACCATGAGAAGGAGCACCCTTGACACTAGCTGGCGGACCAGTATCCAGAGGCTGGCCAGCCCAGAGACCTAGGATGGAACCAAACATGACTGGAATAAAAAGAAGTCAATGAAAGTCAATGAAATGACTCCTAATGATATTCTATTACACTGCCTAGCTCAGTGGTCATCGGAGAGGCTTCAGGTGGCAACTGATGGAAACAGACACAGAGACCCACAGCCAAACCCACAGGTGGACTCAGGGAATCCTGTGGAAGGATTGTAGGAGGCAGAGGGGCCAAGGACGGCACAAGAAAACCCACAGAATCAACTAATCTTGGCTCATGGAGACTGAACAGACAACGAGGGAGCTTGTATGGGACCGACCTTTGCCCTCTGCATGTGTAGCTTAGTCTTGCGTGGGACTTCTAACAGTAGGAACAGGGGTTTTCTCTGACCCTGTTGCCTGCTTTTGGGACCCTTTCTTCCTTCTGGGTTACCTCATGCAACTTGTGTTCTTAATCACTGAGCCATCTTTCCAGCACCCCCCCCCCCACTATCAGGGTTTTGTTTTGGGGGTTTTGTTTTTGATTTTTTGAGACATAATTTCTCTGTGTAGCCCTGGCTGTTCTGGAACTCACTCTGTAGACCGGACTGGCCTTGCAGAGATCTACCTGCCTCTGCCTCCCAAGTACTGAGATTAAAGGCGTGCACCACCACCACCTGGCCAGTTTTTTAAACTATCATTTCAGAGAGAATATGTGTGTATATGAACCTACAGCTGCCTAAAAGGTTTAAGGTTCTTTTGTGTCTGTATGAACTTGTGCATACAGATGCACAGGATCACATGTGGGTGTGCATGCCAAGGACAGAGATCAATGTTGGATGTCTTCCTCAGAAGCTCTCTGAGTAAAAGGTTTCTGGCCGGACCTAGTCCTAATGTTCGGAACCACTCACAGCCCCACTGCTGCTTAGTACCAAATGATCACACAAAGGTTTATATTAAATTCATGCTGATTGGCCTATGACTCAAGCATAATGTTAGCTAGCTCTTTCATCTTAGTTCAACCCATTTGCATTAATCTGTCTTGCCTCATAGTCCATGGCTTACCTGTGTTACTTTTACATGTTGATTCTTGGGTGGCTTGATCACATCTCCTTCGACTCTGCCTTCCTTCCCCTATCTATGCTCCGAATTCCCCACCTACTTTTAAGATGCCTGCCATAGGCCAAGACAGTTCCTTTATTATTGAATAATTTCACAGCATACAGAAAGACATCCCATATCACTTCCCCTTTACTGCCTAATCAAAAAGGAAGGCTTCAATTTCAACACAGCAAAATTACATATAGCAAAACAGCTATCAAGCAAGAATTACAGCCACAATTTCTAGTCTACTTATATTTAGCAAAATTAAAGAAAATATTCTATCATCTCTATCTTATCGATGTAGTGGGATTCAGGTGTCTCTGGAGTACCAGGAGTCCCTCCCTATTTGTTCCGGTGTTCTCAGAGAGTGGATGAACAGCCAGCCCATCATGGAACAGCTCCTATCTCCAAGAATTGTCTTCAGGTTCAATTTGTATTGTGAGTGTTCATATGCCCCTCAACAAATATTAATAGGTAGGATAAGATTGTTTCTCCAAAAATGCCCTGCTTCTGAAAAGATCTATCAGATATCATAGGCCCGTAGCCAAAATGATGGATGCTCCAACCATGCAGAAAAACCCTGGGTGACTGTCCGGGCAGCTGACTGGAAGCTACTCTCTTGTGCTTCCAACCTTCAGGTAATATGTTTTCCTTCTCAGATCTGATGGGGTCGAAGACTAGACAGTTAAGTTTACTATCATCTCATCTCTTATCAAAGAACATTCAGGTGTTGGATTTTTATTATTCAAGATAAACAGTTTTGAAGTAATTCCTGTACCTCACCACTTACCAATACTCTAGACATGTAGGATATACCTTATATTTGTTGGTTTTTAGTTTAGTTTTTTGTTGACCTTGCTTATATTTTACCTTTTCCTCCCCCAGACATTACCTTGTAATGACTCCTGTTTTATTTAATCTTAGTTTAGAACTTTCTTAGTTAGACAAAAGGGGGAGATGTAGTGGGATTCAGGAGTTAGTTAGCAAAGTTTAGAGGCCTGTCTCTGGCGTAGCCAGGCCCTATTAAGACACTGAGCCCCTCCCTCCCTGTTTTGCCCTCGGAGAGCAGATCAACTGTCCCAGCCCAAGAATTGTATTAATGTTCAATTTGTATCATGAGTGTTCATATACCCCTCAATAAATATTAGTCCTTTATATGATATATTGCTAGTGCGTTTTCCATGATCTTGTGAGTCTTAAATTTTGTATCTAATATACCTTTTATAATAACTAAAAAAATTAAATAATCTTTAACTACATCAAAGACCACAGAAGGATATAATGTTACCTGAGTAAACAAGAAATGCGAACAACTTCCAAAATCTAGAAATGACAGAGATGACATCTGGCTGCCTGGACAGTCACCCAAAGTTCCTTTGTAACATTGGGGCATCCATTTTCAGCCTATAGGCCCAGAGTCTCTTACATTTCTTTCAGTGAAGCAGGAAACTTGAAGGGCTGTTCTGCCCATTCTGGCAAAGTTCATCAGTCGCTTTTCATTGTGTCCTAAAGAATGTCTGGCAGTTTTCTCTGTGAAGCAGGAAACTGAAGGACCATCTTGGCTTGTTTTGCAAAAGTTCAGAGTTCACATTCCTATGAGTCCTGCATGTCCAGTTTATACAGCATACTGTCAAACAGTCAATACAAGAACAGTTTCTTATCCAGTTGCTAACTGTTGCCACAAACAAAGTAAATTCCATATGGTGTTTCTTCAATGCCCATCATTCTCTTGAGGTAGATTGGTGTATCCAGGAGCAATACTTTCTCACTGCTCAGAAAAGTCTAAGTTCTTAAATTAAAATGCCATATTCTGTAGATCTTTGAAGTATTTGAAGATTACCTACCTAATTGAAATATATCTTTGTATATCTAAAAAATTAAACCTAACTAACATAGCTATAAGTCTGGTTATCATAGATGAGTATTAATCAACATTTCTTAATTATACATTACAATTTTAAAGGAATTGAATAAACATAATATCTTAGACAAGAGTAGAAATATATATACAGTATAACAAAATTGACCTTAAATTTCTATCAATAAACTAAAATCCATACCAATGTAAAATATTTTGAGATTAACATCAGATTTTTGGATTAGAGTAAATTTAATAATCTATCTTTTTAAAACATTTTTATATCATATCCTGCTTTTTTCCTTAGAAAGAGATTGACTATGACCATTAATCACTTATAATGAAAACAAATATTTATAAACAATATTTGGGGAATTTGGATGTAGCTTTCCATTACTACTTCCTGCTGACTGAGGGGTGCTGGAAATCTTATAAAGGTCCTAAGGCTGGATCATCTTAGTTGGCAGCCTTGAAGTTGATGTGGCCATCTCTTTCCATCAGAGATTTTTCTCAGGGGGTCTTGGTTGACCAAACCATATTAGCCTGGAAGCAATCCACAGGTTCTCATCTTCTGTGGAAACAAAAGCAGAACCTCTTTTCCAAAGCAACATATCTTTAGACATAAATTTCAAAGTCAAGCTACCTTTAAAATATATGTTTATTTAACTTAACAGCCTTTGCAATCAAATGTCTTTCTGCAGTTAGCTAATTAGCAGTTAAAAATTAAAGGAAAGCAGAATAGTAACCATAATCCAGACTCTTTTTGTATCTTCCATCTTTACATAGCTTATTATATTTTATTACTGTATTTCTCCTTTTTAAACAACTTTCTCTATCTTCATTTTCTCTCCCAGCATAGGTATTCTTTTTCACACACATTGTAATTCATTTAGAGGTTTTTTTCCATCTGAATCTATTTTATTGAACATCCTTAATCATTTTCCAACCAGAAAAGCTTTTAAAGTGCTGGACTGTAAAGCAGTATTTGGCTGCTGACTCCACCCCCCTCAGCTTTTCAACATGGTGGAGGTGCCAGAGCCACACTTACTTTCCCATTTCTTAGAATAGTATTAAATATTGTGGAAACTTTACCACCCTTACTATGGGGGAATTTTAGGGTCCACACTGTCACTAAGTAGGGCACCATCACCTGGCTGCTTTCTCCTCTTAAGTGTTTGGCAGCAGGGTCTCTTAAAGAGCCACAGTTTTTGATGCTAATGCTGAGTTAGGAAGTTTCTCTTAAAGGCGCCACACCTCTGCTCACCTCCAGCAAACAGAGCCCACCGAGATAATGCTACTACCCACAAGTCGTCTTTGACTCTGTTCCCTTTTTGTTCAATATAAACAGAAACCTTTAATCCATCACATGCAGCTTGTTGCTTATACTGAGTCTTCTGTGAGACTTCAGGAACCAGCTTTGTTGCAACTTAAGCTGCCTGCCTCAGACTCGCCATTTTGCATTTCAAGCCAGAACATCACAGCATCCCTGTACTATGACCTCATCAAACACATAACTTGGAAGCTGCTTTTGGCTCCCCCATTTCTGTTCTCTAGAACCCTTTTTAAGCTTTCTTAGGCTGTATGTGGGTATTTGGTCCCATGTTGAAGTGCCATCTGTAGTAAGAGGTTTCTGGCTGGGCCTAGTCCCAATGTTTGGACCCACTTACAGCCCCACTGCTGCTTAGCACCAAATAATCACACAAAGGTTGCTATTAATTTCATGCTGGTTGGTCTTTGGCTCAGGCATATTGATAGCTAGCTCTTTCATCTTAATTCAACCCATTTGCACCAATCTATCTTGCTTCGTGGCCCATGACTCACCTGTGTTGTTACTTTTACATGTTGATTCTTGAGTGGCATCTCTTGTGACTCCACCCTCCTTCACCTATCTATGCCCGGATTTCCCAGCATACTTCTCAGATGCCAACCATAGGCCAAGACAGTTTCTTTATTATCGAATGATTTCACAGCAGACAGACACTCCACATCAGCTATTCACCTCATTTTTGTTGTTGCTGCTGTATGTTTTTTGAGACAAGCTTTCTCTATATGAAAGCTCTTGTTGTCCTGGAACTTTCTTTGTAGATCAGGCTAGCCTCAAACTCAGAGACCCACCTGTCTCTGCCTCCCAAGTGCTGGGATTAAAGGTGTGCACCACCACCACCTGGCTCCACCTTATTTTTGAGACAGGAGCTAATGGATTGGCTAGACTGGTTGGCCAGAAAACACCAGAGATCCCACCCATCTCTTTCTCCCCAACCCCAGCATTTGAGATGAAGATGGGCACCTCTGCCCTCTGCTTGCACATGGGTACTGGAAATCTAAACTCGGGTCGTCTTGCTTGATGGCAAGCACTTTACACATTGAGCCATTTCCTCAGCTCCTCACCCCCTGATTCTTTTTCTTTAAAACACATGCTGTTCCATACCTTTTTATAATTTAAAAGTTCTTTTCCTATGAGTATATCAAGAGTGACCCTTACCTGTGTAGTCTGACAGTAAGCCGTGTGTCCTGAGTTCAATCTCTAGGATAAAAAGTAAGAACTAAAAATGATACCTTGCTCTTTATACGGTAAAACAATGTTGAACACCCTAACGCCTACTGTTGGATATTTAGGGTGTTTCTTATTGTGCATACATTATTCAGTACATACAGGAATACGTCTCCAGGATACAATCCTAGAATAGAAATCATGTTCTAAATTTTTTATATCACTTAATACAACAGTTTAAAGAAATCACAATTATGCAAATTGTACCAATGAGGAGCATCAAGCCGTAAAAGACTCCACAACTAGGTAGGTCAAAATCACACAGCTCCTACGTAATAGGGTACAAATTCCCAGAGAGGCATTCTGGGAATTGTGACACCAGAGCTGACAAACGCAGTTCTCACATGGCAGCATCATCTGGAGGGCCTTCTGAAACATAGAGGATCACAGCGAGCCCTGAGAATTCCCATGTCATTTACTATAGGGCCCATGATTTGTGTCTCAGTTAGTACCTAGGTCATCCTGATGCTACAGTGCACTTTGGATAATCTCACGCTCTACAATCTCTCCCACTCTAGCTGTTCACTGAGGCCAGAAAGCAAGTGGCTGGTGCTCTGCACATGGCCTTGATGGGACCAGAGCTGAGACATACAGAAAAGGCTTCCCAGAGCCCATGAGCCTCTGCTCCACATAGACAGGGTGAACATCTAGAAGAAAGCTAGCATGCAGTGTTTAATAAATACTTGCAGAATGAATGTCGAAATAAATGAGGTACAAAGTGCTCCATCCAATTTGTTGCTGCCTCTTTTCCTAGCCCCCTGGGAACTCCCACTGCCCACACTGGCTGAGATCCAAATTCATGCTCTGGGAGCCCTCGGAGAGAAGCTGCTCACTTCCTCCCCTCACTCTTCCGACTTATAATGAAGTCAGTGAGGCAGCCAGGCCCCTGTTATTAATGGAGAGACAACATCTCAGCATGCTAGAGTTCCGCTGAGATAAGCTAGTCCAATGTGCTCATTTTATTAGCATTAATAGCAATAGATATAATTCATAGCATACTCATGCAACTGATACACTTACTTAAAAGGAAAAAAAAAAAAAAAAAAAAAACAAACCTCTCTAGCCAGCACTTTCTTCCCTCTTACAGCAGAGCTTTTTCCCAGAGATGAAGCCTTTCCGTGGATCAGCCTGGCAGGCTCACTCAGACATGACATGGAAGGTTTAAATTTGGAGGGTCTGTAGATGCCCCTTCCACAAAGCAGGAAGACAGAAATTTCCCACAAATCTGAAAGAACAAAAGCCACAAGGTACTCACACACCAAGCCGACTCTTCCAGATCCTAACTTTTGTACAGAATTCGATTCTTGAGGCAGGAGACATGGATGCCCTCCAGGCCCACCCCCAGGCATGCTGTTTCATGCTGGCCCTCACCTGGCCCCAAGCTCCTACTCCAGGTGCCTGCTCCACTTCAGGCCACTCCCTAAGCTCCCTTCCCTGCTGTTGTACTTGCTTTGGGTCTTCTGAGGCCCAGTCTCATAAATGATCAGGTCCCAGGTCCTGTACAAACAACACACAGGAGTCATCGTGGACATCTAAGGTAAAGGATATCATGAGTCACAGAGAGGAATTTCATGGACCAACTCAACCTGATGCAGCTGACCAGCCAAGCAGCTGGACTGGACTGTTGTTTACTGAATGCTAATGCATGAGGAAAAGATGAAGCCAGAGCATCCAGCCATCCTGGCGCAGGCAGGGGGAGCTCCACACTGACGCTGTGAATCAAGCTGGCTCAAACATAGGTAGCCAGCAAAGAACAGCAGGCAGACCCGGTAACACAGAATGCTGCACATGTACACGCACAAGTGGTCAGAATCAACCATGTAGAC
This sequence comes from Phyllotis vaccarum, assembly GCA_033318265.1. Lineage (NCBI taxonomy): Eukaryota > Metazoa > Chordata > Mammalia > Rodentia > Cricetidae > Phyllotis > Phyllotis vaccarum. The sequence goes on along the minus strand of JARWLC010000001.1, from coordinate 183,299,698 downwards.
TGGACCATCTAGGTGCTGTGGAGAGGCCCAGGGCGGGTAGAGTGCTCATCGTCTCAAAGCCAGTTAGGATGCTCAGATCCAGGTGTGGGCTAGACCAGCCCACATGAGCCACAAAACTGAGATGGTTGTGGAGGGAAGTGTCAGACTGCCGATACACACAGGACACAATCTGATTGTGGCTAGTCAGATGCAGCCTATCAGGCGTGGATAGAGTCTGTTTGGTTGGGTGCAGTTAGGGCACCTCAGACAAAAGCCTCCTGCCAGGAGAGATGCCATCAGCCATAAAGGCAAGCCAGCCAACTGTGGTAAGATGGACAGAGCAAGCCATCTTGGTCTGTCGGGCACCCATAAAATCTGTGTTCAGTTGGACAGCCAGACACACTTGGATTGTCAGGCAATGATGGCATCTGTGGCCATTCATCTGTAGGTGGTCAGTCAGGTTGTATCCAGTCAAGTGCTAGATTTCAGGTCCCTTATGTTCTGGGCGAAGCCTTGGCTGATTGAGGGTAGGGCCTGAAGACAGCGCCTTCCCAGCAGCCTTCTATTGTTGCCATGGCAGCTGGGGCCTGATCCCAGCCTGCGGCTGTCTGTCTGTCCTTGCTCTTGGTTCTGGATTCTCCTTCCTGGTCCCAGGACCAGCAGGTCCTAAAGATAGAGCACTGTGCAGCTGAGCAGCAGTGGCAGCATCAGTCTCTCTCTCTCTCTCTCTCTCTCTCTCTCTCTCTCTCTCTCACACACACACACACACACACACACACACACACACACACACACACACAGAGTCAGCGCTTTACCTTCATGGGGATGATTGGAAATGACTCACACGAGGGTACACAAAAACACTAGGGTTGCAGGAACCCCCAACCCCCAGACACAAACCATGACCCTGCACCATTCTCAGAACCAATCTAATTTCCCTAGACAGTGAGGGCACGTCCACAAGAACAGCCCACTCAGTGATGTGATTAGGGAACACTGGGCTCAATGATGACAAGGGTGACCACTGAGTCTGTGATGAAAGCTGTCTAAAGTACTTGATCAGAGCCTCACAATATTGTTTCTATAGTGATGTTTTTCTTACAGATGAGGAAATCAGGCACAAAGGGGTTGCAGGTCTTGCACAAGGTCAGCTGTCCCGAGATGATGCAAGAGCCAAGATGGAAGGCAAGGTAATCTAATCCTTGACATGTTGACATATGAATCCTCAAACAAATTCTGCTGGTATGTGGTGGTATAGCCTCAGCTACTGGCAGGATGGAGGATTTCATGAGACTACACATTGGAGACTGTCATAGGCAACATAAGACCCTATCTCAAAGAAAAAAACCCCAAAAACAAAAAAACTTCACTTTTGATTATAAGCCTGCCTCTGAAGGCCATAACTTAAATCTCCATTATCATGTCTTTGTTCTGCTTCAGAAAACCAAACCCTTAGCTCACGTGGGATGTTTTTCTGTATGCTGTGAATATTCTTCAATAAAGGAACTGTCTTGGCCTATGGCAGGCATCTTAGAAGTAAGCAGGGAAACCGGAGCATAGATACGGGAAGGAGGGCAGAGTCAAGGGACACGCCATCCAACCACCCAAGAATCAGCATGTAAAAGTAACACAGGTAAGACACGGGCCACATGGCAAGACAGATTAATGGAAATAGGTTGAATTAAGATGCAGGAGCTAGCTAGCAATGTGCCTGAACGGTAGGTCAAACCTCGTGAAATTAATATAAACCTTTGTGTGATTATTTGGGGCTAAGAGAGGGTCTGAAGCTCTAGGCCTCTGGCTAGACAGGCCAGAAAACTCATTCTACACTCAACTGAGTCCTGTGCATGCCTCTGCCTCAAGAACAAGGTATAAGAATATTTCAGAATGGAGATGCTAGGGGCTAGGGATGTAGCTCAACGGTAGAGCACTATGCTTAGCATGTACAAGGTGGCACATGCCTTTAAATCTGGCTCTGTAATCCTAGCACTGGGAAGGCAAGGACTGGTGGATCTCTGTGAATCTGAGGCCAGTCTGTGTCTATACAGCCAGTGCCAGGCTGGCTAAGGGTACAAAGTAAGACCTCATCTCTAAATAAATAAGCAGATCATGCCCTCAGTCACCCACTAACTCTAGCCCTCTAGACATGCAGTGCTGACTATGTCGGCTAACAGAGTCTGATTTCCACCATACATATAATGAGAAGGAAACTTCATCTCACAGTGTGAAATTTTATGCTGATCAAACATTTCTATCTGTAGAAAACATGGGAAGTGTACACAGTCTATAAATGGAGGTAAAAGCAAAAATGCTGACTGCAGTCTTGTTGGGCATCTGCTACACGGTCTCCAGGAATTCTGAGAGCATTTCTCTGAGGAAGGGCTTTCATTACTCCTAAACAGATGAGGAGAAGCTCTTAACGGAGTGTGGCGACTTAACCAAGGTCACAAGCTGTCTGCAGTGGAACCAGAGTTAGAATTTGACCCTCTGATGCCTCGGAGAAGTGTCTTTTGCCCAACCTCACTATCATTCTCACAGTTGATGGAACCCAGGGTCTGCCCTTGATAGGTACCCGACTCTGCATCATATCTCAACTCTGCCAAGAGTGACTTCTGTCCAAGGGTCACACCCAGATGACTTCAGGAAGAACCCCAAAGAATAGTTTTTAAAATTCATACCATGCTTGTTATTTCAATTATAGAGGAAGCTTATTGACAGGCAACTCCTCTGTTTCATTCAGCCATGGTGTAGTAGGCTAAATACTGGCTGGCCAAAGACATCCGATTCTAGTCTTGGGGGCAGTTTCCTCTCTTACATTTCTCTGACATTTGTTCTAGTTTACTTACATCTATACATTATTCAGACTTGAGCATTTCTCCACTGTCTTAAGGGTTACAATTGACGTGAGGAAATACCATGACCAAAAAGTGAGTTGAGAAGAAAGGGTTACTTGGCTTACGATTCCACATCACTGAAGGAAGTCAGGACAGGAACTCAAACAAGGCAGGAACCTGGAGGCAGGAGCTGATGCAGAGGCCATGGAGGGGTGCTGCTTACTGGCTTGCTCCTCATGGTTTGCTCAGCCTACTTTCTTATAGAACCCAGGCTCACCAGCCCAGGTGGCCCCACTCACAATGGACTGGACCCTCCCACACCAACCACTAATTAAGAAAACACCCTCAGTCAAAACTGGATCTTTGGGAATTGGTGTTTTTGCCATAGGTGTTGGGGCTCCTGGAACTGGAGTTATAATTATGAGCTTTTACATAGGTGCTGGGACTTAAATCTCTGTCCCCTGGAAGAGCAATCACTGTTCTTAACCAGTGCACCATCTCTCCAGTCCCTACAACTGGCTCTTACGGAGAATATTCCTTTAAGTTTCAGGGTCCTGAGGGGAGTCCACACTGCATTCACTCATTTCCTCTCATTGTTGCCCTTGCTCAGTCTCTTGGGTTTTTATGACCGAGTAAGTCTTTGCTTGTTTATCTGCTTTCTTGAGACAAGGACTCACTCTGTCACCCCGGCTAGCCTGGAACTTTTTATGTAGACCAGGCTTGCCTCAAACTCAACAGAGATCCAAATGCTCCAGTCTCCAAAGTGCTGGGGTTAAAGGCCTGAGATACCACAGCTGGCTCCGACCCTGTAGTTTTGAGAGGTACTGGTCAGAAGTGTTATAGGAAGCCCTGGATTTGGATTCACCTGGTGTTTTCTCATCTTTAGACTGGGGTCATGTGCTTGGAGAGGACATTACTTGTCTTGGGCTGGGACAGGGCTCTGCAGTTAAAAGCACTTGTTTTTCTAGAGGACCCAGGTTTGGTTCCTAGCACCCACACAGCGGCTCACAACCATCCATAACTCCAGTTCCAGGGGATTTGGATCTGATTACCTTTTCTGACCTCCCTAGGCACCAGGCATGCACATGGTGCATATACATACACGCAGGCAGAA